>JANEYF010001548.1:412500-1112722 GCA_029963845.1 Rhamnusium bicolor
GGCCATTGTGGGCTGTACTCTGATTTTATTATTCAGGCTTGGATATATACTATTATGTGGTGTTTTTGAACAGATATGGAAATAAGGCTTCATTTATGACAACCTGATGCCAATTAGTATTGTACAAGCTGGCTTGCGTCAAGTTAATATTGCTGCAGAATTATGAGTAAACCAAAGCTTAGTAGGCTTTAGAATCAGTTTTTGGAAACTGATTCTGTACAAGAAGTGGTGTCCCTGATCTACGACACCGCATCGCACCACAAGATCGTTATCTTCGACTTACAATACGAAGGAAACCTACCTTTTACGCTTCTCAAATAAGAAATACATTACGTACAGCACGTGGGGTTACAGTAAGTATCTAATAAGTACGTAATAGATCAGGGGGTTTAACCTGTTAAGTCATCTTAGATATCGATCCCCTCTGTTAAGTCCAGCTGACCATGCATCCCGTTTAACGTGGGCAAAGGATCATCAAAACTAGGATATGGAATGGGATATAGTTTTATTCTGCGATGAGTCTCGTTTCGGCTTGCACAACGATAGCAGTCGTGTACGAGTTTGGAGGGTGTCAGGGAAGAGATGCAGCCATAGATTTATTCAACCCATGGTAACTTTTAGAGGGATATGCGGAGAAATATGTGTTGGATGATGCACCAATCCAACATCTGGATTATAACTGAACAAATATATGTCAATGGTATTGTCAGTGACATTGTGATGACTTTTCAAGCTGCTATTGGCGAAAAATGTTATTTTTATTGATAAAAATGCTCGCCTTCACGTACTCAGCAAGTAATCAACGTCCTTGAAAGTGAACTCACCATCCTGTTCCACCGTGCTCTCCTGAGTTGAATCCCATTGAACATGTGTGGGATTTATTAGGTAGGGTACTTCAAAACCACAACCGAGTCCATAGAACATTAGGCAACTGCCAAATATTCTTCCCATTTTATAGATACAAGTTCCACAAGATGTGATCGACTAGATTATTATAAGCATATCAGACATATACTTGAAGTAATTAGAGCGAGGACAAAATACGTGGTATTGACATTGTTGGTTCCCCACGGCCAAACACTTCTTAAACTAAAACTCCTCGTTTTTTTCATAACCAAATTATACAAAAAGGTCATTAAAGAAAGTGTCAATCCCCCATAATGATTTTTTTAGTACAATCATTTCATGAAAATACTACGAGAGATCCTTAATTTTCTGTGCACAGTGTATTTTAAATTTGACACTGAAATGTTTTTTGATATTTAAATATTGTTATTAATTGTGCCTTTAAGATTTAGTTTTAATTAATAAATATTACAGTAAAATGGGTTACATGTATGTAAATATTATGTTTTATAGAGTGATTTATTGAGTAAACTGCTAAATTTTTGTAGAATAGTTGTTTTAATATTACAAAATTTTAAATTGCTCTTTGGGTAATCCACATTTAAAATTATTAAACATGCATTTACCATAATATACTATTTATTAGTGAAGCAAAGATACTATGAATTATCTTTGATAGAAATAATGATATCCGGATTATCATTATTTTTAATATACATACTTTTACGAAGTTTCGTTTACCTGAACAGCAATTTTATTATCTGTAAATAAATGGTAAATCATTTATGTTTGTTTATGCGGGATTTATTTGCGAGTATAATCTTTTAGAAAAGAGTATAGTATTGACATCTGTGATCAACAGGCTCGAATTTTTTGATTATTTATTATGCCATAAACAAATAACAAAAAGGCTTTTTAAAATTACTTTTGACATTTTTCTAAGAAAACATTGTATTTGTATGTTTTTATCTCAGCAATATCAACTAATATGACAAATATTTTTTAGGGTTTTCATGTGCAATTTCATTTATACATAACTAAATTTAATGTATAATTAAAATTGCAAAAAGTTAAATACTGCTCTAAATAATATTATAACCCTGTTTTTTGGTCCATCTCAAGTTACCTAAAAAACAATTTTAATAAAACGCTTTAGAAACCGATTAGTCTAGGCCACCCCGGCGCTCGGCGACCATAAAATGTCGATATTGGATTAGTCATATACTCATATAACTGCTTTTAAAAGATTTTTTACGTCTTTGATAATTATTATTTTTTTCGGTCTAGATGATCCTTTAATTTAATTATATTAATTAATGGCATTTTCTCGGTGTGTCAAACGATTGATTAATTTAAAAAAAAAATTGTAAGTTAGTTCACTAGAATAGGTACATCAAACAGCCACTTTATTTTGGTGATCCCTTTGCCTAACGGAGTTGGGCAGTGTTGACCATAGATGAATAAAGAAATTAAAAAGTTCCCTAACTGCTCCATAACTGATAATTTGAATTAAAGATAATATAGGTAACTAGTTTATTAGAGCAACTAAAGTCGGTTTCCTAGATACTCGATTATTCGTAGATACACATTATTTAGTTAAACAATTATTCGGATAACCGATTATTCAGATTATTGACTATTCAGATAATTGATTATTTGGATAACCGGTTATTCAAAAAACCGGTTAATCGGATATCCGCATATCTGAATAGCCAGTTATCAGTTAATCGTGCTAAGTTACTGATGTTACATAATATTGTATTGAAATTGGATTAACTTTTTTTTTTTTAATAATCGATTATTCGAGCTACAACAAATAAGTTTATTTTAGCAATTTACTTCCCATGAACTCAAATTTTACAGTAAATGAGTAAATAAAGATTTATTAATAAATCAGTACTATTTTTTCAGTGTATGGAAAATACAGAAACATTGGTGAACACATATGCAACAAACCTCAGTTGCAAAGGCATAAATAAAGATAAGCGGCACGTGTATGACAACAACGGAACCGTCGCGTCTCGTCGCATCGCTCTGTTTTCGGGGTTAGGTGGGTAGGAATTACGAATAACAGAATTAGACAATATGCACGTATTAATAAAATAACGGAACGTTTAGCGTGAGGATGCGATAACTCATTACCTATTACTATTATTAGTATATAAATATCCGGTTTTTCCAACATCACAAACTCCCTATAGTCTATGTTTAAACATCTGATTAACCAGTTTTCGTATAACAAAACAGTCAGTTTTTCGGATACCCGAATACATGGTTTTTTTGGATGATTAATCGGCTGTTCAGATATCCAAATAGTCGGTTTTGATAATTATTTGGATACTCCGTTTTATCTGAAATCGGTTTTTTTCTTTAAAATTACCCGGTTTCACTTTTTCCCAGTTTCTGCCAGTACTAGATGATACTAGTTACATTAAATTTAAAATATTCTTCTAAATATTAAATGTGATAATATTAAAGCTTTAAATTTTTTAAAAATATCTCGGCCGAATATTTAAATTACGATTGTAACCTGACAACTTCTCTACAAGATGTTTCAGGATGACCTGGACAAACTTAAAATATGAATTCAGAAGCTCAAAATGAGAAAAAAGATTTCTATGGATAACTTGTTGAGATGGAGACTAAAATCAGGTTTTTCATTGTTTTCTTTCAAATTTGCAAAAAGGTTAAGAAACGAATTTTGCTAGAGATTTTCTACAAAAGCGAACACTTCTAAAGAATATTTTTTCAATCATCTCTTGTCGGCAAAATGGGTGAAATTTGCAACCCCCATTTTATTTTTTTTCTCGAACTTTTTAACGGATCCGAATTTTATCATATAAAAATATGCCTTGGAAAGCTTAAATCATCTAGAGACTCCTTTGTATCTTTTATTTTCTTCATCATCATGACAGTTTTTGAAGAAAAAAATAAAATAGTCTCGATCCACAGAAATCTGCAATGCAATTTCACAACAGTTCGATGAAAAAAATAAAAAGTAAAAAAGAGTTTCTAAATGAATCAAACTTTCGAAGTCAAATTTTTGTGTGACAAAATTTGGATACGTTAGAAAGTTCGAACAAAAAGATAAAATGGGAGTTGCTGATTGCACCCGCATTTTGCCGATAATGGATGACTTCTATCCTTTAGAAAAGCTTCTATTAGTAGAAAATCTCTATCAAAATTAATTTTTTTATCATGTCGGAATTTGAGAAAAGAGAAAACCTAATTTTAACTTCCATCTTTGAAGGGGCATAACTCTTAACGTAGCGTTTGCAGACATACTTCCATAGAAACTTTTTTCTTATTTTCTAGTTCTACAGGAGAAGTGTTTAAAAATTGTTATTTTGGTATTTCTTCATTTCTTTATTTAACATTAGTTATAAAAAAAAACATTCGTTAAAATGCAACACATTGTTGTACGTTTATTTATATGATGCCTTCATCAACGAATGAAAGAAACAAAGTTATTATTGACAAGTTAAATATGTATTTGCATCTTGAGATGATAAGTAGGTTAGAAAAACAGTAGAATATTTTTTAAGAAATAATAAGTAATAAAGTGAAACAATATTTGATCATGTTAAATATTTATTTTAACAAATTAAATATTTTTCTTTAACATTTGCACGGTATTCGTGATGGTTTAAAAATTTTAAATATGTTTCAAAACAAATAAAATACAATAATTTAGACAAACGATAACAAGTTTTTGCAAACGTAACTCCATAATAAAAATTATTTAAACAAGTTTCCTAATAAAAAAATTTTTTCGTATAAGATTTCCATTGCTGAGTTTTTAAAATTAGTTCTAATTATTTTGAACAAATTTAATAAAAATTGCACACAGAAGTATTATAGTGTAGTACGATGCATATAGATACCACAAGATATTGGGATATTTTTGTTTTAATCAGTTTGCCTCCTGATCTATCATTGAAATCTCCTAGTTCATTATGAAATATCGCATTTTTGAATAAAAGATGTTGTGAACTCTCTTTATATAGCAGCCTGCTCTATTATTGAGATTACAGCTAATGGGATTAGGTCAGGAAAGGAAAAGAAAAAACATTTTTTAACTATTCGATGTTTCGCCAATATTTAATGCCATCCTCAGGGATCTACAACACAAATTGTGACATACATAAATAATATCACTGACTTTAAATGAATGCATAAAAAATAAAATGAACTATATTTTTAAGGTTATAAAAGACCTACATATCGAGGGCATCATATCAGAAGGGCGTATGGTCATAGCACTTATATTTCCGTTTACGCCATTCTGATATGATGCTCTCTATATGTATATGCTTATGTTTAATTACAGAATCATGTAGGTAGATATTATTATTTATTTTAGGAAGAGCGCATAATTTTTGTTTTAAAACCTTTTAGTGTACAGCATGAATTATTAGGAAAAAAAATGTAAATACACGCAAACATGAAAGAAATAAATAAATCTGAACACAGGTATTTAGTCACATTTGAGAGAGTTCTTTTTTTTTGTGAGCATAAATATATTTACTTAAGTGGAGAACATTTTTATTTTAGAATTTTTCGCTTGTTAACCGATTTTTCACATCGTCATTTCAAGAAGGGTGCGTTTTTATAATGTCTATTGAAGATCAAGTTATTTATAGTTATCATTTCTGTGTCCTTAAAGCAGTTTTTTAATATACTTTTATGTTTGACCCACATAAAATTTTTCACAGTTATTACAAAGTATACGCACATTGTTAACGTATTTTGAACTTTTGGAAATTGCATCTAGACCAATAAATTTCAAAAATATTTTTTATTACTATTGAAAAGTTAAGAACTGATATAATTTTTTAAGTATATTATGAAATTATTTATTTACGACACTACTATAAGAAAAAATACCTGCCATATGCCTCATCCAAATTTTGTTAAGCACTTATACAGGGTGGGGCAATAGTGCGTCGGACCTCGATATGTCGAGTTCTACGATAGTTACAAATTTTTTAAAAAGTTAGAAGTAAACCAGATAAAAAAGTCTATAACTGGAAATTATTTTCGACCATACAGGGCGAGCCAAGACGAAATTACAGGATCAAGTGCCTTTTTTTTAAATGGAATGCTATGTATATCAGTACATTTTTTGAAGCCTCTTTCTATGCTCTATTCATTCCTATATTATTATTGGCTATCTCCCAACCACTTTGATGTGATGAATTTTTGTGTTGAAATAATGCCATCTGCAGATGGATATTAAAAAAATCACCACAGTCACAATTATGGGTTTTAAGAAAAACTTATGTGAATACCAGTTACGAGACATCTAATTAATGTTTATGAATCATTTTCATTTCCTAAAAATATACAGGGTCGTCAAAAGTTAGTATTCAATTAAGAACTTTTTGAATTGAATTTTCTTAATTTTTTCAAATGGAACACCCTGTATATTGTTCAACGATATGATGTAAAAATGAAAAATGAACATTTTTTGTAAGTATTTCCCTATGGCTAATTGCAACCATTTTCGTTTTATTGAGCAATAATTACAACATTCAAAAATAAACTTAAAAAAAGAGGTTTCCTCAAATAACTCAGTAGAAAAAATTATAATAAATGTTCCACATGTTGGCCATTCTGATTGACACACAGCTCTATGCGCTTTTGTAATGAGGTTCCCACTGTTCCCAAAACTGCTGGTGTGATAGATCTAAAGGCAGTTATTATTCTTTCCTTCATATTTCGTACTGTTGTTGGTGTGTCTCTATAAACAATTTCCTTCACGTATCCCCATAAAAAGAAATCAATTTTTGTAAGATCTGGGGATCTAGCAGGCCATTTAGTGGATCTATTTCTTCCAATCCATTGATGAGGGTAGGTATTATTTAAGTGGTCTCTAACTGCATTTAAATAATGTGGTGGAGCACCATCTTGCTGAAACCACATCCTATTTCGAATTCTTCCAGGGAGATTTACCAATAATTGTGGCAGATAGTTTTCCAAAAAATGAAGATATATAGCTCCAGTAAATGAACCATCAAAGAAATGTGGCGCTATTACATGTTCTCCAATAATTCCCTCCAAACGTTTATAGACCATCTGTGTTGGTTATCAACTTGCATAAAAAAGTGAGGATTTTCCGAAGCATAATAATGGAAATTGTGCCTATTAACAAATCCATTTTTATGAAAAGTTGCCTCATCAGTGAATAAAACATTATTGAAGAAGTTGACATCAACTTGCATTTTACCTCTGGCCCAATTACAAAATTGTAGGCGCTTTTGAAAATCGTCATCAGATATTTCCTGGTGCATTTGAATATGATATGCATGCAACTTATTTGTTTTTAAAATTCGACCCACAGACCGTCTACTTATTCCTACTAATGAGGTCACTTCTTTTTTTACTAACATGGGGATTCTTAACCGTTGCCAGCACCACAGAAAACTCATTTCCTTCGTTCACAACACGTCTTATTCTTTCACTTTTTTTATATTCGACATTTCCAGTTTCCAGAAGGTTTTGGAAGCTGCTAACATCAGGAAGCCTTCTTTCAGGATAACGTTGGTGATAAATTCTATTGGCAAGTAAACAGTTTCTGTCTGATTCGCCCAAAACAAAAGTCATGTCTACGAGTTCCACTTTATTTAAATTCATTTTGTATAATTCCAAATATTTTAAATTCAATGCAAATTGTAACTAACGACCGATAAGTGTGATAAATGCTCCTTTGTACACGACAATTTATACCAAACTGAGGTTTTATTGCTTGTCGAATAACGAAAACAGCAAAAAAATGTACAAAAAAACTTTACAGTAAAGGACTGGTTAAATACTATTTACTCATTTCAATGGAAATGGTCCCACTAAATGGCCTCATTTCAAAATTGCACAAAGACGTGTGTCAATCAAAATGGGCAACACGTCGAACACCTATTATAAATTTTTCTAATGAATACCTCCTTTTTTAAGTTTATTCGTGAATTTGACACTTATTTATTTATAAAACGACAATGGTTGCAATTAGCTATAGGGAAGTACTTACAAAAAATGCTCGTTCTTCATTTCTACATCACATCGTCGAAAAATATATAGAGTGTTTCATTTGAAAAAAATTGAGAAAATTCAATTTAAAAAGTTCTTAATTGAAAAATAAACACTTATTTATTTATAAAAAGAAAATGGTTGCAATTAGCCATAGGGAAGTACTTACAAAAAATTTTCGTTTTTCATTTGTACATCACATCATTGAAAAATATACAGAGTGTTCCATTGGAAAAAATTGAGAAAATTCAATTTAAAAAGTTCTTAATTGAATACTAATTTTTGGCCACCCGGTACATTTTTAGGAAATGAAAATGATTCAAAAACATTAATTAGATATCTCGTAACTGGTATTCACATAAGTTTTTCTTAAAACCCATAATTGTGACTGTGGTGATTTTTTTAATATCCATCTGCAGATGGCATTATTTCAACAAAAAAATTCATTACATCAAAGTGGTTGGGTGATAGCCAAATTTCGTCTTGGCTCTCCCTGTATGTTCGAAAATAATTTTCAGTTATAGACTTTTTTATCTAGTTTACTCGCTACTTTTTAAAAAAATTTCTAGCTATCGTAGAACTCGAGATATCGAGGCACTATTGCCCCACCCTGTACATATAGTAGATGAGAAGAGAATCTTTGGTGGAACATCCAGTAGAATAATTTGTAAATTTTATATGTAAACTATTTCATTCTACTACCTTAACAATTTTTGCCGCACATACACAATATAAATTCCAAAGCTTTAAAATGCCTGGATTAATTTGGATTCACCGATGTTATTATGTAATAGGATACCATGTCACTGAACTATGCGGTGACAAAATTACAAAGCTGTAATATAAATGTGCATTGCAAATTAAGTTCCTGTATATAGTGACTATCGGGTACCCTATTAGTATAATTATAAGAACAGAACTTGTGTGGTCACCAATTATGAACATTTCAATGGTACCAACTGTACAGTTTCTATATACTATTGCAAAAAATTGGACATATCAACAATGGTATGGTTGTTATTTTTAAATTCAGTTGTGCTGGCAGTCATGTGTCAATTTACTATTAACGCTTAATAACATTAATGCTTTTATAAGAAAATAGTTCAATGGTAGATCGCTCTTTCTTTGAGGGGTAGTACACATTCCGTTGTTTTGAAATATTTTATTTCTTACTACCCAGTAAACTCACATATGTTTTTAAAACGTATTCTCAACGTGTCATTCGTTGATAATTTTTGTTACGTTAAAAAATCAACCGTTCATTTATTGTTGGAAAAATAACGGTCTATCGTAACATTAAAAATACATGATTTGTCACGAAAAATGTTGGCAGTCCTTTTGACAACGTTAAATTAATGTTATTTAAAGCGTTTAAATATAAATGTTCTCTTAAACATTCATGAAACGTCTAAACAACTAAATAGTCCATTAAGGTCGAACAGAAACGTTTTTAAAAGGTTTTGGAGTTACGTATATTAGTAATACATTTTAAAATATCTGACATTCATTTCACATTTACAAATATTTAGCATTTATAATTTCGTTATCTGAAACGTGTAAAACCGCGACATTTTTAAGTTGTTTGTACACTTGATTTAAAAAAAAAACTGATACAACTCTTGTAATCGAAAATCTTAATAGTTTAGTTGTGTGCATATGTCTGTAAATAGGGCTGGCCAGGCATGTCGAGAGGGGGGTGGAGAAGAGGTGATTTACCCCGGACCTGGGTTTTTGGAGGAGATCGGTTTTCTTTGTGTTTTTAAACTTATTAAACCTTTCTCTTTTATTTTATTCAAATGGAATTTTAAAAAATAATTAGAAAATAACTTTTTCGAAACATTTTCAAGTCTGCCATATTATTGTTTAAAAAAATAATATTTGTTACGGATAATTCTACTAATGGTTGTAATTAAAATACTAACTGGATAATGATAATTCTGTTTTTAAAATAAGAACACAAAAATACCACTTGAGATTTAAAAAATGTAAACAATGCAAACTGAACATAAAAAATACAATAAAAAAATAAAATAAATGAACTTCAATTACGTAATACAGAATTAACTAATATTTTGCTATTGCTCCATTAGCGTCTAAAACTGCCTGAAGTCTTGCAGGCATGGACAAAATCAGATTTCTTGCAAGGTCAACTTCTTGCGACAAGTTCTCCCAAGCGTCTTCAATTATCCCTATCAATTCCTGGGCATTATTTGGATGGTTATTTAATTTTCTTATATGTTTCACCATTAGTCCCCATACATTTTCAATTGGATTTAAATCCGGACTTTTAGATGGCCACGGTAACAACTCTGTTTTTATTAAGAAACCATTGCCTGACACGATGGGCCGTATGTATGGAGCAGTTGTCTTGTTGGAAAATAAAATTATTTTCCGGAAACACCTCTATTACTGACAGCAACATAATATTGTCTAATATTTCAATATATTTAATGGAATTGAGAAGACCACCACTGTTCCAACACACACCTAACCCATTTAGGCTCATCCAAGCCCAGACATTGACTGAAAACTTTCCTGATATTTGTGGATCGAAAGTATATTTTTCGTCGTATCTAGTGGAAGGAGGCCTATATACGCGAACATGTCCATCGTTACAGGATTTAAAAACCTTTTCGTCAGAAAAGACAACTTGTCCCCAGAAGTTTTCATCATTGATTATATAGTTGAGTGCAAAAATAATCCTACCCTGCTTCTTTTCTTCTGAAAGTTTGTATTTTTTAGCCGCTGAACAACTCTTCAAGTCGCTTTGTAGTTTTATTCTTCTGCAAGCAGTAGATACCGAAGCAGGAAAATTTGTCTCTGAAATTGCATTTGCTGCAGTCTGAAAAGGGTTTTCTATTAGGTAATTTATAAGATTTTCATCTTCTTGATTATTGCTCTTTCTGGGCCTACAGGAACCAACTTTACGGGATACCGTTTGGTTGGTTTCCCATTGTTTTTTAACACTCATTATCGTGGTTTTACTCACATTGTATTCAGCAGCAAGTCTTCTTATAGACCAACCATCTTCAATTTTAGAAACAATTCGAAATTTTTGAATATCTGTTAGATGTCGAACCATTTTTAATAATGACGCCACTGATTAACGTCAAAGTGACATTTGTAAGATTATTATTAATATCAATCAAAGAACGAATGATTTACATAGCTAAAAGAAAGTGTACCAGTTTTTATTGAAATCAACAGTACGTAAAAAAGACACGTTTTTCAAATGGTGTTTGGACATTATAAACTTCTTTCTAACGTATGTATGTTTACCGGGTACTCTAATTGCAATGCTGTCGATTGATAAATAGTTTCAGCGCTTGTACAGTTTCTGATTTTATTTCCCAAAATATTCAATGCCGAGACATCTTGATACAGGTGTTTTATATTGAACAGGAACATAAATTAAATTTTAAAAAAGAGTTTTACTCAGAACCCTCAGACTTTACATGAATTTAGAATCGTAACGTTCCATAGACAAATTTAAATTTTAGAATTGTTTAAAGACTATTTTTAAAGTATCAACAACAATAATGCAACATTATACTTATTTATTATGAAGAATTTATTAAATATGATTTGAACGAAACAACTCAGCGGGCAAATACCCCGACCTGCATTGGATTACACCTTCAAATCATGATAGACCTATAGCCAATATCATTTGTCAATTCCTAACCAGACATAGACCGGTTTCGAATTTATTTGTTCTCCTCAGTATGCCATAAGTTACGGAACAGACAAATGATAGTGGCCAACCTGCTAGTCAAATACTAACTAAGGTAAATTGAGTAGTGGTGAGAGGTATGAAATTTCTCGTATGGTCTAAATGCTACTATCCGACCAACATCATAGGTGTCTCTGTGGCGGATAGCGACTTGCGAAGCAAGTACCGAGAGCGGCGACCTCTAGCCCAGGTGGACTAGACACTGTTATTAAATATGATTTGAACGAAACAACTACTCAGCGGGCAAATATCCGACCTGCATTGGATTACACCTTCAAATCATGATAGATCTATAGCCAATATCATTTGTCAATTCCTAACCAGACATAGACCGGTTTCGAATTTATTTGTTCTCCTCAGTATGCCATAGGTTATGGAACAGACAAATGATAGTGGCCAACCTGCTAGTCATATACTAACTAAGGTAAATTGAGTAGTGGTGGTGGTAGACCAATGATAGTGGCCAACCTGCTAGTCATATACTAACTAAGATAAATTGAGTAGTGGTGAGAGGTATGAAACTTCTCGTATGGTCTAAATGCTACTATCCGACCGACATCATAGATGTCTCTGTGGCGGATAGCGACTTGCGAAGCAAGTACCGAGAGCGGCGACCTCTAGCCCAGGTGAACTAAACTACTGTTATTAAATGTGATTTGAACGAAACAACTTCTTAGCGGGCAAATACCCTGACCTGCATTGGATTACACCTTCAACTCATGATAGATCGATAGCCAATATCATTTGTCAATTCCTAACCAGACATAGACCGGTTTCGAACTTATTTGTTCTCCTCAATGAAGAATTTACAAAAATGAAAACCAATATTCTTACAAAATATGTTTTAATTTTTTTTAAATTCAGAAATTACAGCTATCATATAATTTTGATCTTCCATGTGCATCCATTTAAATGAAAACTCAAAATCTTTTATTTTAGCATCTTTAACACTTTTGTTTTAATTTCTTTAACACACAATTTTAATGGGATCGCCATTCTGGGTACTAGGAGGAGTATTTACAATTATTTTAATACATTTGTTCCTTTTATCAATTTTTCTATAGTCGAACTGCTGATAGACTGTAACTTTCGAGTCGAAGCCATAAGTAATTTTATTTGCTTCAATTGTCAGCAGACCAGTCGTGCATGGTATACGTATAAGTGGCTTATTTACAACTACTTTGTTGGATAATTGTAGTGTAGGATTGTGTTAACATTGAAATGAATAAAATTATTTACGGCTTTGACTCTTTAAGAAGAAAGTTGCAATCTATAATGGGCTAGACTATAGTAGCAGTTGATGTAGGAAGGGAATAACTTTTAGTATAGTTTTTCAAATGTTGAACTGTAATTGCCTATTTTAGAGTAAACATCATAGGGACTTCCTTGTACAAATTTTAACTGATATACTTTAGTGTATGGTACTTTAATGTAATTAAACAAATCTTTGTTTTTCTTCCTTATGTGGTAAATACTCTTAATCAGAATATCAAAATTCTCAAGAGTCCTCTTCACTCTCAAATAACATTTTTATTAGCACCAAAAAACCACACGCATCAGATGATATTTCAAAATAAACCAATGTAACCAATACTTAGAACATTATCATAGGACACTCATTGGTGCTTAAAATCATGAGATTCTGGTTATTGTGGTGAATTTTATGGAATATTGCTGAAATGTTTGCAACAATCAATGCAAAAAGTTCATTAGACTACATAGGCCAGGCGACAGGTCGAAAAAAAGCCTCAATAAGGAAATAATTAGTGGAAAGCTGGAAATTGCTTTAATCGCTTTATTTGGACCCAGATATCACTCTCCCAAGTTTTTCCCCTCGAGCGAGGTCGGCGTTGGCCCTTCTGGCCCTAAGAAGGTACCATTTTTCGGTTTTTTGCAAATATCTCCCAAACCATCAACTTTATCAACAAAATACTTATTATAAAGAATAATCTAGAGTAAATTTGCTACAAAAATTTTCTCTACCGTTTGCTCTAAAGTAAACCGTTACGATGCTACGACCATTCAAAGTGGAATCCTTTCTGATTCTTGCGGAAAAGTTATCGAAATCATGCTATATCAAAGTTTCTACATGTTGTAAATATTTGTCAGCATTCCAGGTGCACAAGCTGTTAACTTGTTACAAGTATAACAGCTTTTCAATGTAAACAGCTGTCTTTACCAGTGTGTTTTTGAAATGGAGTGTTTCCACGCGATGAACATTCTCGCGACTGCCAATGGGTTTTTTAATAACACTTTTTAAAAATTCTTCGGATGCATTTTTGCCGCACAAAATACAATTAACCTTGAAGTCGAACTGTTCACACGATCGCGAGCTTCGGTCCGTTGTTGGCCTTTCCCAAGATTTTATTGCCGCAGCAATATTTTTGTCTTTGGTATACGATTTTTGGCACTTAACATGAACCGTAACATTCTGCAATCCTTGTAATTGCACATGTCTATTATCACGTCTTTTCACACTACTTTCACGTAAGGTTCTTAATCCTCTCTCCTTCACTATAATAGTGTCTCCATCTTCTAAACCTGTTTCACAAATAAAACAAACGGTTGGATTACCAGCCGCGGCCATGGCCGCACTTTCTCAAACTACAATCTTGATTGATTATTTTGTCCGTAAACACGTATACACTCAACCAGATCGTTCATGACACTGCTGTGGTATGGGAGCAGCGTTGCCAGCTGTATGGGAGGCCGAGCGCGGCAAGCCAGCTGCATCTGCAGGTGTTACTATCCCCACGTACACAGTGTTGCCAGCGCCCTTGGTGAGAAAGTAATGAAGTCTACTTGTAAAATGTACTGAATCTGAACTGAATGTACTTATAACATGTAGAAACTTTGATATGGCATATGATTTCGATAACTTTTCCGCAAGAATCAAAAAGGGTTCCACTTTGAATGGTCGTAGCATCGTAACGGTTCACTTTAGAGGAAAACGGTAAAGAACATTTTTGTAGAAAATTTACTCTAGATTATTTTTTATATTTTGTTGGTAAAGTTGATGGTTTGGGAGATATTTGCAAAAAAACGAAAAATGGTACCTTCTTAGGGCCAGAAGGGCCAACGCCGACTTCGCTCGAGGGGGAAAACTTGGGAGAGTAATATCTGGGTCCAAATAAAGCGATTAAAGCAATTTCCAGCTTTCCATTAATTATTTCCTTATTGAACTACCTGTTGCCTGGCCTAACAGATTTCTACATTTATTTTGGAAAATATCTTGCTATGAACCACTCTCGGCTCCCGTAATGTCATGTGGTATAGTTCTTGAATTAGGTTTATAGTACCAACTATGACTTTTTATTTAGAGAAAATAGTACGTTCCGAAGAACACGACGATACGTTTTAAAGTAGTAGCTTAATGATAAATAAACAGTACATTGTTTACTTTTAAAAATATCCTGTATTTATCGAGTTACATCGTTTATAGTTTACATAGTTAATTTTGACTCAGAATTTTCGCCCACAATTTTAAATTAATTGATAATTGGATAATTCATGTCCAAACTAACATGCTAACTGAAATTTATTGACATTATCATATTTATATATGCTGTGCCACAGGCGCGTTAGTTTTTATGGCTGCCATAAAAGATTTAATAATGTCAAAACAAATAATTAAAACGTCGGCATAAATCATTTCTTAAACAGTAAACTTATACACTAAATTTAAGAAAGACGATTAATTTTTAATCGGGTTAATTAGGTGAATTTCATTCTGGAAATATTCATTTTAAGGTAAAGGTTAAGAAGAAAAATCTGTAGTACGTATGTTCATTAAAGTTTTTCACCTTTTTAATTTTATAAATTTTAAAGTGTATAAATTATATCTACGTTGTTACACGCAACCCCGGACACTAGGTTTTTCAGAAAATTTCAATTTGAATCAAAATAATTTTGATTGAATCTTCAAGAATAAATATTACATTACAAAATAAACGAAAATTTCATTTTAATAACATAAGAAATACATTTTTTGCAAATTTCATTTTTCTTTTAAATGAGGAACTGCAAAAAGAGAGTATTTCCTCTTCGAGCTTGAACGACAGCTCGCACTCTTTGTGGCATGCTTTGTGTCAAAGCAGCAACCTCATAGTGGGGTATCTGCTCCCATTCATTCAGCAAAGCCTGTTCCAGCTAAAGTACTGTATGAAACTAATCGTAGTTGCGCCTGATCCTTCTAACTAGGTTCTCCCACATGTGCCCTATCGCGTTTACGTCAACTCCTGATGCCACCCTAATACCTGAATACCAATCGTAAATACTGGCGAGTTTCCGGTAATTCGGTCATTATCCTGCATTAGGACAAAATGTTCTCCTACAAATGCGCAAAAGGTACCACATACTCTTCCAAACGCTTCCTGATGTACCTCTCAGCATTGAGGCTACCTCCCCGAAATGTTATAAGGGTGGTACGAGCTTTCAAAGAAATGCCCCCCCATATCATCACAACTCCACCACCAAACTGTATTCTAAGAGAAAAGCAACAATGGGCATATCGTCTTCCAGGTCGTCTAAACACTCTTTGGTGACAATCAGGTGAATACCTTGTGAAACGAGACTCATCCATGAAGAGAACGAATTGCCATTCGCCCATATCCCAATCGGCATGAGTTCGCACAAATTCTAAGCGCTGCCTGCGATGACCTGCTTCCAAAAGAGGGCCAGTAGCTAGTGCATGAGGTGTTAACTTTTGTTCCCTCTACCTTCTTCGTACAGTATCGGATGAAACCTAGGTACCATGAACATCTACCAATCTTCTAGTCAAAGCTGTACCAGTTGGTACGGACACTTCCTAGGAAGTGTCCGTTCTCGCAGAATTTGGAGTCGAAGAAAATCGGTATTCAACTTCATTTGTTGCTCATGATCTTCCTTGCCCAGGTCTTCTTGAGTAAGAACCAGTTTCCTGGAACCTTTGTGTTGTATCAAATACAGTGCTTCGAGGGATGCCAAGCAAGTTGGCGATATATCGAATACTGCGTCCATCATTATGTAAAACAACAGCTTGAGCGCCTTCTTTTCATTACGAAATTTCTCACAGTAAAGCTTTTCTCTTTTCTTCGGAAAACCTCAGAAACACACAAGAAACAATAATCGAATCAAATTAAAGAGCTGTGGAAAACAAGTAAAACGTTGACGATTGAAAGATATCTAAAAAATAGGTAACAAAAATTATTCTCGTGGTACGTGAAAGTCCAAAAAACTCGAACATAATTTTTTTTATATGTTTACATGTGTGTATCCATTTTAAATCAATATACACAACGTTTTCGCAAAATTTGCCATAAGAAAACCTAATATTCGGTTAATTTTGCGGTTGAATGTATTTGCCAGCTTATAAATGAACTTTTCGCGTTGATTATGAAGTTAATATTTGACATAAATTTCAAGGTTTCGCTGAAAAAGTCACAATATTATATAATACAGGGCCTTCCTATAAACATTTGGCGGGTGTTTGGGAAAGATGATATACAACTGTATAACACCATTTCCCAAACGCATTCTATGAAACTCATGTTGTACTCAATTTATATATTAAATAAGTTGAGCATATAAGTTTTTTAGCATTCACTGTGTCACAACTGGCGTAGAGTTAATTTCTGTTATTTTTTTTTTTTATTAAAGCATATGTGTGTATTTTAATTTTAATACTTATTTTGAATTTAATATATTATTTGTTTTATTAACAAAAATCAATGCACTTATACTTTTAAAAAAATATATCCTACACAAATTAAATATGAACTTCCTAGTAGGGAAAAAGCTTCGGATAGCTGTGTCACTCTCTAGAAAGTTTTTATACATGTGCGGCTGAATAATTTTGGTCTTGACTATACCTTCACTGGACGTTTTATTCACCGACTTCATTGAGGTGCGATTCCCGATAGAGGTAACACTACCTTGCTCCATTTGTAGTGACAAAGATACTTATTTAGAAAATTCATTTTAACCAAACAGTACGGAATAAAAGTTTGAAACTTGCTGAGTATAATTATGAAGATTCATTCTAGACGACATGTATGAATTTTACCTCGAATTTTACCGATTGATATCATAATTCAGGAGCTAATCACGTTCAAATTTCACTTATATTTACAATATAAATTTTCCCTACATAAAGTGAAAATTAATTAAAATAGATATACATGTACCCTCTAATACACTTTCAACTACTGATCCTCCAAATTTGGTGTCATTTGACCAAACCGTATGGAAGAAATAAATTTTGAAAAATTATCTTACAAACACTGGTTCGATTAGCCCTCTTAAATAAAACTAATTTTTGTTTAACATTCAGTTTGATTTATCATCATTCATAAATAAAAATGTAAATTTACAAAACTGATTAATTCACTTGCCACATTACATACATTTAGTATACAGGATGGGTTAAAAGTCTGTATATTGGCCACAACTTTGTTAATATTGGTTTAAAAAAATTTCAAATAAAGATTATTGTCTGTGAAACGGCAGAAGTGCATGTGACCTTGACATTAATGTTATTATTTTCTATATGGGCGATAAGGCTATTAACTTTTGTTTTTTAAATAGTAATATAAAATTTGTTTAGCTTGTTTAAAATATATTTATAGATATGTGTACAAATATCTCTTTTTACTATTAGTCCATGTTCAACATAAAACATGATATAATCATAAATTAAATCATACCCCTTACGATTACATATAACTGCAAAGTTTCAAAATCTTGTTTCAGCTACTATTTCCCAAAACTAAATATTTTAAAACGAGTTATGTCCTATTCCACATTAATATTATATACCACAGGTAATTGCAACTTCCTGTATCGGTAAAGTAACCTGGTACGGAGACAACGGACAGACACTCTATATCCAAACATGCTGAAATTAATTTCTGCCTCCAAAAAAAAAAATAGTGTCTTATATACGCCAATCCAATTCCAATTTCCAATTTACCAAGTACGAAGTAGTTATACATGACGTCAACAAGGAAGGGGAATCGCAGAATCATAAGTCTCTATGTGAAAGAAGAGTAATAACGATTTAATGGTAACTCCATCTGCCAGTATCAATGGGAAAGTAATAAATTGAAGAAATGCTTAACACTGACGGAGGCAATAACCAGAAACCAATCTGCAAATGGTATACGTGACAGCCTCCAGAAAGATTTACATTTATTTGGTAAAAATAATTTACTAGTGGGCAATCGCAATTGAAGCTTAATCACTTCTCTTTTTATGATAAAAATTTATAAATTGTCAAGAGGTGTATGTAGCAATTTTATTTAATCTTCAATTAAATAAGTGCCTTTAATTTTCAAGTAAATAAAGTACCTTATTTAGGTATTTTTTTTGTATTTATTTGTAAATTAATTTAATAATAGTTCCCAGATTATTTTCACATTAGGAAAGTGTAACGAAATAATAAAGCATAGAGGTTTAAAAAAACGGAACAATAAAACTTAAATTTACTTGAATGGGTAAGGGAAAACTAATTAAAATGTCACCGATGATTCTTAAAAACCGTGCACCGTCTTTATTATTACTAATCCTAAAAATAAGTAAAACCGAAATGACGACGTTTTACCACATTTATGTTAAAAAATCATAATAACTGTTCAAAGTTACTGCTGTTAATTTGAATGCAAAATTATAATCTAACAAATGTACACTATACATCTTTTGGAACATGCTGGGAAAATTTGTTATGTCATAATATTAAGATCTGGCGCTCTCGTAGGCCAATTATGGATACATCCGCGCCTTGCTTATCCAACGTTAGGAAATTTTCTTTGCAGCCAGTTCCTACCTTTCAGATTGTAGTATGATGAAGCTCCATCATGTAGGTACCAAATCTTTCATCTAATACCCAAGAAACCTTTTCCAAAAGTTCTTATAAATTGTTTCTTGAAATCCCAATATTCTTCCTCTCCAATTCTGGGTAAAATAAAACGACCTACCAATACATCGTCCACAATTCTAGTCCATACATTCAATGAAAATAATATGCTGGTAATGTCCAACTGTCACGGCATTTGGGTTACCGTTAGCTCACATGTACATATTGTGCAGATTTATCACTTTATCTGTGATGAAAAGTGTCTTATCAATAAATAAATTTGTTCTGACTAACTGATCATCTTCTCGACACTTTCGTAATAAAATTTGGCAAAATTCGTGCCATCTTCCGGCAGCAGATCGTGAACTATTCGAAAGTGATATGGATGGAGCAATTTGTTCACGTAGTTATCACGAGACTCTTGACGCTGACAGTAACTTGAAGGAACAGCCTTTTTTACGCTTGCACATGCGTTTCTCTCAAATATTCTTAATATTTTTACTTCCTGTTAAGGAAGAATTTGGCTTCGGTGACGATCACGATCCTCATATCTTGGATTGATACATCAACTATCACATAATCTTTGGTGAATATCTGTAAAAATTTGTACAATTGGAACTCACTGATTTGGATATCTTTGTGCACAACGACGACGGGCTCTTCCACAGCACTCGCCATAATGCCAAAAATTAATATGAAGTCAGCCTACTTCGTATAATAACAGTTTTGCTTTCGTTAAAATGTTCATGTCTCCAATTCCTTTTAATTTTTTTGTTAAATGAAGCATTTTATTTTTAATTTTTTTTTCCAATATTGGCAGATGTAAAAGTTATGAATAGCAACATTATCAAACAACCGATGCCGCACATTTGGTAGGTTAAACCTAACCTACTTCAACAAATATCATACAATATGTTGAATTTTATTATAAATTGCTATATCTCAAAACTGGAGGCCACAAATCAAATCATTCAAAAATTGCAGAAAATCCACAGTTTATAAGTATTTTTGAATGGATAGAACCTTCACGGAAGCATTTATGGACCATATTTATTATAAGTGTTAACCTTATTTTCACAATGGAATTCACTGTTAAAAAATTTACAGGTTATTCTGAAACACTCTATAGATCAATATTTTCTGTCCATCAAATATAACAAGAAATACGGAGAAATAATTATTGTACATAATAGAATATTTGAAAATACGATAGATATAATAGAATAGTTCCTGTTATATCTTTAATATTATTTTAGATTATTTTTCACACAGATAAAATTCGTAAATATTGCCTGTTTTAATTAATAAACGAAATGAATCATCTAATGTTCTAAAATAAGGATGACATACAGAATGAATGTTAACAATTTAATTAAATAAAACCATAATAGACCATAAAAACCCGGTTAATGAAATTATCTCGTGAAATTTGACCTATTTGCAAATTTCCGCTTAGATACTATTATATCAAACTTGGCCCCTGAAACTTACGCATCTTCTTCGTTCATTCACGTGTATCGAAATTGAAATTGAATATTGAGATTATCTGTGTATCTAAATATAGATGAAAAAAATATAAATATATTGAATGAAAACACTTTTTTTTATTTTTATATCAAAGAACAATCGCTTTGGGTTAATATTAGAAAATAAATTATATGTTACTAAAATATACAGTGTACAAGAATAGTGTGTTTATTGTATATCATCCTTTTACACGCATAGTGGTCGGTCGACCCTACTTATTTTTAAACATTATTATTTAAATATGTTTTTGTTTTTTATACACTTGCATTAGTTATTTTATACAATACATTCAGGGAGACCAATTTTCTCGTTGACCAGTATGGACTGTGAATAAAGAAATATGCAAGAAAAAAATGTGCTGGGGGAAATTTTGAATAACATAAATTACGCATATAATATTTTTTTTAAATGATTCAGTTGATATACCACTTATATTGTGTTAAAAATAACACTGTATACAATTTTGCTAAAATAAGAAATAATTACAGATAAAGGAACCAAAAACCAAGTATTGTATCCACCTTATGCAACAACCAAGTTTTATCTATAAAATGTGCAAATACCAGTAAAACAATTTTAATTAGTTGTTTAATTATTGAAAAAAAAAAGGTGGAACAATCTACCCGATCATCATCATCATTAATGGTGCTACAACTATAGTTATGCCTCGACCTTCCTTAGCCTTTTCGTCAGTCGGATCCGTCCATTGCCAACCTCTGCCAGTTGGTCGCGCCGATCTCTCTGGCATCCTCATCTATACCGGCTTTCCATCATAATTTTGGCCTATCTCTACCCCTACCTCCCGTAGGCTGTCATAAGAATTCGTCTTGGCGGGTTGTTTTCGCGTGTTCTTGTCAAATTTCTTGCTCATCTTAATGTCCCTATCTTTATGAAGGATACAATATCTCTACCATTGGCTATTTGCTTATAGTTGTTATAAATTTCATGGTTGTATCTCCTCCTCTTTCATATACCATTTTCGCAGACTGCACCAAGTATTCTTCCCAGGATCTTTCGTTCGAAGATAAGTAAGAGGTTTCTATCTACTTTGGACATGGTCCACGTTTCTGATCCGTATGTCAGTACTGGTAGGATAAGAGAATTATAGATTGTGAATTTGGTTCTCTAACTTAGATATCTTAGGTACTTAGCCCAAAGTAGCACTTACATCCTTCGCTTTACTTCTTCCGAGGCAAAGTTTTCATTTATCACAATTTGTTTAATACTTCAAAATCGAAGTTAACACGGAAGTTTTGACCATATTTCTGGCTCTGTTATTCGGCGTTGATGCCATTACTTTTGTTATATCTTCATTTATTCGAGGGGCCATGTTTTCTACGGCGGTTGAGAAGGTAACAAACATTTCCTTTAATTGGCGAGTAGTGCGTGCTGTTAGGTCTAAGTCGTTTGCATAGGCCATGATTTGTGAACATTTATTAAAAATAGATCCCTGTTATCAAGTTCCGCATCCCTCATAGCTTTTTCCAGCACCATATTGAAAAGAAGACACGCTGCATCCCCCTGCCGTAGCTCTACCTAGTTTTCAATAGTTTGTGATAATTCGCCCTGTATTTGTACTTTGCAGATAACTGTATGCATTGTGACTCTCACAAGTCTTATTAGTTTGTCGGAGATATTAAATTCGTCTATGGCTTCATAATGTCATACGCTTGCATAAGTCTATATGCATCATTTTTCCTTCTGGTGATAGCCTCACACTCGTCATCGAACTAGCCGTTGTGTGGAGGAGGTCTTTCTGGGCCTAGAATGTTCTCCGCTGCTTCTTTAATTATTGTATGTTTACATGTATCCCATTGTTCACTAGTTGTTAGATCCTCGTCTGGTGGGTTTTCAATTTAAAAAATTTCAAAATGCTTTTGGTATCTCTACTGTTTACGGGTTTTTTAGAAGTTTAGTGTTGTAGCGAGTTATTCTGCTCCATTTCTCCTTTTTTACATTTGAGATGCAAGTTCCAGTAAAACAAGTTTAATTAGTTGCTTGATTATTAAAAAAAAAGTGCAACAATCTGCCCGACAGTGTGTTAGAATATATTACAGCATACGTTTGATAATTTGTAATAAAGTTGGAAAATAACTAGATTTAATATTAAAAACCACATATTTTAAGAAGTTCTAAGATTCCAAGAGCTGTAATAGAAAAATTATTTACTACTTGTTTAAAAATAGTTTATTTATTAAAAACACAATCAAATTCATTAAATTCAAATTTATCAAGACCTCACTGATTCTAAATTCGGTAAACACTGACAGCAGTTCTGGCAGCAAACATATGCTGGCCCACGTGGTACATAAAACTGCACCAATCAAACAAATACTGAATTTTGCATCTGAGTTAGATTTTAACACCTACTTTTACCATATAAGGTACTTACTTATACTTTGTTGTTTGGATCTTTGCGCATACATCATAATTACAAGCAGTATGAAATAAATAAATTGAAGGTTAACTTTGCTTTTGAGCAGAGGCGTGTACTGGAAATTTTTTTTTTATATATTCCATCACTGAGATAGGGCATACCCTTATCAATGCTCAAGGGTAATTTTCAAGTAATGTGATTCATACAGCTACTAATATAATGACAAAAATATAATTGCAAAAATATTACGACGTCGCTGAAATAAGTGACAAACAATCTAGTATATGAAGATGAGACATACGTTCATAATCGTGTCTTTGTTCCACCAATAAATAACTCATCGGTCAGATGTCTTAGACTGCCTAGTCATACGTATCTCTATATTTGCTTATCCTATAAATGCATTGCTGTGGCCGACAATGTGTGGGCAGATGTCGTAGATAATTTTATTTTGGGTCCTGTATTTTTACCAGGAAAGTTGACTGGTCATTCATTTTTGCAATTTCTTCAAAACATGCCCGATTTACTAAATGAATTGCATACAAAATATTTGGTTTCAACTAGACGGTGCTCCTCCCCATTTTGCTAAAAATATTAGAAAATATTTGAATCAAGTCTTTGCTGATCACTGGATTGGTCGGGGTCGAGATATTCCTATTCAGTGGCCACACCGTTCTCCAGACCTTCCTCCCTTGGACTATTCAATGTGGAGATTTATGAAAGATTTTGTGTATATTGTTCCGATTTTGGACGAGAATCATTTAAGCGAAAGAATCCTTCAAACTGGAGGGTAGTTCAGGTTGAAGCCAAATATTTTTCAGTCTAAGATTTTCTTTAATAAAAAGAGCTGGTATGTGTTTACAAAACATAGAGGTCATATCGAACAATTTCTTTAGACTGGCGTTCTTTCTTTATTTCTACTGTTTTTTTGGTACTAACGAATTATGAATAATTTTAAGAAAATAAGGTGTATTAAATTTATTATCTTGTTATAATGCTTCTAATTTATAAATAATTGTTGATTTTTGAATCCATTACGCCTACCAATTCTTTGTCTGGGCGCCATTGACTTTAGAAATAGTTATTTTTGGCTTGTCCTTTATTATTCATATTTTTATACCTATTGCAAAATTTGGATAAATTGTTTAGTTTTAATATTTAAAAATTATGAGATTACTGTAAGCCGCGTAGCACCAATATTTTTCAACTTATCTCTAAAACGAAGCATTTTCTCGAAATTTGTCAAGAGACATAAGAAAATCCAAAATGGATGGTTAAATTAAAAAATATAGTTTTGGAGTCATTGACGCAGGTACTAAGAACTGGGTGGTCAGTGGGTACTGGAACCCCTCTATTTTGATTATTTGAAAGTTAGTTTTTGTTTTTTTTCTTCAAAAGATGTGACTAAGTTCCATATTTGAAATAAATACCTTACAAAATACTCCAGTGATTTAAAAAAAATATATTTTTTAACTTCAAAATTTTAACATGGGGGCTCTAAAATGAAAAATGACATCGTGAAAGTCCTATTATTTTTGCTCAAGGAATCCATGGTTACCGGATTTGCGTCCTTTTTTCGGACACCCTGTATAGTCCAGCAGTCAAGCTCCGAAAAAGATTATTTAAAATTTTGGATTGAAAAGTTTTATGTTGCGGAAGCTTTAAAAAAAGATATTTTGAAGGGTCCTGTCGATTACTTCTTTCCAAGGCCTACTTATTTTCTTTTATTACATATTTTGATGGTGTTTTCGCCAACTTTGCCTCCTAATAAAATAAATACCGTTTAACATTTAGTAAAAAAGGGGTTTTGAGTGGTCCTGATTAACATTATGGCGTCAGATTTTGGATGAAAAATCGCTAATATGACTTGTCGAATTTTGGGGTGTAAGAAATTATAGTAGATCATGCATGTGTATTTACAGGATGGCAATATATTAAAAAAATGCAGACTTTGATGCTCTTCATAAAAGAATTTTTTCCAATCGTTTATTGGAAAAAAATAAAGATTTCATTGGCTTGTGTTCATGCAATATGTGAATTAACACAATTCTGTAAATGACTTAAAATTACACTTTTTTATAATTGAAACTTATATCGTAGATTCCGATATTTCAATTTAAAAAATAAAGCATTGTGGATTCTATATGTATTTAGAAAAAAAGAAAACTAATTAAGAAACATTTACCAAAGAGATTAAAATTTAAATTAAGATGGAACTTAATTAAATTAAATGAAAAAAGGATACTTTCGGAAGATACCAATAACAAGATTTAAATTTAGTGGGCAGAGATGTGTACAGTATATCTATCTATCTTATATCTTTTTAACTGGTTTTGAAATTTGTCACACCCTCTACACACCCCTTATTTATAACACTCTTATACATCTTCATTATTTCGATACCCTTTCCGGCTGCCAGTATACAACCGTTACATTAGGACCGCCTGTTACTAGTACTAGATGAAATCTGAGATCGATCTTGTATCATTAAATAAATGCTTTTGACATTCTGAAGGCGGTACCATTGTAGAGAAGCAGCTTACTGAATATATTAACAAGGTATAACATATCATCATACATATTTTACATTAAGTTAACTACCGTGAAGTCATTTTAATACCAGGAGCTTCTTTAGTGTATTACTCAACATTAGTAATATTTCTCTTGATAAATGAATTACATGACAGGTAGGAAAATGGTAAATGTAACTAAAATAGTCATTAAAGTTTGTAAATATTTGTTTCGAAAGTTGTCTAACTGGGCAGAAAATTAGTATTTTTTTATGTACAAGATCCGGTTGTATGTATGTTGGGTCATATTTTAAAACATTTATTACATAAGTGTAATTTGTGAGAAAATAAGGTATGTTTTTTCAGGTTTTACCGTGAGCTTTTACAGATAATTAAAATATAATACAAATACTAAACTAAATGTGGATTGATGTTTTTGTACTTGAACTTGAGACTTGACTTGTTTTAAAAATGCTGTAAAAAAGAAATCGCATTGAGAAATGTCACATGATCTTGGAGGAAGTTCATGTACAGCATTAAGACTAATTAAACAATCTTGAAAGATAGTTTGCAACATGTTAACTGTTGCTACTGTATTTGCTCGGGCGCAATCTTGTTGGAAACAACCAAATGCCATTTCATGGGCATGAAGGGGATTAGAATCTCTTCACGATAACTCTGCCCGAATAAAGTTCCATGGAAAATAATTTTCTTCTCTTATTAATGGCATACCAAACACTGACTTTCATTCAGCACTCCAGATTTTCAAAGAATTAACATAACCACTGAGATGAAATCAGGCTTCGTCCGGGAAAAAGATTTTTTTCAGAGAAATCATCAAAATTGTTCAAAAGCCATTGACAGTATGTTGTTTCACGTGGATAGTCAAAGTCATGGAGTTCTTGGACACAAGCAAGGCGATATGAAAATAGGTTCAAGAGTTTCTTTCAAAACAGTATGGCCATGTACCAACGCCACTCCAGTTATCTGAGCAAAACAAGGACAGAAGTTTTAGGGACATTTTTCTTGATTTCTCTTCCATTTTCACTACCCTCGTCTCGTTTCACACTGCCTGTCTCATGAAAGAGTTGAACAGAACGGTCCAGGATACATCCAAGTATAGTAACCAAAAACAACATTAAGAAATTCATTCCTAAAATTTTCTAAACTGTCCTATGAAATACTGGCATTGTCCATCAACCTTTTGCCCATTGCGAAAGTACGACTCGAGCATGAAAGTTTGGTGGCCTTGAGAAAATAGGTACCATTCACTGGGGGCTGCTCTATAGAGGCTTAGGGGTTTGAGCCTCCCAAGTTACTATTAGGAAAATGCAACAGTAATTAAATGCATGTAAAATTTTTTTTTTAGTTTTTTTATATTTAGTATCTTTTTTAACATAGTTATTACCCGTTGGCTATGTGTACAATAAAGTCGTATAATGTACTGACCGTCAACTTATAACTCTAACCAGAGAGTATGGGGCACTCAGACCCAGTTTATGAGCCATTCCTTGCATAAGGAAATATATGAAAAAACAAACCGAGCGCGAAAATTGCCGATCGCAGAGAACGGTTTTTACAATGCGACAAGAGGCTCAATTTATCAGAGCCGCAGTGAGTTTTTAATGTTTGTGTAGTGTAGTAGTGTCTATATCGTATTGCTCTTGATATTTATTTGTGATTTCACTGTTTTGAGTGTTTTTGTGTTATTTTCAGTTGGTTGATGCCAAAATGACTAAGAATAGTATAAATAATATTCTGGTGAATTTTAAAACTCTGCCGTTAGCGGACAAAGTAAAAATCAATAAACTCGGACGACCAACACCAGAATTGACTCTTAACCAACCAGACAAAGTAGGGAGAGGTACTTTCACGACGCATTTTTCTAAAGAAATGTCAGTGGATTTGTGGATATGATAAGATAAATGCTCTGTTTTGTTTTCCATGTGTTTTATTTTATTCCGATTCTGTCGGAATGGACAAGATATGGTCGGTAACAGAATTTAAAGATCTGAAACATTTAAATCAGAAAATAAAAATGCACGAAATTTCTGCATATCATATAAAGTGCAGTACGGATTTGGCTTTGTTAGGCACGGTAAATATTGCAGTTCGGTTAGATTCAGTTTATAGACAAAATATCATAAAACAACAACCAACAGGTGAATAAAATTAGGTATATTTTAAAGAAAATTATCAATTGTATCAAGTTTTGTGGAAAGTTGGAACTAGCATTAAGAGGGCATGATGATAAAGACGGTTCTCAAAACCGTGGGATTTTGCTAGAATTAATCATCAGAATTGGATGTAATTTTGAAAGAACATTTAGACAAGGCGAACGGTTTTCAAAGGTACATCTAAAACTGTGCAAAATGAAATATTGGAAGGTAGCATGCTTGCAGTATTTTGTCAAGAAATGAAAGAGCTAATTAATGAGAGTGAATTTTTAGTAATTCAGAGTGATGAGACAACTGATATTTCAAACCAGTGTCAAATGGTTATGACAATAAGATATTACCACAATAGAACTATTTATGAGAGATTTTGGAGTTTTCTAAGAGTAACCGATATATCAGCTGGGGTTTAATACAGTGCATAGTACATGAATTAGATAAATTAATTTCAAACTCGCCGTCTACACTAATTACTCAAACTTACGACGCGACGGTACAAATGTTTTAAGTGGTGCTACCGGTGGAGTTCAATCAAAAATAAAATTGAAGTATAAACATGCTCATTTTGTGCATTGTTATGCGCATCAATTAAATTTAATTATGTAGAGAGCAACCAATCAGAATGCCAAAATGAAAATTTTTTTTTCAAATTTATCCGCAATTCTTAGTTCTTTTTTCTCAAGTATGTATTAGAATAAATGGTCAATCGAAAATTGCCTAGAGTTGCCGCTACACGTTGGAATTATAACATCCGTATAGTAAACGTCATTTTTCAGAACAGAGAAAAGTTAATCGAATGTTTCGAGGAATTGGAGGAAAAATGTAATAAATCTGTTACTTGCAAAGAGGCCTACGATTTACGAAGAACTCTAGAAGACCCCAATTTTGTATTTTTTCTTAATTTATGTTACAAAAGTTTCCACATATAGACATATTATTTAATCAATTTCAATCCAGAAATACAGATTGTTTTAGATTTAAAAAAATAAATGGGTTATTTAAAAATTATATCATCTATTAGAAATTTAACTGATAAGATCAGAAAACAGAAATTACTAATATTGAGAATGAGAATAAATGGAGGACAATTAATCCTGCAAATAGAAATTCCGTAATTGCTAAGGAAGTGTGTGATAAAATAATTTTTCAGATGAAAGAAAGATTGTCATACAGAGTTCATTTCGAAGCCGCATCATTAGTGAATTATGGTAGACAATTTTCCTAATTTTAAAATTTTTAAATTATTAATTTATTAATGTTACAACAAGACAAATTATAGGAAGTCATTTATTCAGGAACGGACTTAAAAAATATTGTAGGTGGCCTAAACATGCTATGAAACGGTTTCAGTGAAACGGTCTCGAACTTACGGTAAAAATTACTGTGACAACTCCGATGTCTACTGCTGAATCAGAAAGATGTTCTTCAACACCAACAAGAATAATGACATTTTTAAGAAACACTATGAATGAAGAACGCCTTAATGCCCTAGCAATGATGTCAGTGAATAAGAACTTTATCCATAACATAAGCAATTTTGACGAAAAAGTCATAGAACATTTTATTTCCCAGAAAGACAGAAGACTTGATTTTGTATATAAGCAATAACATTTTTACTCGCATTATTAATTGATTATTATATTGTGAACTTTTTTTGTACATATGTATATAAAACATTTTTGTTATCAAAAAATCGTAGTTATACTTGGATGAAATTACCGAGGGACTGAGGGTGAGTAGTTTTGTTGTTTTTGGCAGTACAAAATTTAAACGCGTTATTTGACATTAACAGCTACACATTTTAGCTAACATTTTAATTAATGTAAACAATACAAATGTATTGTAAATGTGTCACTAAAAAAATAAACATTTAAATGTGCCAGATTAGGAGCATACCAGTAAATACATATTAAATAATAATTTCAAGTTCAGACATCTGTTGTAGTCCAGTGTGCCACTTTGGGAACGCATATTTCAAATACAAAGCCTTATAGTGCCATCTGTGAAGTGCTAGCCTACGTTATATTTAGTCAGTTGCAAGTTTGCGTTATCATCTGTGCTGTCAAAATCTGCTCTAAATAAATCCACTTTATTTAAGAATATTTAAAAAAAAGAAGACGGATTCCCTGTAGGAGTTTGTTGTTTTTAGATTGAACTATGAACTCTACTAGAAACATATAATCAGAAATACCTTCTGGTAGTGAAGACGAAGGTCTTAGTGACTCTGATGAAGACTATGAGCAGCTGCAGGACGCAGTTTACAGACAGCTTATTAGGTCATATTGTAGATTAGATCAACCTATATTGTGCGTAACGTGATCCAAATAAAATCCTTAATCTACCACGCAATGAGTTACAAACTTTACACTTGGTCATATGCGCGTTTTCGGTTTGCCTCGTATTCGACTCTACTGATCTGCTGCAAGCAGAGTATCTGAAGTTGCAGATGGTACGTCAAAAAAACAGCTGGGAAATAATTAAACGACTTCTATATTTCAATAATAACGATAATCTTCTGCTAGATAGAAATAACTCCAACGAGGCAAGTTGTTCGAGATAAGGCCAATACTAGATGTGCTTTTTGAATTCTTTCAGCAACGAGAGAAATCTCAGATGGTCTGTATTGATGAGCAGGTTGTGCCTTATAAGGGTAAGTCATTGTTGAAGTAACCCCAAGAAACCAAACAAATGGGATTATAAAATATTTATTATATGCCACAACACAGAACTCATACGCAACATCGAAGTGTGCAGTGGCAAAATTTTGCCAGCTCCAGGGAAGGAAGATTTGGGTGCAAGTCTTAATACATTCCTCTGGTTAGCAGCTGTAATATCCAAGAATTGAAATTACTTACTATTTTCTGACAATTGGTTTACATCTATCAAACGAATGACAACATTACAGAAAGATGGCATTCATAGCTTAGGTACGATAAAATCAGACCGCATACCAGGCATTAGTCTAAAAAGCAATGCTGTTATGAGAAAGGAAGGCAGAGGATTGTATAAAGAACAAAACACTATAATTGACCAAAGAGAAATTCGTGTTCTAAATTAATATGGTAATAAAAGTGTCGTACATGCCAGCACGTTCTATGGAGCCGAAACATTAAAACAGGTACGAAGGTTCGATAAAAAGACAATCAGAACATTGATGTAACTCGTCCTAATATCGTCAAACAATACAAGTTTATGGCATGTGTTGATTTACTCGATGGTTTTTTGATTCCTTATTACTGTGTTTCTGTTCGATGAAGATGATGATACCTACGATAGTTCTTCCATTTTATTAACTTGTCTTGTTGCTGCGTGGATACATTGTAGAAAAGATATAATAAATGATGGTTTAGAAAAGAGACACATTCTAGACTCGTTATCCTTTCGCTAAGTCTTACGCATAATGGGCAAGCAGGTAGAACCCAAAGAGAGAGCAAGACCAAGTATATGATCCGTTGAAAGAGAATATGAAAATAAAAAGAAAAGAGGACCAATCAAACCAATTTCTCAGTTCAATGTTCGGCGTGAGCAACTTGGTCATTGGTCATGTGAGAAACAAGCGAGACAAAGATGCGAACTTCCGACCTGGGGACTAAAAAACCTTTTTTTAATGTACCAAATGTGAATTGCATATACATATGTCTCACTTAAACGAGAAATTGTTTCACTTCACTCCATTTGTAGCAGATGATGTAATATCATAGGTAATTGTTGAGTCTGTTTAGGAACAAACTCTTCTCGTATTTAACAAAAATCAAAAAATGTATTTTTAAAAACTATCAGATGTTTAAACATGATAATCAGGCCTATTTGGGCAAAAATGTATTTTTTAATAATATTCAGGTATTGTCATCATGAAAAGGTTAACTCTAGTTCGCATAATATTTATCCAATATCTATGTACAAAGGTATGACCTTTTTTAAGCAGACAAGTTGACATTTATTCACTATTGATTGAAAATTTATTTTAAATTTTTAGCGAGTAAAAATTCATTTTCACTTACTAGTGTTTTAAATATTTTGTTGTAGTTAAGTCGAGTTAACCCGTAATAATTTATTTTCAAAAACCCTAGACTCCCGAGACCAAATTTAATAGAATTTATTTAAGAAAAAAGAGTACAATAATCCATATTATATTCTTTGAAAAGTAGTACGTTATTCCTTATTATTAGAGTGAACATACAAAATTAACAACTCCAAAAATTAATTGCACATGATTGTTTACTTAAATATAGATTCCTTAATTGAAGCCATCTCAGCAAAATCAAATATGTTGAATTTTAAATAATTACGCTCACATTGTCCATCTATCGTAAAGGCTGAGGACTTGTTCCCTGCATTTTTTTCTCAATCTAAATTTTAATGTACACTGAATCTTCGATATAACTTCCAACCAAATTAGACGACTTCCGGTATGGTAGCTATACCGTTTAAGAGTCATTAAATCACCTCCAGAAAACACAGCATAAAGATGTAACCATTACAATATTACCTAATAGTATAGTTTAAATATGGTTGAAAATATTCCTTAACACTAGTATTCAAAATCTTTACTGTAATAAAAAAAAAAGTAAAAGATAAAATGTTAGATAATTATGGAAAACAATAAAATTAATCTTGGTATTTTTGATAACGTATTGATTCTAATTGATTAAATTGAACTGTACATTTCTCTTGCTTGTAATTATTGAAAAATAGTCCACCGGATAACCTTCTCTGACGATAGTAAAACTGTGTGATTTATTTGTTTTTGTCTCCGGTACTGATATGTACAAATATGACTTCTTGTCTTCTATATCGGTTGCATTCATCTTCGTTAATTCCACACAGCGGCAAGCCCCATATATACCGAATAACAAAGCAACATACAAAAGTACAAACATTTAATCAAATTGAAAATTAAAGATTCAGTAACAAGAACAGTATATCTTCATCATTAGATATTTATCATTAGTTAAATTAGAAATTCTTCAATGTGTTTCCATTCAAGTATTTCTGTTTTTATCGATTTATATGTCCTCCCTTGTGTTTTAAGGTAACTTGTAAGTTTCATACATTTCGCCATTTCCACATTTTTACATACAATCAAGGTGAACTTCAACATTGAATACCTGCTCCATAAAGGAGATATCTTATAAATCTTTCCAAAACCAAAAATAGCAAGCTTACAATATCGTCATTAACATTATGAACGCCTTTTTCTTTTCACCTCTCATCAAAATTTCAGAACTCTTACTCATATTTTTTCTTCAATTTATACGGTACTAAGGTAAATGTTGCATTCTTATTTTCTCCTAGGATACACTGAGGTATATAATTATTTTTGTTTTCACAAATAATCTTAACCAACATGATTAGTCGAAAATCGCAAAAAAATATTTAAACGACGAACATTTACATTATTGTTTACTTATAACAGTTAGCGTCCCTATAGTTACAATAACAACCCTAGTTACACTAACCAAATACCAGTCTACACCGTAATCGCTGCATCATATTATTTAAAACCAATCTCCAGCCTAAAGTACCAAATTGATTATTGTCAAAAACTGTATACAAAATTATTAAACATTTCAAATTTAATATATGAATTTAAATTAAGAGGCCTTGGTTAAAATAATGTATACCACGGCTTGATTAAAAACATTTTATCCATAAATTACCTCGTTAATTACTTGTACCATACATAACTACTGTTATTACATATTTTTTTTTTACTAGACTGCATATTTCTAGGTAATAGGTAGTTTTTTCTTTGATTTGATTTCGTCCACCGCTATTTGTCATATATAGAAAACGTTTCTCGTTCCTAATGACCTAGAAATTTTCTAATTTTTGTCACGTAATTTTGAAATATAATAAATGTAATTACTTCCTGTGTTTTTATTTTTCTTGGAACTTATTATGGCATAAATAATAATTTTCTTAAGTTTGATTATCTAAAAAATACAATTACCCAGTGTGATATAGGAAAAATAAGCCTCTGCGCCGCACCGGTGACTTTACGTTATAGCAGCAATCGGAGGGCATTTTTTGACATCTCAAATAAAACAAAAAATAATACTTATAATTGTCTAACGTTTCGAAAACGAAATCTGTTTTCTTTTTCAAAGTTTGTAAAATATGTGTATGTAGCGTGAAACTTACACATATTATTTGTTTATATGATTCAAGATACCTATCGAGAACTGTTCGTACTTAACTATACAATATTTATACAACATTCAAACAATACCTCTTTTTATTAACATAGCAAATGTAGTGTTAGGATTATTTAGATAGTATATTATTTAGCCAACAGCATAGCGTCATGGTGGTCTATCCTACATTAATGACCCTTGTTAAACTGCAACGTAAACTAAACTACAATTTACTTACAATAATAGTATTTGAACTTTGTCTGTATTCAATAATGCAGTAATTTATTTATGGTTTTGTTGGACAAGTATCTAATGCTGAGTTATTTTAACGAATAGTACATATAATCAGTTATTGGATTTTTTGCTAGAAGTACTGAAAATTATAAACAAGATAAATATCCTAGCTATTTATTTCCTTCATGTAACATCATTTTAGCAAAATTGAGGCTTTGGTTACCGCCTTCTATTGTATATACATAAACATAAGTGTCTATAATAATAAGTTATAAGAATGATACCAAATGTTATACCGAAAAAAATTACACCTAATTAAGCAATGATACCTAATATAAGAGAATTACATATCTCATGCGACCTAGATAAAATAATACAACAGTATTTCTAAGAACAGGAATATTTTATGATATCCAGTCAACCTGAAAGTTAGTCGATATAAATTAAATTTTTTTTTTAAATTTTCAGTCATGCAATAGTAAAGAGAAATATGCTCCAACAAAACTTAAACAATCCTTTCACTGTAATACATGTTGCGATGCATGTGTCGATACATGTTTCATGAAACCATGTATTGTGACCTAAAGTGGACAGGGTTAATCACCTAAAATTGACACTCTTTTTATTTTTCATAATTTTCATTGAATCAAAAAATTTAAAAAAAGGATTTTACATGGTTTTTTATGAATTTTTAGAATAATTAAACAATTTTTAATAACTTGATAAATTAGAAAGGTTACAAAAAAATTTTTTTTAAATGGATCACCTGTTTTTTTTATTTCAAAAAATTCTCCGTTAGTTTCTGGTCACAAAGATGTATCATTATTGTACTGTTACTTCAACTGTGTTCGAGATATGTCGTGATATCTTTTTTTTTTTAATAAAAAAAATTATGATAATTCTCTGATGCGAAAACACATAATATCTAATAATGGCCTTTATTATAATAAAACAAAGTTTAATAAATGACAACAAACAGTATAAGAACAACAATGAATAACAATAAATAACAACAGAAAATGAAAACAACTTCAAAAGGCTACAGTAAATATCGTAAGAATTACGATACAATAATAATACGATATAATTACGTATTTAATATAGTAGGTTTGCAATATGTTTATATGTTCTCCACATATCCTCCTCTTCCCTCAAGGCACAGTTGGCATCTTTTTATAAATTCATTTCTCATATTCTCAAATAATTAATCATCTTGCCGCGAATTTTCCATTGCTTGTGTAATGCATTCCTTCAGCTCGTCGATATTGTAAATTGAATTTTCATATATATTTTGTTTTAATATTCCCCACAGAAAGAAGTCCAAAAGACTCAAGTCTGGGTTATTAGCAGACCAATGTATAGGACCATGTCTTCCTATCCAAAGTGGATATCTCTCATTCAATTATTCCGTTACGTTGCGTACAGAGTGTGGGAGTGCGCCGTCCTGTTGCCAAATAACAGAATTCCTGTTTGGAAGGGGAATATTATCTAAATAGTTTTCCACTTCACCCTGAAGAATATACAAATAACGCACTGCATTCAAGGACCCATCAATGAATATGGGGCCTACAATTGTGTTTTGATGAATACCACACTACACATTTACTGTATTATGTCATGTTTTTTCATCTTCTTTATAATATGTGGATTTTCGGGCGCCCAATAATGCGCATTTTTTCTATTAAAAAGTTTGGAAGATGGAAAGCTACTTTCATCGGTCCAAAATACATTTTTTAAAAAAATTATTATCCTTTATATGAGCACTCTCTACAAAAGCTCTTCTGTCGGCAAAGTTGATTTCAGTTAAAAGTTGAACTAACAAAATATTATAAGGCTACTACTGTAACATTTTAATATCCTAATCATACTTGCTTGAGAAATATTAAATTCTTCTACAGCAGCCTTTGTAGATTTATTGGGGTGTTCGGTAAAAAAAAAAGTAAAACGTCTAATTCCTTTTGGGCCTTTGTTTTTCTCTTTTCTTATCTTTCAAAGATTCCCCAACCCTAAACTTGTGATAAATATTAGACAAGGACAGGTGTTCTTGGAGTGAACGCGTCTCTGAGGAAATTCTCTTACATATTCTCTTTTAGCTAAAGATTTGTTTTTATTGCTAGTAAGGTAAATTTCCAATATTTCTTTTCTTTCGGCAAAAGAATATCCCGTATCTACAATTAGAAACACCAAATACTTTGGAATTTAAAGTGTCTTACGTAATTCTCTTGTTACTCAGTTTCGCCAATAATAATTTAACGTATTAAATTGTTGCTTAGCTTTTCGTTCATATTGCCCTTCCTGAATTAATTTATAAACAGTTCATTCTGGAACTTCTGTTAAGTAGACTGTTTTCTCCACGGCTCCTGTTTCTCTTTCACTTTCTCTCATATTTCTGTAAACATTTAAAACTATTTATTGTGATTGTGACTATTTTTGAAACATTCTTTGTAATTTGTGAAACATTACCATCTTCCACATCTTTCTGACGTTCTTTGGTGGTGGTGAGTTGAGAATCTTCCCAAGGCCTGATCATTTTTCCTGTATTATTTTACTACAGCCACGTGTAAACAGGAAACATTCGATTAGTCGCAACCCGCCAAAATATTTATAAAAACACAACTCTATAAAATACACCTAAACACAGAGGAAAATTTCACCTACATATCTATTAAACAGTTTAAGTTGTCTGCTAAAATATATAATGTAAAAACAAACTGTATAAAACATACTTATAGCACTGACATACCAATCAAAATTCCGAATCTAATTCTTAAAAGCAATATAAAATACCCTCGAAAATGACCTACTACCTACCAGAATATTTTATTAACCCACCTAGGATTGATACACTTCCGTCGTCCTTCGTAAAACTGATAAATTAAAAATTCGTCCCTGTGCCCAAAGGATGACGCGGGAGAAGGAACAAACAGACCGCGAAGAGTTGTTTATAGGGGCGATTCGCGCACTATTATTAGAAGACTTGGGAATCTTAGTTAAAATAAATATTTTTCTGTTAATTTCTTATTTTAATCATGTCACAACATACTTTACATAAAAATAATGATATTTTACGTATTAAGTAATACATCATATTTATTATTAAACATCGTGTAAAAATATAAGGCATTTATTTCTGAAACTAACTGTACATACGAGTATAAGCAATAAATGGCTGATAAAATGAAAATGTGGTACCGCATAGCCACAGGAAACTTGCATCGTGAAACCTGTCGATACATGTATCGCAATATGTATCATAGTGTATGACCCGTTTAAGATACAAGTAATATCAGGTAACATTGTTCTAAAACTTCCTCCGATAAAACAAGCCTCATGTCTAGTTTAACCTAATTCAAGATATATTTTATCTTAGATTATGACCGCTTTCGGCAGACGGACACGGTAGGACCAGTCGAAATTATCAGAACATAAAGTGAAACTGATTAGTCAAATGTGATGGAACCTTCTAACTAAACCTGAGCAGTTAGGTTAGAAATTTTTAGGAGTTCCTCAAGTAAAGCTTACACGGAAATACATTATTATAGGTATATGGTTAAATAGGTTTTAAGCCAAACGCACCCAGGGATGAGTTATGTTTCAGGTTAAGCTCCATTAAGGGCTGATTGAAAAATAGCTGCTTGTAGTTCACAAAGCCCCCTCCGGATTAAGTTATAGTGGCTGATAACTCGGGTGTACAGTATGTAAGAAAAGTGTGCAAAACGGCAAGTATCAGCTTTATATTTATATTTTTGAAAGCATGAATACAGTCCAGGCATATGAACAGAGCTAAGTACAATGTCTACATGGTAGCACAATGAAACGGCGAGGGTAAGGATGCCATTGAGGAATATTATAGTGCTCATACAGTTCACAGTTATGACCATCATCTAGTACCTAGGTTATGCTAAATGTCTTATAAGTTTCGACAGTTCCGAATATTATATACTAGAAGAATCTTACCAAATATGAAAATCTTTTGAATTCTTTCAGCGGGATCAGTAAGATCCAAAAGTATTTCATTATTATTATTACTGGTGTGCGCTATAAAATGGTATATGTTTCAATCTTGGACGCTCAAGGCCCAAAACGGGCGAGGTTCTTTATACAATTATGATAATCCATAAATTTACATTTTAATATTTTATTATTTATAGAAATGAAAAGTTTTCATAAATGAATAAGTTTCCATTATTCGTTTATCTGTTTAGGTTTAATACAGCTGTGTGCAACACTGTTATATTATTTATTTCATTTATTTATTTATTTATTTTATTTTATTTATTTATTTTATTTCATTATTTATTTTCTTTTATTTCATTGCCCAACAGAAGTAGTTTATACAGTCATTGAAATGTAAAATTGAAAGCCGCAAAAACAGTCGGCCTTTATTGTCAAACAATATATATGAAGATGCCGAGAACGTGTGCTCGTATAAACTTAATCCAATTACAGGACAAAGGAGTTGTAATATTATTTATAACATATACAAAATATTTTAATTTAAATGTATTGAAAGTAACAATAACAATATAACTACCTAATAATTATATATAAACAACATATAATAGTATCTAAATATACAAAGAAGTAAAAAAGAAAAACAAGAAGGAGACAGATGAAACACAAGAAATTAGAAAAAGCACATAAATGAAGTACGAGTATACTGATCAGATGAAATTACATGGATATAATTAATTATTGAATTCATTATTTATAAAAATAATAACCTTTTGATATTTGCAGAAATGTAGCTAAGCTACAGTGATTAATATCACATGAATGAGAAATTTCATTAAAATTCTGACATATAATATGCATAGGAGACATTATGAGAATATTCGTTCTACTACTCGCGAAGTAAAACCTGTGGACTTGCCGCAAGTTAAATCTAGGAGCCAGGAAATTAACTTGATAAAGTAATTCGGGTGCATCAATTAAATTGTGTAATAGTTTATATAAAAATAAAAGACTAGAAATAACTCTTCTATGTTTCAGAGATGGAACATCAAGTCTGGAGAGTTAATCCACATTATTGTATCCTCTATCAGGATAGATACCCTAAGTTTTGAAAGCTAAGAATTTTAAGAAACGCCTTTGGACACTTTCAAGAGAATTCTTTTGTACATTATGATAAGGATACCATATCAGTGATCCGTATTCAAGTTTAGAGCGAATTAACGTAAAATGAAATTTTTACTGCAAACGTGTTAGAAAAACAACTACAATTCCTTATAATAAAACCTAGCATTTTCAACGCTGAAGAAGCAATTTATTGAGTATGATTTGCATAAGATAGTTTGTTGTCAAAAAGGATTCCAAGATCCTTCATTAAAACACAGCGAGAGAGTGTTAGTATGTGTAATTGAAATATTTTGCATTTGGAGACATTCATTTGTAGTTTATTTACATTGCACCATTCTTCTACCGTATCAATTTGTAATTGTGTAAAAGTTTACAGTCTTCAAGAGTTTCCACAATGGCATATAAGTTCAGATAATAACCAAAGAGAATGCTATTACAGTTTAAGATTTCCGTAAGATCATTAGTAAATACGATAAATAAGAGTGGTCCTAGGTTTGACCCCTGCGGCACCCCAGACGTTGCAAGGTAAATATCAGACTCATACCCGTTATAGGCGACATATTGAACTCTACCGTTTAGATAAGAAGTAAATAAGAGACAGGGTGTGTTACTAAATCCATAACTATATAACTTATTTAGCTAAATGTAATGTGCAATTCGATCAAAGGCTTTCGAAAAGTCTGTGTAAATTATATCTAGTTGGCCTCTCTGATCCATAGATTCTGAGATATACCGATTAACTATCGCAAGATTTGAAACTGTTGAGCGTTTTTCAAGAAAGCCGTGTTGCCCGGGTAATATAAATGGTTTAAACTGTGGATAGATTTCAACGTATAGTGAGATTTCAAGGACCTTGGCGAAGTTACATAATATAGAGATAGGTCGATAGTGTTCAATATTATCTGGGGAATCGCATTTTAAAACTGAACATACTGTTGCTAATTTCCATACGCGGAGAAATGTATCCTCCTTGAGGATTAGATTGAATAAAATTAGTAAGAGAGGAGCAAAAGCATAAATAGTAGAGGATAGTTACAATACTGAACTTTATTTTTTAATAAGGCAGTCATTTCTTGGGTAAATGTTTTACAATTATCACTGAACCTGCAAAATAATCATGTACCCCAGATGGGGACGTGCAAATACATGTTTTTTGGCTCTCCTAGTATAACATAAGAACAAATATCACAACCAACAATACAAAAAGATTTTGAATAAAATATACGGTTTATTAATTGAGTTATCAGAAATGTGGCATTTACATTTAATAAAACATATTTTCACATTTTTTGTAGTTTATTTAAAATTAACGTTTTCCACCCCTTAAGAATATTACCCTTTAGAAGATTTATGTTTTACATTTTCAACAATTATAAGGTGTACAAATTAATGAAAAATAAGGAATAATTTTACAAATCATGGGTGTAAACATTTTACACATAAATATGGTAAAATTTCACCCTGTATCATTGGTGTATAGTATACACCTAATTGGTGTATCCCTATATGTACCCCGTGAGATATCAATTTGGTGTGAAATTCTACACCGTATTTTCAACTGTGCAATGGAATGTCTAGATTATAATAAATATAGAGTATTAAAGCGTAACGAAATACCATCGGCAAATATCGAGAAATAAAAATTAAGAATGTATTATTTACTAGCTCGTCTTGTATATATCATAAGGATCTTCCGGGCTTCTAAGATAGTTAGATAACTTCAAATCATCGGTCATCTTCAATTAAATTATAAGTATCATGTGTACCCTCTAGGTGTTCTACGGGATTTATTGTGTATACCATTATTATCGACATTGTTAACTAGATCGTTATAGTTTATAAACAGCGTGATCCTGAAATGAGAAATTGATTGATTGAATTTATAAATTGGTATAGTGTTGCTTTCGGTTGAACTTGGACAGATAAATTATTGTTTGAGTATCTAATGGCGTAAGACTAATATGTAAATTATTGTTTCAGTGAATTATTAAGCCAGTCGCTATATTTTACAATATCTCTCGTTATGTTAGTTAATCACTTGTCAACATTATATTCTAGTGAATGAACAAATCAGGTAATATTATCGTGTTTATTTATGAAATTGTTTTAGGCCCTAGGTTTTTAAATTTGTTTGTTGAAAACCAATCTATTACGGGCAAGACCAGAGAATCATAAGTAGTGTTATCGTGGAACATAAATTCCCCACCGGTCCGGAAAGTGCTACAAATGCTTTTATTGCTATAATAAAAAATGAGGTTAAAGCATGCACAAAAAATTGTGAACATTAAACATAAAGATAGTAAAAGAAAAAGTTGGATCACAACAAAACTTATTAAATATATAAATAAAAGAGATAGTATGTACATTGAAGTAAAAAATAATCCCGATAATATGAAGCTAAAAATGAATATAAAAAATATCGTAACGATTTAAACAATTTCATAAAAAAAGAGAAAACAGAATATTTTAGGAATAAGGTGGAGAGTAATAAATTTTCTCCAAAAAATGTATGGGAGGTGACAAATGAATTTTGCAGAATACATAAAACCAAATCAAATATATCTAGTGTTAAAAATGCTGAAGGCGAAAAAGTGAAAAGTGATAATGAAAAGGCCAATATCTTTAACTCTTTCTATAGTAATTTTAGAAAGTCTCTTGTGAGAAAAATCAATACAAAGTCGAATAAACAATACGAAACAGAAAAACAAATGAATTCAATATTTTTGTATGCGACCAGTCCTACGGAAATTATAAAAATTATTAATGAACTAAAAAACAAAAAATCGCCGGGAATAGATGGAATTACTGCAACTACTATAAAAGAAATCTCTCAATATGTTACGATACCATTGGTTAATATAATAAATAAAGCAATTATTGAGGGTCAATGTCCCTCAGCCTTTAAAGTAGTTATCATAAAACCAATTCACAAAAGTGGTTGCAAAGAGGAGGTGACAAATTATAGACCTATTTCTTTAATTAGTAATTTCGCAAAAATCTTTAAAAAAGTTATTAAGTCGCGAATTATAAACTATCTGGAAAAATGTACCTTGCTATCCAGTTCACAATATGGCTTTCGAAAAGGTACGAGTACACAAAAAGCAATTGCGCACCTTGTAGATAAGATTTTTCATGCTTTGGACAACAGAGTCAAAAGCTTAGCTGTGTGCATTAATTTAACTAAGGCTTTTGATACGGTATGCCATACTGAACTTCTAACGACATTAAGTAATTTGGGCTTTAGAAATAACAGTTTAAAACTCCTAAAGTCATACCTAACTGATAGAGTACAATACACGGAAATAAACATTGTAAGAAGTAGCCCTGAAGTTGTTGAGTATTGTGTACCGCAAGGAACAGTACTGGGCCTATACTCTTTATAGTATATATCAACTTCTTGTTTGATACCTACCAGTGGTTCAGTAATAAGCTATGCTGATGACACTGCTTTCTTCTATACAGCTCCTAACTGGAAAGACCTAAAAACTAAGGTAGAGAAAGATATAAAAAATATAAAAAAATATTTCGATAGTAAATTAACGATAAACATATCTAAAACTAATTGCTTGCTTTTTATCTATATGAGACATCTTCCCCGACATTCCAAGAACTAAATATCGATGATCGGTTCAAAATAAAACCTACAACATATTTAGGTATAATTATTGATTTAATGAAATGGGATATACATATTAATTATATGTCTAATAAAATAAGAAAACTAATATATAGATTTAAAAGAAATTCTAGATTTTAAACAAATCAAAATATTGTACCAATCACTTGTTGAATCTCATTTAATGTATGGAATTTTAGGTTGGGGAGGAATTCTTGATTCACATTTAAAACATTTAAATTCATTAGATTACTAAAGATTACAATAAACAAATAACGTACTTACCCTTCAAGTCAAGTATTTAAAGATGCTAATGTAATGAATGTTAGGTTGCTGTTCTTTTGTCAGTGCGTTTTACATCAATGGCAATCTAATATGCAAAAAGGCAACAAAATGCAAAAAACTAGAGGTAATCTGATCAAAATCTCAAGAATTCCCAAAACTAATACCACAGATGTTTTACATACCTCAGTCCCAAAGCTTACAACACAATACCAAATAATATTAAACATATACCCCTTCTAAAGACGGCAAGGACCAAAATTAAACAATATACTTAAGAAACACCTAGAGAAGAAATCCATAATGTTGTTACTCCGAAACCATATCATAATAGGTTATTTTAAATTTTACACTTATTTCAATAATACTATTTTAAATTATTATATGTATTTGTGCAAGATGTATAAGTAGATATGAACATGTGCATTATATTATATGTTTTTATTTTCTTAAATCTTTAAATGTTTTTATGTCATAATTAAGTTATTTTATTATTATTATTATTGTTTATTGTTGTTTAGACTGTAAGTAAAATTATTAAGATACGTCTCTTTCTTCATGTACAGTGCTCCCCTGCGCTTTTGTGAAGTGTTCAAGTTTATTTACATATTGCATTTTATTTACTTATATTTTCTTTGTATACTTTTCGTCGTAAATAAATTTTATTCTATTCTATTCTATTATATTGTGGAGTAGGAAATCATTAATGTGAATGACAATGCAGACGCAAGAAAAAATGCAATTTCACAATCTAACATCTTCGTATCTAATAAATCGTATCTAATAAACTCGGAAATAATTCTTGGTATGGTTACCTATATTTAAGGATAAAATACAGTTGTTCCACAACTCCTAAATAATAAATATAGTTTAAAAAACTAAAAAACACGCTTTTAAAGCACATCAAACTAAAAAGTGAAAAATAATTATTAATATAAACTGAAAACAATGATGAACGAAAAATACTAGTATTATTGTCAAAAAAGCGTGGGTTGCTCGATATACGAAAAATATGGCACAAAGCGCCCCACGCTTTTTTCACAATAATACTAGTATTTTTCGTTCATTATTGTTTTCAGTTTATATTAATAATTATTTTTCACTTTTTTAGTTTGATGTGCTTTAAAAGCGTGTTTTTTAGTTTTTTTAAACTATATTTATTTTTCACTTTTTAGGTTGATGTGCTATGAAAGCGTGTTTTTTAGTTGTTTTAAACTATATTTATATTGCTTATTGATGCTGATATTATAACATATTACGATCCAACAGATATTTCTGAAAAAAAAAATATTTTTTTATTTCAGCCGTGGGATTTGAACTCACGCCCGAGGAGTCTGTCGTTTCGCGTCTACTGCCTTAGCCCGCTCGACCACCGCGACCTAGCTAACAATCGCGGAATGTACTTACATATTAAGCCTTTGGTTTCACGCAGAGGACACGTGAGGAAAGGACTGGCGATCCTGATCAGGATAATGATATAAACTTATCAAATTATTGTATTGTTACCGGTTCCTCGTAAGTGTACAAAGTTTCAATTAAATCTGTCCGTTTAAAGTGGGTCAAAATCGAGTCCAAAGAGTCGGTTACAAACAAACAAACAAACAAACAAACATACAAGTGAAGCTAATAAAAGCGTGTTAAAATATCTCAGGTTACATTATATTCGATTTAAATGTGGATATCTGAATAACATCTTTCTAAGGTAACATCTTGTTAAATACAATTCATCACCTTCTTCAGTATTTCCTAGGGTTATTAATTTTTAACCCACTAGTTTCGGCTTACTCCATCATCAGAGGTAACATGATTAGAGGTAGTGCACAATTAACTGTTCTCCTTGACTTGTGCACTGTCTTCAGTTGGTATCAGTACCCATCTAAGACTAAGACAGAGCCTGATACTAAGATCTCTTCAGAAATTTACTTTCTATAAGATAGATTTTCTAGTAACTACAATTTTTACTTGTTTATCTAAAAACAAAACAAATTTATTGCTGTTTTCTACAAAGTGAGATAGGGATATTCTGTGTCTAGTTATGTAAGTTAGTTCATTCTATATTAAAATCAATTTGAGATGGACATATTTTACAAAAAAGAGCAAAAATATTAAATTAAATGTTAAAAATAAAACTAAACGAAACTAATACTTTCTGCAGATTTCACGAACTAGTGGTACTTCTTGGAAATATTAAAATCGTTCTTACGTGGCGGCAACCTTAATCAAAAGATTATTGAGTTAAATAGATTTCATACTTCTCAAATTAACTGACAACCGATTTAACTTGAGTTTTGTCAAAAATATCAGACATTATTCTAATGAAGGGAACAGTTATAGGGTCCACCGACTTCATTTACTATCTTGTATCTCGCTGAGTTCTAAGTGGTTTTCTATTGTTTGAGGTCTTTAGCGTATCAGTCATTTTGATATGATGATATTGACATTTTAGCACAGGTGTAAATAAGCATGACAATTTAGAATTAAAATGGTTCCAACTGTATTTATATATAAAATGTAATTGAGAATGATCTTTTTTTTCTCTTTTAAAAAACACCACATAAATTAGACAATCCCCAAACCAAAGCTGATGCTGCTCGTACAGGAGTTACATAGTTGAAAAAAATGCGGACGTACACAACCAATCCCTTCGACTTTGCCAGAATCGAAACCGGGATTTGAACCCGATAGACCGTAAACCAGCTACGTTTATCACTGCGTTACCGAGCTACTCCTTGCAGCATTTTCAAGTAAAGATAATGATTGTCTAATGCAATTTACTTGCTTAAAACTCAATTCAATATACATTTTCAAGATAAATAAAAAGAAAACATGAAAAATAAATAATACCAGAATAATTTTAATAGTATATGTTTATTATTTTCATAAAATAAAATTAACAAAGTCACAAGAGACTATAGACTTCTGTTAAAAAAAATATATTATATAAAGTTATAAACCATGTGTTATAACCTGAATAAAACAGAGGTAGATAAGTAACGGAATACAAATGCCCACATATTTGTTTGTAATAAGCATATACAAACAGTTTACAGGCGAGAAGGGAGAGAGGTGAGAACATTATTATTGTGTTTGCCCGTTGAACCAGTGGCAGGAATGTTAGAAGGGGTCTATATACCAAAAATATTATTTATTTTCTTTTGCAAAATATTGATCTGAATTTAATTCAACATTCAACTAATACCTTTGTAGGTCTTTGTGGAACTGTTCCTTTTTTAAACACCTTTAGCCTGAAGGAGTGATAAAAATCTTCAAGCTAGAAATGATTTGAACAAATCGTCGCTTGAGAGCAGAAGTATACTAAGTCACAAAATGTAAATCTTACAGGAGATAGTACACATGGTCACACTTAGAATAGCTCAACATTAAGGCCTGCCGCGCACTGACTATTTTTAGTTGTATAGCTAAAAGTTGGTAGAGTGATAATCACAAAAATGTATAAAAATAGGATAAACACTGCGCACTGTCGATTCCCCAGTCGATCCAATTTCTAGTCGTAGGGCTTTTGTCTCTGTACACAACACGAAACCACAACTTTTAGATGTACAACTAAAAATCGTCAGTGCGCGGCAGGCCTAAACAGAATGAGCTCCAAAAAAATTATGCGAATTATACTCTAAGTTATAGAGGTAAAATTATTTCTGCACCAAATCTGGCACTATATATTGCATACTTTGAGCACAAAATCGAAAATTTTGGATATAGAATAGTTTTGCTCTCAAGCGACGAAATATAGGTATAAACACTCAAATCACTTGTCCCATAAATATTAATGCCCATGATATTCAACCATTTTCGCTTGGTTTGAAAATCCTTAGGAACCCTGTTGAACGCAAAACAATATTTTAATTACTCTCAGAAGAAACCTCAAACTACGCCCATATGAACTTACTGATGTAATGACAGGGCATGTCCTACGACGTACTTTTTCCCACGTATAATGTACACACTAGTCATTTTAAAGTTGAACACAGTCAAAACACCCAAAAGACAACTAAGAGCAGTAAAAACTACGAAATAAACGACCCTTCACTAAGCACCATAAACGTGAAAATGTCAACTGTCAATATCTCCGAGCTCGCACAAATCAACCCAACTCAAATAATGGCAGTGTCCAATGAGATCGAACGACTACCAAAATATTTTTTTTATTGGTAAATATTACTACATTTACAGCCTTGTTATTTATCTGCCTAATTGCTTATTCATCTGAGGTTACAACTACTTTCTGCTTTGCGTCCTGAATTAACAGTCAACTTTACGAAAGAAATTAATACTATTTTTGGTGTAGAAATTTTACGATACCTATTTAATTTTGTGTACCACCTTTTCAGTTGAAAAACCTATATTTTCGAAGTAATTAGCATAAACCCCTTTTTACTTTCCTATACCTAATATAAGGAAGTATATTAATCATGACTTTTTCGACCCCGAGATTTTGATTGATATGTACGTTTTGAACCTTCCTGAATACATTCTGACTATTTTCCGAATGATGTCTGTCGGTGTGTGTGTACTTGCGTGCGTGCGTGCGTGCGTGCGTGTGTGTGTGTGTGTGTGTGTGTGTGTGTGTGGATGGATTTGTGTGTGTGCGTGGATGTGTATATCCGCGATAACTCAAAAAATACTGAAGGGAGACTTCCCAAATTTGTCAGTTAAGATTTTCAACAGCATTTTAGGTGACACATTAAATTTGGTGAATGTGATACCACCAGAAGACACATAATGAATGAAAGAAGGAAAAAGCTACAAATTCGGGGAAAAAAATAAAAAATATATATTACATTTCTGGATGAATCTCAACGAATTATAATGAAAAAAACATAACTTTATGAAAAAAAACCTGTCGGCATGTCAGTAGTATCGCGATAGCAGCCACAGTTTTTGAGATAAAGCTTTCAAATTTGGTACACATGTTCTAAAGGTCAAAGACAATGACAAATTCAATGATGAGCAAAATTGGCCAGCTGAAAGGAGCTCCACGGGACCCAAACTTTTTTTGTATTTGCCTTTACAAAAAAATATATTCCTGATGAAAGATTATAAATCATGTCTACTATATCAAGCCAATAAAATATATTTTCCAAGCACTTAAATAAAGTTGATGTAAACTGAAATTTTTACACATTTCACCTCATAAAATGGGGTTAAGATAAATTTAACAGTTTGACATTTGAAATGTCTAATTTAGTTACAAAAATGTCAATGTCAATAAGAAGAAATTATTAAAATATATGACATGCATTATTAATGACAGTATCGAATGACGCTGATAATTAATTATTTAAAAATTTAAATTTAATTGAAGTAAGTGAAGAATTAAATAGAATGATTTTTTTAGATCAGGATGATATACACTGGTATAAGAAAGTTATGTGCTGGCCACATCAGATATTTTTTTTTTATTACCTTATGCGATAAGAAGTACTAGTGCAGTAAAATTAAATTATGACCTGGGCAAAATTGCAACACAAATGATTCTTTTTGCATTATACTGTGTGAAGTGTCTTTTTTAACATATTCAAAATCCCCATTAATGCCGGCTCAGGAAGTCAGTGAAAATCCAAGATGGCAGCTGAATTTTTTCTTTTATTAAAAAATTTATAACTTTGTATAACTTTGTATTTATAATGTATAACTAGGCAAAAATGTTTAAAATACAAAGATAAATGTATAAAAAAAATAATCATTGACTTTACCTAATTTCTTTTTCAAAATGGCGGCCATTTACATAATTAGGTATTTAGTTTTCAAATATTTAAAGGCCACCATTTTGGAAAAAAATGTGCACTCAAAATAGGGCTTATTATGTACTAAAGCATGCCATTTACATTGTACTTTTGTATTACCTTCATACGAATCGTTAAATATATATGACATTCACAGGAAGTAAGGAAATGTTTCTCACTAATAAGGGAAACAAACAGAAAATAATTACTCTAATCACTGAAGAAATACGACAACAGGGATGTTCAGTAATTCATGCAGTTGATGATGCTGATGTTGACATTGTTAAAACTGCAGTGGAATCCTCAAAAATTAAAAATACAACAGTGATAGGAGAAGACACTGACCTATTGGTATTGCTGATTTATTGATGTAATCAAGCATACCACAAGCTGTTTTTCAGAAGTGATAAAAAACCTTCCAAACAGAATAACATTTATGATATCAATGCCATTATATATTCGCTCGGAAATGACTTAGCGAACAGTATATTCTTTATACATTCATATACAGAATGTGACAGCACCTCCAGAATATTCAGTTTTCAAACAGCAATCAGTTTTCAAACGTGTTGTTGAAGATCAATACTTTCGTGAACTTGCACTATCGTTCAGCTCAACAAACCTTAATCCCAGTCAGGTTGAAGAATTTGGAAAGAAGATAATGGTATGTATTTTTTGTGGAAATCCAGATGATACACTAAATACACTTAGGTATAGAACTATTATTGATAAAGTATCGAAGGCAAAATGTTTCGTTCAGCCACAGAACCTTCCCCCAACGAAATCAGCTGTCAAGTACCATAGCCTCCGTGCATATCTGCAAATTTGTATATGGAAGCAAATGCAAGAAGACTTGAACCCAACAGAGTGGGGATGGAGTATACATGATAATATGTATGTACCGAAAAAAAATGGATTTGCCACCAGCACCTGAAAGTATATTACGCATAGTAAGATGTAACTGCAAAACCGGCTGTGGTGCCATGAAATGTAGTTGCCGAAAGAATGGTTTGGGATGTACCAGTTCATGTGGTCAGTGTCAAGAAACAAATTGTGAAAATAGTCCGCAGCGAATAGAAGATGAAGAAATGGAAAGTAGAGATGAAGATTATGATGAATTGTGAAAAAACAGCCAAATCATTTTAATTTTTGTTCAATAAAGGAAAATAACCCATACTGTGAAATAATGGTTTTTTGTTCTTGTAAGTCTAATGTGTAATAAAGTTTTCTCTAATGTATAATAGGCAATTTGAGTGATTCAATACCTATCTTACCTATCTTACCTATTCAATACCTATTTTATGCTTTTATCTTTGTATTTTAAACATTTTTGCCAAGTTACACCTTATAAATACAAAGTTATACACAGTTATAAATTTTGTAATGAAAAATACAAAATTCAGCCGCCATCTTGGATTTTGACTGATTTCCTGCGCCGGGATTAATGGGGATTTTGAATATGTTAAAATAGACACTTTTCACAATAGAATGCAAAAAGAATCATTTGTGTTGCAATTTTGCCCAGGTCAAGGGAATTTTTACACCATATTAACTGCACTATACTTGATTTCATTAGATTTGCACTTCTTTGAAACTACCAAAATAACGTGTATAAAGAAAGTTCATCCATCTACTATTTTTCCCGAAGCAAAACCAGATGGTAACTAGACTATAATGCACTGAATGGTATATAAATGCTGTAGTAAGTTGAAAAGGATTAAAAATTATGTGTTTTAAAATACGAAGTTTCTATTTTTTTTTTAAATAATGCATCAATGCGAGATCAGATATCATAAGTAGGTAGTACACAAAAACCTTTAACTTGTTGCAAATACATTTTAATAAAATCAAAAGTATTTAGTATTCTGAAAGACATGTAAATAAAACAACTAGTAGTAAACATTCTCAATTAAAGAAAAAAAAATATTTGAAACATTTTAATATACTTACGTGTTTATTTATTTATTGACTTATTTGTTTTCGTTCTGGCCTCGAAAATAGGAGGATGAGAGGAAAGGAGAAGGAATATTCAAGGAGGTCAAGCCTCAAAGGGTGTTGGCGTACAGTGTATACCTATCGGCAGAACTCCTCCCGGTCTTCGCTGATGGATCGTGCCAGCTGGTTTGGCTTTTTTGACACTCTTCAATCTCCATCTTTCCTCTTCGCCAGAAATTCCTGGCTCTGTTGCGGATACAATACGCCATACCCTAAGGTACGGTGATAAATACCATTTTAGTGCGTCGGGTTTTGAAAGATGAACTGTGTAGTTTGGAGAAAGTAGATGGTTCATATCACTGTTATGAGCTTGGGTGAGCACCAAGTGTTAAGGAATGCGAGCAGATTGAGGCAGCTGTCGATCGTATTCGCGCTAGCAGAATCTGGAGAGCGGTAGAATAGTCGCTCTTCTGAGATATCCCCAACTTCGTCGTTGGCTAAAACAGACAATTTGTTAATTATGTTTTTCCGTCTTCCAGAATATACAGCTTTAACCTCCTATATACGTAGGCTACGCTTGCCTCGAGAATATTCATAGTACTGAACATGTACGTAGAGCTTTTTCGTTCGATCCGGGGCTCGCTGTGAAGTCTAGGTCCTTGAGGATGATGATCTAAAGACTCCAAATTTTGCACGTTATGGATCCTCTTGAAATAGATATTAACTATTCCAACAGAAATTCTATAAAAACATGAAACGAAAATTTTTTATTTTAATAATCATGCGATGATCGGACTGATAGTATAAAGGCCCACTTGTAAAAATTTTAATTAGAGCCCAATAATTAAGAGATCTCATTAAATAAATATTAATAAAATGGACATACAAGAGGCGAAGAGCTACTTGACTAGTATCTATTATTTGTCTGTTTGCTCTGTTTTAACTTTTTAACTGAAAATCATCTATTCCCTACAGCAAAATCCACAGTAACTCGAAAAATCCACAGTAACTTGCAAAATCCACAGAAACTTGCAAAAAAAGTGTAAATGAAGCAAGATTTAAAACAATAAATAATTTACAGAGCAGGCTTAACAAACATCTAGAAACAAATAGAAGCAAGCTAGACACGTGACTACTTAGGGCAAAAAATCATATAAATCAAATTATTTGAAATGGTAAATTGGCCTAAACAAACGTTCTTAAAATAATACGTAAAATATATTATCAACCCTGATTTCCCATAAAATATGTGTCATTATTTTTCGAGAGAGAAATGACAAGAAACATTTTATCTTAGTAATATATCTTCAATTCAAAGCAATGTATCAACTCTTTCTAGAAAATTTCAACTTTTATTCTTTTCCTCCGAACTAAATGGGTTCCCGCCGTGACCACTCGGTTTGGAGTTCACGCGATTCTGTCTTGATTAAAATCATCAATTATTATCAAATATTGAATCCATGCACGAGCCTTATGAATGTCTACACCTTTATCCCTGTAATTTGTAAAGAAATTTAATGGTTTTTCAGTGTTTTATTTTATTTTGCAAACATTTTAGGTTGTTGACTGCGTGTAAGTAATTCATTACGGCATCCACAGACAAGGTGCATATCTTAAAAGCGTATGTGTGCTCAGATGAACGAAATGGATAGACTGAAATTAAAATATTAAATGTAGTATTTAATAACCAAATAATGTACAGAAATGATTGACTAGAAACTTGATATTAATAACAGACGTAACAAATCTTAGACAACTAGATGCAAGTCAAAAGTTAATAAATATAGTTCAAAAAAACTAAAAAACACGCTTTTAAAGCACATCAAACTAAAAAGTGAAAAATAATTATTAATATAAACTGAAAACAATAGTGAACGAAAAATACTAGTATTATTGTGAAAAAAGCGTGGGTTGCTCGATATACGAAAAATATGGCACAAAGCGCCCCACGCTTTTTTCACAATAACACTAGTATTTTTCGTTCATTATTGTTTTCAGTTTATATTAATAATTATTTTTCACTTTTAGTTTGATGTGCTTTAAAAGCGTGTTTTTTAATTTTTTTAAACTATATTTTTCACTTTTTAGTTTGATGTGCTATGAAAGCCTGTTTTGTAGTTTTTTTAAACTATATTTATATTGCTTATTGATGCTGATATTATAACATATTACGATCCAACAGATATTTCTGAAAAAAAAAATATTTTTTTATTTCAGCCATGGGATTTGAACTCACGCCCGAGGAGTCCGTCGTTTCGCGTCGACTAAGACTTGCCCGCTCTGCCAACGACCGAACTGAGATTCACGGAATATACTTACAATATTAAGCCTCTTGCTCTCACGCAGAGGATACGTGAAGAAAGGACTGGCGATCCTGATCAGGATAATGATATAAACTTATCAAATTATTGTATTGTTACCGGTTCTTCGTAAGTGTACAAAGTTTCAATTAAATCTGTCCGTTTAAAGTGGGTCAAAATCGTGTTAAAAATATAAAAATAGTATGAAGGGAAAGAATGACACATATTATTGAATGAATGTTGTGGTTTAGAAGTGATAATGTTTAGTTTATTACGTGTTAAACAAATGGAAGAAGGTTTTTAGAAAGATGACTCGCACAATTTACCAAATATAATCGTTATTATGGTGTCTGATTTTCTAGCATTAAATAGCGATTTTAATTAATCGCAATCTAGTGATGTAAAAGTATTTATTTGTCAACTTTATAAATGTGTTTCTTGATTGTTGTCTAAATATTATAAATAATTTATTGTAACAATGAATCAACAATACAAATGGTATTTGTGTAAAACATAGATAGGGTGCCTGCTTATTTTATATCCATAATAGTTTATATACTGGGTGTTTTAGAAATGGTACGCCAAACTTCTACATTGTATATTATGGGCCAAAATAAGCAAAAGAGTTGTTATGATCACGTGTTCAAAAATTAACCCTTTCCACGATACAGGATGTACAAGATATTACCAGAAACATTTTTTTGTTTTGTTTTTTCATAAACTATTGAGGAAAAAATTACAAAACTTGGGATGCAAGCCAAACTCATTGGAGGCTATATACCTAAATTACATAATTTCAGATTTTTTCTGATGAGTAGCAGAGTACTAAAGTAGTTGTTTAGGGAAAAAAGGGATGTTGATAAAACCGTATAATAATTCTTAAAGAGTAAAACGTACTATAATGTCTTGAATTTGTTATTAAATAAGCACTATATTGAGAAAAAAAAAAAGGAATTTCATGCATAACAAGATGATAGGAAAATAAGAATAAAAAATATCCAAGGCAGGTATCAAATATCTTGAAATATCATTGTTATTATCATTGATCCTCAATAGTTTTTGAAAATGCAAAAACAAAATCTTATTTCTGACGGTACTTTACGCACCTATATCTTGGAAATGGTTCATTATTTGATACATGTCCATACTGCTTATTTTAGACTGTAGAAGTTTCGCATACTATTTTTGATACACCCTGTATACAATACTCACAGAACCGTATTATTTGTATATGGCTTCAGTATATTTCCAAATATTTTAGAGGAGCTTTATTAGATGTGTTCATGCATTCGAGAACTAAACACGGAAAAGTAATATCGGTCTTCCGCATGTATAACGACTCAATTACCCATAAGACAACCAGCAGCAGTTATGAAGTATTTGTTATTTTATTATCACTAGAATATAATAATCCTACTCTTGCGTCATTATTACTTATAATATTACTATGGACAGCAAGCCAGCGAGCATGTGACGTCACTTCGCTAGCCTGTACCCTAGAAACATTTTCTAGTCTCGCTGCGTCGAGACATGTTCTATTACGAAGTTTCTGAAAAAATTAATCAATTTTTTTTATTGTTACAATGATTTTAATACCAATAAATCTACCATTTAACGTTGAATACAGAATTTTGTGAAAAGACTTACAATATTGGTACAATTCAAGTTCAAATTTTATGGAAATTTGTATTTCAACTTTTGTATCTAACAAATCAAAACAATCATAATTCAGTCCAAAAAAGCAAAAAAAGACGTAATATGTAAAAATTAATTTGTAATTTATGACAGATAATAAACATACAAGGAACACAGTACAAATAGAAAATATTCCTCCTATCTATATTTCATCTGGAGAAGTTTCAGATTTTATTGAACGAACAAAAACAACATACAGTGGCCGCCCTTAGAATTGAAAGAACGAAAAACAAAAATAGATTAAATTAGGAATTTGTGCAATTATGACTTCAATATGTTTAAAAATTTCATTAGTAAAGTTACAATTTTTAATAGTTATTTTTTCAACATTTTTCATATGAAACCCCACACTTATGATGATACATTTCTAGAATCAGAAAAATATTGTGTCTCAGAAAATACCAAAAAATACCCTTCTGTTCATTAAAAAATCATGACTTTGACCCCATATCTTTTGATATAACAGTGATACAAATTTCTGATCATAATATGCACAAACTTTTTAATATTAAATTTTGTTTGTCCGAAAATTGTAAGTTTTTACAATTTAATATTAATATTAAGTTTACAAAAATAATTTAAAAATTATTTTAGATAAATATTTACGAGATATAATAAACCTAGAATAATAAATAATTCTGTCCTAATTAAAATTTTAGAAACTTTCGTTTGCCTGAACAAAATAGTTTTATGTAAAATTACAACTAACGACACATGTTCACCTCCATAAAATCCCACATTATCACATGTTGGAGTGTTTGAAACTAGGTAATCTCCGATCTACTCGTAAAAGAGGCTTTAAGATAAATCTCACCAGATATTGAAGTGAACTCTGTAATTACGGAGATTGATCAGGTCTGTTAGTGTTTTACTCTGAATGGTGATATTTTATGGTTGTTCAGAAGTAAAAACAGCTATTAAAATTCCATACTTGTTATGTTATAAACCAACACCGGCATTTAAATGTTTATTTTTCTTTCACTCGTTAAATAAACACTTAATAAATTAATGTATTTTAAGTGCCGTTCAGATGTTTTTTATTGCAAAAATTTTTTATGGAGGCCGCACACGCGACTATTTTAATGAATAACACCAATAATAATAATTATAAAATATATTATGCAATGCATTTTTTGCAATTATGTATAAATAGAATCTTTTCTATTTTATATAACTATTATATACAGAGTGATCGATACTTGCCATGTGCCTACCTTTATTGAAAAAGATACATGTTGATCCAAAATGAAAATTAATTTCGAAAATAGCCACCGTAGGTTTTAGTGTTAACACAAATAACTTTTTATTCTGAGAAATATACGTATATCATTTATTAACACCGCCATGGTTTTCCAAAATACACCAAAACACCATATACTGCACTCGATGCACATCTTGCCAACCAAGTTGGCATCATCTGGAGATGATTAAGACTAACCTTAAGCGAACAATGTATTCTATTTATACCTAAATTATGAACCATGACTAACTAATCAATAGAACGGACTATATGGAATTGGCCTTTTATTGCTACTATTTTACGGTTATTCCCAAACGCATGTTTGGCAACACTGGACTTATCTGTTCCACCATATTTGAGATGGGCCATATGCTCTTTGAATCTAGTATAAATTACAGTCCTTACTGCAAATTTAGTAAATCCCCAGCTTTTTGTTTGTTTCAGTGCTTTTTTTTAATACGATTTGAATGAAACAACTACTCAGCGGGCAAATACCCCGACCTGCATTGGATTATACATTCAAATCATGATAGATCGGTAGCCAATATCATTTGTCAATTTCTAACCAGACATAGACCGGTTTCGAACTTATTAGTTCTCGTCAGTATGTCATAAGTTATGGAACAGACAAATAGTGGCCAACCTGCTAGTCATATACTGACTAAGTACTGTTTCACTGTTTCAGTGCTGTCTTTTGGATTGTCTAAGAGTTGTTGTAGTTTATTTCCCAATGAATGAGCAACTGTTATACATAGGTATAACATCATTAAAAATCTTTTATTAATAGTCTTTCCAATAGAGGAGTGAATCGAGGATCGTATGGAATCGATTCAAATTTCTGATTTTCTCCTTCATTTTTAAAGGTCGAGTAATTTCAAAGTATCTCTTTAAATGTAGGTTTCCTAATTATTTTATTAACTAATCTTACAGAATACCCATTAATCACAGGTATATCCTTAATCAATGCCTTCTATTTTTTCAAACCTCTCCTTATTGAGGGGGAAGCTTAATAGGTGATTAATTAAAAAATTAAAACACCATTTTATGTTGAGCAGAATGGTGAGTATCTTTTGGAATATATCTTAAAGTACTGTATCTTTTCTGTATATGTCAAATTCTAATTTATTTTCGCTATTTCTGTTCACTAATACATCTAAAAATGGTAGCTATCCACAGTTTTTAATTTTATTAGTGAATTTAACTGGTGCTAAACGGCTATTTAATTTAGAAACGAAGTTATCAATAATCAGAGACTTTTGCATCAAAAACTGCATAAACATAATACACATAATACACTGAGAGAATGATTTAGTTGGGAGAAATAAATTTTATTTCAACCAAATAAATGATTTCTTTGTATTTGGCGACCTAAACATTTAATTGGGAGAATTAAGGCATTTATTTGATTAAAAGCCAAATATTTAATATTATCAATTAAATCAAAATACTTATTTGTAAGAAATATTTGTTTCTGAACATTAAATATTTATTTGTGAACATTAAACATTTGTTTCTGAACATTAAATATTTGTTTCTGAGCATTAAATATTTATTTCTCAGGAATAAGACTTTTTTCAGAAAATTGCGTGGATGTTGATGAATACATTAATTTCAGGAAAATTAATTCCGTTTTTAATTTATTTATAGTGAACAAATATTTATTTCTCAAAAACAATGAAAATTTCGTATATTCATTAATATTAAATAAATTGTTAATTTTTGTTAATAATGCTGTTTAATTTGTTTATAATAAAAAAACTATTTCTCCTCGCACCTGCTTTGGGTATCTACCATCTTATATATTATTTAAAGAATTTGTTAAATAAATCTCTGCGCCAAAAGGATGTCATAGGTTGGTTTTTTGGAGAAAAGACAATCTGAACAATCTTTTTGCTACGCATGGTTTATTTAAAAAAATATATAAACAATTTATATAGAATAGCGACTTAATACCCAAAGAAGGTTCAAAGACAAATTATACGGATACAACAAATAAATGAATATAGAAAATTAAAAACATTTCTATTCAAAAAAATATATATAAAAATTTTTACTTACCTGGTTTATATTTGCAAAACTAAAATTTGATTTATATTAAAAAATGTATGCCTGACGATTTGTCTACAGTACGATATATTAAAAAATCAATTTTGCTAAAAATTATAGTAGATATTTTTTCACAAGTTGTAAAGCATATCGTCGGTCCACTGCCAAAACAACGACTGTGCATTTTTCTAATTTTTCAGAAGGGAAATAAAGTTCAATTTGTTGTTAATTATCCAAAGATAATTTATTTATAGGTATAAGTTTCCTAGTATAAAAATATTTCAAAAATATTCAATATTCGCATTTGTTGTTTTGGCACTGCAGACTGAAAAAACATACAGATTTTCCTTTTATTCTTTTCTTATTTTGACTGTAATGTGCTTAACTGGAACTTTTCAAAAATACTAAATAAGTGAGTTTATTATTAACTTAGAAATAATAGTAGAAAGTTCAAATAAAGATTAATTTTCAATTTTCTTTACCACTTGTTTATTGTAATTTTTAATTGATGTGTCAGGTTAAGGATACAGACAAACAAATGTCTGTGTTAAAGGTAAACAAAATTAAATATATGAAAAATATTTACACATATTTATTAAAAAAATAACAAAAATAAATAACTCTGAACAAATTTTCACAACTAAACAGTTTTTGGCTAGGTTAGGTATTTTAATATGCTATGATAAACAAATTACCACGTACAAACATTAAAAACTTACATTTAAAAGTTTCTTTGAGGCTTTTCAGCCCTCATATTCTCCTGATAAACTATACATCTACCGAAAGTGACACAACACTTAACACAAAGCGAAAAAGGGAACAATGGCGTCTTGTTCAATCTTGTCTAATGCGTTACCGCGGTTTCGCCGGTAGAGGGCCAACATTTAGTTCTCAGAAACAAATTTATTAATGAGGAATAAATATTTCTTATTAGAATTAAATATTTATTTCCGCTATTAGGGTATAAACTTTAATAGTAAATATTTCTTTCTATGAAATAAATATAATGATGGAATAAATGTGGCAGATACAAATGTGTTATTCATGAGTAAATTTATTTCTTATAAATAATTATTTAATTACAAGAAATAAATATCAAGAGAATTCCTGATATAAATCATTTAGTTTTTTCAATTAATCCAATTTTCGAAATATGCTTATTATAACAAAATTATGAAAAATATTTATTTGTCTGAATTAAATTTAATGCAGAATAATAAATATTTATTAAATTGAAGAAACTAAGGCTTCTTAGGCATTTCAAGCCAGATATTTTCCTCAGTGTATGTACCTAATCCAAACCCTGGAGAAATATTCGAAATATTGTTTTGCTTCTGTTTCGAATCTCTTCATGAAGAGACTGGCATTGAACGGTGACAAGAGTTACTACTCAATGACTGTAGGTTGGCATAAGGCGGCGCAGAGAGAGAAGAAATATTGCTATTGTGAGACAGAAGATCCAACCCGCTTAACAGCGAAAAACTGGGGTTTAGACCACTGCGTATTCAAGTTCAATTGCCAAGCTAGAATCGTTCACTAGTCCAGTGTTTTCTTCACATTAAAGGTTCCAACCCACTTCAGAATATTATTTATTGTTTCCAGTTATCTTCTTTTTGTTTTAGGTAGTTAGAAAGAAAACAATATTTCTAACGAAGCGTCCCATAGCTAGGGTTACCAACTTAGATCACGAGTACAAATGAAAAGATACATTATACATTATGAAAATAATATTTTTTTGTAACAAAATATCTTTACTAGATGTAAATAAACTCAATTAAAAATTCCACCAACTGAAAGGAAAAAATCAATTGGTTGAAAAAGAAAAAACCACTATGTTACCAAATTCAAAAGTTTCATACTATATTTTGTTTTTTTTTTTGATACATCTTTTTTCAACTCGTCAGAAAATTTTCGTTTGCGACGGCTAAATATTAGAAAATTCTACACTAACATTAGAACTTACATTATATACTTAGATCTGCACATCCGTGAAGTAGGTACCAAATGTGAACTATGAAGTAGATAATACAGTCAGCATAAATTTATGATGTGACTCCCTAATTATTACCTCACAGATAATGTAGATTCCGTCATATCGTGAAAATGATTTATTTTATGTTAACTTGTTTGTTGTTAATCTAAAAAGAGTATATTTGGGCTTAAAAAAGAGCAGTATGTGTCCTTAATATTTGTAGATTCAAAAGCACGGTTGGTAACCCTACCCATAGCCCATGTTGCTATTCAAAAATCCTTTTTTTGCTCTAAAATGTATGAAATTTTTCCAAATTTATTTCAAATTATTTTGAATTAATATATTTCTTTCTTTTTTTCAGACCCAACGTATGTCGATCGCGAACGAGAACCTACTGTTGTCCTGGATGGCAAAGGCATAATGTATTAGGATTATGTATAATTCGTAAGTCATTATCATTCATATTTTTTCCTGAAATTATTTTAATTACAGAATTGTTTCAGCTGTCTGCTCACGACCGTGCGGGCCTGGTCAGTGTGTTTCACCCAATATGTGTCTGTGCGAGGGGGGACAAAAAGCTTCGTCTTGCAGGCAAAACTACAAACAATTGCAAGGTAACATTTTTTAAATACAAGAACAAAGTTAATTGATATTAAAGGTGAGTCATGCTATTTAATAAGTGTTGCCTGCGATTTAGTGAATACCAGCGATATAATTTTTTTTGTTGACCGCTCTACGTCTGTTTAGCATGTTGAAAATTAAATTGTCTATTCCTTGTTGGTCTGTTGAATTCTGTTGATCCCTAAGACATTTAAACAGTTGTTCTCTTGCTGGAACCAACACCTTTTACCTTAAGATGTGCCTATTTAATATATCCATATATATTCAAGAGGGTTCAAATATGAGAAATATGCAGGCTATGGTAAAACACTAATATCTTTTCGAGAAACCTACGGACAACCATATCTTCGAGTTGACAGGCATTGCCTTGAATGAGCTCCAATTCTCTCTATGGAAACCCAATAGACTAAAGAATGGTATTACGATAACACAGCCCCACAAAAAAAATTCTGACCTAGTAACGACGCTGAGCCGAATCCGGGGTCAAAAAAGTACACCCCCAAAAAAAATTTTAGAACCAAAAAACACCCCCTATCCTAGAAAAATTGAATTATTACGAAAAATAAAGGTAATTGCAGCGTTCACCCTACGGTAAGAAACGCGACTCCTCCATAGAGGGTGAGAACCACTCTCATTTGCCATCAAACCAATTGATAACGACAATGACTGAAAAACATCCAAAAATCTTTAAGTTTCCCCCCTCCCCCCCCCCCCCCCCCCCCCCCCCCCCCCCCCCCCCCCCCCCCCCCCCCCCCCCCCCCCCCCCCCCCCCCCCCCCCCCCCCCCCAAACAAACCCAAAACAAAAAAAAATCTCCCCCCCCCCCTCTCCCCCCCTTCCTCCCCCCCCCCCCCCCCCCCCCCCCCCCCCCCCCCCCCCCCCCCCCCCCCCCCCCCCCCCCCCCCCCCCCCCCCCCCCCCCCCCCCCCCCCCCCCCCCCCCCCCCCCCCCCCCCCCCCCTTCCCTTCCCCCCTTCCCCCCCCCTCCCCTCCCCCCCCCCCCCCCCCCCCCCCCCCCCCCCCCCCCCCCCCCCCCCCCCCCCCCCCCCCCCCCCCCCCCCCCCCCCCCCCCCCCCCCCCCCCCCCCCCCCCCCCCCCCCCCCCCCCCCCCCCCCCCCCCCCCCCCCCCCCCCCCCCCCCCCCCCCCCCCCCCCCCCCCCCCCCCCCCCCCCCCCCCCCCCCCCCCCCCCCCCCCCCCCCCCCCCCCCCCCCCCCCCCCCCCCCCCCCCCCCCCCCCCCCCCCCCCCCCCCCCCCCCCCCCCCCCCCCCCCCCCCCCCCCCCCCCCCCCCCCCCCCCCCCCCCCACCCCCCCCCCCCCCCCCCCCCCCCCCCCCCCCCCCCCCCCCCCCCCCCCCCCCCCCCCCCCCCCCCCCCCCCCCCCCCCCCCTCCCCCCCCCCCCCCCCCCCCCCCCCCCCCCCCCCCCCCCCCCCCCCCCCCCCCCCCCCCCCCCCCCCCCCCCCCCCCCCCCCCCCCCCCCCCCCCCCCCCCCCCCCCCCCCCCCCCCCCCCCCCCCCCCCCCCCCCCCCCCCCCCCCCCCCCCCCCCCCCCCCCCCCCCCCCCCCCCCCCCCCCCCCCCCCCCCCCCCCCCCCCCCCCCCCCCCCCCCCCCCCCCCCCCCCACCACCCCCCCCACCACCCATTTCCCCCCCCCCCCCCCACGACAATCACTAAAAACCTCCCAAAAAACCCTTCCTCCCCCCCTCCCCCCCCCCCCCCCCCCCCCCCCCCCCCCCCCCCCCCCCCCCCCCCCCCCCCCCTTCCTCCCTCTTCCCCCCCCCCTTTTTTCCCCCATAAAACCTTTTTTACCTTTTATTTTTTTTCTTTTTTTTTTTTTTTTTTTTTTTTTTTTCCCCCCCCCCCCCCCCCCCTCTTTCCCCTTCTTTTTCCCCCCCCCCCCCCCCCCCCCCTCTTTTCCCCCCCCCCCCCCCCCCCCTTTTTTTTCCCCCCCCCCTCTTTTTTTTTTTTTTTTTTTTTTTTTTTTTTTTTTTTTTTTCTTCCCCTTTTCCCCCCCCCCTTTCCCCCCCCCCCCCCCCCTTTTTTTTTTCTCCCTCCCCTCCCCCCCCCCCCCCCCCCCCCCCCCCCCCCCCCCCCCCCCCCCCCCCCCCCCCCCCCCCCTTACTCCCTTTTTCCCCCCCCCCCCCCCCCCCCCCCCCCCCCCCCCCCCCCCCCCCCCCTCTTTTCCCCCCCCCCCCCCCCCCCCTTCCCCCCCCCCCTTCTTTTTTTCCCCCCCCCCCCCCCCCCCCCCCCCTTTAATATTTTTTCCCTCCCCCCCCCCTCTTCCCCCCCTTCTCCCCCCCCCCCCCCCCCCTCCTTTTTTCCCCCCCTCCTCTTCTTTTCCCCCCCCCCCCCCTCTCTCCCCCTCTTTTTTTTTTTTTTTCCCCCCCCCCCCCCCCCCTCCCCCCCCCCCCCCCTTCTCCTCCTCTCCCCCCCCCCCCCCCCCCCCCCCCCCCCCCCCCCCCCCCCCCCCCCCCCCCCCCCCCCCCCCCCCCCCCCCCCCCCCCCCCCCCCCCCCCCCCCCCCCCCCCCCCCCCCCCCCCCCCCCCCCCCCCCCCCCCCCCCCCCCCCCCCCCCCCCCCCCCCCTTTCACACATCCCCCCCCCCCCACCAAAAAAATAAAAAAAAATAAAATTTTTCCCTTTTTCCTTCCCCCCCCCCCCCCCCTTCAGGGATGCGTTTCATACCCAAATGGTGTTAAGATTGGTGATAAATGACTGCTAATATCCTAGCCATAAGGATCTCTGCAAATAAGAACATCCATATGATGAAATCGTTATCAAATTTTATGTTTTTTCCTTTCTTTTTTTCTGTAATTAAAGTTAAGGATTGTTTTTCATAACGCTATAGGGGTAGTTTTGGGGTATTACGTGAATTCTACGTCAGTTTATTGCAAACCTAACGAAACTTAAACATTTTTAGATGTTTTTCAGTCATTGTCGTTATCAATTGGTTTGATGGCAGATGAGGGTGGTTCTCACCCTCTATGGGGGTGCGTTTCATACCGATAGGGTGAACGCTGCAATTCACCTTTATTTTTATCGTAATACATTAAATTTTTCGCGAAAATATTAAACAAAACGATTCAGGTGGTGTTTTTGGCTCTAAAATTTTTTTTGGGGTGTACGACTTTTTTGACCCCGGATTCGAAATCAGCGATCAAAAATACATAAGGATATACTCGTCTCGTTGCTAGGTCAGAAATTTTTTTTTGTGGGGCTGTGTAATCAACAGCATTTTAAATAGCGTTCCAAACAAACCAGCTCTGTTCTTTCCTCTATGTTGAGACCACTCCAAACCATAACAGTTTCTCCTTGATAACTGTGAACTCCCTGCGCTGTTGCTAGACGGTCTGCATTTATAAATAAGATTCATCCGAGAACAAAACAGAGACCCACTCTTCTTTTTGCCCACAACATGTTCTTGCAGCTACTGTAAAGTGTTTAAAACAAGCCCTTCAAAATGCCGAGCATTAAGATCATCATTGTGGAGTCTGTTGCGTACAGTTTGGTTACCATTAAAACTCTGTACTTATCATGAAGTTAATTGGGTTAATTGCTCGTATACATTATTTACTTACATCACAAATTTACTGATATCTCAACCATAACCAACTGATATTACTTTTTGAGCCATTGTCCACTTCAGCTACAACTCTTTGAATGGAAACTTCTTCTGGCATGCTATTGACATGTAACATGTAACTAAGTTTTACGATCTAAATGATAACTGGTGAATTCTAAACCAAACTGGATTCCAAAATTCCATTCTAAGTGTTAAAAGAATCGAGAAAATGAAGAAGTGCCATTGCCTCGTATATAAAAAAGAATTTCTGTGTTGCTTATACAAGACAGTCCAACAATTTATATTTCAAAATTCAATTCTAAATTTGTTTTTGATCATTGATATTTTGAGGCTTACCCATTAGATTATTTTGATGTGTGTTAGTGATCGTATAACTCAAAGGTATTTTAAGCCTAAATTATGAATGACTACTTCAAAAATTCCACGAAACGCCCCAATTCCTAAAAAATTTACCTACTTGGAGAAGATGAAGAGTGGTTTAAGCATAAGGAATTTGTAAAGCCTACAAGTAGTGCAAATGTTTATCGAAAAAAAATTGCCATCGAAGAAATCATAACCATCTATCGACGGAAATTATTAGCTATGAATAACTTTTGTTTCACCGCAATAATTAACATAAGAAAAACGTATTTCTGAAGACACATGAAATAATTGGTATACAGTAAAAGCATTAGAAGAATTGCAGTTTGGGGGTTGAAAATGCAACATTAACAATTCATTATTTGACAATTCTGAAAGAATCATATTAAATATTGGGCATGAATTTGGCCATTATTTACTTTAAATGGTGTTATTTATTTCTCTTCTTTATTGTGGGTAAATAAAATCATGTAACATTATTCAAATTCGTGTGTTGTTTCTAAATTAGAAGTGAAGTAAATAATATATAAAATATATGTACATATATTATTAAATATTGTCATTCATTAAGGATCTAAAATTTCATGAACTTTACTTTAAATAAATTTAATCTTATTTCTCACCCTCTTAGCAATTTTGGTGTAGTATACCCCGGTCGCAGAGGGCTCTGCCGGAATCGACTTTAATTGTTCAGCAGGTACATAAGATTTAGTACCTAAATCTTCATGACTTTTGAAATGATAACCCGAAATACGTAGTTGGCTCTTCCTCTATTAATATTTATTCTGTTGTTTCTTATAACACGTCTTAATTCTTCAAGTTTTGTATTCAGCTGTGGATGCCTTATTATTACTAACCGATTGTTTATAATGCTAGGCCTTAATTAATGTAATAATTCTTTAATAATTTCATATAGGTAAAAATCAAGAGTGCTATGTTCGAAAAAATTGAAGGTTATTATTATAACTCTCCAAACTTCGATACCTGTTTTGCGTGCAGTAGAATTATTGTGTCTGCTTCCTATTTAGTATATGGGTGCATATCTTCATGAGTACGCATAGGCATGTTGCATCGGATAGTATCTCCTTTTGTGATTACAACTTCTTTAGTAGTCTGTCCAGTTATGAGTTTCCCTGCAAGTTGATCAATTAATTCCATTTTATTTTCATCATTGCACAAAAGATTCCTCCAGTTTTTTGGAACTGGTGTGTTACTATACACTTTTCGCCGTATGCCAGCATCTCTGAACATTTTGGTCTGTGATTTCAAACTGTCAGATAGTCATCCCAGACAATGTCAGCTCGGTCTATATCCTTCCACTGAAATAAGACTTTATTGGTAAATTTCTTTGCATAATCATCAAATGTCCTAGCATCTCTAGGAGATATCGTGTGTACTATAGCTGAATTATCCAATATGGAACATGATGCTGAAGATTTTTTACTGAGACAGTCAGAAACATTTCTGAAATGCTGCGCTGTAGATCAGATCTCTTATTATTTTATTTTTTTTTTTTAGGTGTTTATAGTCTGACAAGGAATGTGAAAATGATTATCGTTATTTATTAAATAATTTACTATAAATATTGTGACAAAAGCAAAAAGAAACTAAAAAAAATTTACATAAATTTAAACGAAAGACTAGACTTTTTAAAATTTAAGAGAAGCAAATTATTTTCACGATTGACGGCCGTTTCCAATATGGCATCTAAAATGTTTTATTTTCTCATGCAATTTATAGAAATATTTTTTACTTGTAATTACTCAGTGTTCGTATGTATTAGGTGTATTTTATATAATAACATTCTCATTATATTTTGTACTGAACATGTGATATTTTTTAGGAAGTGACGGACGATCCTGTCGAGCTATCTGTATGAACGGCGGCTCCTGCGTTGAAGGAAAATGTGTTTGCGCGGCAGGATACACAGGAGAATTTTGCACAGAACGTAAGTAATTTTTATTTTTATTGATAGCCGAAATAGAATACTGAAACTAAATGACATAAGTTAAAATACCTATTAGAGTTGAAGAAAGATGAAAGATGGAAAAAATTTAAAAAAGGCAGGCACCCGCAATCTCATTAGATTGCGGTTGCCTGCCTTTAGAAGTATATTGACAATAATTTATCTATTAATTCTACTTTTTTTCCGTTCAATTTGAGCAAAAAAAGTTTTCTGCTTGTCAAATCTTACTCGAAATATATATCTTTTTAGTTACTAATAATTTTGCCTTCTATTTTGCAACCTAAGTTGCTACAAGTACTGCTTATATAGGGTACATCATGGTGAGTGGCCTATTAGATCTTTTCGAGATTCTACAAAATTGAAATTGAAAATTTGCACAGGCTTTTAGGGAGCTCTATTTAATGAAAATGTTTTGTGACACTTCCAGTTATACAGGAAGTCAGTATCAACGTCATTGTTTTAAACGACATACCATATTTTTATGCCAGAACCGGATTTTAAGGCAACTCTCAATATTATTCCCTATCTAAAGAACCAATGGTTTTTGAGATATTTCGATTTTAATAAAATCTTATGCGGAAACTGTAATTGAAAATTAAGGCGCAGTTTGCACTCACGTCGATGTCGTGTTTAAAACATAAACTTAAATACGCCGCAACCGACTGAAACATCTTGTTCAGTACCATCTCACCCTATTTTTGATTTATTTCAGCCAAGAAAGAAATCGTACTTTATTCCTTACAATATTTCACAGATATTGTTTGTAGTATATTTTGTTACACCTATGTAATACGCATACTTATGTATCGCCTTATTTCAAGAGAATTAATGTGGTTAGTTTCATTCTTTCACAGAACTAGTCTATAGTTAAAATAGTGGAACATTCAAAGGTTTAGAGCCTGCCCTATCCTCAAACTGTCAACAGTTACTAATGGTAAATATCTGAGCTAAGTTTTGCATATGTCATACTTGTCAAAATGCTATTTTATTGGTTTTGTGATAAATACATTTATTTTCTTTCTCTTTATGAGACTTTATGCGCTTTTATATAATTTAGAAAATAAGTATAGTATATAAATATTTATTTTGGTACAAGTTTTTAAAAAACTGTTTATGTGCAAATTTAGTGGTATGATTGAATGTCTTTGTTAGGAGGTCGATTTTTGGAACATGTTATTCCTCGGAATATACAGAAATATTATAGATTGATACTTGCAGATGCATTTTACAATAATAAATATTATGAGTAATTTTAAATCAGTCGAGTTGTTTTTAAGAAACAAAAAATAAAAAATAGGTCTTCTGAACAGAGCACATAGCACTGAAAACGCCACCTTAATAACTTCCGCTATGATAAATTCCAATAACCAATGTTTCCTCTATATGTTTTCGAGGGATGAAGCTTGTGTACGTACAAATTACAAAGGTTTCGAAAGGTACAGGGTGACCAGAAAAGAAGGTCCAACTTCGACAACTTTGACCTCCATTAAATCGCTTATTTCAAATGGAACATACTGTAGTTCATAATCCTATTCGTTTCCTTTTTTGAATACCTTTCGACCTATATGGGAATTCCCTATAGCTAAAATGTACGGTTTTTGTGTTATTTTAAGTTATTTAGAAAAATGGTTAAATTAACATCAATATCGAATACAGTGTGCCATGGAAAACAAATAAATGTTAGGCCTGTCATTTGAAATTATTATTTAATAGTGTCAAAGTACTGTTGTAAATCAATATGCAAAATAATTACTCGATGCAGATTATCTGATTTTTTTTTAAATCCATGGAGAATGCAACCGAAATATTAGTAGAACATGCAGAAGGTTCAACGAATTAAATCCTAATCTACCACCTACGAATGAAAAGAAATTCAGAGAAATTGAGGCTAATTTTCTAGAGTTTGGCGCTTTTAAATCCACAAAAATAAATCCCAGTCCATTGGAAATGAAGATAACGATATAGCTGTCCTGGCATATTTCGAAGCATATCCACAAGGTTCTATCTAACACCGCAGAGTATGACATAAATATTTCTTAATAAACTATAGAAATAATTTTATGGAAGCATAGAGTGCACAACCAGCAGATGCTAATAGTATGGTTCAGTTTTATGAAAAGATTTCAATTCGCATTCAAAAATATAATGATATTTTGAAAAAAATCATCTGGACAGATGAATCGAAGTTTTCCCGCGAAGGAATATTTAACAGACGTAACTGCCATATTTGGGTAAATGAAAACGCTCACGCAATAAAATAAACAGGATTCGAGGAATAATTTTGTTTTGTGTGTTGTTTATTAAAAGACAATAAGTTTTATTACAATGTTTACGATGGAACTCTAACTTCTCGGTGTTATATGGAGATATTCAGGACAATGGTGACCGACTTTTTTGATTATTTACCATTACTAGAATATGGAAGTTGTTGGTATTAACTATAGACAGAGCTCTCCCTCTATACCTGAAAAATTTCAATAACTAGACGATATGTTTGAAGAGGGATTAGACGACGCGGCCCCTGGATGTAGGCCGCGAAATATCCGGATCTAACCCCCGCTTGATTTCTATATTTGGAAATACGCCTGTAAATACACGACAAGAATTAGAAATCAAAGTAAGAAGTGCTTTTGAAGAACTGGATGCGAGTGAAGTTCGGCAAGCAATCATTAGCGGTGTTATGACGAGAATATTAAATCGTTTATATGTTAATAGGGAAAATTTCGAGCATTAGTAGTTTAGAGGATGTTTGTTATCAGTTTCTTTAATATTATTATCAGTTTTTCTTGTTATTTAAAATATTTAAAAAAATAATAATAATTTTCTTATGTTTATCAATGTTCTCAACGTTGACGTGAATTATTTTTATTTATATTGCATTGTTTTTGTTGCCTTTGTTGTAATTAAGATTTATAGAAGTTTCATACTGGGTTTTTTTTGCTGCTTTCAATAGATCTTTTAAACAGATTTTTCTTGCACTTTGGTTTTGGATTATTACTTTCTGAGTAGAGGTTGTGGAATCATCTCCTACTTCTCCCAGTAGAAGATATTTTTGGTGTATTCGTTATAATATGTATGTATCTTCTGCATATTTTACATTTTTTTCCTTTCATTTTTCGAGAGTATAAAGCACCGAAATTCGTTAATGAATTGAACTTGTTGTCTCTGAAGAACTTGAAACAACTTTAATGATTCTAAAAAAATATATTGTAACTTGCAAAAGCAAACTTTGTTCTCAATGACACTATACTCTATACCGATGTTAATTTAACCGTTTTTCTAAAAGACTTGAAATAACTAAAGAACTGTACATTTTAGCTACAGAGAATGCTCATATAGGTCGAAAGGTAATCAAAATATCTGATATGGTCAGCACATAACTTTCTTATACCAGTATATATCATCCTGATCTAAAAAAAATCATAATTCTTCACTTACCTCAATTAAATTTTAATAGTGTACTTTGAGATTTCATTAAAATTTTTAAATAATTAATTATCAGCGTCATTAGATACTGTCAATAATTATTGTTATGTATTTTAATAATTTCTTATTGACATTAGACATTTCAAATGTCAAACTGTTAAGTTTATCCTAACCCCATTTTATGAGGTCAAATGTGTAAAAAATTTCAGTTTATATCAGCTTTATTTAAGTACTTGCAAAATATATTTTATTGGTTTGATATAGTAGACATGATTTATAATCTTTCATCAAGAATTTATTTTTTTGTAAAGGCAAATACAAAAAAAGTTTGGGTCCCGCGGACCTCCTTTCAGCTGGCCAATTTTGCTTATTACCAAATTTACCATTCTTTTTGCCTTTTAGCACAAGTGTACTAAATTTGAAAGCTTTGTCTCAAAAACTGTGGCTGTTATTGTGATACTACAGACATGCCGACAGATTTTTTCCATAAAGTTATGTTTTTTCATTATAATTCGTCGAGATTCGTCCAGAACTGCAATACAAATTTTTAATTTTTTTCCCCGAAATTGTACCTTTCTTCTTTCATTTCATTTCATTATGTCTCTTCTGGTGGTAGTACCACATTCACCAAATTTAATGTGTCATCTAAAATGTTGAGAATCATCTGCCAAATTTGGGAATTCTCCCATTAGTCTTTTTTGAGTTATCGCAGATACACACATACACACACAGATTCACACACACACACACATCCACACCACATCCACACACATACACACACGCACCGACAGACATCGTTCGGAAAATAATGAGAATGGATTCAGGAGGGTCAAAACGTATATATCAATCAAAATCTTAAGGTCGAAAAAAATCACGATTACTATACTTCATTATATTAGGTATATGAAAGTAAAAAGGAAGCGAATAGAATTATAAAAAAATAGTAATAATAATAATGTATTTTTATTTTTGCATTTAGTAATATGTTACAAAGAAGAAGTATAAATGCTCTTCCACGCAACCATCATAGCCATGGAGTTAATATTTTAATAAAATATATGATCATGCGTAATACAAATTGTGATAAACAAAACATGGTCTGAATAAATTACAGTAGCAAGTGGAACATCGATGTGTGTCGTCACCAGTTCCAAGCTTTTTAAATAAATATTCAGGAAGTTGGGTTTTAATAATTTTGTATATAAGGCATGCCATATGAATCTGAAATCTTTCATTTAAGTTTAACCATTTGGTGTCTAAGAATTTACCGGATATGTGATCGAATTTACGGAGATTAAAACAGAATCTTACGCAAGCATTTTTTATTTTTTGTAAGCTTTCCTTGTCTCTATCTGTTAAGGCAGGCCAGTAAACTACGTCACAGTAAGTAATATAAGAAAGAATTAAGGATTCGCATAATTTCAGTTTCACATCCACGCTTAGATAGTCTCTATGCATATAGAGTAATTTTAATTTTGAACAGGATTTTTGTACTATATGGCAACCATGTTTAATAAAACTCAAGTCCACATTTATGAAAAGGCCAAGATTTTTAGAAGAGACGCTAGTGTTTAAAGCTACATTGCTGAGCTTGATTTGAAAATTAGGAAAATTTATTATCTCCTCTATGTGGCCCAAAGAGCAACATAACAGTTTTAGATTCATTAAGTACGAAGTTATGAGCTTGAGATATTTCAGCAACATTAATTTTTTTCCACAGAATCTCTGAGGTCATCCATCCAAAAGGAAAAAATAAAGTTGTATATCGTCTACATATTTGGTGCATATTACAGAAATTAAGACAAGAATTAAAATCTGCAGTATATATAGAAAATAATAAAGGTCCTAAGATACTCTCCTGTGGCACTTCTTGAGTAAGTGGCTTAAAATTAAAAAATATATCTCAACCCAACTCTCTGATATCTATCTCGTAAGTAGTTATAAAAAAAATTAAACTGAAGAATCGCTGAATCCGAAATGCTTGAGCTTATACAAAGAATGTTGTGGTCCAATGTGTCGATGCTTTACTAAAATCGTGCAAAATTAAGCAAGTGTTTTAATTCTTATCAGTAGCTTTAAACACTTCATCGGAAACATGAAGCAGAGCAATCGTAGTGCTATGGTGAGATCTAAACCCTGACTGAGTTGGTGGTAAAATTTTTGTTATTGACAAAAACATGTTAATCTGGTTAGCAACTATTTTTTCTAAAATTATAGATATTGTAGGCAAAATGCTGATAGGCCTGAAATGAGTTAGAGCCGTAGGATTAATGTTTTTGAGAATTGGTAATATATTAGCATATTTTCAAGTATTGGGAAATACACAAGTCGCAAGACATTTATTAATTATAAAAGTTAATGCTTCGTTCAGCTCTGGAAGTAATAATTCTAACATTTTACGGTCATTATTGTCTGATCCCATTGCATTAGCTTTTATAGAACGGAATGCCTTTTCAACTTCTTCAGGTGAAACTTCCAAAAACGAGAATTTGTTATTATCGAGCACCTATGTTCTATTATATTTGTCTGTACAGGGATTATTGCTAACATTTATTACTTGCGGCACGCTGTTAATGAAGAAATCATTAAAGATCTCTGGTTCAAATATGTCAGAGGAAACAGGACTATTATTATTATTAACAGTTAAATATTTTAGAGTTTTCCAGAATTCTTTAGGATTAGTTTGAAATTTATCCAGCAAGTAAGCTTTTTCCAATTTTATTGAAAAATTTACAAAATCTTTAAGCTCTTTGTATTCATTTAAAGAAAGCTCGGTATGTACTTTCCTATATTTAGCAATTGCTCTCTTTTTTATTTTTATCATTAGCTTTAGATTATCTGTTAGCCATGGAGCTGGTGGCTTTGTAATCCTAATTGTTTTGTACACGGCATGCAAATCATACACAGAAATTACATTAGCATACCAAAATTCAATAATTTCATCAACATTCTGAAGGAAATAGATATATAATTCCAGTTAATTAATCTCAAGTCTATCAAAAAATACTCATAGCTGAAGTTGGCAAAATCTCTATACATGTAAAAAATTTGTTTTTGTTTTTCTCTGCCGATTTTCAGCATACAGGTAACTAGGGAATGATCAGAGATGTTTTCCATGCCTATAACATTAGTACCGCCAATAAGCTCACTACTAGATGTAACTATGAGATCAATGATTTTACTAGAATTTTCTGTCACTCGTGTGAGTCCCGAAATTATTCAATGAAGATTGTATTTATTTAACAAATTTTGTAACTGTATATTATAATAATTGTTATTATCAGATATATTAATATTGAAATCATCGCCAAAAATATCCAGATCAAATTCAGGAATAAAGTTAATTAAAATATTTTACAAATGTTCCAAACACTTTTTACAATTACTATCAGGTGGTCTGTAGACTGTACCCAAACATATTTTCTTATTTGCAATTTTTAAAGATATCCATAAAGATTCAAGAATGCTTTCATCATTATTCAAAGGTGGTATTCAAAATATTTACTGTAACGGCATTTTTAACAAAAACAGCAACACCAGCTCCTCTTCCATTGCGGTCATTTCGTATTATTTTATAATTAGGAATATTTATACCAGAGTAGGAGAAATTAGGGTTCAAATACAGTATGTTTCATCTGAAATAAGCGGCTTAATGAAAGTCGCTTTTGTCGAAGTTCAGTCTTCTTTTCTAGGTACGTTGTACATTTTGGAGCATTTGTCTTTGTGCGAATATAAACTCCAACCCTCGTAAACATATGGGAATAACATTGGTTACTGGAATTTATCATAGCAGAAGTTATTAATTTTCAACTATGGATGAGTTTTCGCATAAGATTTTTTTTTAAATCAAAACATCTCAAAAACCATTGGATTTTTTAGATAGGAAATGATATTGAAAGATACTTCAAAATAATGAATAAAATTAAAATCTGGCAGGGTCATTTACAATAAAGAAGTTGATGCCTACTTTCGGTATAACTGGAAATGGCATTATTTTCATTAAATAGAGCACCTCTGAAAATATCTATGTGCAAATTTTCAGTTCAAATTATTTGTAGTTTCTCGAAAACTTCTAATAGACCACTCACCGTGATGCACCCTGTATACCATTCAATTTCTTTTTTTTTTAACGTCTTATTTATATTAACATTTTGGCGAAGTTTGGCACATTGTTATTCCACCATTCAACCAGGAGAGACACACAACAATCATTCCTTCCAACATCTGCAAGATGCAGCAGCTGAAACTTGAACTCTGAGATAGACAGTGACTAGCCGTGTTTTGCCACACAACAACTTTCTAGCCAACTGTGCTACCGTCTCAGTGTATTAAAAATATCACTATACAACCATGCCCTAGCCAGGATTCGAACCCGGGATTCCTTGGTCTCAAGTAATGTATAATCACTGAGTCACTGAGCCGATTTTCTACTTGAAATATTTTTAACGAACATTATAACAATAGTAAAAATAAGTTTGGTTTGCAAATAATTCTTTCTAACAAATAAATTTATTTTAGCTATATGTTTGGATCCTTGTAAAAATGGAGGACGATGTATTGGGCCTGACAGATGTGCCTGTGTATATGGATTTTCCGGAAATCACTGTGAAACGGGTAAATCTAATGTATAAGTAATTACTAACAATAGTTGCTTGCCACATTTTTTTAGATATTTAATACATGATTTTAGATTACAGGACCGGTCCTTGTTACACTGGCCATCGAGGAGCTCTCTGTGTAAACCAATTAGATGGAGTAGTTTGTACTAAAACTTTGTGCTGTGCCACTGTCGGTAAAGCCTGGGGGCATCCTTGTGAACATTGTCCTTCGAGATTGGAGTGTGACATAGGATTCTTAAAAAAACCTAAAAACTGCCGAATGTGTAGGTAAGAAAATAAAAAGGAGAATACTTTTCTTTCGTTTTTTTTTAAAGTCCTATTCTTTTTATGCAAAGGTAAATCTAATTCATTTTCAAAAACATAATCAGGATGAGGAAAAATAACTGAGTAATGATACTAACTTTCCTTATATCAAAAAAGGATATGTTGAAAGTCGTTTGACTAATTACAACGTACGTTCATATGGGCTTGAATTTTTTTCATACTGTAATTTTGTTGCTATCACAATTTTTGTTTTTATTAAATTTGGTCGTCAAATTTTATTGTCTAATGAAGCAAATGTTTGTCTTAATGGAATAGTCAATCGACAAAATTATCGATATTGGTTGAGAAATAATTCACAGGGGACTGAAGAGGTATGTATACCCGCAGCTCATCAGAAACTGTTTGGAGAGGTATAATTGGGCATATCATAGATAGAAATTTAACTGCTCAAAAATTTCTGGAACTCTTACAAAAACAACGTGATACCAACATGCACAGCTTTATTCCATAATGGGAATAATTGGAATCAAAATCAAATCTAATTTTAGCAAGATAATACCGCCGCACTCTAGAGGTCAAGTGACAGAATATATAAATCAGGTATCATCCGATAGATGGATCGGTAGACGGGAATCCATACTGTGGCCTATTGGGTATCCAGATCTAACGTCCTTCGATTTTTATGGAGTATTTCGAAAATAATGTGTGAAGGGGTAGATCAGAAAATGTGTAGGATTTGAAAGCTCAAATAAGAGCCTAGATGCAGCAAATACCTTACACAACTCTGGATAATTACTTAAGGAATTTTCAAGGACAATAATACAAGATATCTAGTGATCTCTAACGACAAAAAAGGCTCTTTAAAAATACTTAAATAATGTAAGGCATTAAAAAGAGATAAAAAAAAATCACGACAACATTAACCCAAAATATGGCAATATTTACAAAGTTATAGTCATTATTTAGTTCTTTTTCCAAACACTGTATTTTATATTCTATAACTAATCAGATTGCAAATTCAAAATTGAAATAAAATTAAACTGCAATATTTAAAAAATTAACGAAAATAATGACTAATCCCAATAAAAAGCGTATAATACGGTTTATGTACCAGTTTCGTTTGCGACAGATATAATCAATATTGATTATTTTTACTATTATTATTATTATTTCACAACATTTAAGGTTCTACATTTCATTATCTCACGTGGTGTGTTCTAGATATTAACGAGTGTGAAGCAATCCCCCATTTATGTTCTGGCGGCACTTGCATCAATTCAGTAGGTTCCTTTACTTGTGAATGCCCACCTGGACAAGCCAGGAACCCAGCTACAAATACCTGTGATGATAGAAACGAATGTGAAGATGAAGATATATGTCAAGATGGTCGTTGTGTCAACACAAATGGAGGCTTCTTTTGCCTTTGTAACCCTGGATTCATCCAAAGTCAAGATAAAACATACTGTATTGGTAAGCATTCAGACAATGATGTGTCAAAAAATTAAATTCTCTCGTGAAATTTGATGATTTAAATAGATTTATTTTGCAGAAAATTAGTTTTATAACAAAAAACAAATGAAAATTTGGTTTTTTGAATTTGGAATCAAAACAAATATCATTTTAATAGATTTTAAAGAATAATGTACAATTTTTTTCCAATGCAATATATCGATAAAAGACATTGTCTCGTTTAGATAAAAAAAAAAGTTAAATTTATGTTATTTTGACTGAATCGAATTGTGCTTTTGGAAAACTGTTATTAATGAAAGACAGATGATCAAGAAACTTTTTATTTTCAGTTGCCAAAGACGAAAATGTTTTAGAATAACAGAAAAAGCACGAAAATATATTGCCATGTTTTGAAAATATAATGTGATACATGGTCGATTTCTAACTTATTATTATTCATAATTTAAAAAAAGCGTTTTTAAGGTAAAAATATTAGTAAAAAACAATAATTGCTGTTCTAATTACCTACATTATACACACTTTTATAACCATATAGCTTTAAAATTAGAAGTAAACAAATTTTATATACTTACACAGATGTTTTAATGTTCCTAAATTCAGCAGAACAGAAATCGGTATTAGGCGCAAAAAAATTTAGCAACCATTATTGTGTCAATTTTTGACAAATTCATACTGTCCGCTTTTAAAAAACTGTCCTCCACGATCGGTTATTATAAACTTGAAAAAACAACACGAAATCAGTCCAAATATTCACAAAGCAGTCATGATAAGATAACCGTAGGTTTTGCTTACTACAAGAGTGACGTCACATTTAAAACCATCGTGGCGGGTAGCGTTTTGTGACATGCTATTCACAGACTAAAAAAAAAAAACAATTTTAAAATTGCAATATTAAATAAACCAAGTTAAATTTATGTTATTTTGACTGAATCGAATTGTGCTTTTGGAAAACTGTTATTAAAGGAATACAGATGATCTAGAAACTTTTTATTTTCAGTTGCCAAAGACGAAAATGTTTTAGAATAACAGAAAAAGCACGAAAATATATTGCCATGTTTTGAAAAAATAATATGATACATGGTCGATTTCTAACTTATTATTATTCATAATTTAAAAAAAAGCATTTTTAAGGTGAAAATATTAGTAAAAAACAATAATTGCTTGGTCGGCTAAAAGTCGAGAGACATTTTTGTAGAGAATTTTGTTGTTCTTTATGAAATAGGTGGGTTGGCATTACGCATTAAGAATTTTGAGGCCACCAATTCAAAAAAAAAAAAAAGAAAATTCAGAAGAAAATTGGTGTGAGTACCAAAAAAAAATTAAGAATGGGTAAATTTTTCGAAAAGCGATGGCTTAACGTTAAAACTCAGGCTCAGGCCGATCCAACTGACAAAGTAAGCTATCGGATAAAAAAAATTATGACCTGCATAATTGTTTTCGTGGTTTCAACATATCTCGCGTCGCTTGCGAGATATGAGCGGTGAAAATTTTGTTTGTAATTGAAAGTCACTAATACTTTCGATTTGTAAGAATTTTAACCTGTAGATAATTAGTTCGGTTTCGCCGAAATTAACTGGAAAACCCCTCACTTTGTCGAGCATAGTTTTCGAGATGTTTGTTGTACATGAAGTTCAAAATTAGCCGTGTTGGGTTGTCTGTGTAATACTTCATCTAATACTTTAATCGATCTGCATGCAGCTATGGTCAACATGCAATTGGGGAGTTGATGATTTTTATGTTTAAAGCAAAAAGGGCCCAATTTATCGACACGCAAAGAATTTTATGTTTTCGTATAATTTTATGCGATCTATTGTATGGAAAACCGTTATTATAGAAGGTTTTTTTCACATCTTTGCAATGTCACTGATTATTTAAAATTAAAATTAATTTAACTTCCAACTGAAAGTTATTATAGAAGGTTTTTTCACATATTTGCAATATCACTGATTATTTAAAACTGAAATTAATTTAACTTCCAACTAGAAGTATATTTATTCAATCACCAACTTTATCTTCAATCTTCCCAAAATGTCTGTACAACTTTGACAATGAATAAATAATATCTTTATTTTTCAATTCAGAGAGTTGGGTACGTTTTTATTTTTAATTTACTCAATACGTCCACGTGCATAACCGCGTTATTTCGAGGACATGGACATCCACATTTTTTTTCCAGACGATAACACTGTCAGTTTAAATGATAATAAAAAGTAAACACAATTCTTAGTGGCTTTTCAAATAAATTTCGACAGGACATCAAAAAACTATACATTTTTTAATTTTAACGAATACTCTAATGAATGTTAATGAACTTTATTTCGAAATATATTTGACAAATTATGTAAGTTTCATTTTTTATATTTTTTTATACCTACTTTAAACTGAAGGTGCTTATAGAAGTATGCAGTGGACATCCTGCTAAATTCTTGTCAGTCTAGGCAAAAGTTTATTTGAAAAATATTAGTTACCTGTCCTTAAAGTCAAATGCTAAAATTTTGTAAATCTAGATTTGTTTGGTTTGAGGAATACAATTTATGGCGGACAAAGTTTAAAAGTTATTTATTAAATTATATCGCAAACCCGAGATTGTCAATACGTTTTTTTCGACAACACATGTAAACGAAATATTGTTGTTTTTCTGTTACATTAATTTTGCATACTTAAAGCGAAATACCGAAAGTAATAACAATGTCTCTTTAACAGATGGGCGGCAAGGACTTTGCTACACACACCGCTCTCCTCAAGGATACTGCAGAAACAGCTTGCATATACGTTTGTCCAAGAAAGATTGCTGTTGCGGTCTTAACATGGGGCAAGGCTGGGCAATGTTTGATGGCGACGAATGTATTCGCTGTCCGGAATTTGGAGAAGGTAATTGAAAGAAATTTCCAGTTGACAACTTAATGTGGCATATTTGTTTTAGATGATCATCGTCGGCTTTGTGAAGCACCTATTCGTCCGCCCCCTCCTGGGACCAGTGGTACTAATGTGGATATCAGTAGTGGCAGTAAGATCCATGACGATCAAGTAGGTCATATAACGAGTGTAAACGAATGCATTTTAAGGCCTGATATCTGCGGAAAAGGAAAATGTACTGACACCGCGAAAGGATACGAATGTGAATGTGATTCAGGATATCGGCTAGGAAAATCACGTGTGTGTGAAGGTTAGTGTTGTTTTATACAGATTGAGCATAATTTCTCTTTGGTATCTTGCCTTTGGCAGTGAACACGAGGAAGACACCACAATGTTTACAATTGCAGGTAAGGATAGAAACGATCTCGACCCACACAGTTCTCAATTTTGCGGAGGACGTGGTTGTTTCTGTCCTAGGCTATTTGACTCTTATTTTTAAATTATCTTAAAACGTTCATATCGTAGTATTAGTCCACAAGAATTTTTATTTCGCTTAAATGAAATCGCATTCAAAGTTTCAAATATATAAATTGGCGCGAAAACACGAGCCGCTATGTCACTATCTACTGTGGCTTCATTCTTGTAATAATAAAAACAAACGCAAGTAACGCTTGGTATAGTTTTTTTTATTTATCATATAAAATAATTAGATCGCATCGTTACACGTGGTGTTTGGTGCCGAACTGCAAGAGTACAAGTGTAAAGACATCACAAAAGTTGTTTATAAAACTGTTACATGATATTAAAATGAGAAAAACTTGGTTACAACTAACCAGGAGAGACTCAAAATTATTGTCGAGTAAAAGTATACGCGTGCAACATTCTGACGACAAAACAACTTTGCTGTTCGCAACTAAAAGTCGATGTTCGAAGTACGCAAAACCGTCGTGTTGACTGATATTTGTAATAATCTGTTCAATAAAATATTAATCGATTCGACGTAAAGGACCGACTTTAGTCGTTGTCATTACCAACCAAATGCTCACCAAATTTTACGTCGGCCACAGACCACAGTGACGTCGGCTTAAGTTGGTTGTCAGGCTATTTTCCAACCTTAAGTATATAAAATGAATGAGGCGTTTATCGTAGAGTATGTATTATATACAAAATACTTATGTCGCTAAAATTTTAATAAATCTGGTGGGGTAAAAATTGAAACAAGAGAAATTTTATTGATAAATATATATGAAGTAGGAAGTAGGTCGAAAAATATAGTGGACTCATAAGAATAATGTTTTTTTAAAGAATTAAAGTTCTATTTTTATTTTCTTACATTTAAAAAATATTATCCGTTCTCAAAGGAAACTCAATTGAAATATAGCGTAATTAGTTTTACGAATAAATAAAAACATTTTTGCTTACTTTATTTGAAAAAAAGGCAAATTTTGTATATTTAAAATAATTGTAAACACACAATCAACATGGCCGCCTATTATTTCTTTCTGTGAAACCAAAAGATACGGGGCAGTCGAGAACTATTGCCTAGCTGACTACTTGTGATAGATAGATAGATAGATATCGTTTATTTAACCACATTATATACAGGTTTGTACATTTGTAGCAAGTCAGACCACAAAAATCTTATAGTTAAAAGAGAAAGAAAAAAAATTTAAAGATCATTCAAGGTTGATATATATAAATATAAATATACAAAGACAAATACAAATACATAAGCTATAAGCAAAATTGTAGAAGTAAAAGTAAAGTAAAAACCACTGTATATACAGATTGGTACTTTTGTCGAAAAAACAAGAACTTTCTTATAGTTAATAGTTCCAAATAAATACACGAATTCCAATTTAAAGTTATAATAAGTGAAATTATTTTTACTAACAGCGACGTCAAGGTTAAATAATTTTACCTCTACCAACTTTTAGTAGGCTCATTTATTATAAAGATTATAATAAATGGTAGGCTCAGGTGCAGAAATCTGCACTTACACTAACGTTCATCATTTATTATAAAGATTTATAATAAATGCGTTCATTCCAAACATTCACGATAATATCGACTGTGCGTTGCAGTTGATGTATAAATCTTTACTAAATATCTACCAATACCTGCATTATCGACATTAATTTTGAGGTTATGTTAAGCCAAGGCCCAAAAGTCTCACACCAACATGCAGCCGACGTTGCTAGACGACTACGTCAGTCAGAAACATTAACCAACAACGTTGGAAAGAACAAAAATCGGGATTATTCGCAAAGAATATAGCAACCATTATTGTGTCAATTTTTGAAAATTCATACTGTCCGCTTTTAAAAAGCTGCCGTCCACGATCGGTTATTATAAACTTGAAAAAACAACACGAAATTAATCCAAATATTCACAAAGTAGTCACGATAAGATAACTGTAGGTTTTGCTTACTACAAGAGTGACGCCACATTTAAAACCATCGTGGCGGGTAGCGTTTTGTGACATGCTATTCACAGACTAAAAAAATACAATTTTAAAATTGAAATAATAAATCAACCTCGTGTTTTTGTAAATACAAACCAATACTTTCTGATTTCTTATTCGATAAATTATCGTACACATAATTTAATAATTTGTTTTCCAATGTGTCAAACACCCAATGGCCGGCATTGTATCGTCTTCCTCGTACTTACTGTTAAATTTAGGATACCAAAATTGAATTTTGCTCAGTCTGTATACTTTCATACTGGACAGTGCATTTTATTATATATAGTCTCAGTACTAAATTGAGTTCGCGTTAGAGCGACTTGCAAATTTGATTATTTTTCAATGAAATATTTTCCATTATCTTGCGCCAAACAAAATTTCTGCAAAAATTTTAGGGACTCTGGTTCAAGTTTTATGGTAAGGAAAGTAAAAATTATCTGTTGCCTGCAGTCTACCAAATACATTAAAAATTCTAATGTATTATATTCATATTACCAAATCGACCCAAGCAAATATTTTATCATGGGCTAACTATCGAAATTACACCTCCTTAAGTTAAAAATGTAATGTAATTTTCAGATTCTAAAAAAATTTTGATCATAATAAACTCACCAAAATTTTAAATATGTTAGTACCTAATAAACAAACGTACAAGTGGATTGGTATATGTATACAAAAAAAGACACATAAAATGTTAATTACAATAATTATTATAGTGTTCATTATTCATTCAGTACTCACACTTACACGTGCTTTTAGGTCTACAAAGTCTTTAATTAATTCAGCTACTAGGTATTGTTTTTCTGTGGCCGAGGTCACCGAGCATCGAGCGAAGCATCAAGGGGACCGCCAGAGATATAAACTACTGGTTATTGTGTACTGTGACATGGGCGTGAAAACTTCAATAGTGCTAGCACCGACCTGGGCCGGCCTGACTTGCTCTCAGCGAAGAATTTGCAAGGTTCTCACATTTCTCGCACTATATCTCTGTGCCAGAGTCTCAACCAAACGCACGATATCACGATTCACGAATGTTTGCATCACGTCATTAATTTATGTACTTACATATCAAAGCCTAAAGATCGCAGATTTTCGATTTTCTAACAGTTATTTGCATAGAAACATAGAAATCTGAGAATTGTAGCAAAACTAGCAAATAACAGAAACATACGCTTCTGAATTCTTGAGCCGCGATATTAGAACCGACACGGAAGGTCAGATTAACGCCCCCTTGAGACAAGGGCCCTGAGCTGGCGCCCACCTTGCCTACCCTCTTGGACCGGGTCTGCATATTACATAAAACTAATTAAAACTTCTAAAAATGTACAGAAATGAATTTCAAACCATAAAAGACATATTCAATTTCCATGCATGGCATTTCTCTCTAGCAACCTTCGATAAGGATCAACACTCATTCGCCCGTAAAATATTTCTTATTTACCGAGCAAAAAGCTTTTAGCTGTCACGTTGCTTGCCTATCAAGTGTCCCCCCTTAGGGAGACTGGTTCCCCCATGTTGGGAGAGTTGATCCTATTGTACATCAGTGGCGGCTGGTGGATTCATGCTATACCATATCTCAATATTGGAGTATGGTATCCAAACAATATTTTAAGGCACGACTATCAGTATTGGATGAAGAAGTTTTGCAGAAAAAAAAATTGAGAAAAAAAGTTACAAAAATGTGCTGTCGACCCAGATTACTTCTAGACCATTAGTAAAATATTTGCAAACTATTTTTTTCCGTAATCAGAAGGAAAATTTATCACCCCGTTTTTTTTTGTAATGTTATGACATTTTGAAATTTAAGTTCTTCATTGTGTAAATTTCAAAATGTCATAACTTTAGAAAAAATCAAAACTTTCGAAAACCAAAAAAAAAACGGGGTGATAAAGTTTCCATCTGATTACGAGCAAAAAAAATAATTTGCAAATATTTTGCTAATGATCTAGAAGTAATCTTGGTCGGCAGCGCATTTTTGTGTAACTTTTCTTTCTCATTTTTTTTTTCAGGTAGACCTGCCTTAAAATATTGTTTAGGTTCCATGCTCCATTACTGAGACATGGCATAACCTAAATCCACCAGCCATCACTGTTGTACATGTCTCCCTACAGTAATTTTTTATTAATTTTTCGCTAAAAATTTATTTTCCCTTGAGTGATTTTATGGAGGGAAATGAAATTGACAAATTAATGAACGTACTTTTAATGAATTAAGAGGCTTACTATGAAATAATATAATGAAAAAGTTTAACCGATGGAAACATTGGGAAATTTTATTTTGAAATTGTAATACCCACGTCTGATGTAAAGCACTGGCAGAAGTTTTTCACACCATCCCTTGGTAGAAGCCCCTCATCTCTAGTTGCAAGAAAGTGAAAATGCGCCTTTTTTCACCAATATCTCTGAAGCTGATAAGTCAACTTTGGTCACTTCTCCCACAAAATAAATCTTTTCTTTCTTTCCGTCAAACTCAACAAACACAAAATCCTTGACTTTGGGTTTGCACATCTCAAAGAAGTCATCCTCCTCCACTTCAGGATCTTCAGTCGCTGCAAATAGATCAATGTCATCTAAGTTGTCGTCACTAGCTTCCCACACATCTTCATCTTCTAAACTGTCGCGTTTTAGCTTCTCTTCTTTTCTCTTTTTAGGTCTACTCGTTTCAAATTTTGTCCTCTTTTTGTTAAACTTCTTAACATTTGACGCTTCTTTTTCACGCTCTGGTTCCAGCTCAGCTTTCTCAGGTATCTCAGTTAAAATCCCGCATCGACCCCGCTTGTGGCCTTTTGTTGGATTCTTGACCCTCGGCGGGGCGTTGGGGAATGGTCGAACTTCCATTGGAGAGACTGCTGCTGTTGAAGCATAATTGGTAATTGGCAATTGATGGAGCTGACTAGAGGGCGCGGGCTGAGAACGGTGCCGAAGGCAATTCTGGAAGCACAGGATCTAGGGTTCCTTCCATGGGGTTTGGCCTGTCAGTCAGCACATTTGTGTAAAACTGATCTTCTCTAAAAATATCAGAGTTATGGAGAAATCCCAGATACTCGGAAGCCACTTAGGATGCTCGCCCGTGAAAAGCCTTGGGATAAGTTTGCCCAAGGAGGCCTGCGATGTCGTAAATTGTTAAGTTTTTCCCTTGATGATTGGTCATCCAATCAGATGCAGCAGAGTTGCAAAAGAGTCCGGTCCAACGGCTGTAGCTTATGTGATGTATGTGGTGGCAGCGTTAATAGGACTAGACCGTTGGCTCTTGCAAAATCTATGACTTCAGTATTGACGCGATTGTCATAATTATCAAGAATAAGTAAGTGCTTGTTCTCCAGACTGCACTTATAATGTTCCTGAAAGTGTTCCAGATACCTCAAAAAATGTTCTTTTGTCATCCACCCAGATGGGTAGGTAGCTCGTGTAGAGCCTGGTGGTGCACCTTGAAGTATGCGGTCTTGCCAGTTTACTTGTGGAAAAATAAGATCATGATTGTCATAGACAATTGCTGCAGAAGAAACTGTTATGAGCTGCCCCATCTCACCCGACGTTACTTTGGTTCTTTGTTTCCAATGATTTTTAAAGGCATATGAACAGTCGTCACACCCGTTTCATCGAAATTCCAAATTTTTTCAGGTGTAAACTCATGTTTTTCAATTATACATTTCAGTTTCTTAAAAACATGCTCACAGTGTGTTTATTAAATGCTGTGCTACGAGCTAGACGAATCGGCTCAAAACTTCGGAGAGACAGGCTGTTGTTTCTGTCCATGAAGCTCCTTGCCCAATCCCGGCCTGCCCTTTTTTTACATCCCAAGAGGAAGGAGTCTTCTTGTGATTTGCCTTGGCAAACTCATAGGCAAGTTCATCAGTGGTAAACCAAAATTCAGACGAGATGCATGTAGAAAGTAATCAGCAAGTTGCTTTTCTTCTTTGCTAGTAAACACCTGTGCCTTTCTGAACCCAGGCAAGCGCTCTTCTCCCCTTCTAATCAGCCTCTTGAATGTCATCACATTGATTTTGAATTGTTTGGTAGTGCCTTTGAAGGACGCCCCGTTTTTCATTGCCGCAATAGCTGAGGTAACAGTGTTAAAATCAGGCAGAACTCACTTCTTTGCACCATCTTTTAGTTTGTATTTCTTAGGCATCTGAAATAACAGAAAATACATAACACAAAATACTGAAAATGTATTACAAGTGGATCACGTCTGCCTCGATGAGGTGGGATCTACTCTTCCGCCAGTATAATGAATTTTTAAACTGGCAATATAAGAAACATGACCGCAAGAACTACCCAAAGTTATTTTAAAATGCTTCTAAGAAACAACATAAAACCGCTATGAACTGAAATCCTAGTTATAGAGAGTGAACAACAAAGAAAGTATTACTTACCGTAAAAAATGTTTCACATGCAGAAAACACGAAAATTGTCATAGAATCAAAGAAATTAGTCGCGACGCGCGACGCCATCAAATAAATTTTGATAACTAACAGTTGATGCGATATAATCTATTTTTAATCTATTTACATTAGTTTAAATTCTTTGTCTCAATTTAAAAAATGAATATCCCTAGGAATTAAATAATTTTGGAGATTCCGTGCCATGCAGATTGTTCCCCTATTGGGCCTACATAATTTACATATTGGCTATCAATATAAATGACTTGTGGTGGTTCAATCCTTTTAACAATTTGATAAAGGTGTCAATTAAACTATGTCCATTTTGTACCGCTAAAATTATATTTAACCCATTAATATGAAAAATAATTTATGTGCTGCCATCTATTCAAGAAGCTGCCTACCTCTCCCCGATACATAAAGTTTTCTTCATACTGTTGCTTATTTAAAAATTATATTTTATTTCACTTCTCTACCCAGTAATAGATATAACAGATGTAGCACTGTGGTGGGTATTTAAAATTATACGTTACTGTTTTGTCGGAATTGAATACAAATTTAAGAAAACCTCAATTTTTCATTAAGTCGACGTTACGACAATATTTATTGTCTTCCTCAGGACTACAACAAATGACAAACATTTTCTAGGTAATTTAGCAAATCTACGACCTACAAAACGCATCTAGTATAATGTTTTATTATTATTTATAGATTTTGTAATAATAGAAGAGAAGCTGATGAACTGAAAACTTAACATTTATTGGTAGTACCTATTTAAAAAAATTGCAACAATAAAAGAGTCGTTGATTGATAAAGAAAATTATAAAAACAGTTATGCCAAATACACTGTAATGAGTTTTGAACCATATTACGATAATAATTTCCAGATAGTTTTCTGTATTTGAACGAATTTTTTAAAATTTTGATTGTAAACCATTAGGCTGTATTAATTCTCAGGAACGTTCCTTGTTATTCACTTTCTTAAAAAATATATGCATAGTGAAACATATCAACAGGTTTTCTTAGTTAAACTTGAGAGGTGACCTATGATGACATCTAACAGATTTAACCTTTGCAATAGTGCAGTTAAAAAGCCCAAGTCTTATCCTAAAAAATATTTTCTGAAATTCTACATTGTCTGCTTTTGTTTTAAAATTATGATTTTTTTTTAAATCCTGCATTTCTGCCTTTTTTTTTTAATGTGCGGTATTTTAAATTAGTATAGGAAGGTTTGAAACAAAAATATATTGTTATGTTACCTGTCACGTACGTATAGATAATGACTAGGTGGCAATAATTACCGTTTAAAATGGTTAGAATTAATGAATCTATACTAATTGAATAATTATTGGTCTGCTGGAATCCGGCTTGTCACAGAAAAATTTAGCTCAAAGACTACAGTGTTGTTTTGAGGGCATGGCGAAGGTTTCAAAACACAGGATAAGCGCAATATACCCATGGAGGAGACCACACAAGAATAACAACAACCTAAATAGGTTGGTGATGCTCTTAATGAACAGACTATTAACTCAACAAAACTCTACAAGAAACACAGTTTAAGCATTTCTCCCAAAACCATTCGAAATCGATTACATGAAGCCCATTTGAATGGCGGCGGCCTAATAGGCATCACTAGACTGCAGCGATTTTGAATACATTACGTAAATAACAGAAGCGAACTTGTTACCATCATAAAATTTTCCACTGAGGTACACTGAAATAATATCTTACCCTGTGTACTTATTTGGTTGGACAAAGGTTCAGATGAACTCATTTCATGCTTTTTCAATAGGCTGAAAAGTTGGTGGGTGTCACACTTAACACTTTAACATTTTAATATTTCTTATAATAATAATAATAATAACAGTATATCACTAAAATCTGTTCTAGATGGGCTGGAGTAAAAGTGCGTATTTTAGCGGAAAATATCCACTTTAAGATAATAAATGAGCATTCGACGTCTACAGACGTATTGGGGGCATACTGTAATAGTGAATATTTGTGTAGGGATGATGTCTGAAGGTCGGAGACAGTTAAACTACTTCTTAGTGGCATAACAATTTTTCAGTGTCAGAAATGTTTCGAAAGCCGGGATTTGACTGTAAAAACTGTGTCCAGTTTTTGTTTTCCGCTGTCTGCAACGTCACCTGTTAGCAGTGAAAGACATTGTCACAAATCATACACTACATTCATTTGGCCGGGAAAAGTCTGTGGTCTCCAACTGCCGTATTGCAAGAAAAGTACGGGGAAAAGAATTGCGGAAAAAAGTATCCAAAAGCTCACAAAGTGTTTATTGTCATCGAACGCACAACAAATAAAATAGCGAAAAACTCAAAACATTTACTTCTTCAGATCAGAAAACGTTTTCCAACTAAAACAATTTGATAGCAAGCGAGAGGTTGGCCGCTGCCACCTCTCAACACGTGCCAGTGATCTACTACGAATTTATTTACTGTAAATTTGTAAATTAAATCGATTTATATCACAAGTTCAAGGAGAATATAATTGTTTTAACTGTGTTTTGTTTTTAAACAAAAAAAAGTGTTATAAATTAAGCTGCATAACGAAACTGGATATATAACTTAATTCTATAAATAAATAAATTCTAAAGAAATGTGCGTGCGTTACATTATTAACGAAACAGTTCGAGAGTTCGACGGCATGTTTCCAAAATTGCCACGGTCTAAGCATCACAAATTAACAAAAGACCACAGAAGAAATAGTCTGACTTTCGCTCAAAAGCACGTGAATTGGAGTTTGCGTTTTTACTGATGAATATAAAGTCGCTTTGCATCCCGATAATATCCGAGCTTGTGTTTGGGAGAAAGATACGAAGAAAATTGTTCACTCGATCGAATTTCTTATGGTGGAGATTCCGTGACAATATGGGGTAGAATTTATATTGGTGGTCGTACAGAACTCTCAATATATAATAATAATAATGATAATAAATGGGGTGCAAACGTCGGACCACCAATCTCCTCGCGGTGCACACTGGATAGACAGAGACAAATTTGTCGTAAGACAAATGAATCTCTGTCTAACTAATGTCGACCGAGGGGTATCAGGGCTAACCCTGATTCCAATCACACGCAGAGGAAGGGCTCCTCACGATCGACCCCAATCGGATGGGGGTCAGAGACAGGTTGAAGGAGCCCCACCGGAAGGTCTCAATGTTGACAACACAGGCTACACGGACGCTTTAAGTGTACAAGGGAACTAAGGGCTGACTTTCTGACCTACGAGAGCAGCGAACCTGAGCGCAGGGAACACATGGCGCGGTTACATGATGCCTACTGTATCATGCACCCTATCATGCCGTCTCTCAGTAACATTTGAGAAATTAAGGATCCTTTTTGCTCAGGCAGGTTACGTAAGAGCACCCCGTCAGCTGGAAGATCTGCCAGCCGCAGTCCCACCGCGGCAATTAACAGCTGATGGGGAACATCCTGTAGACTACACCGATGTAGACGTAAAGACTAGGGTTAGCCTTAACACCAGCGCTTACCTAAAGCCACAAGACCTGGCTAGAATGGACGCGGTCATTGATGAGAAACTTCCAGAAGATGCAGATATCTGGCTAGTCAACTGATCCGTGTACAAAGCCGCGAAGCAACTCGTCCCCCGTGAGAGGTCAACTAACACTTCAAACGGGGTGGAGAAAGCTAAGCGGCGTGTACAAAAATCCAAGACAAGATACAGTCGGCTAGACAACACGCTTCTTGGATCCAGAGTGTAGTGGAATATACAAGAAACGGTAGAGTTTTTACTCCCAAAGTCCGACGCTAGCAGCGAGGCTAAGACGTCAACACCACACTCTGAATCTAACAGTGATGCTTACCATCAAGCAGCACTGCCTAGATACGATCCGAGCGCTCATTGCTATAAAGAAAACATTGAAGAGGCGGGTAAGGAGTATGGAGCAAAACAATTTGTTCCGTACGAATCCTTCCCGCCTCCTTCAAGGGCCACAGTGTGTTGTCGATAATCCGCCGACTGTAGACGATGTCGAAACCTGGAAGGAAATCTACGAAACAACGCATTCAATAGCGACACTCCAGCAATTGCACACTTCGAGGCTCTGTGCCACAGACAATTTGAAGAGCCAGAAGAAGTGTGCCCGACAATCAGTACGGAGAAAATCCAACAAGCACTTGTTGGTACCAAGAACCTCGCTGCCCCCGGTCCAGGCGGCATTAACAACTGGTGGTGGAAGAAATTTCCATCCACTCACCAGCGAGTTTTCAACATATGGTTGAACGAGAGCAGCAGATTCCGGACTGGATCGTCGAAGGACGTACTGTGCTTATCCCCAAAAGGGGAATCATTCCAATCCGAAGAATTATAGGCCGATTACTTGCCTCAACTCTTGCCACAAGATATTTACACGTATCTTGTATGCTAGGATACTGAGGTCTGTTGATCCTGTTTTCCAGCAGATACACGACAGGCCAAGAACATGCTTGCCGTTCCGGTCCTACTCTACTCCTTTGGAGTAGTGAAGTGGACAGTAGACTAACAGCGCCAATTAGACAGAGATACCCGCATATTCATAGAAGTCTGTTCCTCGTGTGTATCTCCGACGACAACGGGGGGGGGAGGACTCTTGAGTTTGGAGTGTGCGCATGGCAGAGTAGTACTGAGTATGGCATGTAACATCCTCAGGAGCCCAGATCCCCTCTTGCGGTTTGTAAAACATCACGAAACTGTAGGAGTGGGAGCAGGATTGTTCTAGGCAGCAAAAAGAGCCGCAGATGAACTCGGTCTCGCATTCAACACCAGGCGAAATGGCCGGCGGGATGCTGATGTAGAGTCAGTCACTGAACTTCAGCCAAATCGCTTAATATCCCGAATTTACCTAGGCCATCAATGTTTTATTTTTATTTATTTGAAACCGTTCATATTTTATATACGACAGTGATTTGTTTTAATCCATTGTACGTAAAATGGGTGTGGTTACACTTTGATTAGTACTAGAAAATAAAATTTGTATTTGTTCCATAATTTAATGGTGCACAATCAATGGTAGGGTCATCAACACTAATTAAAATATCGATTTATCAAACTAAAACATGATTTTTGGAAAAGCATTTAAGAAAAAACGTTAAAGATCTAATTTTCTTCCGCAAAGTACCACGACAAGAAATTGAAGAACATGACGGTAGCTACCGGAAACTTTTAGTGACCTGCCTTAAATGTCTAATGATATTTAATTGGTTAAATTATTATTAAATTATATAGATTTCTGGCTATATAATATATAACAAACATTCTTTAATATGTCATACTTAACTAAATACAAATCTAAAACTGATACGGACTCTTCTCATAATAATTATAGTGACAACAAAGAAATACTTCGTATATAAGACAGAACATTATTCCCTGTAAGATATATCACGGTTGCTCTATAATTGATACATACCTGACACATTTAAAACATATCAAGAACAGGTTTTAACATAAACTTAAAACCATGCTATGCATTCGGTATATTAATAATTAATGCAACAACTGCTATGTAATGTTGACATCCTGTAATTTTGTAATAAATTGATAAATAGTATTGATGCAACTATAATAAAGAGGATAAAACAAGTGTGATGTAACAAAGGTTCTCTAAAATACCTGATTCTCACATGTAATTGATCTAAACTTGTTGACTGGGATATTATCTTTGAAACTACAGTAATTCCCTGAAAAATAACTGTACTTGCATTAGCAAGCAAAACGTTTCTTTTTGCGTGGCATTTAAAGTTAGTTAATATGAAGTGTCACATTTTAGTCTTTTAGGAAGTCGCAATCAACCTACATTTTTTCACTTCTTTTTAACCGCCTGTCATATAAATTAACACTAACACTAGTGACAAATTCTTTTTCGCAATTTGCTAGTAACGCATTGTATTTTAGTAACAAATATATTATTTAAAAAAAAATGTAGGGAAGTTACCATTTTTTTATCATTTATTTAGCTAATTTTATCTGTCATTTTTATAATTTTTAGTCCTCTATTTGGTACAACAAACAAAAATGTTTTAACAAATAAGGCATTAGTTTTTTTGGGCGCACTTTTTTAATTTGATTCAAATTCTGTCTCCAGTAAATTTATGATTACAGATATTGACGAATGCAGAGAAGGAAAATGCATAAACGGCCGTTGCACAAATCTTCCTGGCAGCTTTAATTGTCTCTGTTCGCCCGGATTTGATGTATCACCGGACGGTACGATGTGTACAGATCATGATGAATGTGCCGAAATTGGAATGTGCACGAATGGTATATGTATTAACATGGATGGCAGCTTCAAATGTCAGTGTAAACCCGGGTTTAAGTTGTCGCCCACCGGATTTGCATGTGTAGGTAAGTATTTATCATTTATCATTTATTGGTTGTCACTGTCAGCCTTTCTGATGTATGAGGGATGCACCCAAAATTAAAGCGACCATCTCATATGATATAGCGATTTGCGTTTCACACTTTTGCTTATTTTCCCCGTTTTATTTTCCAAAAATTTGTTTAAACTTAGAACGACATCAAATAAATATAAAAAAAAAAAACATAATCGCGATAGCATAGCAAACTGCGAATTTACGACAAACTCAATTACCAATTTTGAATTAGTTTCAAATGAAATTTCATTGTTTGCCTAAAGGTAAAAAGCTCCTATGGAATATTATGTTTTGTGGTATATTAATAAATACCTATTTAATCAGATTGCCATTTAGGAAATTAATAATATTTTTAAAACATACAACTCATGTTGGACGTTCAATACAGTTAACCCCTTATTGCATGATATTTTTATTTGTGTCCAATGAAATATATATTATGGAGTTTGGTACAAAATTCATCCTAAAAATATAAAAAAAATTCACAAATTTTTAAGAAAAAAAACTTAAAAAACCAACAGGTGCTATATTTGACACAATTTGAAGTATGGATAAGCTTTGACAAATGATATATAATAATTTTAAACATACTTAGAGAAGCAGTTTCTGTCTTTATTGAGACACAAAAAAAACTGCATTTTTCACAGGACAGTTGGGATTTTCCTTGACAGTCTATGTATTTGCAACGCTGTCTTTTGTCATTCCATTGCGGAAGATGATTCAGACCATCTCTTCTGATTTTTTCCGCAGGTATTTGTGCAAAAGGGATTTTTTTCTTTTTTAGCACTAACTGTGTTTGTAAGCTGTTACTGCTTGGCCTTCCTCGTTTTCTCTGACTTACATCTGCTCTGGTCAAAATTTCTCCCAGAGCCAATTTAAACTCAGATAGTTGAAGGTACATATTCTGCGTGTTTTGACATCGTCTCCATAAGAGCCAGCTATTTACACACATGTCAATAAAGTGAAAAAACACTCTAATGTACCATTTTTTTGAACGATGTTGAATGCTGTAATATCCCAGCATGGAATCCAATATATCCACTCCACCCATGTAAGCATTATAAACTGCAATACTTTGTGGACGTGGTATTGTTACATGTTGTTTTATTTTTCTACAAAATCTTTGTATATCACTAAGTATCTGACTCCCAACAAAAGTTGAAACTGTATTTACAATTTTATTGTCATACCAACAGACAACAGAAACATCCACTCCATCAATACAGACAATATTTTCCATGAAGGTTCCCCTACCTTTCTTTTTCATTTCTGACTCTTTTGGAAACACAAGATCGGGCATTCGATTTGCTCTAATGGTTCCAATGGGTAAAATTCCAATTTTTGTTAGGTATACCAAAAGGCGGATACTGCTAAACCAATTGTCGAAAAACAATTTGTGATTTAGGTTTTGCGGAATAGTCTTTGCTTATTTCACAACAACGTTGCTACTTGCGCCCAAATCTGGATAATCGGGTTCGAGGTCAATTGTTCCTACATAGAAGTCAAAGTCGTAACTAAAACCGGAGATACCACTTAAAATGAAAACCTTGTAGCCCCACTTATGCGGCTTTTTCGGATTATACTGTTTCAGGCTGGATCGAGCTTTGCTCATCTACTGCCATATGCTCCTCTTTAGGAACTAGTAAAAACCTTTCCCTAATTTTGTTTAATAAGGGGTGTATTTTAAAAAGTTTGTCATACCCAGATTCCTCATATTTAGCTTGAACTCCATTATCGTTGAAATGCAAGAATCTTTTAATTTCTTCAAACCTGTTACACGTCATTGCGCGTGAAATATAAGGGATATCCATTGAGCTACCTACTCCAATAGCACCTTGTGGACGGCAATTGTATTATGGACATATAAATGCATATGCCAATGAAGACCTTTATTTTTTCTTTTGAGATGTTAGGTGGTTTTTCTGGTCTACATTGTACTCCAAATAAATTGGTTTGGTTGGTTATGTACGTAAGAATTTCGTCTGGCAGAAAAAAGAAAAAAATTGGATCGGACCATCAAGATCTTTTTATGAAATTTGGAAGTGACTCAGACCCCTTGAACAAAATACTATCTTCGCTCATATCCAGAAATTTATCTTGACATTCTAACCTTTCTTTCTGCACTTTTTTATTTCGTTTTTTTACCGAAGTTTTTTGCAACTTTTATTTCCGACAGAATTATTACTGCTTAGCAATTTGGCTAACACTGAAAGTGGAATATCTTCTTCACTTTCTTCGTCGTCAGTTTCTTCATATTCAGTTTCGTCGATGATATTGTCATGACTGTCATTTGAAATATCATCATATCTTAGTTGAAATAAGGTCATATAAAATACAATAACTTAGAAAAATAGTTTTGTTTGTCATGTCCCAAATATGGCACAGTATGCGGTAACGGGTTTAAGCTAAATTTACAAAATTTTGATTCATTGCTATTACCTACATCGTAAATGAAGATATAAAAATGTGTATATGAGACAATAATGAATGTAATATTAACAACATTGAGTGTTGGTATTATACTTAACAATTTTAAGTCCCTAAACTTTTGTCCGATTATATTAAACGGAGAGCTAGCGACCGATTAACCCCTATGATTTTCTCAAGAAAATTTCCTATTTCTTAGTATTCTCGTACAATTGTCAATGAATAATATGAAAGTCTGGCAATCCACAGGGGGCGTGTGGAGGCGGTAGTCTTTCAAAGTGAGAGAAAAAATCGGGAAAATTATGATAGTCTCAAGGTTGTTTTTTATTTCTTTAACATCACTAATGTATCATATTATAAAAACATATTGCCAGACATATAGATGTGGGATAAGCTATTGCCAGACCTAAATAGATCTGTGCATATGTCGAATATTTATATTACATCCTCAAACTTGGATTTTTGCTATTATTTAAATCTAAATCTCAGTGCTATGTATATGCAATGCCAGGCGAATATTTTAGCAACTTAAGATAGTTTGAATTTATTGGCAAATAACTATGTTGTACTTACCCCGTTAGCTCCTTTATGAATTGATTTAAGGCAATGTCTATACACAAAACACCTTATTTGTTCTAGATCTATATCACCCCCTTGAAGGAAGGTACTTAATTATGTGACACCCTGTACAGTAAACATACACATGAATATGTGGTTTATTGTCCCAATAGTATGAAGACGACTGTCTTAGCGTAATAATAAATAATAATCATATCAATATGTTGTATGCATAAAACATATCTATATAAAAACATATATAATATATAATTCTTTACAAGTCACCTAAAAGATAGTGTACTCCTCGTGAAATATAGCTTTTATATGTTTGATGTAAACCTTGGCGTCCCCAAGGATCTGTCTGGGAGCCATTGCTATTCATGATGTATTTTAATTACTTACCTAATTACATTAGCACTGGCCACTTTCTGTTAATATTGTCAGTTAAGACAATGGTAGAGGCAGAGACAGAATATTTATAACCCAAAAACCACACATTAAAATATTTAACATTTACATATACGGCATCAGATCTGCTTACACGGGGTTTTTTACTTTCTCTCTTTGTTCCCTTTAAACATTGTGGGGACTTAGATGAGATGCACAGAACCAAGAACAAGTATACTTATAGATGTTGAGCTTTTGTGTTGATCTGGCAGAATGTTAAATCCAGAATTTTCGTCTGTATACATAGCACATAGCTTTAAATGATAGCAAAATTACAAGTTTTTATAATATGATATACCACTATATTTTAAAAGAATAAAAAAAAACGACATTAATACTATCATATAATTTTCTCACTTTGCAAATCTACCGCCCTCTTAAGTCCCCGCGAACGGTTGCCAGACTTTCATTTTATGCGTTGACAATTGTACAAAAATAAGATATTTTCTTGAGGAAGTTAACCGGTCGCTGGCCCATAGACTATACGGAATAATTACTATCATATTATCTCTTTTTCTCTTTTTGTTAAAATACATGTTATGTACTTTTATTTAACTTAAACAAGATTTTATCGGTAATCATATCTACCCTATACCATGATGTTATTTTTATATTCAATGCAATTATTTTATCATTTCTGTCATAGTTTATGTTACATGCTTTAATTATTAAGGTTTAATAGAAATAAACATAAAAATTGCGTATTCCTTATTTCCTTGTTCTGTTCCAACATCTTCATGGTTAACGAAAGTTATCGTACATTATGTATACGTTTTTATAGTTATCCAGAAAACCAAAATTGATTTGAATAGTGTGGAAACATATTTTTCATTAATTATGCCAACATTTTCGAGTTTAGTACCAAGGATATTATTATTAAATTTATTTTGTTTTAATTTTTGCGTAATATTTTTACTTTTGTCAATAAAATTAAGGATATGACTTAGTTGAGGTATATTTTAGTTATATACTGTCTAAATCTAAATAAACATAAATTAGCAATTTTCCATTTTGTTTCAGATATTGATGAATGTTATGAAAATCCCAGGATTTGTTTAAATGGAAGATGTGAGAATACACCTGGCTCTTACACATGTGCTTGCTTGCCTGGATTTGTCGAATCTAGCGACAGAACGTTTTGTAGCGATTTGGATGAATGTTCTGCAACAGGTATAAAAAACAGTTTTTTTAAATACATTTATAATAATTGTGGAGATTTGCAAATGTATAAAAAGAAATGAAAATATTACCTGGCAAATTATGCAATTTCATAAAATTATTTCTTCAAAAGGAATGTGCGAACATGGAAAATGTATCAACATAGAAGGTTCCTTCCGTTGCGTTTGCGATTCCGGTTACCGTCTAGGCTCGGACGGAAGACATTGTACTGACATAGATGAATGTATCAGCAATCCCTGCCAATTTGGAACTTGTTACAACACACCAGGCAGCTTTAGATGCGAATGTCATCCAGGATTCAGCCTTGGTCCAGACGGCCGTTCTTGTCTGGACACACGAAGAGACCTTTGTTATCAAGAATATCGTGATGGTCTTTGTTTTAACCCTTCAACGACAGCTGTTACTAAATCGAGCTGCTGCTGTTGCACGATAATCTCGGGAAAACCTATGGGCTGGGGCACCGGCTGTCAACCATGTCCCATGCCTGGTTCTACTGATTTTGATTTGTTATGCCCGCATGGACCTGGTTCCACTTTTGATGGTAATGATATTAACGAATGTGCACAAAATCCTAATATATGTCAAAACGGTGCTTGTGAAAACATGATTGGTACATATAGGTGTATTTGTAATCCTGGATTTGAAGTAGATGAAACCGGCAAAATCTGTACAGATATTAACGAATGTGAGGTTGAGGAGTTGGTAAGTAAAATTATTAATTATTTTAATTTGTTTTTATTGTACAATATTTCACTAAGTTATGTAATAGGTAGTCACACAATTTAGGATAATTTCGAATGAAAATATATGGCGAAGGACCAAAATATATACATTAATATAAAATAATAATTTTATGAGTGATATAAATTGATATTCAACTACCAGATCTATTGATGGATTATAAAAAAGACAATATGCACATTATATTCAATAATGTTATTTTTAAATCTAACTACTCTGTTCAGTTAAACCAAAAATAAATAAAACAAAGGTACTCACCAGTTGAACAGTCACATCCACCGACACGTGTTTCTGCATGTTTGCCTCTTCAGGATGGTCCTTTTGAAAGTCTCGAAAGTAGCTCTTAGTAAATCCTAATCTAATAAATATTAATTGTTTCAGAGAACAGAATAATTGAATTTATATAGTAGAAATTCCCCGTAGGATTAGAATAATTTAAAACAAATTAGGTATCCTTTCTTGGTAAAAATTTAAAGTGTGGAATGAAATGAAGTATACTAACGTTAAAATTTTTTTTGCTAATTATTATTTTCTTTTACAAAAACTTATCACAGATAATTTTAGTTATTCTGTTATCTGAGGTCATTAATATTTATTATATTAGATTTACTAAGATTCGTAGTTACTTTCGAGGCTTTCAAATAGGCAATCCTGACGACGCAAACATGCAGAAACACGTATCGGTGGCTGTATTAAAGTTTTGAAGTGATTGTTCAACTGATAAGTGAGTACTTTTGTTTTATTTATTTTTGATTTTACTGAACAGAGTAGTTAAAATTAAAAATAATATTACTGAGTCAGTCGTACTGAACATAATGTGCATATAACCTTTTTGTAATCCAAGTTTCAGCGTTTTGGCAAATAGCCGGGAAAATAATTGTTTAAAAAGATATATGTTACACTTATCTGTGATAAGTTTTTGTAAAAGTTAGAAAATAATAATTAGCAACAAAATTTAGCGTTATTATATTTCATTTCATTCCGTAAAAAGAGGTTAAAACTGCCCAAAAATCAGTTTTTAAATTTCTTCCTCTTCAAATTTCTTATTAGCAATTTGGTTTAATATCTAATTGTAAGTACTGAAACAGTATGTATTTCATTTGCCATTTTTCTAATCATATTCATTCATTAATATGCATTCTTTATTATTTTTAATCGAAAAAAATTAAATAACAAATAATCTGTAAAAAACTACCTACTTATTCATTAAATTACAAATAAATTATTTATGAGTAATTAGATACTTTAATATTATTTTACAATATTGGTACATAGAAGAAAATAGTTTGTTTTGACAAGCAATTCGTAACGATAGGTGATATTTCTTTCATCTCGTCAAATTTCAGCAAACCCCAAATTATCTTTGCATAGTATTATACTTCTATATTCTCATAGTATTCTTTATAAAGTAGAAGATGAAATTTGTATTTTTTAAGTGTAATGTTTCTACAAGACTTTGCCATTATGAATTGTTAGATCAATTGTACAGGTTTGCAGTGGCGGACAATGTCGAAATACCCCTGGCAGCTTTCAATGTATATGCCCGACAGGAACTCAACTAAATCCTCAAAATTTTGTTTGCGAGGATATTGATGAATGCAGAGAATTGGGTCCAGAGGCTTGCTTTAACGGAGAATGTGTTAACACTCATGGATCTTACAAATGTGAATGTGATCCTGGTTCTATACTTGATAATACAGGTCGAATATGTATAGGTAAGATGAATAATATAATCATCTACTTTTCTAATTAACATTAAAACATTAAACATTAAACATCACAAGTATATTGGGATCAACTGTTGCTTCCAAAAAAATATAGAACATTATATTTACTGTTTAATGTTTGTTTTCTTTGTAAGATCTGAAATATTCGTAAAAAAACCATCCGCGTACATTATAAAATTAGGAAAAAACAGAAACAAGTTTGTTAACATACAATATAAATAGCACAGGACCTAATATTGAGCTCTGTGGTACTTAAATATTTCCTGGGAACATTATTAACCCTCTTTACCTTTTGTTAATATTAATAATTCAGTCTCATGTCGTACTTTCTATAAATGCTTAAGTAGTACCTACTCAGTTGTTTACTTTCAGCAAGATATTATATGAAGATAATTTTATAGATAATCGAAAAGGTACCTGTTGGACAACATTAAACCGAGGCCGTTGTGAAAACAACTTACCACTTCTTAGTAGGAGATCAGAGTGTTGCTGTTCAGTGGGAGTCGCCTGGGGATCTCCCTGCGAAAGATGTAATAGAAACGAATGTGACTGTCCCAAAAGGTTATGCAAAATCTGATGGAAAAACTTGTACAGATATTAACGAGTGTAACTTGAATCCGGATATTTGTAGGGGTGGCGGTACTTGTGTTAACACTGATGGTAGTTTTACTTGCACTTGTCCACCTGGATTAACTCTTGATGAAACTAGTAAGCAAATTTTGGGTCACTACAAAATAAGTAATTACTTAGAAGAATATTTATTTTAGGAACGAGATGTTTAGACATTCGGCAGGAGCAGTGCTATACACGTTATAAACACGGAAAATGCGTTAATCCAATTGATGGTCTGTTCCATAGAAATTTATGCTGTTGCACTCAAATTGGAAAAGCCTGGGGTGATAGATGCGAGCCTTGTCCTCGGCCAGGAACTGCTACCTTCCTCGAACTCTGTCCTAAAGGAATTGGATTCTTAGATAAAAAAGACATAAATGAATGCACTGAATTTCCTGGAATGTGTCAAAACGGCAGATGTAAGAATACTATTGGCGGTTACAACTGTAGATGTAATAAAGGATATGATTACGATGATAATAAAATAAAATGTGTAGGTAAGTTGTACAAATTCTCTATATCCTATAGTTTATCCATTTCCACCTCTAGAAATAGTAACAGTATTTCTTTTTGGAATAATTATAATATTATATGAATTAACGTGGAAATGTCAGTACAGTCATTTAAGAATTAGACAGTATATTCTATTTGTATTACCACATTCAGTCTTTCACTTACTAATCGAAGGCCAGAATACCGCAGACTTTAAGGATGGGAGCGAATTTTGCTCCAGAAACAAGAAAAATGCTATTGGTACCAATGCCTTTCTGGCCACGCTGTGACCATTCCAATATTTTTTCCCACGGAACGCATGACAATTTTATCTTATTACTTAGTATTTTACGTAGATTTCGTATCTAAAGTATCTATAAGATTTCACTATACCAGTTGCATATAAAATTCCTTAAATGGTTAAATAGCTCTTTATAGCATATATAGCGAATTTCTGACTTCAATAACACTATTTATAATTCACCACACTAAATCTTCTGTCTTCTGTGAATAAAAACCAATGGTTTTCATATTGTGACTCCAGAAAAAATATAACTGATTCAAATATGGTGTCCTAGGGGATCATTTTATTAGCGCATCATTTCCTTTTCCAATCTAGCCACCTAGGAAGGGTTACTGAAGCCACTGTCAAATCTTTACCGCGTAATGCGCTGGTTACTCTCATTTGGCGATTATTTGTTTTACATCTCAGTCGTTTTATTTCTGCTAAAATGTCTGTCCGTCCTATTGCTAAAATTATTAATCAGTGTGAATGTACCTAAAGTATATAATCAGCACTTTATCCAAATAAGGTACTAAATAATAAATATAAGGGAATTTTTAGACATTGATGAATGCAACTTGACAACTGATAATGTATGCGGCAATGGTGTCTGTAAAAATATACCTGGAGACTTCATATGTGAATGTAACGAGGGATACAGAACGATGGCACCAATGCAAATTTGTATGGGTAAGTTTTCCAAGATTTGAAAGTTTCATATATATATAATGCTGACAACGTTTTAAGACATTAATGAGTGTGATGAGATCCCTGGTTTATGTAGAGGAGGAAGATGTATTAACTTAGAAGGCTCCTACAAATGTGATTGTCCTATTGGTCATGAGCTATCGCCAGACAAAGAATCGTGTAAAGATATTGATGAATGTTCACGATCCAGTGGTATATGTTCTAATGGCGTTTGTGAGAACATGATGGGCACGTACCAGTGTATATGTAACGAAGGGTATCAACAAACGGGTCTAAAATCCCATTGCGAGGGTAAAAGTAAATATAGATTTTTTAAAAAGAGAATCTGAAGAAGTTTTTTTTTAGATATTGATGAATGTGAATATGAGCCTTGTGACGATATTTGCATAAATATACCAGGAAGTTTTTCTTGCTCTTGTGGGTATGATCAAACAATTTTTAAACTATCATATCATTACTAAAAATTGTATTTTAGTTCTGGTTATTCGCTAAATCTTGATGGTAAGTCGTGTGCTGATATAGACGAATGTAAAGAAAATTCTAGAATATGTAATGGTGGCAAATGTACAAATACAATTGGGAGTTACATTTGTCATTGTACTGAGGGGCTTTTGGCAGGACCTGGTGGCACTTCTTGCCTTGGTATGTCTTTCATATGTTCTATTTAGATATATTAATTGGCTTTAGTCTATTTTAGACATCGACGAATGCAAACAAAATCCAAATATCTGCGGAGCTGGTGAATGCGTCAACACTCTTGGATCTTTTCACTGCCGATGCGAAGAAGGCTATTCTGTAAAACCAGATGGAGGCCCTCAGTGCACTGATGAAGATGAGTGTTACTTAGCAACGTACAATTGCGATGAAAATGCCGATTGTATAAATAATCCAGTAAGTCTTTCTTATAAACATAAACATAAAATACAGCCATAAATTAGAAATCCCCCCATCCTAAAGTAGAGGCTGCACGAGAGGGGTTACATTTTTAAAAGACATAGACACACATCCATTACCCATTACATTACCATCTGCAGAAACTGATAGACAGTGACTAAACATTCTCTATCAACTCTGTTCAGCAAAAAATCTTACGGTTTTTTTAGGCAACTTATGCTACTGTATGTGTAGAGCAGTACCGGGTTTGACTAGAGTTTATTACGCATCATAGTATTATTACATATTATTACACCATCCATTGTCATGGCTCTAATGTGTCAACATCAGTGAAGTGGCTACTAGGAAGAGTGGTCTAAATTAAAAACATACCGCACCATATCCTAATGGCACTTCCGGGTAATTCGGTTAGCGATTTATTAATTAAAAAATAGTTACACTTTCAAAATTTTTCAATATTTCATAAATACATAATATCTTTAACAAACATATTCAATATTTATAAGTAATTTTCCTGAATTATCCTTTCCTAACAAAAACATGTTTTAAAATATGTCAAAAAATGCTGACAACTAAATGTTCAGACTTTTAATATTTAAATTTTTTTACTTCACTAATAACCAATAATGGCACTACTCCACAGCTACATACATCGTCTATTAATATTCCCATTAAGTGGAGAATTTTAAAAACGAAGTTAATGTAATTAAAGAAATAGCAAAAAACAATGTCTATAAAGAAAGCCTAATAGATAATCTAATAAAAAACAAATGAAATAAAAATTTACGTAAAGAGTTTTTATGCCGGTTTCTCACAGGATTGCAATATCTCTTATTGCAATCCTGTGTATTAATTATAGGCCTAAGATCAGCAATAGAGTTAGTAATAAACTTAATAAACTGGGATGTAGTTCAATTTCAGTAAATAAAAATAATTTAGGTAAAATGTTAATTAATAATAAAGACAAAACTGAAAAGTTACAAAAACAGGAGTATATGATTTAAAATGTAGTGACGACGATGCTATATACATTGGACAAACTGGACGAAATGTAAAAGAGCGATTCGAGGAACATAAGAATCTATTGTAAGCAATGTATGTATTACGGAGTCATTTTATAGATTTAAATAATGTCAAATTACTCCATTCAGAAAAGAAAGGAAAGAAACTTGATTTATTAGAACAATTAGAAATAAGAAATGTTGTTAAAAATAATAAAAATTTAACGAATGAAAAGCAAATTTTTATTGGTCATCATATTTTAGATAAAATAATTTAGATTTAAAAAATAAAGTAATGTTCAATTTATAAAAGCATATTTTACAATAGTTTTATAGTAGGTACCAGATGCGGTTATATAAGAAATAAACACAAATTTTACTGTTCAGTGTTTCCTGTACACTTGAAGGCCTAAAAAGCCGAAACACGTGTAGAATTTTTAATAAAAAATTGTTTAAAACATTAAAAAGCAAATTTCCTTCATATATTCGAAATATCTTAATATCCTGTGGGAATTTCTCTGTTCTTTTATTGCAGTCTTTATGAAAAGATTTATTTTTACTTGATAGCTCTTTTTCGGTAATCTCTCACACAGACATCAAATTTTGATTCATCGCTGAAAATTACTTTCCTCCAGCCTTCTTGGGTCCAAGAACACTCTAACTTAGCCCAAGTTAAACGTCTTTGCTCTTGGATCCTGGTTAAAGATGGTTCTTCTCTTGCCTATTTAAATCATTACTTAGAGAACTTCATTTCAAAATAATTTATGAAACCTAGATCCTTATAAAACTCAAGTCCTGAGTTGTGGATATATTTACAGCAACATTTCCATGAAGCATTCATATTTTCCTCCATATTTCATTGAGCGGTAATATCTCACAAGGTATTTCGCCTTCCAGATTTGTAAATTCTCACAAGAAATCTTCCATGTCTTTGAGTTATTAGCTTAGGAATCCCTGAACTTTTACTAAGGACATCAGTGTTACCTATTTCTCCATAATGTTTAATGATGTTTCCAATTGTAGATATATACATTGAGATATTTGAAACATGGAGATTAATCCATGTTTCAAATATCTCTGATACTGTTGAATAATAATTGAATGCAATTTCTTGTTGCTTGCTACGCATAGAATCATTTTTTACTTCACTATTTCTTGACTACCCAGATAGCACAAAAATATTCCAGTAATATTCTATGAATATTCAATTGGAAGATTGGATTATTCCGTGTATAACATTTAAATATCCCAGATATTCTTGGAATATTCTTAAAATCAGAAAAGTACACTCTTCTCAATATTCCAGGAATATTCCCAGGGAATAATCCTGAATAATCAAGGAATATGACAGGATTATTCACGGAATATACATGGAATATTACAGGAATAACTGAAGATTATTCTCTATATATATCCTGAATAATCACGGAATATGATATGATTATTCAAGGAATATATATATGCAGTGTGACCCCGGATTGATTTTACAAGAGGAAAAACTTTTATTTTTGATTTTACGACAAAAAGTTATTCTTGGCGAAAACGTCTGCTTAGTTAAAAAGCATGAATGGAATCGCCCAAAAAGATAGAAAGAAAAGTTGTTTAGAATTATAAGTCCATTTTATTTTCTAAAAATCATTTAGGAAAAATTAAAATTGCAAGAGAAAACAAGGTTATTTATTAAAGTGAATCAATAATAAACAAATAACCTTGTTTTCTCTCGCAATTTTAATTAATTTTCTAAATCGTTTTTTGAAAATAAAATGACCTTATAATTCTAAACAACTTTCTTTCTATCTTTCTGTTATAGAATGAAAAATAAGAGTACTTCCCTCGACATTTTGTAACTTTTCAAGTGTCTCTATATCTTACATTAGTTTTGACGATTCCATTCATATTTTTCAACTAAGCAGAAGTTTTTCCTCTTGTAAAATCCATCTGGGGACACACTTTATATATATAAACGAAGGCTCGGTAAAGTCACAACTTCCATCTTCTAATTTGCCAGAGTATAGACACCTGAAGATGGTGGTGGTAGTGGTTTGGCAGAAACGTCGCGAGAATGGTTCAGTTGCTACTCCAAAACATAATTATCAACACCCCATAATTCAGTGCTACAGATTACAGCTACGGGAGCTATATGAGAAATAGTGGCATAGATAGTTTTTTGCTCCTCTATTTCATCAGTCAGTTTTCCGGATTACCACACCTAGAAAAATGTGTTAACCAGACTGGTCCGAATTAGTGTATTGTATTCAATTAAAAAAAAAAAGGAAGCATTTGCTTTCCATTCCCACAAATAAATATTTAGCCTGGAGAAAGTTTTTGTATAATAAAAAAACCTGGAGAGGCAAGGTCTTTCTTTCTTTACGTCATCTTTATCTACATACATATACTGAAAAAGCTGCAAAAGTTCTCTTAGTTTTCGTTTCTTCCATTAACTATGTTCTCCAACATTATTTACATTTTTCCTAATAAAATAATTCCAAAAATGGAAAATAGAATTTAGTAAAAAAGAAAATAAAAATAGAATGTATTTTCAACGATATTTATTTTTTTAATATAAATAGTATTTAAGTATTTCATAACAAAACAAAATTTATATTTCTCATCTCCTCCAAATCTGCAAAACAAAATAAAAAAATTTATAGCTACCGGTTTTTCAATAGTAAGTACTACTATTATAATTATAGAAATATTGATAATAATAAAGCTTTATTTAGCAAACTACTAATTTAACATCAAAATTGACATATTAGTTGTTAAAACGTCATTTAATTGTATAGAACATTCCAAATTAATGATTAACTAATTTAAATTTATAAAAAAGATAGAAAGAAAAGTTGTTTAGAATTATAAGATCATTTTATTTTCTAAAAATCATTTAGGAAAAATTAAAATTGCAAGAGAAAACAAGGTTATTTATTAAAGTGAATCAATAATAAATAACCTTGTTTTCTCTCGCAATTTTAATTATTTTCTAAATCATTTTTTGAAAATAAAATGACCTTATAATTCTAAACAACTTTCTTCCTATCTTTTTGTTATAAAATGAAAAATAAGAGTACTTCGCTCGACATTTTGTAACTTTTCAAGTGTCTCGTATATCCTACATTAGTTTTGACGATTCCATTCATATTTTTCAACTAAGCAGACGTTTTCATCAAGAATAACTTTTTGTCGTAAAATCAAAAATTAAAAAGTTTTTCCTCTTGTAAAATCCATCTGAGGACACACTCGGTAGTCACAACTTCCATCTTCTAATTTGCCAGAGTATAGACACCTGAAGATGGTGGTGGATAGTAGTTTGGCAGAAACTTCGCGAGAATGGTTCACTTGCTACTCCAAAACATAATGATCAACGCCCCATAATTCAGTGCTACAAATTACAGCTACGGGAGCTATATGAGAAATAGTGGCATAGATAGTTTTTTGCTCCTCAATTTCATCAGTCAATTTTCCGGATTACCACACCTAGAAAAATGTGTTAACCAGACTGGTCAGAATTAGTGTATTGTATTTAATTTAAAAAAAAAGGAAACATTTGCTTTCCATTCCCACAAATAAATATTTAGCCTGGAGAAAGTTTTTGTATAATAAAAGAAACTTGGAGAGGCAAGGTCTTTCTTTCTTTACGTCATCTTTATCTACATACATATACTGAAAAAGCTGCAAAAGTTCTCATAGTTCTCGTTTTTTCCATTAATTATGTTCTCCAACATTATTTACATTTTTCCTAATAAAATAATTACAAAAATGGAAAACAGAATTTAGTAAAAAGAAAATAAAAATAGAATGTATTTTCAACAATATTTATTTTTTTAATATAAATAGTATTTAAGTATTTCATGACAAAACAAAATTTATATTCTCATCTCTCCCCCCAAACCTCCAAAAAAAAAAAAAAATTTTTTTCTCCCCCCCTTTTTCCCAAATAAGAACCCCCCAATTAATATAAAAAAAAAAAAAAAAAAAAAAAAATTTTTTTTACCCCCCCCAAAAAAAAAAAAAAAAACAAAAAGGTTTATTAAAAAACACCTATAAAAAAAAAAACAATAAAAATAAATAAATTTATTATTTAAAAACCCCCCCCCCCCCCCCCAAAAGGGGGGTTTTTTTTTTTTTTATAATAATCCCCCCCCCCCCCGGGGGGGGGGGTTTTTTTCTCCTTCTTTTTTTTTTTTCCCCCCCCCCCCCCCCCCCCCCCCCCCCCCCCCCCCCCCCCAAAAAAAAAAACACCCCCCCCCCCCCCCCCCCCCCCCCCAACCTTTTAAAAAAAACACAACCTAAAAAAAAAAAAAATAAAAAATTTATTGGGAAACCACCCCCCCCCCCCCCCTCCCCCCCCCCCCCCCCCCCCCCCCCCCCCCCCCCCCCCCCCCCCCCCCCCCCCCCCCCCCCCCCCCCCCCCCCCCCCCCCCCCCCACACACAAAAAAAACAAAAACACAAACACCCCCGGCGGGGCGTAGACAAATTAAAGGTTTAAAAAATATATAAAAGCATATGGAATTATCAATATTTTAATTCTAAACTCTACACTGCAATCCCCCAAAACTATACAATGGTACCAAATTTCTTACATGATTGAAAATTGTTAAAATCATTTAGCATTGTCAATTTTTTTTCTGAAAAATTTTAAATAGACTCATTTCAATGGTGTGAGAAATATTTGGGTTCCCATTTGAGAAAAAAATTGGCTTGGGTTCATTCGAACCTTAAAGATACAATGTATTGGCTTATAGGGCATTCAATTTATTAAAATTTCAATATCTTCAGATAGACATTAATTGTACAAATTTACAATATAGTACATATATGGTAAAAATTGTTACCTTGCGTGATAATATTTTATTTGTTATTCATTTGTACATATTTTTTAGTAAAAATTATTTCCTGCACCTAATTCAATAAATGCTATGCCTTCTACTTCGACAGAAACTACAGATGTTTGTCCAGTCGCAAGTGAATCCACATCGTATGAAAAATTCAGTATTAGCGGGAACCATAATTGTACGTTTATTTTTAATATAAATAACAAATATAATACACTTTTCAAATGTCAGCACTACTACTTGTAAAATTGACAGCTAACCTGTACACATTTTACTAGTAGCTAGTTAAGAGTGACTTTCCATGTTTATATACTGTTTTAATTAAGATCGTTTTACAAATTAGTAACAAATAATAATAGTTTACTGTTTTGATTTTCCCCTTGCATGTGCCAGCAATGGATTTGTCTTGTTTACTTACTTGTGATAAGATAAACAATCTCCTGGTTTTCCTCTTCGACCACACACCAGACACTTATTACTTATTGTCTATTATAAACATGTAATAATTCAATTTGTAAAGCTAAAATCAGCCGCAAAACACCACTTAAAACACAAAAATACTCGGAAAAACACCAATTAACAACAAACTTGTAAAACAATATGGCCGAGTTTGGATTTTTAGAAGCGCCTAAATGCAGGAGCCAGGAAGCATATAAGCATTCCTTACAGTCATACGGAAATGGCAATATTTCTAGCAATTTCATTGGCCGTTTCAAGGCCACGGCATGGCGTGCTCATCAGATATCATTTTTAAAGGGGAATTCGGCACCGTGAAAATAAACAAACTATAATAAAGGGCAAGGAAAAAATGTAATCTTCATATAAATCTTACTAACGAACTAAAAAATACTTATTTAAAAAAAAAAATTACAAGTTTGTGATTCGAACCCTTGACCTACCACGTGCCACGCGAGCATCTTCTCTATTATCTAACAAGCTCCTAGCTGACAAACGATTCCAAAAGGATTTAATACTTTAAAATGTCATGTCACTGCGCATGCCCTGCGGCTATCTTAAAACGGCCAATGAAATTACTAGAAATACTGTCATTTCCGTATGACTGTAAGGAATGCTTATATGCAGCCAGGAACGTTATCCAAGCAACGGCGCACCATTGGCCGTTTCAAGATAGCCGCAGGGCATGCGCAGTTACATGACATTCCAAAGTGTATTAAATCCTTTTGGAATCGCCTGTAAGCAAGGAACTCTGTAGACGATAGAGAAGATATTCGCCTAGCATGCGGTAGGTCCAGGGTTCGAATCACAAACTTATTATTTTTTTTAAATAAGTATTTTTTAGTTCGTTAGTAAGATTTTCCTTGCCCTTTATTATAGTTTGTTTATTTTCCTTGCCCTTTATTATAGTTTGTTTATTTTCACGGTGCCGAATTCCCATTTACGCTATGAAGATGTAACGGTCACTTTGTCTTGTTTTGTTACCTATCTTTTAAAATAATTAATCTGATGTTTATCTACTTGACCACCTTTTTTTGTTTTTAACTTTTAAGGTAAATTCACAACCAATTCGCCGCCGGACGTAATTAATAATCAATTTGGGAATTAAAATGATTATTTACAATTTACAAATCTCGACGTTGAAGTGGAAGTTCCTTACGATACTAGCCAGCATTACTCGACTGATATATACCTACCTACGATATACGTTATTTTAACTAACAAATTAATAAAGTTCGAATAATTTCCAGATGGATGCCATAATTTCGTTCGTTGTTGGCGAAAAGCGTTCGAGTTATTAATTATCTTTTGATTATAGCACCACAATATAAGCACCAAATTTATTAATAACAAAAAAAGATTAAGAAAACCACATAAAGAACATTTAGCAAATATCGTATCAAAGCATGTTTCTTTTTGAATTCTTAAAAAACATTTGAATAATAAATTAATAATATAATGTATGTATATCTACAAACATTCCAAATGACTTTCATATAATAATAAAATGCAATATGCTCGCCTGAATATTTCAGGAATATTACTGAAGAGAATATTCCAGAAGAAATATTACTGTATTATTTGCTATGAATATTCCTTGAATATTTTATTCAAAATATGACAGGAATATTCTCGCAGATATATATATTCCTGGAATATGACTAGAATATTTAAATTTAAATATTCCATTTGGGAGGTTGTAAGAATATTCCTAGATTATATTGTGCTATCTGGGTATTACACATTGATTGCTAGTAATTACAATGAAATGACAGTGTCAACATTGTCAACATACAAATAATGATATGACTTTTACAGTTTATGTTAGCATTTTTGTTGCAAAGTCTATTTGTATAATTATTTTTATAAGGTACCTATCTGAACATTTACTTGTCGGCATTTTTTGACACATTTTGTAACTTATTTTTAATAAGACTGATCAATTTAGGAAAATTAGTTATTAGTAATGAAAATACTTGTGAAAGACATGTATTTATAGTTGTATATTATACAGAATAGATATTAAAATATAGTTTCATTAAATGATTACGTTTTAGTAAAACTTAACAGGTGTCCAAATATTAAGTTGTTAGGGATCATAATCTGCTTATCGATATGCTATAAGGTGTTTAGATAAAACGATTCACATGAAATTTCTATTTCAAAGCATTTGCAACTTCCGCAGTCACTCACATAATTTTTGTTGATTAATAAATGTTAAGACAATAGTTAAGTAACAATTATTTTTAAAATTTGTAGACTATTTTTGATTTTATAAGCTTATTGAAAATTACTCACGTTTCATGGTATACCATTTCAGATGTCGAATAGTTGAAACATGGTCATGTTTAATTCACATTTCATTTATTAAATTGTAGACAATACTTTGATTTATAGATTTTCGAGTATTTGTTTTTACTTGAAGGGCTCCTACCAGTGCCGATGTCAGGATGGATTCACAGGAAACGGAATAAGCTGCCGCGATATAAACGAATGCCTAACAAATAACGGGGGTTGCGATCAGAACGCCCAGTGTATAAACAACGATGGATCATTCCGATGTGAATGCGATGCAGGTTTTAAAGGCGACGGCTACAGTTGCATCGATATTGATGAATGTTCCAACGATCCCAGTTTGTGCGAAAACGGCCAATGTCTAAATTATCCGGGATCTTTCCGTTGCGAGTGTGAAATGGGCTTTATGTATCCCAGTGAAGGAAATGATCAATCCTGCGTTGGTCAGTAGTTACTTAAAGGAAAACTATCTAAAAAAACTAACATAGTTTTAGATACTAACAACGACTAACAGTAATCATAGATTAGGTTTAACACTACATTTTATTACCAATTTTAGATATAAACGAGTGTGATATGTTCAATAATTTGTGCGTTTTCGGAAAATGTGAAAATACTTTTGGAATGTTCCGCTGTGAGTGCCACGATGGCTATAAACTCGATGGATCAGGAGGAAATTGTACTGATATTGATGAATGTGACAGTCCACAATCATGTCTATATGGGGATTGTTCAAATACACAAGGAAGTTTCCGTTGCGTATGCCCGCCAAATTATGATTTGGTCGCTGAGGGAAATGCATGTATAGGTAAGACAACATTTACTTAATTATGCTCAGTAGCTTTCTTACAGAAAGTTTCCAATTCCAAAGGGAGCCAATTAATATCAATTTGCAAGAATGGTAAAACATGGTTTATTTCCATATAGGAAGAAATAACTACAGTAAAAATACGATAACACTAACTTTTAAATCTCCTATCACTATTAGCCAGTGTAACTTAGTATGAATATAAAATGTTATCATATTCATACTGCCAATTTTGCGACAGGTCCGTTATTTACCTCGTAATATATTTCTAGTTATGCCATACTTAAGAATTTTAAAATAGTTTTTCAATTGTGCTTTTTATTATGGGGTCTCTTGATCTTCTGATTTCATAAGAAGAATTGGTCACTTCATGCTGTATTTCGATTTGGAATCAATCTTTTGTATATTGCTAGTTTTATTTTTATTGGACAAACATCTACAAGTATAAAAATTATTGTACTTTGTATTAATACCACCATGAAGGAGAGCTGGAAAATAATAAATGATATGAAGGGTAAAAAAAAAAAATATATGCCTCAGTTAATTATTAATGAAGAAGAAATTTTAGACAAAACAAAATTGACTAATTATACTTAATTAACTTTTTTTTGGACTTGCAAATCTTCAAGCTCGATACGATAATTTACAACATGCTCCTAAATCAAGATCTAATAAATAATATATTTTATTCTGTAGATGAATGTTTAAATCATTTAGAAAATTGTAACCTGAAAACCTTATTATTATTTTAGATCGTAGGACATCCAGATGCTTCTTACATGTTGATGGTCCTGGAAGATGTTCCTTACCAACTTCCGACTATGTAACTAAATCGTCCTGCTGTTGTTCAGTTGGTCAAGGGTGGGGACCCCATTGTGAAATATGTCCATCTCCAGATAGTTTAGAATATCAACAACTTTGCCCAGGAGGCATGGGCTATAAACCGAATGAAGTTACTGTACGTACAATTTATTGTAAATTATGCCGTTTATTAAAAATTCAAATTTAAGGTTGTTCTAGAGGATATAAATGAATGTGAAGAACATCCAAATATATGTCAAAATGGACATTGTACAAATACATTTGGTAGTTTTATGTGCTCGTGTAATGAGGGCTTTAGGTTAGATGAGACAGGTTATATGTGTGTAGACATAGATGAATGCACTGAAAATCCCGGTATCTGTAAAATAGGTGAATGTGTAAATGAACCTGGTAAATACTTTTGTCAGTGTCCCGAAGGATATATGCCTCTTCCTGGAAGACGTAAGTATATTTTCTTCCTGGAGTTGTATTTTTTTTATTTGATGATTGTCTGCCGCAGTAACACAATCTCAAAAATCCCATTTTCCCAAGTGGGAATCGATTCCAGTATCCCCAGCTTACTGACTGATTAAGCAGATATGCAAATTTATTTAGTTGTTTACGTTTCATGTTTATAAACTATTCTCAATAAGTTAATTTTTCAGTTTATTATTTGTAGTAATCGTAATATCTTTCGATTCCGGTATATTGCGTCTAATTTTGTAAACTTTGTAAAATAATAGTATATTCAACGAGCATGTAATAATGGGTATTACTCATGAGGATGAAATTCACGTCGTCAATCATTAGAATAAATACTAGCCATTACAAGAAATTTGTCGCTCTAAGATCTGGACTCCAAAATTTGTATGTTGTGAGCAGTGCTTGTTTAGGACTTTATTAGTTTAAAAACTAAAAATATATTATAATAGACCATTTGTACATATTTGCTATGTAAAAATTGGCAATATCGTAATAGGTGTTGTTCGTGTCGATTTAAAAATGTTGCGTCCAGGGATTTGGATAGATAAATATTTACATAAGGTAGCTATATTCAATCTATGCTCCTAGTAACAAAATTAATAATAATGGTGCAACAATTTCCAAAATGTATATTATGTTGAATTAATATTTTTATTTGTAGTTAATAATTTCTATATACAGGAACTTGTATTTTGTTGAACTGATTGAATTATTTTTATTTGGTATATCCAAATTATCTCAGCTACAGGTGATAACAAATTATAACATTTGAAAATAATTATGGCATTTGAATATTGCTCTGCATAATAACATCCTCAATGGTGCTACAACTATGCGATTTGCCACAACATGTGAGTAATGAATTATTACTCACGGCCATAAACAATGAATAGCGTTATCTATTAAATAACGCATATGCAATGAATGTATTATTTAATAGGAGTAGAAAAATTCTTTATTTAATTTTGTCCGTCATAGTTTGTTTACCTTTTCTTTAAGGCGAATGTGTGGACATGAGAAAAGATAAGTGTTATTTGAACTACAGCAGATGGAGATGTTCAACACCAATGACGCAAAATCAGACCAAAAAAGTATGTTGTTGTTCCATGGGACAAGCTTGGGGTCAACCTTGTGAACCTTGTCCAATAGCAGGCACCAGTAGGTATAAATTGCATATTTAAATGTATAAAATTACATTCTGATTTTAGTGTGAACTGTTATAATTTCATATATATTCTAGACGATTACGTTGCGCTTTGTGGTGTGAGACCCGGTCAAATAGTTAATCCAATAACTAATGAAACAGTGGAAATAGATGAATGTCAACTGATGCCATCCATGTGTAAACACGGGCAATGTATGAATACTCCTGGCAGCTTTGAGTGTATGTGTAACAGAGGGTACATATATGACGAAAACTCACATCAGTGCATAGACGACAATGAATGTTTAAGAAACCCATGCGAAGGAAATGCACAATGCATAAATTTGCCAGGCAACTTCGAATGCAAATGTCCTGATGGTTATAAACACGGAGCAACATTCATGGATTGTGTTGATATCAACGAATGTGTCGAGAAACCCAATATTTGCCTCAACGGTGAATGCAAAAATCTAGAAGGCAGCTTCCAGTGCCTTTGCCACACTGGATATTTACTTACATCCACTCGTGACAATTGCATTGATATAGATGAATGCATTAGACATCCAAACATTTGTAACAATGGAAGTTGCATAAATTTAGTCGGTTCATATAAGTGCCATTGCAACCCAGGATTCAAACTAAGCAATAGTAATGATTGTGTTGATGTTGACGAGTGCCACATGATGCCTTTCTTGTGCCGGAATGGAAGATGCAGGAATAATTTAGGATCATTTTATTGTGAATGTGCATCAGGGTACATGTTGACAACAGATAAACACAATTGCAGGGATGTTGATGAATGCCAAGAAGTGAGTATGAAATATGTATTACATATCTACATACTTAACACCTATATATAACATAATGCCGATACGTCTATCACATGTTGTATATGCGATAGAAGTACACCAAAGATATCAGAGTAGCACTAAAAGACCAAAATCATTCTTTGGTCAAAAAAGTAGTCGCAATGCTTAGTAACACTAAATACTATCGAGGGTAGTTATTCGATCACAACTCGCTGTGATTGTTCAGAAATAACAAAATACCTTCTGAACAATTACCACAGTATCTTTTATATCTTTAGAACTGTACCAACACATTTTTTTCCGTCTGTAGGAAAATAAGTTTTTTCAGTTCAATCCGTCGTAAATCAATATTTTAGCAACTTGTTATGCCTCTCATCTTTCAATATTTATGAAGTGGAATCATTTTGACTCAGTCATATTTTGATCCAAACATTTCTCTGCGTCGATTTCAAAAAGATCTTGCAATTTGAAATAACCAAGAGAATATGCAGGTTTACTCAGCTACTGAAAATGTGTTCAAAAGACCAAATCCCACGATACTCGATTGCGACAAGCGTTTTGCAAATTTTGAATAAATTCTGAGAGATAAAGATTATTCAAATTAATACTCAATTTTTGGAGATCGACAACTGTGTAAAGGAAGATTGTCAATAAGGCGTATTCTGTGTTTGTAAATCTTCGCGGATTAAAATGATGGAGGCTATGGTTCAAATATTTTAATTAGATTTTATGAGGAAAAACTTTAAAATATGTATTTATACAAGTTCAAACAGGGTGATCCGTAAAATGGTAAATGCAAAAATTGAAAATTAGTTAGTTTGATATATTTTTTAAATTGGAATGGAAAATACACATTTTCTACATCGGCTAATCGTTAAAGTATGGCATAAACTACTACCATAAAAAAAGAAAAAATAATTAATTTTCAAAAATATGCAAAAATCAATTTTCAAAATGACACCTGAAAAAGTCAATTTTCCATAAAAATTTTTTTTATCTCATTAGCCATCCAACAAATTTTACAAATATTTTACTGCTGAATAGACCGTCATAATGGTTTTCAAAAAAAACAAAAAAAGATTGCAGCATTCCATTTAAAAAAGATTATTCTTTCTCTACCACTTTTACGGATTGCCCTGTATAATTGATTGTAATTTTATAAAATGTCCTTTTTCTTACAATTTAATAAAAATTTTACCATGTCACTATCTCTAACGAGACAGGAGATGTAGAAGAAATACGCCTTATTGACTCACCCTGTATATCAAGTGTTTATATAAATGTGCTATTTATTTTACTTGTACTGTAGACACCTGGAGCGTGCCCTCCACCAGGAAAATGTACCAACGTTATGGGTTCATTCGCGTGTATCTGCCCTGAAGGTTACGAACTAAGTGCAATCACCGGAGTCTGTGAAGATATAGATGAGTGCACGGCTAATCCGGGTATATGTGAAAACGGGATATGTACTAACACCGATGGTGGTGCGTTTTGTACCTGTCAGGATGGTTACATCCTTGATCAAAATACAATGAAGTGCATTGACGTAAGGCAAGAACAATGCTTTGATTTGTATAGTAGAGGACAATGTATGGAACCTAGAGGTATGAGCATTACTGCTAAAGAATGCTGTTGTTCGAAAGGGGCAGCGTGGGGAAGATATTGTGAGAGATGTCCTGCAGATGGATCGCGTAGGTATACTTATATTACGTCATTCTCTTGTTAATATGTCCCATTTCAGCTGATTTCTTAAAAATGTGCCCGGAGGGACCAGGTAGGATGGATACCGGCAGTGACTTAAACGAATGTGAATTAATGCCAAATGTATGTGATGGTGGTGAATGTGTTAATACTGATGGTTCTTTCCGATGTGACTGTCCAATGGGTTATATACTCAATGAAACTGGAAAAAAATGCATTGACGACAATGAATGTCTTACCTCTCAAACTGTGTGTGGAAATGGGACTTGTACAAACGTTATTGGAGGGTTTGAATGTAGTTGCAATGATGGATTTGCTCCGGGACCATTACAGGTTAGTGATATTATTACTTTCCTACTTAATATGACCTTATTCTCACTATAATATTTTATAGTGTTCATAAATGAAAAGGTCAATTAATGCCTTTATAATGTAATTTCAGGTTTGTGAAGATGTTAATGAATGTCACGAGATGGGAAATCAATGTGCATTTAGATGCCATAATGTACCAGGATCGTTCAGGTGTATTTGTCCTTATGGTTATGCTCTAGCACCTGATGGGCGACATTGTACTGGTACCTAAATTTATATTTATCATTAATTCTTATGGTATATTTTGCATTTTTTTCTAGATGTCGATGAATGCAACACCCCCGCTAACAACTGCAAGTTTATGTGTAAAAACTTAATCGGTTCCTTCATGTGCATTTGTCCTGAAGGGTACACTCAGATAGGTCTTACAGATGATTGTAGAGATATTGATGAGTGTCAGGACGATTCCAGTCTTTGTCAAAATGGACGTTGCGTAAATTTACAAGGTTCATTTAGGTGTGATTGCTTTGAAGGATTTGAACATAGTCCTGATAGGAAACGATGTATGGGTGAGTAGAATATTTGCTTTTCTTCTTAAATAATAAAGCTACATGTAACGTGAGTCCAGATGATTTGTACAAATTGTGAAAAAAGAAAAGAAATGTGGATTAATCTCAAAATAATAATTTGAAAGGAAAAACCTATGACATGCTATAAATGACAGGGTCGCTGAACTTATAAAAAGCATACTAACACCTACACTGCGAAATTATTGTGACTAACAGCATATATCCAATCGTGAACCCTTTTAAAAGCTGCGCGGATCGGTGAAGCGAGGGCGTAGACTATACACAATACATTATAATTTTATTATTCACCATTTTCATTAGGCTGCTACTAGCACGTTAGCAATTTTTGACTCCGCTGCGTTAGTTGTCTCATCCACGTTAAGTCAAATATATTTTCCCTCGAGTTCAGAGCGAACATTGCTAATAACATGGTGAACTACTTGGGACAAATAGTCTTTTCTTAGTGTAGTGGAAGTAGGCAGTTGCGTTTTTGCCTATTGTTTCCTTACACGTTTTTCTACACATCTCCTGAATACCGGATTGTCAATTGCTTCCAGGAAATGTTACACTCCACCATAAACTTCAATAAATCCACGTTGAATTGTCTTTTTTGATTTCCACTGTTTGATGTTTTTTGTCGCCAGTTATGCCATACTGATTCTCTGCTTTTAGAAGAGTTTAACATCACACACATTACGTACTAGCTCCACACCATCAAAAGCCAATTCAGGATAATTTCTAATGCACTCGCGTCCTGTTTTGGAAACACCGACTTCCTTCCTCATTTTGTAGTCTAAAAGACACTATACTAAGCAGAAAATATTGTGTATATCGCAAATAAAAACATTAAACAAAAAATCTCGTTTATATCGCAAATAAAAACCTTTACACTCGTTTCCGACACGTACAACACTGCAACCAAATAATTTGTCAAACTGAATTCGTCGACACGGGAGAGACATCTCCTCGCGAATTCGACCAATGGAGAAATGTTTGCGCACTTGCTGTTTATAAAAACGTGTCTGGCCCCATCCTAATGCGCCCAATACTACTTCAGATGAAACATTAACTAAGTGTTTTACTATTTCTTATTATTAAAATTAATATATTTTTGATGTGTATATAATCAAATTATTGTTTTGTAAATTAATCTGAAAATGTTTCATTTACTTGCATTCTTTTTACTACAAATGTAAAGTATGACTATAGATGCAGAAATTATTCATGTTTCACTTTATATTTCACGGCTGTGGAAGACGCCACATCGGCGTTGATTTGACATAAAAAAGCTTGATGTATAAGGTCACTATCAGAAATTATAGTTTCTTTTCTTGCTATTATATCACTCGTAATACAGAATATATCTAACGCCCAACTTTAAAATTATGGATGTCTTCCTAAATTCGATACACCAAATTATATAACTTTTGGTTGATAAAGGAATATTTACTTTTTGTAAATTTCAGATAGAAGGCAAGGATTGTGCTATAGACAACTTTCGAATGGAAGATGTAGAACTCCATTCAACGAATTAAAAAAATCAACAAAGGCCGACTGTTGCTGTTCAATGGGTGAGGCCTGGGGTCCTCAGTGTGAACTATGCCCAACCAGATTTTCACCACAATACCAAGAGTTATGTTTGGACAGCGGATTTTTGATTGACGGGCAAGGTAAAATGATGCTGTTTCCTTTTGGACACCTTTTTCATTAATTTATTGTAGATGTAAATGAATGTGAAACAATTCCTGATCTGTGCCGAAATGGACAGTGTATTAATACGTTGGGATCATATCGGTGTATCTGTAATAAGGGATATAAGCCAGATTCTTCAGCCCTGTATTGTTTAGGTAAGTATTAAAATTTAAGCAGTACCAAATATTTTGAACCTAAGCATAAGTTAAAATATGCCCTTATAGATAGTTCTGACACATAAAAACGTAGAATATATTCACCAAATTTCTTACTAAACATTGAAATGGAAATTAGTACATTACGGTTTCTTCAATTTTTTTCTAGATTTTAACGAATGTCTCAACAACCTTTCCCACTGCCAATATAATTGCCAAAATACTGAAGGCAGCTTTATTTGCTCATGTCCACCAGGATTTTTATTAAATCCCGATGGCCTGACTTGTCGCGATTTGGATGAATGTGCCACAGGTCAACACATATGTCAGCAGACTTGTATTAATACTGAGGGAAGCTATACATGTTCCTGCGAAAAAGGATATTCTCAGATTGGGGATCGTTGTCAAGGTAAGAAAATATTCATCTTTATTTTCATTTTTATCTAACGGTAAAATTATTTGAAACAACACATTTTCACATATAGTGGAACTTCGCTACGACATATTGTACTAAATGGTGTTTCAATAAGAAGTTGCATTTTGGAATGTCCGCCATTTCTGTTATATCAAGTGTGCAGTCATCATATTTGAAAGCTGTCATCACGAACCATTGCCATTTTAATTATGCAACGATATTCGCTAGAAGAACGTTTACTTATTGTGAAAACCCATTATCAAAATGCGGAGTATCATGGAGACGTGTCGTAGGTTACATAATCATTTTGGTAGACATAATCGTCCGTCCGTGCAAAGATGTAAATTTTTTCCTAGCATGAATTGGAAGATTTTGCAGGAAGTTTTGGCATAACTGGGGGCTCTATTTCAGCGACATGGTGTTTAATTTCATCCTGAATTGTTTGAGGATCGTTGGAATAAATTTTGCTTTCCAAAAGATCCCAAAGAGAGAAGTGTAAGGGTGCTAGGTTACAATACTCACGTAACCTACGAAATATCTCCGTAACACTTTCCATATTTTGATAATGTGGTTTTACAATAGGTAAACGTTCTTCAAGCGATTGCGTTGCATTATTAAAATGACGGTGAGATTGACCAAAATCAGCTAGAATCACACTTTTATGCACTTTATTTTTGTCAGCATCACAATGGCGGCGACAGTAAGTATGTTCGTCTTCGAACTGGTCTTTAAGAAATAGCGGAGTTGTGTAAAGCAACCTCGGCTGTTTTGAGAAGAATTCTAAAATATATAGACATAACAACTATTTATGGAACGTATATAAATTATATTCAAAACGTTATTTCCCGATGTCAGATGGTAAAAAAAGGCTAAATATGGAGTTTTCAAAAGACATTTACTTTGAGATTTATGAAACTAATATAACTTGACATCTTGTTCATAGAGTAATAAAAACAATTTACAGATATTTTTCGCACCGCTTATTGTACGATTTTTGTGACAAATAAATATCTCATCAATTATGTAATTTTTTAGAAACAATAAAACATTTTTTTTGCAACTTCTGCCAGCGTTCGATAAAACTTCTCATAAGTACTCTCATAATTATGCAAGGAGATATTTTAGAATTCTCCAGAACGATTGTAACCTCGGATGCTTACAGGGTCAATTTCTTATTGATCTTCAATTAAGCCCTTTATAAAATTGTAAATTGAAGACATTTTATTGGGCCACTCCTTCCTAATGTAATTAAGGTTGTGAATTATGGTTTGAGGGCTTTTAAAAGCACTAGAGGACTTGAGCCATTTCACAAAACTAATGCTGATTCCAGATATAAATGAATGCGAGGAAGAAAGAATTTGCCCAAAACCTGGAAGATGTGTGAACACGCTTGGAAGTTTTAAATGTATATGTCCGCGAGGATTCAAATTAGATTCAACGGGAACATACTGCTTGGACGCCGACGAGTGTACAGACGATTCCAAATGTCCAGAAGGTTGTCAAAACTTAATTGGAGGTTACAGGTATATATGATGTAATACTCCCTTTATCTTTCATTCATCCATTAACAAGGAATATACAGGGTACTGCATCACAAAACGGATTTGAATTTATGGCTGATAGAAAAAACCAAGGAAAATCAATCACCCATAGAAAAACCTCAGCAACAATGGACCAAATTGTTGCTGAGGTATTTAAGATTCTTTGCCAAAATTTATTTTGATCCTTATTTCTTAAGGGATAGGAATAATAAATTTTAATTTATTCTTAATGTTCTTGTTTTGTTGTTATCTATAATATTGATATAGAGTAATTTTCTTCTAGCTGTAAACAGTTATATTACGTTATTGTTTTACAAGTTTTCAACAAATTGTTAATAATAGAAATAAAATAACTTTTATATAACTTGGATGTCCATATAGAAATTAAAAAAATATATGTACAGGACAATGTTTGTGAAGAAGAGAGAAAAACATTTTTCTGGTCCAGACCTGGAATTTCTTTGAGGTTTGTTTGTATTTGAGGATGACTAGTGACTTACATGTGAAAAATATGAATCTGTTATTTCATTTCAAAAGTAATGACAAAGAAAAGTTTCAAGAAATCATAGACCACCCTGTATACCAACAACGAAGGGTCAACGAGGACTTTCTACTGGTGATTCTGATTACCCTCGGTGTCTTCTATCTGCCATAAATCCAAGTCTTTTCTTGTAATTCAACACCTTATATATTGATTTCTATAGAACTTCACCATTTTTTTATGATTGCACCTCTTATAATATCCCTATAGATGCGGATGTCCAGAGGGTTACATTCTTCATTATTATTACAACCAGTGTGTTGATGAAAACGAATGTCAGAACAGTCCTTGTGGAAGCAGTGGCAGCTGTTTCAATACTCCAGGAAGTTACAGATGTGGATGTCCCGACGGATACCAATTCGATAACAATCTCAATATCTGTATTCAGGTAAATTAGTTAGAGTTGTTTTACTTTGCATATAGTTTACTTGTACTTCATTAACCCATTAAATCCCAAGCATCGAAAAATTCAAAAAACGAACATTTTTGTTTGTAAATATTTATTTTGTTACACTTAAGAATACATTCATTGTGTCAAAAAAAATTAAAAAAAATTAACGTATATAAAAAAAATACTGATGCGTAAATGAACCCCTGGGAGGAAACATGAAATATTATTTTGAGGCACATAAGATATAACTAATAATTTTAACGAAAATATATCATAGAAAGTTTCAATCTTACATAAAATAACTAAGCGTAAATTATTTTCTACATAGAACTTTACTTAATAAAAAAAGCATTATAATATTTCATGGTGTGTGAATGCACCACTGGTAACACCCGGTTTCATTTTTGGTGATACTGTACAAAGCATGAAGTATATAAATGTACATTACATTTATTACAAATGTAAATTGTGTGACTATGGCAAATTCTACACCTCCTTCGTGCATAGCTTTTATTTAGGTATGAGAAATCATGAGGTGACCTGTATTATCATAACGCAGTTCATCTATAGCATGAGCAAGATTCCTTTCAATTATTGTTTTATCAGTTTTTAAAAGTCGCAAGGCTACGTAAGATTTAAAATCTACCTGAGAAATTTTTTTTCATTGACATTATAAATTTTCCATGCGTTGACGACTAAGCAATCTAATGAATTACAAAATAAAGGCCACCACAATTTCTTCCCAAATACTTGGCATCTATAATTAGCAATTTCGTTTGTCGTGTAAATCTACCCCACCCATATATTTATTGTATTGGGCAATTACATAAGGTTGGGGTATCTGTACATCTCTTCGTTCTTTTCTATTATAGCGTTTAACATTTTGAACAGGAGCTACACTATAAACATTACTTGCCACCGTTACAACCGAATTATCGTGCCAACGGACAATAGAAACTTTTGATTCAGAATCATATGCTGAAATATGGGACTCGTGGTCTTTTTTACCTAATGATTTACAATTTTCGATTGGACACTTATTTGTCCTATTTTCGCGGATAGTACCGGTGGCAAAATAACCATTATTTTTTAAATGTACGAAGAGTTTGAATGACGAAAAAAAGTTGTCGACAAAAATTTGGTGTTTCACTGGCTTATCCACAACAGAAAGTAGACTCATGACAACGTCACCGCTAAGACCAAGGCTAGAATGAGTTGTATCTATAAAATATAAAAATACGTAAATACGAGTAATACGAAATTCATCATTATTCTCCAAATCCGTAACGATCTCCTCCAGAGCCGCTTCTAATTTCCTTTGAGTCAAATACCTCGAAAACGGCATATTTTACTGATTTCAATTAAATATCATGTGTACTGCACAAGAAACAAACAAATACTAAACAACACACTAATCGGCGACTGTTTATGCTTCATAGGCTGACTGTCGAGACTGGCAATAGCTTGGTTTTATTTCATAGATAAAACCAGTGGTCCGTTCACGCACCAGTAATTATTTAATAAAAATAAACCATAATCTATATTATATTTTAAATGTACTTTTTCTACCATGTAATCTACATATTATAGACCTACCAAAAATGACAATACTTTCCAAAAATAAAATATTTTACTGTTTTAGATTCACTTCAACCTTTGACACAAAATTATGTAGCGTTTTTCTTGTGGTGCGTTAGCGCACCACTGGGACAAAATGGGTTAAACTGATATCAGTGTGTTCGACTAATATTTCTTTCGTATTGTATATTAAATTTAATAGGTGATCAAAACAAAAAGCATACAATTAATGTTTTTACTCTAAAGCCAATAGAACAAATCTAAACCAAGTTGAGTTTATACTAAACGTTTAGGCGTTTAGCTATATTAAAAAGAATGAAAGGATAAATCTATGGCTATATACTATAGCAGAGACTGATATTAGCAACCCTTTGTAGTAGACCAGTCAGATATAATTATGTGAGGCCTTGGCATTCCATAAGTTTTGTAAAAGACTGACCAATAAAAACCTTTACATCCAGTGATTGCTTGTGTGTGGATCTGATTTAGTTTCCATCAATTTTCCACAACGAAAAAAAATATAAGCAAGAAACTAAGCCTGCAAAAATAAACCTAGACGATTTTGTAGAGCATAAAATTACTATAAAAAAATTCTAATGATTTTTTTGAAAAATGTCAACAGATAGATTGTGCGCGCCCACAAAATTGGTATTTTGAACGCGAAAAATCATGTAACTTCTCGGTGCGGCGATTTATTTTAAAATTTAAAATTTATATTAATTATGGGATTTTCAAATTCAAAAGATTCATTGGCTATCTAGACATTTTTTGGAGTAACATGGGGTTTAATTTGTTTTCCAATTCTGTTTTAAATATTACATCTATGCATATAGTAACACAGAAAAGCGAGTCTTTTTTTCTTTATTTTAAGTTTTTTCCAGATTATGGTAAGAATTTTTGATTTTATTGATTCAAACTATACGAATCTTGTAAAAGAGGAAATTTACTAAAAATAATTCTCTTAGTTTTCACCATAGATACAATGAATGTGAAGTTTATTAACTGTCAATAATATGGTTATTATTATGCTTCGAATTTAAAAATTTGTTATATAAACAAGTTTAAATTATTTTAGATGTGACTTGTTTTAGAAACTACCTCGTATTTAGATCAACGCCGAATTAATTTAAATATTTTTAAGTGTGTCAAAACTATTTGTTTTTGTATACTATCTACTTGAAAGATTGTCTGGTTTAAATTTTTGAAATAAAACATTTTCAAGCTTATTATCTAATGGATACACAAGTACCAGCTTTATCTTTCTAGGTAAGTGCTGGCTGCTCAGGATCACCATGCGCATTTGGTTGCACTAGCGTAGGATCTGGATACTCTTGCGGTTGCCCTCAAGGTTACCAACGAATCGGTCAAGGCCATTGCTTGTCAACGATAACTCCAGCTTACGCTGGATATTCTCAAGAGATTGGAGACGTTCCTACTTATCCCATAGATGACAGATACGCATCAGCTTCAAATGACAAATTGATAACGACCGAAGGATGTTTCTCTTGCAAAGTATGTTAATATATATTTTATACTAGACATACAATTTTTAAAAACTCACGTAAGTCCAATTTTTGTAAATCTCTATTTGCCCTAATTCCCTCCTCCTCTGATTTTTCTCTGCAACTTCATTCAGTTTTATTACACTTGTTCTGGTTTCTTCGCTAGTTTGATAGTGTACGCTTGTTACGGCATTACTGGCGTTAGGTAATGTTTTATCCTTTAAGTTCTGCAGGCGAAACTTGTTCAGTGTTATCCTTAGTTACTTTATCTACTGGTCATTCCTACATATGACTTTTAGATCACAAGTTGTTGCAGATAATTGGATAACCATGATTTGACTTTTTCAGCATTTATCATTTTCTCTGCAGCTTGCGCCTTCTAAAGATTCTGAGGGCATTTTACAAGGACCTTGATAGTGTAGCGTAGAATGCCAGCTTGTAGTGCTAGTAAATGATACAACTGGCAGAAACATGATCTTCCTTTGGGTACACCAGTTTCTGTAATCGCGCTAGCTGAGGTCTTACTTCTGATCATTTTATATAATTACCTCCCGAGAATATCGAAGCTTTGGCATAGTTATAGCATACCAAAATCTCTCATTTTATACACAATACAGCACAGTACAATACTGCATTCTGTCGAATGTCCCGTCGATCTCTAGAAACACAACTTCCATGTCTTTCAAGTGTCAGAGTCTGCAATTTTGGTTACGAAGGAAGCTACACTGCTTATCGAGTTTCATTTGGTTCTTCAGTGAGGGCTTTAAGACCTGTTGGTGTAAAAACCCTATGCTGTTTGCTCCTCACAGATAACAATCTGATCGAATTGTACTGTATATCTCTATGTTACAGTTATTTTTATTCGGGATTCCAGATAATTATGTGTCCTTCTCTCGAAAGAGATGGAACATGACATTATTTAGTATATGATACGTAAGCACTTTTGTCATTCAAGATAGTCAGCTAAAACCTCTTCTTTTTCGTGATTTCTCCATGCAATAACTGGTGCGATATATTTTCATTTCCAGAAAATATGTTGGAAAAAACATCGTTTGTCTGTTTTTGTCATTGTACATTTGTATTTTTCATTACATTTTTTATATAGCAATGAATTTATGAATATAATTCATGAACAATTGACTATGATATGCTTTATATCTTAGATGTGAGGTATGTTGTTGCAATGCTACATCGAGAAAGTTATATTTGATTGCTGTCTGTGATTTCTTTTTCTTAAGAAATTAAGTTCACTCTAAGCCTTTGACGATTTTACATGGACTAAAATTCACACCCTGCATAGTATCATCCAAATATTTTTAATACATACCTACATTAAAAATTAATGTATCTTACTATGCTGTTTATTATATTTAGGTAAATGGTAGACACAGAAGAGCTTCAAGACACAGGCTTGGTCGTTCTTCCTACAATGATACTATAACTCACATATTTAAGAGGAATACCTTAAAGAGAAGAACTAGAAGACACCATCATGGTGAAGAATTAGAAATGAAAATTAGTCTTTCTCAGACAAGGCACAGACTGAGGATAATAAAAAATACAGCCATCAGTTAAGGTGAATTCAACATTTTTTTCTAATATTAAGGCGATCTATTTGCAAAGGCAACTATTATCTTCTTTCCTAACAGAATGCCAACAAATCGTAACAGCCTATTGTTAGATTTGTTTGTCGCTAGATTAGTTATTTTTCACCACACTATAAAGCGTGTGTCCACTAAATATATTTCATATAGAAATTCACTGATTTCTAATTATGGTTAATATACATGTAAGTAAGTAAGTAAGTTTTATTCCGTTTCAATTCATATATACAATGTATAAAACAGGTCACAGGAAATAGTACACATAAAAAAATATTTCATACACAAAACTTTTAAACAAACTAGAAAAAATTGGGATAAGAGGAGTTAGTTTACAGTGGTTTGCATCGTACTTGCAAAACAGAAAGCAAAAGATCCATATTACAGACAATGGGAAAAAATATGAATCCAATATTCAAAGTTACAACTATGGAGTGCCTCAAGGAAGTATTCTTGGGCAACTTCTTTTTGTAATTTATATTAATGACTTAGTCAATGTAATAGATGATAATGTTAAATTAAAAATTGTCAGGTATGCCGATGACACCAACTTATTGATCATGGGTAAAACCCTAAACGAGATTACAACCACATTAGTACAGATCTGGTTTAGTATAAAGAACTGGTTTAACAACAATAACTTCGTTTTAAATGAATCAAAATCTAACTGATTTAGTGCCGGTATCAACAATACTAATCAACAAAATTATTAGGTGTAACACTAGACAGTAACATCTACTGGTTCTTGCACATTGAAGCTACAGTTAAAAAAACCAAATAAGTCTTGCTTTGCTCTCAGAGTTTTATCAAACTCTTTTCACGTGTCTGCTCTTTTAAATGTATACTATGCAAACTTCTACTCCATAGCCAAATATGGCATTGAAATTTGGGGGGCTCCTCAGACCTTCCTCAAATTTTTAAAATACAAAAAGGAGCAAGAATAATTCTTAAAATGAAATATGATGAGTATTGTAGAGGTTGTTTTAGAAAATAAACTACTCATAATTCCAGGTTTATATATTTATTCCTGTTTTGTATTTTTAAAAAAAACAATTTAAAATTTATTAAGGCAAACATAAGTCACATATACGATACCAGGTACAAAAACAATTATGTTTATACAATTCATCGGTTAACTCTTACCGAAAAAGGCCCGTTTTTAGCACTGAAATTTTTTAATGCTCTTCCCAGGGAATTGAATGAGAACGTTAACCTCAAGTGTTTCACTCAGCAAACCTTCCAATATATATGCAATATGAAACCATATTCTCCTCAAGAATACTTTGCATATTAATATGATTTATTATGTTAAGCTCATCATGTATTGTATATGTTTTTTTTTGTATTTTTTAATGTGGTTATTAGATAACGGCCGCAGTGGAGGGTCTCCAGCGTATTTTTTAACGTGTGTCATATAGATAACGAAACTGATAATCTGGGTACAGTCTTCAGTAGTGCTACTCTTTTGTTATTTCTATCGGCTAGCGCTGGCTGATGTAACAGTAGTCGCGCGCCTAAATTTGAAGACAACGAACACATGGCGACTAGAAACAAAATTGTCTGAATCACTGATTATCAGTACGGAGAGGCATTTTATACCGTTCTTTGCGATTCCCTATACCAAGCTTTTTATTTTCGTTACCTGTATATTATATAAGTGGGCCGATATCACGTGGCTTATACTAATTCATAAATTCGATACATTTTACATATCTTACGAAGAATGCTTGAAAATGTCAATTTGTGTTTTCTAAATGTCAGCTTTTGAGACGTCTTGATTTTTTTTTGGGACCATATTTGTTACATCTCACCGGTGTTTTTTTAATAACAACTTATATTTTTGATTGCATCATATAAAAAAGAATGCTTTTCTGTATAGCGTTTTTCATAGGGTTAAGTAACATCCATATAAAGATTATTTAGTGCGCGAGCTGCCGAAGGACGATTTTGACAATACAAATATTACAATCAGAAATGAAGAAATATGTCAAGCAAATCTATTATATTCTCCGAAGAGGCATCTCTTTATCAACATGGCACCGTCAAGAGACATAATTATCAGTACTGGGCACTCGATGCTGCGTACGCACACGAAACATCCTCAAAAATGGATGTTTTAAAAGAGATGGTATGTAATCGAGTTCTAGGACATTATTTCTTCGAAAGATGACTAACCTGGCATTGCTATTAGAAATTTCTTCAATCCCTTTCCATTGTTTTATACCCAATCAAGAAGATCCAAATTTCACTAATAACAATCGTTGGGATTAGCAGGTGATGCTCTTCTTCACTATGCTGTCAACATTCACAAATACTTGGTCAAACATTCCCAAATAGAAGGATTGGTAGGAGAAAATCGAAAAAATAGCCTGCAAAATCACCAGACCTAGCCCTACTCGAACTTTTCTTATGGGGGTTATTTAAAGGATAAAGTCTACAAAAATTGGCCTAACAACTTAGAAGCTTTATAATAAACATTTGGGCAAGTTACCCATCATATTTTCTCGGATATCATTACAAACGTTCATGAAGAGTTTTTTCGTCTATGTGGTCAAGGGGATACATTTTGCGTATTGAATTTAATTGATTATACAGTTTTTAATCTAATTAAAGGAGTTCTGTACATTTAAAAACTGATAAAATCAAAAAGACTTATAACTCGTGAAGGATGTAGATATCGAAAAAATAAATGAAAAACACCTCCACATCCCCCTGTCGCCTTTGCTAGCCTACTATCCTGTACAAAAGTCTCAGTCACTTTGGACGAAAACAAAGAAAAAAATTCTTTAAAAGATCGAATAGATTTCTGTTAGCTGGCCACATTAAACGTCTGCTGAGCGTGTGAATATAGAGTGCAATGTTTACATTTTACTTGTCGATCACTCTCTTTACATCGTTAAAATGAACATAATAATTGCTTGCCACTTTGAATTGATTGAATTTGAATTGGAAATTTTTGGTGTTATAAATTAACCCCAATTTTTTAAAAAAACAAAAAATTTTTGGGAAAAAAAAAATTAATTTTAAAAAAAAAAAATTAAAAAAACCCCCCCATATTTTTTTTTTTTTTTTTGGGTTTTTTTTTTTTTTTTTTTTGGGGGGATTTTTCTTTTTTTTGTGGGTTTTTTTTTTTTTTTTCCCCCCCCTTCTTTTTTTTTTTTTTTTTTTTTTTTTAAAAAAAAACCCCCTTTTCTCCCCCTCGTGGGGGGGGGGGGGGGTTTTTTTTTTTTTTTTTTTTCTTTCCCTTCCTCTTCCTACACAAACCCCCCCCCCCCCCACTCCAACCCCCCCCCTTTTTTTTTTTTTTTTTTTTTTTTTATATAAAGGTTTAACCATATGCCCCAACGTGCTACAACATGCTGTGATGGTAATTGCGTATTCGGCAGTTTTCAAATAATTTTCTACGAGACGGCACTTTTGAAAATGTCTTCTTTATGTGAGCTATTAATCTGTCTATTGTGGGATAGCAATCTCTAACAGTTTCTGTAATGCAATGGAGTCTGTGTGCAAACATGTTACATGTAATAAATTTACATATTTGTATGTATTTTTTAAACGCACTGTATATGCCTTTATATAGGAAGCTGCGTTGGGTACATAGAGTAACATACATCCTTTATTGTTCCCCAAGTCAGCCTTTCATATTTTTCTTTGAACGAAAAATAATAAGTCCCATTTTGGGGGTTAACTGCGGGAATTGCCGCAAACAGTTACCGCAGCTGTTCTGGCAACGAAATCAAGAGCAGCAATGAAAGGGTAAAAGTGTGCTACTGCAAAAACATCTATTTTCTACCATGTTGCATACCAAAAAAAAAAAAACACTTTACTCCCTTGGTGCATAAATAACTATTAATCCATTGATGTAAATTTTCATCACTGGATTAAAATTCTAATAATGTTTATTACAGCAGTTTTTCATGCTAGCCAATCACACCCACATTGAGGATAATAGTGAATCAATATTATATTTTAGTTATATTCTGATATTCCTAAATTTTCACCATTATCTAAATTATATTTCAGAGAGAAATGTTCTACACCATTGTGAGAGGCAATGAGCAAAAGAAATTTGAATTAGTTAAGAAACATGGCGTCTGGGCTCTTCACTTCAAAAGAAGACTGAAACAAGTAGGAGCATTTGACTTAATAATCCATGGAAGACCTGATGATGGTCCTAGTAGCGAAAACGAAATATACGAGAAACCCCTGACCCTAAGGGTACGAATTATAGTCACAGAATAAAATTTAAACAGCTAGTTATTTGGAAATTAGTTTAATTATCATGCTGATTTGCATAAAAAGTGTGATCGTTTTTTTATGTAAAACAGCATTTGTAATTCTAAATATTGTGCCTTAAACGGAAACGTTTTTAAATAAAACTAAATTATTACTTTTAAATGAGATTATTTCATCCATGAATATTTTTAATGTGGACCAGTAGTTGACAATTGATTGCAATAATACACAAAGTGTTTTTGTGATATATTATATAAATATACATTGCCATATTGTAAGAAAAATCACTGCCAAAATTATGATAATGTGTTCTTTTTATGTGGCAGAAATTTTTTTGTATGGATCTTTCAGCAATTTTACTGCCAGTTTGTTTTTATTATTTTTTTTTTTTGTTATTTAATGTATTACATTTTTTTGACAAATTGACGTATTGTGTTCAGCAGAAAATATTACAGTCTGCATTCATTGAACCGATTTTTTAACATAATTTTTATAACATACTAATAAGAGATAGTAATAGTTTTAAAGTATTATAGAATTATTACTACTTTTAAACTAGGATAATATTCATATGATTTTACAAAATATATAAATATATTTATGATTAGTTGTATAGATAGGTATTTAATTAGTTACCTAAAATTTTAATATTAATTGTTTCTTTGTAATATATTTGCTTTTAAATAATAAAAATGTTTGCAGAAAAATTTTATTCTGTAGTTTTTTTATACGTAGCTACCTACTCATTTTTAAAATCAGTAATCAATTTCCATCTCATCCTTTGATTAAAAATTGATTTTAACGTGTCATCTCCGAGGGACAAGCTGGTTGTATTAATTTTGATATTGGGAATTTTGCCACTTACTATTTTTGCAAGTGTTTATTTTTTAAATTTTTTATGTATTCAATTCAATTTACCTGAATACCGAAGTAAGCTATAGACCACTGCATCTTCTTAAAGATTCTGTCACTTTCTTATTTTAATACGTAGTTCCTAGTAGCAGAAGTAGTAGTGGTTGTGGGCGTTTGACAAGACGATCGCAAACCGCCCTTTTTTCCAACCCCTACCTCTCGTTCAACCATTTACTGCACTTTCTCCCTCTTTAAACCTCCTCAACAGTCTGATAAGGATCAGAATGTTTGTTTCATGAAAGTGACTTACCTCCTCTGTTGGAAGAGCTTCCACATTGAAGGAATCTTGGCTCAGTCGCCCAAACGCCTGACTGCGCCAGGAAATTGTAGGGCGTTTCTTCGTATTTCCCGCTTCGGTAGGATCTTCCACAACACCTATAAGGGACAGATGACTTCTAAGTTTACAGTGTCTTGTCAGAACTCCAATTAGGTATATGATTCCGAGGAATTTCGACTTTAACCGCGTAATCAGGTTGACCGTAATTTGTTCGGTCCGAGCTTCTACAGTTCCTGCTTAATACCAGTGCCTCTTGAATGTCTCGTAAGCCCATAGAAGGCCTAGTTACCTGCCTCCTTGTTTTACCTAAAATGTGTTCAAGACTGAAACAAGACTATCAGTTCAATGTCTAGCTACTTCATCCTTTGGCCTTCTCGTTCCTTGGAACTCCGGTATGGCCCAGAACCTACACACGTCTTACCTCTTTGTACCTGGCATGCTCTTTCAAAGTGTCTTCACCCACCTGAACTAGGGCTGAACTTATGCTTTCAGAATCGCCTTGTCGGAACATATGTTTCATCAGTCACCATTATAGTCTGGATCCGAATATTATATGACGTCAGTATCAGATTCAGATCCAGGATACCTGTGTAAATACATGTGCAGAAATGATAAACATGCCATATGTACTAGATTAAAGAATATTTTAAGCGGTGTCCAGCCGCCTTCATATACGAGGCTGCATTTTCCATGGTGTCTTAAGGCTGCTATTCACATATTCACATATAGTTTCTGCATTTGTGCGTTCTAATATCTTTGTTGATAATAAGCGGGTCGGCATTGCTACTATCTCATCCAACCAATACATTTGCGATGTTCTGATCACTAGCGTCAGCGGTTTCATCAACACTCACCCATATGTACTCATCTTGAAACTCAGAAACAATGTCTGCTTTAATTTCGTTGCACACCGATGATATATAAATTTTCCTTAATGTAAACTCCACAGGCACAGTAAGGTTATTGTACGTTCCGCTAAGGCAAGTTTGCACAAACTGTTTAAAATTAAGGTTTTCTAGTTCGTTCCAGGGAATGTTACACGCCACCATTATTTTAACTTTAACTAAATCTAAATTAAATTGTTTTTGTTTTTCAGTAGCACTCATACTACCACTCACACGTGTTTTATAATTTTCAGTTACATGCTGTAAAATTTGTGTTTTCACTGTCCATGACCGTATCTTCTCACAGATATTGCACCAAATTTCTGTGCGATGAAACTATCCAGAAAATCAGTTATCCATCGTTCTACAGTAACTGCTCGAGGGGGAAATGGATGCAACATTTTCAAAATGTTCCAGCAATATTCTCCGATTTAAAAAGTATATATACTACACTCACAGGTTGGCTACTGAAATTAGATTAGACTTGCATCGTAGACGGGGCATTAAAATGGATAGGATTGGAATAGCATTTAATACTACATTAGCACGTCTTCGCCGCCAGTATTACAAACACAGAACATTAAATCGCTGTTAAAATTTTTTTAATTCTCAAACAAAAAATGAAAACAAAAAAATTCATCTTAAATACTATGTGGATGTAATATATAAAATTACAGGCAATACCAATGCGTTTTTTTTTTTATTAATAAGAAATACTTTTATTTTATTTGGTGTCGTGTTATGAAAGTAAATAATCACATTTCCTATTATTAAAAAAATATGCATTAGTATTGCATGTAAATATATATTAGGCTATATGATAGAACATTTTTTTTGTTTTTTAATATTACTAACAAAATTTTTAACAGACATTTATATAAGTTGATTACTTAGTAAAAAATCTTAATTGACCTATATAAAAATCTTTTTTTGTTCTCTACATCTGCTTATTTTTAAATTGATATTATTTTGTGTTTCATGAAGACGGGTGGAGAAATACGAGAGAAATTATACAGGGTATCTCACCAAGAAGTGCACGATCGATAGGGAAAAAGACCAAAAATTTTGAAATTGGAGAATTACTAAGACAGTGTGGTAATCCAACTAAAATAATTACAAAACTGGATTCCGGTATACCGGAAGCAATAGCAACTTTTTATTGTAAATAAACATATATATTTTACGTTTTTCGAAAAGAGCATAAAATTCTGAGTCAAAAACACGGATACCCTATGCATAAACTCAGCCGTTTCAGAGATACTTAACATTTTAAAAAAAATTTAACGTGAAATGGTTTACAATAACCTTTATAACTTTCTTCGTGTCAAAGATATTCATTTGCTTTTTGGCATGCAGAAAGACCATAAGGTGAGCTACGCTCTACAGTTTAAAGAAATTCAATAATAGCATATCAAGTGTTTCATTTTTGACGTTACATTTTGTACATTTCATACCGTCAAAACTTGACTAAGTCAAATAGAACACCCTGTATTTTTTTACATCCAGTTATGTATAATTAAGTTCCTTTTTTTTCTGATAGAAACATTGTGGTGATTTAAGTTACAACTTTTTGAAATAATTGCGATGTTCTTAGAAATTCAAGAATTTTTATTAAAAATTTTATCAAATTAGTCATGATTAGAAACAATCAGTAATGTCAGTCATTCCCTTATGTCAAAAAATAGTATCGTGTTTAAATCATACCCACAAAGACTTTGAATTTGTTTATTATTTATGGAGAATGTGATAAAATAATATCAAAAACTTGTAGTACATTTGCTACTCGATATCCACAAAAACGGAAACCGTCACCAAACACTGTAAAACGCATACTGGATAATTTTAAAAACTATGGCTCTGTCAAGGCAAGAATTCAAAAGCGGAAGCCTATTGTTGACGCAAAAACGTACAAATAGCAATTCTGGGATATTTTCATGCATTTTGAATGATGTCATTAAGATAAGCTACTCCGGAATCGGGACTATGCAAGGATTTAGTTCACAGAATCTTAATTAAACATAAATTTCACCAGTTTTCGTTCCAAATGGTACAAAGATTAAAAGAAATATATTTCCGATGAAGAGAAAATTGTTGTGAATTAATTCTATTAAGGTCTGCAGGCGACGATTCTTTCTTTGGGAAATATTATATGGTCAGATGAAGCTAAATTTACCAAAAATGGACTTTTTTAATCGACACAATTCGCATTGTTGGAGTGACTCGAATCCTCATGTGTCTAGGGAGCAGAGTTTTCAAGAAAGTTGACAGTTTAATGTTTACTGTGGCATAATAAACGATAGAGTGGTGGCATTAGAATTTTATCAAGAAAATTTAAACAGTAAGTTATAAAGATTTCTTCTTCAGCTAATTATAGTTAATTTTTTGTTTTTGTTTTTTTTTAGGTGAAAGATCTAAATATTTTACAAAATTTGAATAATAACTATTTGGAAAATTTACCTCTCCCTTAACATAGAAACATTTTTTATCAATACGACGGTGCTCCCCCACATAACGCGTATTTGATAAATAATTTTTTACAAGAAACTTTTTACGATCAATGAATCGCTAATAATGGACCTTTCCTATGGCCTCCTCGCTCGGCCAATTTATCAATTTTAGATTATTTTATTTGGGGAACTATTAAAAATAAAGTTTATGAGAGCCCATTAACAACTATTAAAGATTGTATGCACTGGCTATGCAGAGAGTAAGAAATACATTTCAAAACGTATCACAAGATTCAATTAGAAGATCTACCCATGAGGACTCATCCAAAGGTGCGAAAAATGTGTGGAGGTTCGAGGGGGGGAATTTTTGAACAATTATAAAATTAAAATGGAATCATATTTTTAGTTGATTTTATCTTAGCTATTTTAGTTTATGCAAAGTGTATTCAATCCAATTAATAGGCATGTTACAGTGTTTAGTGTTATTTTCCGTTTTTGTGGATATCGAGTAACAAATGTACTACAAGTTCTTGATATTACTTTATCGATTCTCCATAAATATTAAACAAAATCAAAAAGTCTTCGTGGGTGTAATGTAAACGCGGTGGCATTTTTTGACATTTTTTTTAATAAAAATTCTTGAATTTCTAAGAAAATCGCAAATATTTCAAAGAGTTGTAATTAAACCCCCACAATGCTTATATCAGAAAAAAAGAATATAATTATACATCTTGATGTAAAAAATACAGGGTGTTCCATTTGACTTAAGCAAGTTTTCGTGGTTTGAAGTTTACAAAATGTAACGTCAAAAATTGGAACACTATTATTGAATTTCTTTAAACTGTAGATAATAGCTCACCTTATGGTATTTCTGCATGCCAAAAAGCAAATGAGTATCTTTTATATGAAGAAATTATAAAGGTTATTGTAAACCATTACACCTGCCAAAACTATTTTAAAATGTCAAGTATGTCTGAAACAGCTGGGTTTAGGCATGGGTATCCTACATGTTTTTGATTCAGAATTTTATGCTCTTTTCGAAAACCCTAAAATATATAGGGTGTTCTATTTAAAATAAACAAGTTGGTATCGACTTCCGGTATAACCGGAAGTGCCAGATGCTTGTAATTATTTTATTTGGATTGGCCACACTGCCGTTAGTAGCTCCCTAAATTTTCAAAATTTTCTCGTGCGTACTTTTCCCTATATGGATCTTTGCAATTCCTGGTGAGGTAAGAGGTAAGGACACTAGACTCTCACCCAAAGGTCCCGGGATAGAATCCCGGCCATGGCACTGGGATTTTCTGTGAGAAAGATTAATCGTAGTATACTGATATTGGATGTGTGTCCGTTGTCTCTAAATGTGAAGTACCTTCTCACACAGTAGAGATACAAAGGGTCGTATATCTGTGGTGTTTATTATTATTAATAAATTGACGGCATTTATCACTACCTCCCGATCTCTATGATAAGTTAAAGAAATAATTATTTTTGCACATGTGCTAAATACCTAAAATAATATTTCTCTTCATATGATTATTTATTTGTTTACTTTGTTGTAGTAGGGACTGCGTTATTTAGTTTTTGACGTCTAAAAAGAGTGGATTCATTTTATGAGAACTGCAAAAGGTAAATTAATTGACTAAAATTTATACCGCTTTATTTTGGATTAAAATACGCGAAAATTCCTGTTGCGAGTAATCCGTTCCTGGAATCTAATATTCGGATCCGGACTCTACTGATTACATAGAAATAATTATCGTGTCGAATTAAAGTCAATGTAGGTACTTCGTTTTTACTCGTTCAGATTGGCGAAACTATATCGCACTTTGGTAAGAATCCAATATCCATAATTGAGTTTTCATTTATTTTCAATTAAACTGAGTAAATAATAAATAAGGTAGGTAGGTGCATGTAGTTTTATTATACATATGAACAAAAATGAACATTCAGTATTATCATCGCTATTGTTACGTGAATGTAAGCAATATTTGTCTGTGGACACTAATTTCTCGTAGACTTATACGAATTTATCCACCAGCGGGCGTCCAGTTTTTTGGATTTGCCAATATTGAAATACAAAAGAGAACTTTTTTTAGATGTATATAAATTAAAAATATACAGGGTGTTTCAAAATTATGGAGCCAATCTCTTACAGTAAGTAAATCGGCTCAATATAAAATGAACTTTTATAAATATTTGATCAAAAGGAGTTACATCCTTTCTACAATGGAAGTAAAAATATTTTGTTCACTCGAAAATTATAACAGATACGTATATAAACAATATTTAGAGATTACTTGTGGGTTAGGATCTTAACAGTGTCCTACATTTATTGTTCAAGAGAGTGGTCAGGGGCGGTGCACATGGGACTTAGGATGCGTGAATTAATAAATATTTTTGATTCGCTCAATATTAAATGTATGTTTTTGTATGATGGAATCGTACTATAGGAACTTATTAATATTAATTATACTAGAAGAAGCCTGCGATGCAATCTTTTAAAGACGATTTTCTCGGAAACTGTGAGTCCTATCAAAATATGGAAGGTAAAGCTCTTAGCTCTTTTATAATAATGTTTAAAAATCACATTTTGAAGTCAAATTTTCAGTATAACTAACGAATTCAAAAATATTTATTAATATACATAACCCATGTACCATGTGCGCCTCTTTTGTCCATTTTCTTGAGAAGTAAATATGCAATAACGTTACCATCCTAAACAAAATGTTATCTCTAAATTTTGATACACGTATCTGTTAAAATTTCCGAGTGACAGTACAAATAATATTTTTTCCTCCATCTTTGAAAGGGTGTAACACCTTTAATATGTGTATTATTTACGAAGTATTTATAAAAGTTCGTTTATTATGCTCATCTACATAGTATAAAAGTTTGGTTACATAATTTTGAAATACTCCATAAAAATGTTATCCTACACTAAACTAAAAAAGTTAGGAAAGCCAACTTCGGTTTCATCTCGCTTTATATCTCACACATCTCTCACATATATCTTTCTATTCGTTTAAGTTCCCATTTTGTATGAGTTAGAAAGAGACTTATGAGCGATGAACTTTTATACAGATAAAACATAAAGTGGCGAATACGGTTACGCATCAGCAACGCTCAACCGCGCTCACCGATTCGCGACTGTTGATCCCCCTCCAATACTAATGGTCAAACGTACATTGCACATACAATGGCCGTGTTCGCAACTTCGTGGTTTTATCTGTATATCGGCTATCTATGTATGTAATAATCTCTGGCTTGAAATATATACCAGCTTAGGGTCCTTAATGAATATCCACAGATTACAGAATATTTTTTACCTTTCAGTAGACATCGGGCTCGTTTAGTTAAGTGATTGGTCAACATTAAGGATGAGGCCTGATAAGCGAAAATGATCGTATGTACATTATGACACATTATTATATCTTAATGCCTCATTTTGGCGGTTGCTGTTATATCCAAAGTTAGGTTTCTTGAATCCTGAAATAGTTTTCCCCAAATATCTAACCATTGTAAACTACACATGATCATCAATCGCAAACCAGTTTAGCGATTCGACCAATTGCTTGATGAACTGATTGATAACAGAGGTTACTCCTTGAGTTCCTGAGGTAAATTTGTTGTATAATTTTAAGTTGAAGAAATTCTGATAAAACTGATACTTTTGGTGGCAAAAAACTTTAATGCATGGTAGAAATTCTCACATAAAACAAATGTATAACACAGCTCAATGGAAAACAGAAATATATCAGAGTCAAGAATGCTTTTTCGTTTCCTGAGAAGAAAAAATAGTGTTTGCGAGCTTTTAACTTAGGTGTTCGACATGATATAAGATTATATTCCAGGTAAATACTTAATAATATTACATATCACTCTAAAATTTTGTTACCTACAGGATATTATGTTTTTACTTTCTTATACCTAATATAAGTTAGTGTAGTAATCGTGATTTTTTTCGACCTCGAAATTTTGATTAAAGACGTACTGAACCCTCCTAAATCCATTCTGACTATTTTTCGAATGATGTCTGTCGATGCGTGTGTGTATGGGTGTATCCGCAATAACTCAAAAAATATTAATGGGAGACTTCCGAAATTTGGCAGGTAAGATTTTCAACAACATTTTAGGCGACACATTTTTGGTGAATGTGGTACCACCAGAAGAGACATAATGAATGAATGAAGAAAAAAGGTACAATTTCAGAGAGAAAAAATGAAAAATTTGTATTATATTTCTGTTCGAATCTTGACGAATTATAATGAAAAAACATGACTGTCGGTATGTCTGTAGTATCGCGATAGCAGTTACAGTTTTAGAGATAAAACTTTAAAATTTGGTACACATGTTCTAAAGGCCAAAGACAATGATAAATTCGGTGATGAGCAAAATTGGTCAGCTGAAAGGAGGTCCATGTGACCCAAACTTTTTCTGTTTGCCTTTGCAAAAAAATATATTCTTGACAGGGGCGTGCGGTGAGTATTGATACAGGGGGAAGCAGTTTGTGATATAGGGTGATGGGTAGTGCGAAGCCCTGAGCGAAGCGAGGCAAAAATTTTTTAAGTAAAGGGGCGTGGCTTCCGCATACTCATTTTAAAGCAAATGTTGAAAACTGCAAAGTTATGATATCTAGAAAAAAAGTACACTTGTAGGACCGCCACTCCTCAATAAACATAAAACATAAAAACACCACAAAAATTAGACAACCCCCAATTCCAAAGCCGAAGCTGCACAGACGAGGATTACACTTATGAAAAAAACGCAGACACACAACCATACCCACCGACATTGCCAGCGCCGGTGGCGGGGATTGAACCCGCAGCGAAATAGAGAGTTTGTTCAGTCACACTAGCCATCGTGCACTCTCTAGCCAACTATAAATTGAGCCGGCTAGTTAAGTAGTGAACATGCACATACCTACCTATTTATAATGTAGTTTAATCCGCCTCTCCTTTTTTGCGATGTCGGAAATAACTTCGTCGTAAAAATTTGAATTTTGGGACATCTCCTTCAAAAAGTCACTTTCTATTGTCAACAGGGACAATTTTGAAAGCCGCTCTTCACTGGTTGAATTTCTTGAAAAAGTTTTTTATTCTTTTTAAGGTCGAAAAACTGCGTTCAACCGAAGCACTAGTTGCAGGTATCGTCAACACTAATTCACACAATTTCAACACTTCAGAGTAGGCCTGATCCAAACTATTTTCTTTTATAAAGATAATCAGTTCGTTGGCGTTATGTTTCTGACTAATATCTTCTGTAGCATAAATAACTGAAAGTTCCGATTGTAACCCAATTATATCAAAAAAATTTCCGTAGTAATCACTCAATAACTGAAGTGCGTTTTGTGGAAACTGTTTATTTTTAAATTTATTAAAATTCTAAAAATTGTATATCACTAAAATTTTTAAATTTATTATTTAGTTGCCCAGTGATATTGTCCAAAATTTCGATAAAATGTCTTCGATATAAAGTTCTATGATCCACTATAAATTCAGTTCGTATTCTTTTTCTTTACGGTTCTAAATTGTCATTACTAGTTTTCTCCCAGAACTATCAAATTCATTTCTTTTGTTACAAATCAAATTTTTGAATTCTTCAATTTTCTTTACACAAAATCCAATGTCATTTGATTTAGTTTGCAAAATATTGAATAAATTGTCAGTAAATGGGAATATTTCGGAGAAAATATTTAACAAAAAATTAAAATCAAACTCTCATTTCAATGAATCTAAGTAACCTCTAGATCCAATTAAAGTCTTAGTGTCCCAATCATCTTTGCTTTGTAAAATATTTTCAAATAAATCAATTAGAGGCTGTCGATATTCAGATACAGTTTGTAGTAGCCTCCTATTGTAATTCCATCTTGTTGGAGCAACTCTGGGTAGTCTCTTCTGTACTTCCAAATCTAAAGCTCGTGTCTGTTTTGATGATTTTGAAAAAAAGGCAGCCATTCCACTAATACTTGAAAAAAATATTTTGCACTCTTTAAGACACGCTGCAGATTGAGCAAGAACTAAATTTAATCGATGCGCAAAACAATGTACAAATATTGCATTCCTGAAAAGTCTCTTTTACTTTGGCCTGCAGGCCCCCCAATTCACCAGCCATTACAGCGGCCCCATCATAACTTTGGGCGATAAGTTTAGCACCACACTGTAGATCATCGACAAACTATAGTATATAAAGCTGCGGCCGTTCTTTGCGTTATTACGTCCAAAAATCCTAAAAAGCGCTCTTGGACTTTCCCATTTGGATTTATGTACTACGATTGACAACTGATTAATATTCGTAATATCGGTTGTTTCATCTAACATGATTGCAACAAAAAGGAGCTTTTTTTATTTCTTGCTTGATCTTTTCTAAAACAGTATTGCTTATCGACTGAATCAAATCATTTTGAATATGATTTGATGTACCGCGAAATTTCGTGGAGTATTCCAGATGGTTACTTAAAATTGTATCGTATTTTGCTAATAAATCAACTAAAGTGATAAAATTGCCCCTATTAGCAACGTTCCGAGATTCAGTACGAACTCTAAAACTAAGTTCATTTTCGCCGAGAAAACAATGTCAATAAGTGTTTTTAACACTTCTCGATTTTTTCTTTATAAATTCATTATGCTTACGGTCACTTTATTTCAACTGCTAATCTAATGAATGCTCAATTCGTGACTTTCCAAATGTTTATTCTTTTAGCACCGCTCGCAAATGAGTTTCACACTTACCTACCATGCCTTTTTGTCACTTTGTGAATGTTGTTTAAATCTGAAAAGTCAGTTTTATTCCAAACACCTTTTTCATTTGTGAAAAGTACACATGGCCAACAAAACAATTTACACAAATTTTCACAACCCCTTAACCACTGATTAGCACTGTACCCTTCATTATTAAAGTACATATGATTTAACTTTCGTTTTTAAGAGTTTTGTTGGTCTCCCGTTTCTAATAATATCCAGTTTGTCTTGAAATGAATATATTGAAATTCCCCTTTTCACCAAATTGCACACCACACAAACGCAAATAATATTTTCCACAGTGCAGTGCTAGGACCAGCTTCCATATTTAATAAGCAATTCTAAAACTGCTTACACGCACACTGTTTCTAATGTTTAACGTTTTAAAAATCACTTGTCGCCGCACCACAGGTTTAGAAACACCAAAAAAGTTTTTACAAATATAGAACAAAAGCTTAGAATAATACTAGGAAGATTAATGTTAAGTATAATATTAAAATCGAGATTAAAATGTATAAAACAAAACGTATTACGATGCTATACAGCTCAGATATCAAGTTTATGAAGTGGGGATGGGATGCATTTCAAGAAGTTGCTTACATATATCGAGGTCACGCGAGTTCGTGTTGGCTCGATTAATCGAGTGCGTCATCGTTACGGTTTTCATTATCTCAGCTGTTGAAAAGCAGGGCCGTGTCTATTGAAATTGGGTAAAGTAAATTTTAATGATTAATATATGTGATAAATAATAATTAGGTTCTAATTATGTGTTTTTTTTAAATAATCCCAGGGGAAGCACCGCTTCTTAAGGTATTGACTATTGATTTATACGACGACCAGTACATTACTTACTAGTGAGTCCCTATAAATACTGCAGCAAAATCGAAAGGCCGTCAATAACGCGAAAAAATATTATTCTATAATATTTTTCATTATACTTTTTACAAAGTAGCAATAAGGCACTAATGTGGCATGAGTAATACGCATCACGTAAACCGTGTTCATCTTACGTGTCTATATACCTTGGTCTACGGTAACCATCTCTCGGTGATTAGATCAGTACTTAAAATGTTTATTAAACCACAGTTCTCTAAAATGTTTTTAATGGATAAATTGTTATATTAACGTTAATAATTTTCTAATTGAATTTAATATAAATTGTTAACTAAACTGAAGTTGTAACAAATATTTAAGCAAATTTAGTCTCTATACATTTCACTTTTAACTAATTAATTAAAAAATATTATGTAACAGTATACGGTAGTTGTCCCTCGCGAGAATTTAAAAATGGTCCTAATGGTATAATTGTATTTACTTTTATATTATGAAAAACATCTGTTTCTGTCGATTATACTTTAAATAAATAATACCACTTCTACGTATTTTTGGAAACATGATTTTGAATTAAATTTCATTTCGTTTTAATATTATTCATTGTTAATTATTAATAAATACGTACTGCAATTAGAATATAATAACTGAAATTTTATATGTAGAATATTATTCATGGTGACAAATCTGTTGATTTAAATCAGTAATAAATTTAAAAGTCAATTAAAACAAAAATAAACTGATATATGTTCGATTGTTGCATTATTTAGTATGTAATTAAAATAATTGGCTATTTCATTTCATAGGCCTATTATTAATTATCAATTAAACATAACCTATTTTAATATATATACACTCAGTGTATAGATAATTAATTATATTTATGTATATGCATGGTGTCCACTGTCCATGGATGGGATTCTGAATATAGTTATGAGCTCGTCGTTGAGAATGTCACTTAAAAAATGATTCCGTTGACCCCAAAATGCTAAAAGCTGGCTATATGGCAAAATCGAATGCTATTGCCCTAAATAGCTTGAATTTAAATTCGTCTAAAAATTGTCCTGTGCAAAAGGGCACTATTTAAAATGTTCAAGTTAATAACATGGATCGATAGCCGATATCATTTTCTATACTCTGCCAAAATTTGGAAACGATATCTGTGGCCGTTTAGTTGTAAAAAAATCATTTTAAAAAAGCATTGTCTCTTATCGGGATATCCTATATATTCTACCATTGAAGTGGGGGACAATAAAGGACCAGCTTCGTAATCTGGTCACCCGCGTTTTCCTTCACTTTAGGGTCGCAGATAGACGGTAAATTTAATAGATTGAGGCCAACGAATTTTAAATAGGAATACCTCTTGGCGCCTGCACTACTTAGCATTTTAGAGTTGGTTGGTTTGGACAACATATTTAGACTTAAGAAAACTTACAATTGAAAAAAATCAATTATTGTGTTTAAAGTTTTAATTTTTTTTGTTAGTCATTTAACAGCTACATTTTGCAACACATTGGTCTACATACCGTTCTTAATTGTTGTAGTTTGAAATGTTGCATCTTTACGTCAAAGGAATAATCAGACACAAGTAATTCTGTTCCAGTTAATGTACTCATATCATGTGCATAATAGTTATGCCTTTTTTTTGTCATGTATTTCGTCACTTCATTTGAATTACTCAAATGAAGTGAGAAAAAGACGGTAAGGAAAAATACGACGCGGAAAAGGAGTGTAACGAAAAAGACGCCGAAACGAAAAATTATGCAAAACAACATTAAGATGAAATTTATTCAAACACAAACAGTACAGCATATCTTCAAAAATATATTTATAATAATATGTGGTATAGTGTAATGTTACTGTCCGCCCAGAGAAAGACCGGTCTGCAAAAGAATGATGCTTATAGTAATATATGTTGCTTATATATTGAAGCAGACAGGCGATGCATCCTCTCCCATTCGTCACGTACGGTTGGTCTCTGCCTGTGAGAACAGTATCTATAATATTTCAAACCAATATAAGTTGTTCCTAATGTATTCATCAGGTTGGAAAACTCTAAAATAAGTCTTTAAAATCAACTCTGAGCATCTGGTATTTTCATATTAGAGAAATATTGATGATTAGATATATTGACGATATCGATAATTTAAATGCCACCAAAAAATTTGTAATTCAAAATTGTCTAATAAGCTGAGAGTTCTGCGACAAAATCCCTTGCTTTTTCTTATGGAGATTCATTTCACAGTATTTTGAATCAGGACAATGAAACAGTAGGTACGAAATTGACAACAATGAATAAAGCTGGCAGAAATGTGCGGTAGGATATAATAGGCAATTTATAACAATAATGTATGCACAAATTACCTTATTAACTAGCTTGATAAACTAGGTTGGTTATCAGAAACTGGAGAAGATTTGTAAAAACTTTGCAGCATCAGGTATGTTTTTATGGTTGTCTCCGTCAGTGATGTTCGCTGTGATGAAAAAATATACTTATATTTTGAGAACGACCGTGCTACATCTATTGATGTAATACAGGCATACTTAAAATAGTCTTTGTGAACGCACTTAATGGATCTGGAGATGCACCATCAGTACCATTACAAATTTCTCTTAATCTGATAAAACCGGTGTCTTGCTTTAACACACGTACGAACTCTTCTCTAAGGCGCAGTGTAGCAGTCGGTATACTTCGTCCACTATTTGCATTGACTCCGCTAACGACAACGCATTGTTTTGTAAGAGGGTCCAGTACAAATACTATAACATTTACAATTGAGTTTTTTTATGATTTGTGGTCTCGTCACACATAGTTATGCAACGTTGCGCAACATAGTAACGTCACCTGCGGATTATATTTATTCCAGAACTTCCGTAATGGTTGTTTATCGAGTATGTGAAGCATAACATCTCAGGCAATCAGCATTAACAGTAAATCGAACATAAACTGTGTTTTCGAAGGCACGTCATTTTTTTTTAGTTTTAATCTGTACAGTATTTACATGACGGGAATTCACCAATAAATTTAATCTCTTTGTCAGCGTATAGCCGCTTTTTACCCTTGCGCACGTATGACATATTTTATTATTAAATTAATATCAACAATAAAATACAACAAATAAAATTATCAACAAACCAACAACATACAATACAACGGAGAGGAATAAATTATCGTGTAAACACTACGACACACAAAAATGGACTAGTCTCGCTCTTCGTTGCCTCACCAGGTATCTACCCATGCCGTTGCACCACTGATTAGCCGCACCACTGGCCAGCTTTACCAATGAGAATTTGAACTTCTTGAAATTGGATGTGAATCTTGGAAATACTGCAAGACGATAATATATGGTTAGTTAATAGATATTGATATGTATTGACATATAAGGTAAGTGTTTATATGTGTATCAGTAATTGCCTTCTATAGAAATATCCGAGATATAATACTATAATCCAACAGGACGATGATAAACGTATAAACACTGCTCCAAGAATTTAGAATTATAAAATACGTCTTCGAATATCACTAAAATTCACAAACGATTTTCAAAAGTTCAAACTCTCACTAGTGTGCATTGCATACTACAATATGAACCTCTATTAATTAGAAGCAAGTGATTTTGTCACAGGACTCTCATAACTTATGTACTTGCAATACATTAACTAATTTATTTCACCTAGTACAACATTAGTAGTCCCTAGTAATAAATAATATGTTATTGTATACAAAACATGTGTTTAAAATAGGAATTTATTTTACTGAAGTGTTAACAAAAAGTGAAGTGAAGTATTACAAAAATGAATAACAAAATTATTCTATAAACAGTCGTATATTTCTATGCCCCTTTACGTAAAATGCAATGAAATATAATTTCAAAAATGAAAATGACGTACAACACAACTTAGAGGAATAAACACTCACATTAAATATTCTCAAAATGCTAAAAATGAAATTCTCTTCTCAGATTTCTACTATTTTCATTTCATGTGGTGTATATTTGGATATTTGCCGGTAGATGGCCATGAAGTGTCGAAATTCAGGTAAGTATATTAAGGCCTAGTACTTGGCCTAGAAGTCAGCAAGTACTATAAATATTTTAATAAAAATCATAATAGAAAATATTTCAACTAAAAGTTAACTCAAATATAAAATATCTGTTACTATAACTAATTCATAAGTAAATACAAAAATGAAAAAAATTCACATTCAAAGTACAGGGCCTAAATGTGCAAAATGTTTTTTTGTAAAATGAAAGTTTCATTATACAAACCGTTGTGCTGAATATTTAGAGGGTAGCAAGATTTTGTTTATTGACAAAAACGAGTTACAATAGTAGTAATAATTGCGCTAGTGTATTCTTGGCTACCAACAGGGCCGGATTATCAATACAAGAAATGGGCAATTGCCCAGGGGCCCCAGTACAATGGAGCTCTCAACGCCGCGCAAAAAAACTGTTGATAGAACTTTAAGTCAAAATACATCATCCACGAATACATTTTTTGTTTCGGAGACTACTTAATATAAGTTGTAAGTAGAGATCGGGAGGTAGCGATAAATGCCAGAGACGACTTTTACGTAGATATAATATTATATTGCAAACACTTAATGAAACAATTCCAAACAATATGAAATGATAAAATATTCTTATGCAATAAATGTTTTCTTTATAAAAATGGGATCAAAAAATTAAAAGTTTTTATCAGGTAATTGCACGGCTTGCAACTACAGAAAAACAATTATTTACTGACCGTCCTATTGATAGAGAAATGCTTATTGTCGAGTGTCCAATAACAATGTGAATGCATAGATAAATAGGTGGATTACGTCGTTTGTCTATCACGTTTACGTCCACTTCCTTGTGTTGAAAATGAATATATTTTAAATACGTTGTATTTATAAAACGCCCATGTGAATAACAATTAGATACGTAAACAGTGCTAAATTAAAGACAACAGAGGTTAACTTGTTTAAATAATTCCTTCAGAGGATAAAGGGAATCCAGTAAACACACATGCATTAGAAAGACGTTTATAATGTCCATACACCATTTGAAAAATGTTTTCTTACGTACAAACAACTTAAAAATGTTGCGGTTTTACACGTTGCAGGTAACGAAATTATAAACGTTTAATATTTGTATTTGTGAAACAAATATGTCAGATATTTTGAAATGTATTACTAGTGTACGTATCTCCAAAATGTTTTAAAAACTTTTTTGTTCGACTTCAATGGACTATTCAGTTGATATGGACGTTTTATGAACGTTGAAGAGAGCAGTTTTATAAACGCTTTAAATTACGTTAATTTAATGTTGTCAAAACTACCAAAACTGCCAAAAGGTCGGCCACCATTTTTCGTGAAAAAATCACGTATTTTTAACGTTACGATAGACCGTTATTTTTCCAACAATAAATAAACGGTTGATCTTCTAACATAATTATCACCCAATGACACGTTGAGAATACATTTTAAAACGTAAGTGTGTTTACTGGGAAATGTGGATTAGTGATTTCCTAGAGTTGCAATTTAATGGTACAGTATTATATTGCACAAACTGTAAAAAGTGCTTTCGTGCAACGTCAAAGCAAACATTAAGATACGCATTTCCTTAGATAGTCATAAAAAGTGTGTGAGTGGTAATATTACTGATTGTGAAAGGCAAACAAATTTTAACTTAGATTTAATGGAAAGAATGGTTGAGTGTGGAATATCGTGGATGAAAATAGATAATCCACTATTTGGTCAATTTTTGCAAAAGCGTATTAGTGGGCAGTATGTCAAACAAAAATTTATTCTGAAATGAGTGACAAACACGTTTAAATAGAAGACGTAGATGAAACCATCAATGCTTGTGGCTGGAAGGTGGGAAATATTTTAGTGAATGCATTAATATTAGTAATATACTTTTACTCTTGTGATCGCTAGTTAAATATAAAATATGTCTGATAGTGTTACATTTAATACTTTCAGCCCTCTTCGTATTAACTTTAGATGTTACCGAACTCGCCAAAATAACAACAAGGTAAGATATTGTATCATATATGCATGAACATATTTACGCGGTGACACATCAGCTAGCGTCAACGTTGGAATTGACGTCATTTATCACTACATCCTGATCTCCAGTTGTATATAAATTAATTGCTAGGTGTTGCCATATTTTCGCAGATTTTTTTTGTGAGAGTATTGTTATTTTTTAGATTTTAAAAAATACAAAAAATCGTACAATTTTTATCGTATTTATTGGGGGCCCCAGTAGTTATTTTGACTAGGAGTCTCCAAGTGTATTAATCCGGTCCTAACTACCAAGGTATAAAAACCTCATTTTACCTCTCTGAAAACATCATGTTTCATGTCTATTTAGAGTAGAGACAGTCCATATTTTCCATGCGCCAGCACAGAAAAAATTTTCCCGTACGCCAACTTTCAACGCCACAATAGCAATTAATTTAGTTAGGAAATAAGTATAATCTTAAATAAAATAAAAAAAATAGTAAAATAATATCACACTGTGTTGCATTCTGCTTCATTAAATTACTAATTTTTAACCTAATTATTATAATTATTAAGTCAATATTTGTTTTTTTTTATGACAGTATCTGTCTTAAATATATTAGACTGTCTACTTTGTCAATCATAATAAAACACTATTGAAATTTCCTAATAATTTATTAAATTGATTTTTTCGTTTTTTCAGAGAAGTATAACGGAAAATTTCGTTCATTACACGTCCATAAACTATTTTTTGCACGGGGAATGCCTAGTTTCTGAACTCATAATAAAATTTACTATTTCACGAGCATTTAAGTCTTAAAATTACTTAATATTAAAATCAAACTATTACATTGTAATTATGGTCAAAGAATTTATCCTAATAGTTATTATATAATGATATAAATTTGCTTATGGCATTTTTTGCGAAACGAGTCTGATTGCCATCAAACAAGTTTTGTAAAGCCATAATCAAACGTATATTGCTCAATATTTTATCTTTGGCAGTGAAAATAATAAGTTTCCATTTTATTATTATGTGCAAGACAAATTAAGATTACAAGTGTTAGAAATTTTGAAGTAAAATTCAAAACAAGTCAAATTACTTTCAGCATTAACAAAGTGATCGATGTAAGTATTGTTATGGTAATTTATATATAGAATAAATGTTTTTGTTATTATTGCTCAAATAAATAAATTCTGCTTCAATTTATGTAATTACTTGTTTTGGAAAAAAGACTGCGGCAATAGAGATCTTTATACACGACTATTAAATAATGTTTCCATTATGGATGTGTTTTCTCAAGGATAATACTATCCATTATTCACTGCCGTAAATAATGATTTCAATATTCACTGGTTCTGAAATTTTTTTATTAATATTTCATCGATAGCCATGACTGGAGACCGCATCTCAGGTAGTCAATCCAGTAACAGATTTAAGTACAACTCTCGCACAACTCATAATCCTCGCCACCTACATTGAGGACACATGTGACCTTGCGACTACGATGATCGATGTTTGCAATTGCATTTCGATGGATAGAGTCTAAGGCATTTTCTTGTATTATTGTGAAAAAATGTTAATTGAGCATAGCTATTTATGAAAATTTGGCCTCCACACATGGAAATTTTCACGAATTCCATCAGCAATACATATTCTTGAGCGCCAAGCAACATCACAAATTTGTTTAGTTGATGCAATGAATGTTGTGTATGATCGACGCTAAATTATTTTCCACCACAAACCACGTGAAACAAAAAATTCAAACAGTTTTGATAATAATCCAGGATTTAATACTATGGACCTTTTTTACAGGCAATGAAGTGGATTTTTCCGATCATAATGTAAATGTGGCTTCTTTGAGAAACTTTCAGTACCTTTAATATGATCCAGTTACGTCTATAAGCGTGTCTTTTTCAGATTAAAACTTAATCTTTAATGACAGGTGGCGGAATCTAACTCAAGATCATTTAGAACAATTATTAATAAATAATTTACTTTTATTCCAGTGCAATAAAATAATTGTTGTTATAGTGCAATAGTGTTTTTTGCTAAATGTTCAGCGTTCATGTTATTGTACAAATTACAAAAATCACCCGTCAAAAATATAAGGTAAAATATTGTCTATTTTGTATTGTATGTCATTTATGCACATTAGAATATTGATGTGTTCGCACTCTAGCTAATTTCGCCCCTGATATTCACGAAATGGCTACCTGATTTGCGATATCTAACCATGACTTGTCAATCAAAGCGCGGAATTTTTAATTGATTTGAAACGTCAAAGTTTGACAGAATCTTTTTCGCAACATTTTACCAAATATTGTTATTATTAATAGTTGTGAATAAAGCAATATATATATTCGGGCCCGGCCGGTCTACGATTGCACCTTTATTCTTAAAGAATCAAAACCGTAAATAATTTTATTCAATTCAATCGTCAGCAGACCAGTTGTGTATAGATGTACGCATAAGCGACTTATTTACAACTATTTTGTTGAGACTGTAGCGTAGAATTAGTGAACAGTGAATCTCAAACAGTATATTATCGGTGGTTTTATTTTGAAATTCATTCAACTATTTATTTTGTGTTTTCTCTTAAATTAACAATACAAACGAATCATGTAACTATGTTATTAAAATTACCTATTTTTAAATTGGAAAATATTTTGAGCAGAAAAATGTTTACGTCCCTGATATATAATATTTATTTACGTAAACTGGACAAGATCTAAAGGTTCCAAAAAAATAATATATTCGTGCTCAAGAACTTTTCCTTACAAGTTTACTTAAGTGTAGATGAAGTGAAAACACGTATGTTAACCGAGAATTTGTTTATTCGAAAATATTCTCATTAAAACAATCATCATCGAATCAATCTAAAAGAAAACATTTAATTCGAGATGAACGTCACTTTCTACTAAAGGTGGAAAATTATCTCACCCGGGGAAAACGAAATGGTAGACCCTTGTTACGTGTTCAAGCAGTACAACAGCGAGCAGTAGACGTGTGGAATTTCGAGGAGCATTATAAATTGTATCATACTGTTTGAATACCGCTGACAATTGAACCGAATAACAATCTTTACGCCTTTGACTCTTTAAAGTCGATGCTACACGATGTGTCGAACGGTAAATGTTACTGCTTCACGGTGTGACGAATGTTTGATCCAATACATTTGAAAACAGTTTGGTATAAACTTTTGTCTAGTAGTTGTTTTATTTAAAAATGAAGGATAGAAATGTTGCAATTGCTGCCGCATAGTATTTTCCTGTTTCAAAATAAAAAAGTAATGGCGGTGGTGGTGAAAATATAACTCTAGTGCAAAAAAGTAACGGATTTTTTTACGGTAAGCTAATTTTTCTAAAATATAAAATGATAATATACCTGTAAAAATACAAATAAATCACAATAATTTATTTATTTACAAACTGTATTTATAACTTTCAAGAGAGATAAACTATTAATATTCAAATGAATCGTATAGCCGTGAATCAAAGCAACGATTGTTTTCCTTTGAACGTTTCTTTTGACTCAAGTCAAGATTGTCAACATTGGCCCGAATATGGTCAAACAAGTACGTTGGACATTCGACATTGGTAGCTCGTAGTTTTGAACAACGTCGGCCACACGGTGCGACAAACTATCAAATGTCCAATGTTGGAAGGTGTTCATAGCATTGTGTATCGTTGGCTTAAGACAAAAGTTGCAATCTTACAACGGAACGCAATGGCCCGACTATATTCTACTCGCATCTAATGGCTATTATTCACTAGGGTGATATACGAGACTAGCAGTAGGCTCACCTCACCCTCGCGAATAATCTACTATACACACATGATGTACTATAACGAAACTTAAATTAATTTTTTTAAATAGTCTAAACAGCACCGACACAGATAAAGTAATAAAATGACTAAAAAAACAATTTAAAAATAACAATGTTTAAAACATTTACGTAATAGAATTAAAATGAAACTGGTAATCTCAATAAATATACAAATATTTAATTTGTACAATCACAACAAAAATTCACAGCTCTTTCCTCCCAAACCCAAAGTTCCTTCAATTCCTTAGGTAAACTAGAAATTCCAGTTTTAGTTCCCGACCCAGCAATTATACACTTATCACGTTTTCTTTTTAAAACTTTTACCGTGAAGGATTTGGGTCTGCACTTGTAAATATTAAACCAGCAATTCTCTGCGAGGCATTCTACTGATCTCAGATATCTTGGGAAATAATCAGGGCCTAAATCAGTCCATTTTATTCTTGAGTTACAATGCCATTCTTGTAAATATCCCAAATCCCGTCTGTACCTGAAAGTGAAATAAAATATAAAATGCGGTATAATGAATATATAATTTGTTGAGTGCATTGTATTTTAATAATTAAATCCTGTTTCTACGAATAAATAGACACAAATGTCACGTTAATAGGAGTTTGTTTTGTTTTATAAACGATCACTGATACATATCTCATACAGTTAAAATATTTTCAAACATAAATGTTTATTTTATGAGGCAAAAGCTGTTTGAAATAAATTTGAATTTAAAAAAAATGTAAAACGGTTTTGTTGTTCTATTAGGAATTGTTTATATAAAGGGTTATGCAGTTCGAGTTAACAAACTTCACTAGATGATTATTAAATGATATGCGGAGTTTATCTAATATTCAGACCTCCGATCTCAAATCATCATTCCAGAGACGGACTTTTCCCTAGCGTACCGCAATATTACATGTCCAAGTCGTGATTCAGTAGCCTTATTCGGTGTGGTCGACATTATTTTATCTTTGTGTACGTATTTGTTTAGGCTTTTAATATATAAAAGCTAACAGATAGTATTTATTTGTAGTATTTATTATTGTCTTGTAGTGTGAAAGTTATTCACTTGCATGACTCCTAAATAATTTTTTGCTCTACAAAATGAACTCTTCACACATTTTCAAGACACCTGCTAAAATGAAAACAAACATGATGTAATGAAAGCGCATTAATAAAAAAGGTTGTGAAATTTTATCTGCACCCCACCGTTGCGATGTCACGTGCCTTATTTAGACTGAATACGCTACAGTGTCGCAGTATTATTTTCGTTTTTGATAGAAACACATGTTAATGTTAATGGTTAAAATTATCGCAACCGGTTCCCTCGAAACATAGGGTGCTCTCGTGGATTAAATATTTCCCGGAATTGCAGTTTAACGACGCAGACCTTTCCTGCAGAATCAGTAAAAAACATTTTCGTAGAAAGGCAAATCGGGCGTTAGGAAATATGTTTAATCAAAGAAATCATAAAAAGTGTGTACGTAGTGGTAGTGATAGTGATAGTAAACGAAATTTCATTTTAGATTTGATAGAAGTGATGGTAAGGTGTAATATACCTTGGACAGAACTAGAATGCGCTATTTTAGACAGTTTATTCAAAAAGTGTGTTAATGGTCAATACAAAAAGGGCCAGTAGAATGAACTTTGAGAAAAATAATTTATCTCAGTCTTATGACAGTGTTAAAGAAAAAATATTTACTGAACTAAATATATTTGCCTTTGTGTGGATGAAATAACTAATGCTTGTGGCACAAGAGTAGCAAATGTGATAGTAGGTGGAATGTAAGACAATTATTTAATGCGCAGACATTTACATAATTGTATCTGAAGTAATACACGTTACTAATTTAACAACTGTAGCTGATTTAGTGCATTCGACTTTGAAAACATTGGGCGAAAAATGTTACCAATAGTTTATTTAATAGATTATTATTTATCGTAGTTGCGGGTTCGAATCCCGCCATCGGCACTTAGTGTCAGTGGGAATGGTTATATATCCATGTTTCTCTAAGTGTAACCATCTTCTAGACAGCATCTGCTTTGGATTCGGGGGTTGTATAATTTCTGTAATTCTCTATTACTGTTACTGAGAAAGAGTAATAATAAATTATTGTGATAACCGTTCCATGGGCGTACTTTTTCTATTTGAATGATTTTCTATAACATGTCATGAAAATATATGAAAAACCTGAAGTTTCTTTTTATCTATTATATGTATATATTAAATTATATTACCATTGTGTATGAATCACATTGAACTTCAAAACTGTTAACTGCATTAAAAACTTTCTGTAGGTGTTATGTTATTATCTTATTGATTATCGCTTTTCCTTCTTGGTTTATAACTCCTGTTAATAGAGATACTTAAAGGATAATCCCGTCTTTCCACTTAGAGATTTTATCAATAATAATTTAACAAAACCATAATGGTTCTATTCAGAGAAATACCCTCCTTGAACAAAATTCTAACTGCACTAAAAAAATATGAAGATGGTCCTCAAATAAGTAGAATGAAATTATAGAAAACTCTGCGAGAAATGCATTTTAGCGGGAAAACAAAACAGAAAATCACTTTCGATTCGAAAGAGATGAAATTCTTTCTTGGGGAAGAAGCAACTTATAAACAGTTTTACAGTGAAAATAAAAATATATATTATTTGAAAGAAACATTGGTAACCCCGGTTTATCAACGTCTTAAAGTAACTTGTAACTTAAAGAGAGTTTTAGTTACCAGAAAACAAACAAAATATTAATATCAGATAACAATCGTCTAATCTAAATGAAAGATTAGGTTTAATGGCATTCATGTATCTCGATTTATAATTTGCTGAAATTACTGATAATACATTTTCTTGTCACTAAAACACCATTTAAGCTAAAAATTTATTTAAAATGTTGATAATACCAGGGGTTAATGAAATATATAAAGTTGGAAATAGTGGTAGGATAAAAACAATGAAAATCTTCGTTAGACTCATCTAGAATGTTGGTCCACAGGAATATAAAAATGGCCGGGAAAAGGTAGCCGATTAACCATAACTATTAATGGTCGTGTTGATGACTTTGTAAAAGGTGGAAAGCTGGAAAGTTGGGATTGAGTTCTCTATCCCAGGTAATAGGTTCAACGCAGGGGATACGTCACGAGTGCAGCGTAGCCACACAGTCTACAGCTGATAGTTGTTTGATGGCCGTCAATGCGTGCTGATGATATAAAATATCACGCCAGCCGGGAGTTTTGCCATTTATCAATCAGATCCACAAATTTAAACGTTTTCCTGAATTATGTTACGATGGAGCAGTAGTAAAATGCTTTCTATACAAGACGACTGGCCACTATCTACGAGGATTACGACGTCATATTCTTCATGTAAAATAATAAATTGAGAATACATACGATTGGACTTACGTGATAGAGGACTATGGATAACTATTGATCAAAGTATGGATACAAAAACAACAACAAGATGGAATATATTTTAGTACGCATTTTAACATCAAATCAAGTAACAATGTCATATTTAATCACAAGTAAAAGATTAAAAAAACAACGTTGAAGCAGTTCAGCAGCTAGAGATGCAAACTTGGAAACGTTTTAAATACATAACAATGATATTTCAATGTTATAATATGATTAAAGCAGTTACATCGCTTAATAAATCTTGTGCTAATTTATTACACATAACCTGTACACTTCATGCCTTTTACGGTATGAGAGAAAATATAAACAGTTATCCCTGTTATCAGGATGTCGACAAATTAATAGCAAATATATAAACATTTTTTAAATCTCCACAACGCATTAAAGAATTTTATAAATCATGCCCAACAATTTCTGAACCTCCATAGCCGATATTAACAAGATGGTGAACTTGGCTAGAAGCTGCTTTTTATATAATCAACATTTTCTCACAGTTAAATCTGTAGTTTTCAAATTCGACCCGAAGGAGTCCAAATCAATCAAGAAAAGTCAACAGCTGTTTAAAAATCCAAAAGTAGAAGCAGATTCACGCACTATACCCACTAAACACAAATGATGTTGATATAACATCACAGCCACTCGCATTTCAATGGTTTACGCAACTCCAAATGCATCATATTATAAAAACATGGTTCTAAAAGATGTAATTTTACATGATGTCTCTGCCTCGTCATATTTTAGTTAATTTTGCAGCTAAACAATTATTACGTTATTAAAAACGTGGCACTTTAATCATCTTTGTAATGTTTAAAATACCGCTAGAAATACCTGTAATAATAAAACTGATATTTAGAAACGTTATTTTTAACCACATAAAAAGTATGATTTTTAATGGAACCGCACATTCGGCCAATAGGTATTAATTATTAATTATTATACTGATGTACTGAAGGGGCATGTTTTCCTAATGCGAAATAACAAATACCAATAATTTGTCTCTCTTCGTCTATTGACATGTAGAGGTTGCTAATTAATGAACCTAGTGCCATTTTTTTCTTCTCTCATAAATGAAGTCCTTCAGTAAGAAAGGTGCTAACTGCCAAAAAATTTATTTTCAATATTTTGCGGTAAAAAGATGTTATGTACCATTCAGAATAACATATGAAATGGGCTAAGTACCAAATAGATTAAGAAGATTGGAATCACGAAATATAGATGGCGCGTCTGGTAAGTAGCATCCTTGTTACGTTAGAAAGGTGCTATGTGCCATCTCTGATGTTAATGTTTGTCAAATGTGTTGTGAAATATGCACGTGCTGATTGTTTATTAGTTTATAAAGTAGTTTTTTCGTGAATCTTTATTATTTACAAGTTAATACGTATTGCTAATATAATAATATATAATGGAAACCAGTAATCAATCTGAAAAGAAGGGATAGAGGAATCGGCCGATTTTATGATGAACAGAAAAAGTTAGAGTTGGTAGGAAAAGAATATAAAACCCATAAAAATGTAACGCGGACAGAAAAAAGAAACTAAATGGAATGGTAAGTTTAACAAGCTCTTCTGTTGTTTGAAGACACTATACAACTAATATTTTTAGGCTACGTGCAAATGTAAGTTCCAATGCAAAATGGTGTTATATGAATCCAAACTAATACTCTTTATCGATTTTTACCATTAAACAAAGGAATGTCAAGGAACCTACCTCATCCCAAGCAACATTCTGACGACGAACCGACGTTGCTGTTCGCAACTAAAAGTCGGTATGCGACGTACACAAAACGTCGGGCTAACCCATATTTGCAGTAATCTGGTCAATAAAATATGGGTCGATTCGACGTAGAGAACCGACTTTGGCCGTTGTGATTACTGACCAAATGTTCACCAAATTTTACGTCGGCTTAAGTTGGTTGTCAGGCTATTACTAACCTTATTTAAAATTTGCCTTTAATCTGACCTACAAAAGTCGGGTGTAGGTAGTGAAACTAAGCAATTTTGTATATTATTCTATTTGTCGTACCTATCTATTTATATAAAATGGATAAGGCGTGTTTATCATTGAGTACGTATTATACACAAAATACTTCGAATAAAATTTTAATAAATCTGGTGGGGTAAAAACTGAAACGAAAGAAATTTTATTGATACATATATATAAAGTAGGTCGAAAAAATATAGTGAACCCATAAGAATAATGTTTATTTTAAGAACGAAAGTACTATTTTTATTTTTTTACTTTCAAAAAATATTTCCCTTTCCAAAGAAAGCGCAATTGAAATATTGTTTAATTAATTTTACGAGTAAATAAAAACTTTTTTGCCCACTTTATTTCAAAAAAGAGGCAAATTTTGTGTATTTAAAATAATTGTACACATAATCAACATGGCCGCCAGAAAATGTGGAACCAGAAAATATGGCGAATGCGGGAATAAGTGCAACTATTTTTACTAATAGCGCCGTCACGGTTAAATAATTTTACCTGCACCAACTTTTAGTAGACTTTGGTGCAGAAATCTGCACTAACACTAACGTTCATTCCAAACAATCGCGATAATATCGACCGTCTGTTGCAGTTGGTGTATAAATCTTTACTAAATATCTACTAATACCTGAATTATCGACATTAATTTTGAGGTTATGTTAGACCAAGGCCCAAAAGCCTAACACCAACGTCCAGCCGACGTTGCTAGACGACTACGTCAGTCAGCAACGTCTAATCAACGTTGGAATATAACCCAAAAACTACCTAAATCTACTTAATCAGTTACCAACGTCTAACCAACGTTGGCAAGTGTTCCATAACAAACTTGACCTATTCAGTTAGTCACCAACGTCTACCCAACATTGGTAGGTTACTCAAAATTTAACCATACCTATTTTAATCAGCTGTCAACGTCTAACCAACGTTGGTAATTTATTCAAAATATAACCATACCTATTTTAGTTAGTTGTTAACGTCTCATCAACGTTGGATAATGACTTGAAAACATATCAAACCTTATTAAGTCGTTTTCTAACGGTAAATCAACGTTGGTAAATCGTCCAGACTTAAGCAGTAGGTTTACGAGGTCGCCGCAATATTTGGTTCGACGTCGTATTACAACTACAAAATTTAAGTTATTACTCAACTACTATTTGTAATAATTCTGACGTCGGAATTAGTGAAAAAGTAATCGGTAGTTGGTAAAATGTTGCTTGGGATGGGGTTAGTTCATATAAGTGATGTAAAACGCCAAAGACATGGTACATATGTTGAAGCAGAACATAGTCGTAGACAATGTAGTGTGTGGTTCAGTGTTCCCAACGGAAATGGCAACATTGTACAAGTCTGCAAAAATACATTTATTGGCACACTTGCGGTAACTCCTAAAAGGCTTGAAACATTAAGTCATAAAAAAAAATGGGACAAATTCATTTCAAAGATAAAAGAACCAGATCCGTACCATCAAAATTTGGTAGAAGTGATACAGATCTAATCAGAAGTCATATCCAGTCAATACCAAAAGATATCAGTCATTACACGAAACAAAACATCTAAAGTGTACTTAATTAAATCCAGACTTAAATATAAGTCGACTATACAAGGTCTTTAAAGAGAAATATCCAGCAAGTCGTATCCTGCAAAGTTTTTATCGATGTGCGTTTAAAAGAGACTTTCCTATGTTGTCATTTAAGAGACCCAGAACCGACATTTGCAAAACTTGCGATTTATTAGATTGCAATATTAAACTTGAAAATGAAGAAAATGCAATGACGAACCAGCAGTTAGACCTACACCATCGCAAAACTGAGAAGGCTCGAATTTATTGAATGAAGATATTTGTCAGTCCCAAAGACCTGGAAGTAATATTTGCTGTAGATCAATAGATCTACAACAGGTACTTTTGTACCTACTCTTACTCAGTCAGAGATGTTTTATCTAAGGCAATTGTCATGTTCTAATTTTGAAGTAAGAGTGGAAGATATAGGTCAACCCATTATGTGCATGTAGCAATCGTGGTGGCAATGAAATAAGTTCGTGTTTGGTAAAGGTTCTGAATAAAGGTATTTACTGAGAAGAGACATCTTGTTACATAGAGTAATAACTGTTGCGGGCAAAATACAAACCGCATGATGGTGTTCACATTACTTTTTTGGCATCTTTAAATGACTTTGAAAGTATTGAGCAAAAATTTTTGGTAAGTGACCACAGTTTTTAGAGCTGTGACCGTGACTTTGAACATCTCGAAGAAAGGAAAAGAGTTATGAAGTCGTTCGTTCCGGAAGATCTAATTGCTGTTGTAAAATCGGCTAGGAGTTATAACACCCTTTCAAGTCATTGAGATGGAAAAAAATTACTTTCACGATATTCAAGCTGCTGCAGATGGGGTTATAAATATTTCTAAATTAAATATCACTAAAGTGGTGACCTTAAGATATGAAGCTAAGGATCCAACTGTCGTCTTAACAAAAGAGGCATATTTAGCAGGATTTGGGAAAAAAACGACAATTTTAAAAAGAAAGACTATCAAAGACATTTGAGTGGCAGTTTTGGGACCCGCAGTCAATAAAGAGATTAGTGAAGAGAAGAAGCAAACTTCCGTGCGATGATTCCTTATTTAAATGACCAAAGGCATAAAGATTTCTATTTAAGAATTATTTAAGTGGCACTTAGATGGACTAAGTGATAACATAAGTGACCCTTAATACGTTTCTAAACTTTAATAAACGAAATTCATTAATTTACACTTTTAAGCTGTTTTTTCTTAATAAGGTGTTTCAGCGCAATAATTTACGACAATGAGTAGTTTAGTTTTTTCTTTATTTGAAAATAAGTTTCTAATAAAGTGTTTTTCATTAATATCTCAGTTTCTAATTTTTGGCACTTAGCTCCTTTCTTATGTAAGTTCTTCAATTATATAAAAACGGACATCTATCAGATGATAGACGAAACATCTAAGACGTGGTTACTATAATTTGTAGATATCTGTCAAAGATACATTGAGGACAAGAATGTCGTCTCGAGAACAAAGGACTTCTTGCTGCCATACTGAACTTCTAATAAGCTGATAAAGAGTCTGGTAAAATTTTACGTAAATACTAAAATTATTTTAATCATTTTAATAGATAAATCATCAAAATGATTAAAATACTCGTTGCTTATGGCCTACCATCGCTTACAATTGAAATTATAAGAAAAAAAATTTCAGTTAATTTAATTATTCTTTAAATTTAAGTATTTCAAAGAGCCCATTTATTTTCTGGGAGTATTATATGTTATTTTACAGTAAAATTGCTTGTGTTCATATAATTACAACCCTACACCCAACTGACATGCATATACAGGTATATCTTTAAGGTTATGTGTGATGTCCATTTTATATTATAGTGGTAGTCATTAACCAAAATATTTATTTACAACAGATGTAAACAAGAGAATATATTTAAGAGTCTTATATACCCTATTAAATCATAATTCTCGAATATCTCGTTTAAAACTTATCCGATTTGAGTGCGATTTTTACAAGATTTTTCAAAAATATGTATAAAATGTCGGAATGTATTTTTTTTTTTTAGAGTCGTCAAAAAAATTTTCGCATGCATTAAATATTTTGTATCCAAATTTTTTAACATTCCGACATTAGTCACTGTTTGTAACGTTTATATTCATGTAATCCAACTCTTGGATTAGTTGAAAATAAATTTATTAGAAAACTAAAAACTGCATATCTATATTCCGATAATAGCTGCCATCTCGCATGATATTTCGGAAACACGGATGCACTTGCATACACTGGACTCAGTTTGCGGGAGGGGGAATCGGACACTTAGGAACCACGTTGCGATTTGCGTAAACAACAGTGGCGTGTGTATTCTAGAGATATCTCAAATTTACTTATTTGTTATAAAGTGGGTACACTTGATTTCAATAAAAACTGGTACACTTTCTTTTAGCTATATAAATCATTCGTTCTTTGATTGATATTAATAATCTTACAAATGTCACTTGGACGTTAATCAGTGGCGTCATTATTAAAAATGGTTCGACATCTAACAGATATTCAAAAATTTCGAATTGTTTCTAAAATTGAAGATCGTTGGTCCATAAGAAGACTTGCTGCTGAATACAATGTGAGTAAAACCACGATAATGAGTGTTAAAAAACAATGGGAAACCAACCAAACGGTTTCCCGTAAAGTTGGTTCCGGTAGGCCCAGAAAGAGCAATAATCAAGAAGATGAAAAATCTTATAAATTACCTAATAGAAAACCCTTTTCAGACTGCAGTAAATGCAATTTCAGAGACAAATTTCCCTGCTTTGGTATCTACTGCTTGCAGAAGAATAATACTACAAAGCGACTTGAAGAGTTGTTCAGCGGCTAAAAAATTCAAACTTTCAGAAGAAAAGAAGCAGGGTAGGATTATTTTTGCACTCAACTATATAATCAATGATGAAAACTTCTGGGGACAAGTTGTCTTTTCTGACAAAAAGGTTTTTAAATCCTGTAAAGATGGACATGTTCGCGTATATAAGGCCTCCTTCCACTAGATACGACGAAAAATATACTTTCGATCCACAAATATTAGGAAGGTTTTCAGTCAATGTCTGGGCTTGGATGAGCCTAAATGGGTTAGGTGTGTGTTGGAACAGTGGTGGTCATCTCAATTCAATTAAATATATTGAAATATTAGTCAATATTATGTTGCCGTCAGTAATAGAGGTGTTTCCGGAAACTAATTTTATTTTCCAACAAGACAACTGCTCCATACATACGGCCCATCGTGTCAGGCAATGGTTTCTTAATAAAAACATAGAGTTGTTACCGTGGCCATCTAAAGGTCCGGATTTAAATCCAATTGAAAATGTATGGGGACTAATGGTGAGACATATAAGAAAATTAAATAACCATCCAAATAATGCCCAAGAATTGGAAGGGATAATTGAAGACGCTTGGGAGAACTTGTCGCAAGAAGTTGACCTTGCAAGAAATCTGATTTTGTCCATGCCTGCAAGACTTCAGGCAGTTTTAGACGCTAATGGAGCAATGACAAAATATTAGTTAATTCTGTATTACGTAATTGAAGTTTATTTATTTTATTTTTTTATTGTATTTTTATGTTCAGTTTGCATTGTTTACATTTTTTTTAATCTCAAGTGGTATTTTTGTGTTCTTATTTTAAAAATAGAATTATTATTATTCAGTTAGTATTTTAATTACAACCATTAGTAGAATTATCCGTAATAAATATTATTTTTTTAAACAATAATATGGCACGCTTGAAAATGTTTTGAAAAAGTTATTTTCTAGTTATTTTTTAAAATTCCGTTTGAATAAAATAAAAGAGAAAGGTTTAATAAGTTTAAAAACACAAAGAAAACAGATCTCCTCCAAAAAAACCCAGGTCTGGGGTAAATCACTTCTTCTCCACCCCCTCTCGACATGCCCTATTTACAGACATATGCACACAACTAAACTATTAAGATTTTCGATTACCAGAGTTGTACCAGTTTTTTTTAAAATCAAGTGTACACCTAAGTAGACGTGTTATTGAAAGTGATTATTAGTGCAGTGAAAGAACAATGGGAAAAATAAAAACATATAAGCGTAAATATCCTAGCAGAAAACCGAAAAATCGAACATTAGCCCAAAAGAGAAAATATAAAAAGTACTAGTGAAAATTGAATTTTTTCGTAAATTAATAAAAGTAATAATTTTCTTTTATTTCCGGTAATTTCGGTAGAGACTAATATAAATGAAAGTTTTCCCATTTTGCTGTCTCTAAATATTGATATGGAGAATGAAAGGCTCAATGAAAGGTGAATATTATCATATTCACTTTTCATTTTTATTTTTGATTTATTTTAAGCGCAGTAACCTCATGTACAGGGTGATCATTTTAAGTGCACCTTACTCGATTTTTCTGCTGTATTTTTAACCTAGGAAAAAACTTCAAAAATTTTACTTATGTGCTTTTTTCTAAGGAATCCGAAAATTAAAAACAATTGAATGTCAAATAAAAAGAAAACGCCGAAAAACTGAAAAATAAAAAATTACACCCCGCATTAATATGCGGAAATGGACATATGACATTCCGAATACTGATTAAATATGCGCGTCACATACATATATTTTACTTCCGGTTTGACCGGAAATTGCCTTAATTTTTTTATTCTAAATGATATATCCTGTATATGCAGCTCAATTTAAAAAATTTCTTTCTGAATTCAGCAATATATTATTATGTAACATCATAATCTTTCATATTTGATAAAAATATTGGAGTTTAAATTTAAAATAACACAAATATATTTTTCATATTATTTCATCGCCTTTTCCATTCTGAGTTGAATAATATGACACACATTGATACTTCCATTTTATAGGAAAAATTTTTAAAATAATACTATGCATTAATAAGAAACGGTAAAATGGAAATTTTTTTGTAGATTAACGATTTAATTGTTTTGTTGTTTAGTTCTTTAGCTATTTTGAAACAAAGTAAATAAAATAATTTCGGGTCTTTTATTGTTTTTACATATTAATTGCAGGACAAGGACGCATGAAGGGTAAGGTTAGCTACTACTTAGCTTATAAGCTTGACGCAATACAACTTTTTCGTCGGTTTATGTCGTACGAAACCTCTAGTACTCCGCCTCTGATAATTCATCATCTCCCGATCTGAAATGTTCCACTATGCCGTTCTGTAACTAGAACATCGGCCACCTTCGACATTCGCCGCAATAATTTCGGTTTGGCTGTATATATCAGCGTTGCCAATCTGCGGGGAATTCCCCAAACTACGGGGAATTTGAAGCTCATTGGGGAATATTTGGGGAGAACTGTTCTGAGGGGAAAATGCGGGGATTTTCGAATAAATAATATCAACTTAAGGCAAGACATATACGCGTTTGTCGAGATAAAATATATACCTTGTCCTTATATGATACAGTGATTTGGCAGCATCGAATCGCGCGTGAGTCATTGATTTACGTATGCATGAGATAAATAGAAATTTCTAGTTGTGATTCAAGCTAATTATTTTTGTATCGTTCGTTTCAATTAGGAGGACTTTTAGTGTAAAAGTGAAATTATTGTAGTTTTGAGTAAGAAATGGAAAAGTGGCTAATTAAAGACAATAAAGTTACTAAGCAGCAAACGGATTCAACTGTATGTTCTTAATTACTACATTTCTAACCTTTTTTTTAATGTTTACACACACCATTATGATTTTTATTCCTTATATTTAGCCTGATCTAAAAAGAAAACCTGAAAATAATATTGAAGATCCATGTACTTCAAGTAGTTCTAGTCTTAAATCAACTTCCAAAACTGAGTTTGAGGGACCAAAGGTAAAAAAAACAAAACGTTTTAATAAATTTAACGAGTTATGGCTTAAGAACCCGACTTTGCTGGATGGTTACGGAAAGATAACAAGAACACAAAAGATGGTCACGAATTAGCTTTGTGTTTAGTCTGCTCGGCGTCAATTATTGCACATAAAAGTGACATAATACGCCATATGAAATCGGAACGTCATAGGAATAAATCTTCGGAAATACAGGGAGTTCAAAAAATTTCTGAATTTATTTTACCGACTAATTTACAGAAAAATATTAGGACAGCTGAGCTAAAATTAACTGGACTTTTAGCAGAACACAATGTACCACTTAGATTTATAGATACTCTAGATGCTCTCTGTACAAATATTTTTCCTGACTCTACCATAGCAAAAGGTATTAATTTGCATAGAACCAAAGCAACAACTATTCTAAAAAATGTATTGGGAAATTCATTTCTGGAAGATATAAATGATACATTAGGTGTCGAAGGAAACTTTTTTTCGTTAGTTATGGATGAAACAACAGATCAAAGTACCATAAAACAATGTTGTTTTACTGCAATTATGTATAATAATGAAAATAATAAAGTAGAAACCGTATTTTTAGACATGGTTGAAGTAGAATCAGGAACTGCTTCTGGACTTCATGAGTGTTTAAAAGATATGTTAAAGAAAAAACACATACCAATAAATAATATGGTTGGGTTTAGTTCTGATATTACGAATGTGATGGCAGGTGAACATGTGTCAGTATTTGCTAACCTTAAAAAAGATATCCCTCATATAGCGCTTATAAAATGCTCCTGCCACATGAACAATCTATCATCATCAAAAGCTTGCTTTAAAATTACCAAGGACGGTCGAAGATCTGTTGCGCTCTCTTGGTGCTCATTTCAGTAGAAGCTCACAACGGCAACATACATTCAAAGGATTCCAAGAGTTTTTCCAAGTAGACATACATAAAATACTTACACTAGCGCAAACTCGATGGCTCTTTAAAAGCATGTGTTGACCGCGTACTAGAGCAGTATATTCCATTAAAAGCCTACCTAACAGAAGCTGTTTTTTCTGATCCTTCGAAGACTACTGAAGAAATGTTAGCTATAATGAACAACCAATTCACCACAGTATATTTAGAATTTATGTCCTATGTACTCACATTGCTAACCGATTTCAATACTATGTTTCAAGCTGAAACATCGCTTCTTTATAAATTGAAACCAGAGGTAGAAAATCTTCTGAAAACCCTATCATCAAATTACTTGAAAATGGCATATATTAAAACCTGTGACGACATACTGAAGGCTGAATTTAAGAATACAGAACATTTTGTTGACTTAGAGAAGATATACATTGGTATTACAGCAACCGAAAGTATAGTAAACTTAAAAAAAGATAGCAATGTACCTCGATCGGAAATTACATGTTTTTTCAGAACATGCCAGGCTTTTTATATAGAACTGACCACAGATATTTGCAAACGGTTTGATTTCAGTGATCACTTATTTGATTTGATATCCATAGTAAACCCATCTATAGCACAACAATTTGAAATCCAATCGCTTGCCCAAGTATTTCAAAGATTTCCAATCCTTAATAATTTTGTCACACGACAAAAAGTGGATGATGAGTGGAGGGCACATGCTATGCTTAACCACCCTCAATATGGGCTAAATACGAACGACTACGACAGTGCAGAAAATTACTGGGCCAAAGTTTTCAGTTTAAAGAATAGGGCAGGACAATTCTTGTTTTCAAGTTTAAAGCATGTTTTAAGCTTACTATTGGTATTACCATTTTCAAACGCATCTGTGGAGCGGAAATTCAGTGTATTAAGAAATTTAAAAAACAGAAAATAGGAATCGGCTGCACACAGATACCGTGGTGGCGTTAATGGCTACTCGAGAAGGTATTCTAAGAGAAGGAGGAAGCTTGCAATTCGTTCCTTCCAACAAAATGGTAAATAAAAAAATATGGACTGATACAAAATAACTCATTTTTGTATTTTTCTTAATAAAAATTGTACTATGTCTGATTTTTATTTGATTTCTCTTTTATTATTTGTGGGGAAAACTATGGGGAATAGCTTACTAAAACTCCCCGACTTTGGGGAATCTTGGCAACGTCTGTGGGTATCTTCGAACGCAGCCATTGGCAACCCTGGTATATATGCACCGTGGCCTGCGCGAGGTGTGGTAAAATCGAGACTATATTTCACTTGCATCTGATATAGACTCTTAATATGTTAGCATTAACATATTTTTTGCCACATCGCTTTTAAGTCATCTTTCATGTTGGTTATCACTGGCGTTAATGATCGCTATGGTGTTTAAAATACGTATCTGCAAACTTAATAAGAGGTGCGATGTTTGTGATATCTACATTATTTTAATCTGTTTTTTACATCACGGTGTTTAGTAGGTATGTACAAGAGACCTATAGTATGTTATTAGATATTCAACTGATCTCCAGCAGTATTATGCGAAGATTACATTTCTGGATGTAGAACATTAATTTTCAAAATATTCACCGAAAAGCGCACATGTTTAAAGGAGATTACTGTTTTCTCTATAGATGTACTTTCTACAACTATATTAGTTTAAATTAAAGTCAATCATAAATATGACCTGTTAATTTAGTTGTATACGTGATTTTGTCTCTGCTTTTACAAGAAGTTTGGTAACAGAGACCGCTTCATATTCAGTAATTTTCTCTATACAAATTGGTTTAAAAGAAACTAGTTTAAAAAATAATCTAAAAGCTTAAAGCCTGCTACCTGAAAAAAAATTCAATTTAATGAAAAAATTCAGCATTAATTTAACTTTAAATTTATTATTATTAAATCTCTCATTTCTAATAAATTTATTTTAAATTTACTTAAAATAATGAATTGATTTGGTTAGAATCCGAGCATGTATTTATCATAAAGGCAAAATTTCATTTTTAAATTTGCTGTTTGGAAACCTAATGTGAAGTAAACTATAGAGAAAAAACGAGATAAATTGGACATAGCTCACAGCTATATCCATCATCCCGTCCGTACAGACAGACCACTGACAGGTCTGTGAGGGCTCAACTTTCTCTCCTCATGTTTACCTCATTATAAACATTTAAACAGTTAATTTCCGGTTAAATAATTAATTTAATTCGAACAATTAATGATGCAATTTAGTTTATTTCCACTTATTATTACACATAGTTTGTTTATGACTAATAATTAAACATCGGAGGAGTTGGTATTCCAGAAGAAAAACACATCAGCTTAGGGCTCTTTATTTTGAAGTGTGAATATCGACTAGCATACTTCTAATTAATTAATTACAATTGAATATATTACGTTTTCGTAATTGCGTAAGAAATAAAAGGTATCTGACGTTGACTCTCCGCATTAATTTATCGTTCTGTTTACTTAATTACCTATTAGGAAAAATAGTATGAATGTAAAGGCCGTTTCTGGGAAATATCAAATCCTCGAATGTTCAATTATTATCAAGAGGTTGCCATTATTTTTAAGTCATTTGAAAATTTATAAAAATTCAGGTAAGCTCCTCTAACAAATGTCAGTTATTCAAGTAAAAATTTTATTTTTCTATTACCGCTTTAGCAAAACTAAAGTTTATTGTTATTATAAAATAAATAATAATAATTTTTCATTTACAACTATAAAGGGTCTAGCCGGATAAGCATGTTAAAAATGCCCTTAAAGGAAATTACACGAAATGAGCGTTAAAGTATTTTATTAGTTATAAAAAAATATTTGCTAGAGTATTATTCCAAAAATCCAAGGGAGGCTGAACTTTTGCAAAAAGATAATTATTTTTTAAAAATATGTTGCAGCTTACATAATGGATGAAAAATTTTGAAAAAATTCTCGAACATAAAGATCTACCAAACGAACTCAGTAAAAATTATTATGCCGTATTTGGCGCGAAATTCAAATTTTAAAAAATTAGCAAAAATTAAAAACGCCCTTTTCACCTTTTTTTTGAAAAGGTGCTACCATAATTTTTTTCTAACAGATGTGCCTTTGCATTACTAATACCCTAATTTTTTTCAGAATTTTTGATTTGGTGGCACATGCTGAAAAAAATAAAAATTAAAATTACACAGCCACACAAAAAAAAATTCTTTCTGATCAAGCAACGAGACGAGTATATCCATATGTATTTTTGATCGCTGATTCCGAATCCAGGGTCAAAAAAGTCGTACACCCCCAAAAAAAATTTTAGAGCCAAAAAACACTCCCTGAATATGAGATAACGCTCTGAAAATGATGTTATCATTTTAATCAATCGTTTTGTTTAATATTTTCGGAAAAAATTGAATGCGTTACGATAAAGATAAAGGTAAATTACAGCGTTCACCCTATCGGTATGAAACGCACACCCATAGAGGGTGAGAACCACCCTCATCTGCCACCAAACCAATTGATAACGACAATGACTGACAAACATTTAAAAATGTTTAAGTTTCATTAGGTTTGCAATAAACTGACGTATAATTCACGTAATACCCCAAAACTACCCCTATAGCGTTTCATACCGATAGGGTGAACGCTGTAATTTACCTTTATTGTTGTTATCATGTTATCATTTTAATCAATCGTTTTGTTTAATATTTTCGGGAAAAATTGAATGTATTACGATAAAAATAAAGGTAAATTACAGCGTTCACCCTATCGGTATGAAACGATATAGGGGCAGTTTTGGGGTATTACGTGAATTCTACGTCAGTTTATTGCAAACCTAACGAAACTTAAACATTTTTAAATGTTTTTCAGTCATTGTCATTATCAATTGGTTTGATGGCAGATGAGGGTGGTTCTCACCCTCTATGGGGGTGCGTTTCATACCGATAGGGTGAATGCTGTAATTTACCTTTATTTTTATCGTAATACATTCAATTTTTCCCGAAAATATTAAACAAAACGATTGATTAAAATGATAACATAATTTTCACAGCGTTATCTCATATACAAGGAGTGTTTTTTGGCTCTAAAATTTTTTTTTGGGGGTGTACGACTTTTTTTGACCCCAGATTCGGAATCAGCGATCAAAAATACATAAGTATATACTCGTCTCGTTGCTAGGTCAGAATTTTTTTTTTTGTGAGGCTGTGTAATTTTAGGTGGTTTTTATTTTTTTTCAGCATGTGCCACCAAATCAAAAATTTTGAAAAAAATTAGGGGTATTAGTAATGCAAAGGCACATCTGTTAGAAAAAAATCATGGTAGCACCTTTTCAAAAAAAAAGGTGAAAAGGGCGTTTTTAATTTTTGTTAATTTTTTAAAATTTGAATTTCACGCCAAATACGACATAATAATTTTTACTGAGTTCGTTTGGTAGATCTCTATGTTCGAAAATTTTTTCAAAATTTTTCACCCATTATGTAAGTTGCAACATATTTTTAAAAAATAATTACCTTTTTTGAAAAAGTTCAGCCCCCCCTTGGATTTTTGGAATAATACTCTAGCATATATTTTTTTATAACTAATAAAATACTTTAACGCACATTTCGTGTAATTTCCTTTAAGGGCATTTTTAACATGCTTATCCGGCTAGACCCTTTAATGTAAACATTTACGACTTTTTGAAACGTTGAAAATGACGTTCTGTTGACTTATTTTCCACCCAAAGGAAAAGCAAATGTCAAAATTTTAGACATTTTTAATTTTAAGAAATTTTTGACAATCGTCAATACAATATTTTTCTATTGGGAACTAAAATCAAAACGGCGCATATGGTGATGCAATTAGACGAGTAAAATCAGATGATTCTTGGTTCATTTACATTCGTTTTATTTATTTTTGTCGGTTCGAAACGTTAGCAATTGAACTGATTTAGTTTTTTTTTTGTCCTGCCCGGCGAACTTCCCATCAATTTGTGGGTTCTTTCTTAGATAGAAAAATATATACATACTATTACATTAATCGAAAGTTGGTAAGTGATTTCCTATTTGGTACTATTTTTTGCTAATTTAGTACTTAACCTAAAAATGTCACTATTATAACTTTATAGTGGATTACACTATCCATATTTTTCCTTGAGTAATAATAATTATATACACAATTTGTGTTTACACCGTTTTCTTTAGCATATTATGAAATAAATGTTAATGAAGAAATGAAAAAAATCGGTCGCTCCTTGACAGTACTTTCCCTATCAATGCATTTATATAAAATAGCTGTGGCTTCGTGGTCGAGTGGTAACGACATTTGCCTCTCACCCAGGAGTCCCGGGTTTTATCCTCGGTCGAGGAGCTAGGATTTTTTCTAAACCAGGGATACAGGGGGTATATTACCTGTTTAATTTTTTTTTTTTTAATTAATTAAAATGGACAAAATAACAACATAAATAAGATGAATATGGCAAATAATATATAAGAGACAAATGAGATAAATGAGACAAATGAGATAAATGAGGCAAACGAAATAAATGAGATAAATTAGGCAAGTAAAACAAATGAGATGTCAGACAAATGAGACAAACGAAATAAAACGAAATAAAATAATTTATTTTCAATCACTTCAAATTGGATATGAAACGTTCGTTTTCGTCATAATCTGAAATTTGGTTATTCTCACGACTCCATTACTTTCTCTATCGGTATAGGTAGATGAGAAAGTAAAAACGGTAGTAAAACCCCGAAAAATTATACAAATGTGATCAAACGAATGTAAACAAAGAGCATCACTCGTTTCGTCAAAGTGCGGTTTTTAGCCACCAGGAGGCAATGTGAAAATTTAAACTCCCAATAACGTCAAAGTTTAAAACTTTCAGTGACAATATTGACAATATCAATAATATTCCTAATTTGGATAAAACGGAAAACGGTTGTAAATAAAATAGTATATAGACCTCGATGGGAACTTCATTACAGCTTCGCGTTATAGCTATCATAGCCCTCGGCTATAATGAAGCACCTTCCACTTTGTTATGCATTGTTGTTAAAGTGATACCTTTATTTGATTTTTTTAAATGTCAAAATCAACATATATCTTCATAAATGTTCTAATTATCATAATTTTTCAATTACGTAACCAATTTTCAATCCGTTTTCATTTTTTAGAATCTAGTTTCGTTGAAAATCAAACTATTATGGCCATTGTTTTCATCATCTATAAAGGAGGAGTTACGTTATAATGAGGGCTACCGTTGTTAGGCTCACAAGTTTTAGCCACTGGCGAATAAGATAAATGCCAAAAGTTATTATTAGGCGCGGAACAAGTTTATTGGGTTTTATTATAATAATTATTTTGTACACTAGTAAATAAAATATCTGATGTGTCCAGCACATAACTTTCTTATACCAGTATATATTATCCTGATTTAAAAAATCATTCTATTTAATTCTTCACTTACCTTAATTAAATTTTAATAGCGTACCTTGAAACGTTTCATTAAAATTTTTAAACAATTAATTATCAGCGTCGTTCGATACTGCCAATATAATTCATGTCATATATTTTAATAATTTCTTCTTATTGTAACTAAATTAGACATTTCAAATATCAAACTGACAAATTCATCCTAACCCCATTTTATGAGGTCAAATGTGTACAAAAATTCAATTTACATCACCTTTATTTAGGTACGTGGAAAATATATTTTACTGGCTTGATATGAGTAGATTTATAATATGATTTATAATCATTCATCAAGAATATATTTTTTTGTAAAGACAAATACAAAAAAGTTTGGGTCCTTTGGACCTCCTTTCAGCTGGTCGATTTTACCCATCACCGAATTTATCATTGTCATAGGCCTTTAGAGCCGTGTACCAAACTTGAATGCTTTATCTCAAAAACTGTGGTTGTTATCGCGATACTACAGCCACGCAGACAGATTTTTTCCATAAAGTTATGTTTTTTCATTATAATTCGTCGAGATTCGTCCAGAAATGCAATAAAAATTTTTAATTTTTTTTTCCAGAAATTGTACCTCTTTCCTCTTTCATTCATTATGTCTCTTCTGGTACAATCACCAAGGACATGGCACCCGAACAAGAGGGATCCTGGGTTTCAGTAGATTTTTCTGAAATTTTTTGTACAATATATATTATGATCCAGAATGACACTTGCATACGCGGGAAATTTTTGTGAGCCTACAGGGTGTACCAGAAAACAGGTCCGAGGATTCCTTCTTTTGCAAAGTTTAAAAATATTAGTTTTCTCTTTGGATATGAATATTCTTTAAAAATCCATTAGTATAAGGATTTTGAAGTATATATATATTTAATGAAGTGTCCTATAATCAAAATATACGAGGTGCTATGATTCTTAATGATAAATACTAACTTTTAAAGTTCTAAAAAATGTATTTTAAATTCTATTGATAAAAATATTGAAAGAATAAATACTTATTTTGTACGTTTTTTGAGGCTATTTCAGTTTCTATAATTAATGTGTACGTAATATTTTTATTATTAATGTAGTGTAGTGTTTTACTCGTTTCCTTGTGTATCGAACTACCACATTGAACGGCTTCCTCAATCAACTTTTTAAAACTTTTTAATTTTGCAAAGTATGCCTTGACATTATTTTGTTATAATGGTTGTCACTTAAATAATTCATTAACTGTGAACAATTATTTCATACGAAAACTGTAAAATTTTAATTTTTTAAAATGGTACAATGTTATACTTGTGGTTGGGAAAACTCAAATTGTAAAGTATATGACAAAAATGATATTAATGAAGAGCGGAAGAAAAATTTCGCAAAATTACATAGAAATCGGTTTCGTTTCAATGAAATTATGTTAAACGAACAGTCTAGGATTTGTTTAAATTGTAAAAGAAGAATAAACAGAGTACTGAAATGGAAGATGATCCGTTGGAAATCCCTATGGACGTTTTAGTACAGTATAGTACAATGAATTGTTTTTTTTTGTCAGAGAATTTGTCGATTTAGAGTAAGCGCTGATGCAAGAAAAGACATTTTCTTAAAATCACGAAGCTGTAACCAACATTTAAGCGAAAAGGGATTAATACATCTTAAGTTTATGGCTTGTACCGCCACGAATAAGCATGACGGGATCAGAAACTGGTGAATAGTTTAGAAAAATTAGGCAACATGCTCAGAAAGTATCATCTTCAAAATACGAAGATGAGGCCAATTTTGATGACGATGACTTTAAGTCCATTATATCTTTAAATAAAAACCAATTTCGTAAATTATTTCAATTTTGCAAACCTGTACAATATGGCGGTCATTTAAAGAATGTCACAAAGAAACATTTAATAACTTTTTTGATGAAAATGAGACAGCGATTATCAGATACCAGTTTAAAAACGCTACTGAATTACTCGTGCCGACAAAATGTAAGTATAGCTATTACCATTGTAAGACATAGCCTTATGGTCACATTTATACCTGGAAACTTAGAATTTGATTGTCGTGAAGCTTAAAATAAAGAACAATATCATAAATAGCTGTGTTACAAGATTTTCAAATATTCTCTACAATCCTGAACCAGAATATCTGGAAGCAATTTTATACCCTGACTGTACATATTTAAAAGTTCCAAAAAGCTCCCATTTTCGAATTCAACAACAGTTTAACTCTTACCATAAAAAGTATAATTTGTTAGAGGTAGGCCAAATAGTCACTCCGGATGGATATATTTTAGATTTACATGGTCCATATTTCTCGGATGTTCGTAATAATGACTCAGCAATTCTTTTACATGACATGACCCAAGATCAACACAGATTAAGAGAATGGGTTCAAGAAGCTGACATATTTGTTGTGGATAGTGGTTATAGTGATGCTGTTCGGTTTCTTGAGGAACTGAATTTAAACTACGAAATTCCACCTCACCTGTTACGTAATCAAAGGCAGTTTACCACAGAGGAAGCGAATCTTTCGAGAGTTATTACAAAAAACACGTTGAATAGTGGAATCAAGAAATGGACATTTAAAATAAGTTTTTAAACTTTTTTAGGAATATGATACCAATTCAACACTGTGTACACTTGTCAGATTTTTTGAAAATTCCGTGCCCTATATTAAACAGATTTCACAGACCTCTTCACTTGTAAGATGCAAATGAGGAGCTGGCACAACGTATGTTAGAAATTAGAAATGGAGATAACATTAATTTGCTTCGTGCAAGAGGTCATGGCCTCTGGATTAACATTCATGAATATGATTTGGAAAGATTTCCTAGACTAAATTATGATTACAAGGCTGAAAACTTTAGGAACCTACCAAGTTCGATTATCTCCAAGATCTGTTCAAGACACCACAAATCGCAATCCAAACAACGAATTTATTCTTCAAACTCAGTTATTTGAACCAGGACTTATAAGAGCAAAAATATTTTCTCGTTTTACTCAGCCGGTGAGACATTTCATTTTTATTTCCTACCGTGAAAATCCTGATCAAAATGTGGATACTATATCAGGAACATACTGCACATGCAAAATGGGAGCAAGGACATTAGGAGTATGTGCTCATGTAGCTAGTTTGTTGTGGTACCTGGGATATGCTAGACATGAAGAAAATGTGAAATATTCATCAAATATACTTTTGGAAGTTGTTTTAGATGCGGTCAATAGAGAACAAATTCATGTTGTAATTAACTGATTTGTATTTAATTATTTTAGTATCTTTGGATAGTGATTCTTTAAATACTCTATTTTAGAATTTTCAGAATGAAAAGTCATTAACTTATAACAAAACAGGTATTTATTTTTTTTTGTTTTTATGCTGTCAAATGTGTACTTGTTAAGTCCTAAAATGATATATATTTTTTTAAATCGGGTTGTATTAGAACTGATTTGTGTTTAATTATTTTATTTTTAGTATGTTTGTCATTATTTGTTAATTTAGAAATAAATGTTTAATTATCGAATGATAATAATGAATTTTAATGATTACCTGTTAGAACAGTTCTACGCTTAACTTTACTCTTGAATTATTTTATTGCAATCTCCTTAAAAATATTTCAATAAAAACATTTTTTTCTTCTCGGAGTATCAAATGCCGGTCAGTCCTCCCGTGGCCTCCGGCCTATATTATTAACAATTATTGTATTATCATTGTTATCATCATTACTTTTATTCTCTCAATATTTTTACAATAGTTTGCATCTAAAACATATTTTCTAGAACTTTAAAAGTTAGTATTTATCATCAACAATCAAAGCACCTCGTATATTTTGATTATAGGATACTTCATTAAATAAATATATACTTCAAGATCTTTATACTAATGGATTCTCTAAAGGATATTCATATCCAAAGAGAAAAATAATATTTTTAAACTGTGCAAAAGAGGATTCCTCGGACCTGTTTTCTGGTACACACAAATTTTCCGCATATACAAGTGTCATCCTGGGTCATAATATACTGTACAAAAGTTTCAGAGAAATCTACTGCAACCCAGGATCCCTCTTGTTCGGGTGCCATGTCGTTTAATTTGTACCTAAAATGTTGTTGAAAATCTTAATTGTGAAATTTGGGAAGTCTTCAATTGGTATTTTTTTAGTTATCGTGGCCCCCGCGCGCACACACAACACACACACGCACGCACGCACGTACACGAACCGACAGACATAATTCGAAAAATAGTCAGAATGGATTCAGGAGGGTTCACTTCCTTGTATTAGGTATAAGAAAGTAAAAAACTTGTTAGTTATGTCTCAGTGTTGTGCAGTTCAATTTTGTTCGAAAATAAAAGGCGGTTATATGTTTACGGGCGACAATACTCGCCTAAAAGAGTGGTTGGTAGCGATTTGCAGAGATAACTTTACTTCTTCGAAACATTCGCGTGTTTGTAAGAAACATTGTAATACTGACGATTATGCTGTACCAAAGGAGCCTACTACAGAACATTGTTTTTATCATATAACCTAACCTTAATGATATAAGACACCTCTGATAAGGACAGTAATTTCCCTACTGAGCAATTAAATTACTACTTTTCCCCTCTGCCCTCATTGTGTTAAACGTTTTTCAGCTAATTTTTATAAAAGGCACTAAAAGCCCGCGTTAGAAAGCCATAATAAACATTAACGTTCAATGACATTTACCTTACCCTACACTAACGCCCCTCGTGGTGAATTCAATCGCGATAGCCTTCATTAGACTGAGCCAAATTCACAGCAATTCAGCGGCGTCGTAGAGAACGAACCCTTTATTACGTATTAAGTAAACAAGAGATGCTAAAAAAAATTGGAGACACATTAAAACAAAAAAAAATTGATAGCGGTAGGCGAAATGATACAGGCAACAGGCAATCATGTGACAAATGTGATCCTGCGTTGGACCGTCGCCTGCATTTTTACTTTCTAGTAAAAGAGTTGAAACCGTAAATGCAAAAACTGTACGGAATCTAGTTGTAACATCGTTGAAAGCAATGGGCATTACTAGTCCACAAGTGTTCAAGATATATTCCAGAAAATAGAGTCAGTGCTCTCATATTATTTTTAAGATCCACTTTTGTATAATCTCTAACTGATTTAAACTAAAGACTTGATGGACATCTCATTTTAAGAGACGATCTATAATAATCCCTAAATATTTAATATATTTGGTGCAAGGGATCTCATATGTCGTATCCTGACATTTTGTTTAAAGGGTTGAAAGATCAGGATAGATTTCGTGACTCGTTGCAAATGGTAAATATTTTGTTTTGTTAAAATGTATGGTTAATAACCATAATCAAACAATTTTTTCAAGCCTACTAAATCATGCTCTACTTTATCTAAAGCGAGTCCCAAGTTAGATCTTCATAAAAAAGTTAATGATTTGTCTTATCGAATTTTACAAAAAAAAAACAAGTTAATTATATATAGGCTAAACAATAACGGTCCAAGAACTGTTCCCTGTGGAACGCCAAACTCTACAGTTTTCGTTTCACTAATTACTCCATTTAATTATATACATTGTTTTCTGTTATGTAAATAACTTTTTATTAACTGTAGACTGTTATCACGAAAGGTTTTTAATTAGTTTGGAATGGTCCACAGTATTAATGGCTTTGGCTAGATCTACGAAGATGCAAAAAACAGCCTGTAGGGCCGTAGTCCGCAGTTTGGGGTGGAGATAGCATTCGATTACAGGGGCACGGCAGTATAAAAAAGTGATCAACAAAAAATAAAGTAATTTGTTAAATTTTTTATGAACGTAGCCGCAGCTTTAATCATTGTATCTTTTCGTTTTATGCGATGTTCTACCCCAAATTTCTTTTTCATATTCATAATATTCAAGAAAAACAAAAACAGTTTTTAAAATAGCAAAATAACAGAAATACCCCAATTGCCACAAAAAATAAAGAAAACGTTTTAAGCCTGCCATAAATTACAGATGCCTGAACAAAAGAACATTCGGTAACAGACAAAAAATATATGGAAGGAAATTCAGGTTATACATTTTTTAATGTCTACAAGTTTAGTAATTTTAAATATTTACCTAACACGTTTTCTTGCCCCTGTTCCTACATGATTTTTGAGAGTCCACGCAGGTTGGTCTTCCAGATCTTCATGATATTTCTCGTCCACGTAGAAGTCTAAATCTATGCCACTTCTCTTCTTTCCACTTTCACTGTTTATGTCCATAGTCGGTAATTTGACGCTCATGTACCTAGCATTGAAAGCAGCACCCAATATCTCTTGCAATGCTTTTTCTGGTATTTCGCTACATATCGCCTGCAAAAATAAAATAAAAACTGTGAACACAAAACATTACTTTCCGTTTCGGAAAATGCAAAAAACCATCTGTAGCTATTATTTGTACAAAGAGATGTACGTGCGGCATCAAACGTAACGTGAAAAAGGCTCGGTGGTGTAGTTTGTTACAGCGCGCGATGGCAAGCACTTTTCCATCGTAGCTGTTGGTTCGCAACCCGTCACCGACACTGGCAAAATCGTGGAAATTGTTGTATGTTCACGTTTATCTAAGTGTGACTCCTACTAGATAGCCTCGGCTTTGGATTCGAGGGCTGTCTTATTTCTGTTGTTTATTTACTGTTATTTAAAGCATTGTTAGACAGATAACATCTGTAGTAATATAATAATATTAGTAATAATAATAATAATAAAATGGTCGTCCTAATAATCGGTGTACTCGGTGTTACAAACCCTTAGTAGGGCCTGCAGGTAACGTGGACCGAACCCCAAGCCTTCAGAGCCGGTGCTCGTAGCCCAAATATTGATGTTTCAACCCCAGTTTTGCGACTTCAAGAACTACAGGATTTAAAGAAGAAAAAATGGAAAAAAAACAACTCGTTTGACGTTTTCTGTTAGGTTTATTAAAATAAATTTAAAATTCGTACTATTAAGATATGATCTGAATAAACAAATAAAACAAAGATTTAATTTAAACTAAAATTTAGAAAAACAGCATATTATAAAAATTTGTTTCTTTCTCAGAGGATCAGTATTTACAGATAAGTAAGTGTGACTTATAAAACCACCCCCAAATCTCGATTACGAGTAAATGGAATCAAAGCGACTCAAACTACACAACAAACAATTTAAAATGTATATCAGTTTTCTCCAAAACGTCTCGGCTCTCGTGGCCACTGTCGGTGCATCAACACACTCATATTTAACCCACAGATTTATTTAAGTTTTATCTTTAAAATTTCAAATGTTCACTCATTACACACGGCTAAAACAGTTAGTTTATTTTTAGTTAAGTATACTTTTTTTATAAGTTTGGAAAATTTTTTAATTCTGTTAATTATTTATAATAATTTATTTAGATTTTTAATTTGGTTTAATCTAATCACCGCCCGCGTGTTCTACTCTTCGATGCCCGTACCTGATCTCCTCTTTTTTCTCCCCGACATCCGCTCGCCAGTTCTTTATCAGTTCTTTCTCACAGAAACTGCAGCTTTGCAAATTACTTTTCCAGCCTACACGGCCTTACATTGTAAGACGACTCATATTCATGATTTATACAGGGTGGTGTCACATCGGAGGAATAAAGCCTACGTTGCTCTCGGAAATGAAGACCATACCAGCCTGCCAAAAATCAGCCGAGTAGCAGGCAAGCCAAATGCAGAGGACGGTCATTCTGGGTCTCTCAGTCTGTTTAGGGTACATAATTCTGGTATCTACAGTCACTAACCTTGCGGGATTTGGGGGATGGCGGTAGTTAAATGGTTCCTAGAATATACAGGTTGTTCCACCTAAGAGAGATTCTTCTGTAACTATGTAACTGTAAAATTTATAAAAAAATGGTTTTGATAAAAGTTGTCTGGAATCATGTGGGCCATGTAGAGAAAAATTTTTTAGCTTTACAGGGTGTTCCATTTCGCGTGAGCCCTACATAACTTTGTTATTTTAAATGGAACACCCTGTATATTATTGCATTTTTGAATTCCGTGGTTAATACTAGGTAGAGTTTATTAAGTGTACATGGTGTTTAAATCTTACCGATATTCAGTTGCTCTTGAAAAAATCACGATTTCAGCTCTCTAAATGAGGCTAGATAGCATCTAAACCGTAAGAGTTAGAAACGTGCAGTTTTCACAATTCGTTTTGGCATAAATTACTCTATCTTATCATCTGTGAGCAAAACGTGTACATTATTCAGACTCGGGTATACTGAGACCTACATTTAATAATCTTACGAGTTGAAAAACTTTTTTTTTTCAAATAAAATTACCCATATTAATTGTCATGGGTGAATTTAAAATTGAATGCCCTTTCGACTGATATAGGCTTATCTATATTTATCTCTAACAGTTTTCCAGGAAAATCAGGTTCTTTTCTAAAGTCCGAAAAAGTAGCTATGTAAAAGCGTCAAGAAGGCCTTGCAAAACAACTTTTCCCTCACATTTTATCAGGCTTGGGCCTGACAGTATCAATATTTACTGGCATGTTTAAAAAGTGGTTTGACAAATAAAAGTAAACCACTAACAACAACTAAAACAAAACTCAAAACGAAACAAACTGAAACTCGGAAAACAACAAGGAGAAGAATACTTAGACCGCTGATTTACATCAACTGCTCGAAGTGTCCTCCATTTTGATTAATACACAAACGAATTCGGTTTTTAAAAGACTGTTCAACATTGGTCAGCATGTGTGGCGTAATTTCTTGAAATGCTACTGTAATGCGCTGCCGCATATCTTCCGCGGTAGTTGGTGGTGTAACGTAAACTTTACTTTTTATAAATCCCCATAAAAAGAAGTCGCAATGTGTCATATCTGGACACCTTGAAGGCCAACTCACTGGTCCCCCGCGCCCAATCCATCTCTTGGGAAAAGTTTCGTGTAAAAACTGACGAACCGCAGCGGCATTGTGAGGTGGAGCACCATCATGTTGCATCCACATTCTTCGAAGTGTAGCTAAAGGAATGTCGCCTAACAAATCTTCTAGTGTTTGTTAAAAAATTTAAATAAACTGCTCCAGTTAGATGCTGGTCAAAAAAAGAATGGTCCAATGATATGGGTTCCCAAAATTGCTCCCCACACGTTCAAAGACCATCTGTGTTGGCTATGAGTTGTCCAGAATTGGTGAGGATTTACTGTGTCATGATAATGGCAATTATGACGATTAACGAAACCATTTTTATGAAAAATAGCCTCATCGGAGAACATGACCCGTTTAAAAAAATCATCATCTTGATTTAACATCTCAAGTGCCCACTGACAAAACTCCAGTCTCCGCTGAAAGTCTACTTCTAGCAACTCTTGGTGTAATTGGATGCGATAAGGATGATAATTGTGCTTTTTTAAAATCCTATGTATCGACGTTGTACTAATACCCGTTGTGTGACTAATTTGTCGCACACTTATTTGCGGGTTTTCCTGAATACACCCCAGCACAAAAAATGTATTTTCCTCCGTAACTACAGTTTTATGGCGATTTCGTTTTGTATGTAGAATATTACCAGTATTTAAAAACCTATCAAGCACTAGTTGAAAGGCTTTACGCCGTGGATGTGGTCTGTCTGGATAGCGCTGTGCATAAATTCGTGATGCCAATAATGGATTTCTTTCGCACTCACCGAGGACAAAAACCATATCAATCATTTCTTCCTGCGTCAGCGACATTTTGAAAATATTATAATAAACTTTTACTCTCTACTTAGCAAAATAACTACAACGTCAACGTTAATCAAAACTAGAGTGACATTTAATTTGCTTTGTATGTCAAACAGTGCAATAAACATTGTTTGCAAGGCCTTCTTGACGCTGTTACATAGCTACTTTTTCGGGCTTTAGAAAAGAAAGTGATTTTTCTGGAAAATTGTTAGAGATAAGTATGGACAACCTTATATCAGTCGAAAGGGCATTCAATTTTAAATTCATCCATGACAATTAATATGGGTCATTCCATTTAAAAAAAAAATAATTTCAACTCGTAAGATTATTAAAGAGGTCTCAGTATTTCCGAGTCTGAATAACGTACACGTTTTGTTCACAGATGGCAAGATAGAGTAATTTATGCCAAAACGAACTGTGAAACCGCACGTTTCTAACTCTTACGGTTAAGATGCTATCTAGCCTCACTTAGAGAGCTGAAATCGTAATTTTTTTCAAAAACAACTGAACATCTCGAAAACAGTAATATTTAAACACCATGTACATTTAATAAACTCTACCTAATATTAACCAAGGAATTAAAAAATGCAATAACATACAGGGTGTCCTATTTAAAATAACAAAGTTATGTAGCGCCCACACGAAATGGAACACCCTGTAATACTAAAGATATTTTCTTTACATGGCCCACATGATTCCAGACAACTTTTGTTAAAACCATTTTTTTATAAATTTTACAGTTACATAGTTACAGAAGAATCCCTCTTAGGTGGAACACCCTGTATAAACAATGTATAGATATTATACAATACAATAATAATTACCGCATTACGGAAATTACCCTATAGTAAATAAACAAATAGAATTGCGCATTATTAATTAATATGTTTTTTGTATTAAATATGACTTAAATAAGTAAAGATATTCAAGGTATTTTCAAAGAAGCTAATTAGAAAGGAATTCATCAAAGTAATCAATTATTTTTTAATTAGGCAATGTATGTTGTCTCCTTTAGTATTTAGAATAGATATTTTACATTATTTACGTTTAAACTGATATATAGTATTGGATTGTCGTATATCTATGGGTAGAAAATTAGAAACGCGAGGTGGAAGGAAGTTAAAATTTCTTTGGCCTACGGTTTTAACAGGCAGGAATTTTTGCTAGCAAATTTGATATAGCACTTGTAGGATATATATAACTGAGTAGCTGTAAATTATTTCTGTTTCCGTATTGATTAATATCGATAAGCAGGAAAAATATCTGAATAACATCAAACAATCTGGATTAGGAGAATAATAAATCGGTTGAATAAATTGCCGGTTTATTTAGCATTATTCTTAGGAACCCCTTTTGTACTGTTTTTAAACTTCTTAAATGAGCATATAAGGCACTACCCCATCCCAAAATACCATACGAGAATCTTGACTCTAATAGTACGTGGTATATGATTTTCATTTGCTTTGGATCTAATATTTTATTTAAAAATTTGATTTATATAATACACTTCTGAGTGCCCGTGTAACCGCATTTATATATCTCAGATATTTATCTATGTAGACTACTAAATATTTAGTGAAATGTGAGCCACTTATTTCAATCAAACTATCGTGTATATTTATTTATAGTTTATTATAATTAGGTATGTTATTTCTATTATAACTGAAAGAAACGTATGTAGTTTTCTTGTAATTAATGATTAGTACCTTATGATAATACAAATCTATTATATTTTTTAAATCATTTTCTACATTTCTTTTTAGATCTGACCATGATGACGATTCATAAAAGATGGCCGTGTTATCGGCAAAACTGATTATTTATATAAATAATAAATAGAATTAGCCCCAATACAGTCCCTTGTTGGACGCCAAATTGCACAATTCTGTGGTTACTGACACTGTTATTAATTTTGACGAATTGTTTTCTATCATAGAGATAACTGGTAATCAAATCATGCATCTTCCCTCTAATTCTATAATATGTCAAGGCATCCAACAACTGTACATGACTGACAGTGTCGAATGCCTTGGCTAAGTCTAAAAATATACAAAGTGAGGCTTTGCTTTTATCTAATACCTCAATAATTTTTCTTGTAAGAAAAGACATAGCATCTCCTGTGCATCCACTCTCCAAAAGCCAAATTGCTTATCAGAAATTAGATTATATTTGTTTAAAAACTTTATTAGCCTTGTTTTAATAATTTTTCAAAAAATTTTTCTTAAATTTGTAATTAATGATATTGGTCGATCATTAGACACTAGTTTTCTCTCTCAGCTTTTAAACATTGGTTTTATAAGAGCATTTTTAAATTCAGGTGAGGCGACTCCGGTTACGATATTTTTATTAATTAAATAAATAAGTGGGGGTGCTATTTCTTCCGATACCTCCAGTCCTGGTGCTTTATTCGTTTTTAGCGAGTTTATGGTATTAATATTTTTTTTTCTACAGGTTAAAAAAAGAAAGAAAAATGTGTTGAATATATTCTGGCAGGGGGAGATTGTGGTTTACGAATTTTTTCTGCCAAGTTTTTACCAACATCCACATAAAAATCATTAAACACATTTGCCATTTCAAGATCGAAACTTCTTTAATATTATTTTGTTTGCCTACTGAGTTTATATTCTTTATTGTATTTCATAGATTTTTTACGCAATTTGCCTTTTTATCTATGTGTTCCTTATATTTTATTTTGGTGTTTTTAAATAAAACATTTAAACGGTTCCTATAGCTAATAAATTTTTATTTTAATATAATTTGGATATTTTTTATGTCATTTGTATAGCTCATCTCTCGTATTTACTGAATTTGTTAATCCACTTGTTATCCAGTATTTTCTTTTAATATTTTCACATTTTATTTTAATTGTTTTTGTACAGTTATTAATCTGTTCAGTTAAAATGTTAATAAAAATAGTTGTCAAGTCCAGTACATTATTTTTAGTGTAAAATTGTGACCAGTCATAATATTCAAATGTGATTTTAAATCAATATAATTTTAAATTTTAAAAATATCTCCTGTTTGTTTCTTTCAACATCAGTAAATTAATAATTGTCATAAAATGATCGGTAATGTTTGATTTTATAATAAATGGAACACAATTATCTATTACATCCTTTTTTGTATTTAATAAAATATGGTATGTACATGAATCACCTCCTTCTCCAAGTCTTGTGTTTACAGTAACTACAGAAACAAAATTAAATTCACTCAGATTTGTTAGATAATCGGAAATAATATCTGAGTTTTGTTTAATATTTATATTAACATTCCTACTAAGACGTGAATATCTACATTGAGGATGGGTGTTGTTAAAAAATATTCTTTTAAACGTTCTAAGCAACATTTTTGTACTAGTAGATGGCTGTTATTAGGATAATTTTATTTTTTATATTTAATTTTATTTCTAAAACTTTATATTCACTTATTGCCAAAATTTTTTGCGAATAAATTAACGACTTTTTCAAATAAATTACTAGACCAACGTTTTGATCTATACTTCCTTCATTGTAAATAAAATCATATTTTTCCAATTGCGGTCGCGAATTTTTTAATAGGTGGGTAAAGTGTAATTGTGTTCTATTTGATAGGGTCGTTACTAGTGATGCAAGCTAAGGATCGTTCTCGTTCGTGCTCCGAGAACATTCGCATATATTTGCGAACGTTATCTTACCTTCGTGCTCAAACTGATGCTCAATTGTGAAAATGTGCGAACATTCTCTTTAAAATTCTTAAAATCTCTTGTAAATTCGCGAATATTCCTCATCATTCCCTAAAATTCGCGAACATTCTCGTTGCAACCCTGCCCATGTTTTGTGCGTTATACAATACCTGAGTTGTCTCTAACAATACCAATCCATTACTATTACCATATTGCCGATAAGCCGCGCCGTTGCCAGTCCCGTCAGGCAATGTTGTGCATAATCTACATTTATAAGATGTCAGTGTGCAAATTGGGAACAGAATCGTCAATTCAGAACTTTGAGAATATTTCATAAAAAAAGAAATGTGCAATTTGAGAATTCTCATACAAATTTTAAAATAAATGGTCCTGTTCGCGAAAATACCTTCATTAAAGTACAACTCACATTCGTTGTCATAACACATTTTCGAGTAAAATTTTTTGAGATGTTTTATTTGTTCTCTATTCGTACTCGTTTATTCTTGTTTTTCTCTAGGAACGTTCTCCAAAAATAAATTATCGAGAATTTTGTATCACTAGTCGTTACTATCTGATTCTCCTATCTGTATTTGTATGGTAGTTGTGTGTGGAAAGATGTCTAAAACTCGCTTTCTTTTTCTATAAATCCTGTCAAAGTGTTACAACGTTGGTAGAAGTGTAAGTTAAATTATGCGTGAAATAAATGAATTCTGTATAATTTAAATAGATCTATACCGGGTGTTTCAAACATTATGTAACCAAACCCTTACATTATATAGATGGGCTCAACATGAAATGAAAACTCTTATAAATATTTCGTCAATAATACATAAAAGAGTTACACCCTTTCAAAATGGGGGTAAATATTTTTGTGCTGTAACTCATAAGTCATAAGAAATACGTATATCAAACTTTAGAGATTACTTTTTGTTTAGGATCTAAACAGTGTCATACATTCACTTAAGATAATTTACAAAACAGTAATAAATACTAGAAATAATACCTAAATAGGTACCAAAGTCAAAATCCATGTATGCCATGTATGTGAAAAACACTTGATAGGCCAGAGTGCACATAACTGCAGAAAACATGTTACAAGTACAAGCCATAAATAAAATTGTACCTAAAAATATCCATACTGGAAATGTATCTGACTTAATTCATGTTAAGCGTGTATGAAATACCTTAGTGGGTAATAGACAAAGCACACTTTCTTTTATTCTAAAAAAGAACATAATTCGGGCTGGCCGTTACCTACGAGAAAACAAATACGACGACAATTTTCCCGTATTAAAGAACTAATTGAGAATAATATGAAGTGTGCAGTGTGTTATAAAAACATATGGATGACGATACCACAGACGCAAGAAACAATAAAGTGGAATGTGTTAGTACGTATTTTGCAACCCCAATCCGCCTGAGTGTAAGATATATTTGATAGCCAGTAAAAAGATAAAAAAATAACTGTGACGCAATTGAACGTCTTGTACTGACAGCAATGAATAAATTTAATATACAGAAACACAACGTTTTAATGTCAGTGGCCAATGGTGCTGCATATATGCGTAATTAGGTGCATCACTTGTATGTAAAGTGTATTACGTATAATCTGTTTACAGCATATTTTCCATAATGTAGCAGAAAATGTTCGAAGGAGCTCAGACGTTGACAAGTTAATTGCGAATACAAAAAAAATGGTTAATTCGGCTAAACGTATTCAAGAATTTCACAAAGTGAAAGTATCCTCAAAAATTTCCGAACCACCACAGCTTGTAATAACGAGATGGAGAACAAGGCTGCAAGCGGCTTTTTATTATGAAGAACATTTGGACAAAGTTGAATCCGTAATATTGGAATTCGATTCTTGTAAATCCAGTTGTATTAAGGCAAGTTAGGAGCAAGTTAGCAACGCAGAAGTCAAAGACGATTTACTTACTATACATGAAAATTATGGCATATTAAGAGGGGCATGAAGAAAAATCCAAGGAGTAGACCTTCATATAATTCTGTTCTTATCAAAAACTATGCATTACACTGGTCTGCAACGAAATCCTCCTTTAAAAAATTATGCTATAAGTATGAAGATTTTAATGCTCTGAATCTATTCCCGTTGGCCGATTTTTTTCTATCACGTCTAGATTTTTTATATGAATTTTTTTTTTAAATTTCATAAATTTTGTTTTTTTTTTAATTTTTTTTTTGTCAACATCAAGAACAGTATGCATACATACAAAATAAGTTTTAGCGAGTTGTAAGAGAAAGAAAGAAAGTATTGACAGTGATTTTTATGGTAGTAGATATGCGCATGCGCAGTATTCGCTGTGACTTTACTTTCTTTCTCTTACAACTCGCTAAAACTTATTTTGTATGTATGTATACTGTTCTTGATGTTGACAAAAAAAAAAAATTAAAAAAAACAAAATTTATGAAATTTAAAAAAAAATTCATATAAAAAAATCTAGACGTGATAGAAAAAATCGGCCAACGGGAATAGATTCAGAGCATTAAAATCTTCATACTTATAGCATAATTTTTTAAAGGAGGATTTCGTTGCAGACCAGTGTTATCTCAAAACAGTATGATACATGTAGATAAGATATTAAACTAGGAGTTAATAATTTTTTATTACTAAATACGGTGTATTAATGAAGTTATAACGAATCAAAAAATAATAGCAAATCAAAATTTTGTGTCACTGATCATTACCAAAATTTATCATCTCCCTCAGATAAAATTCAATAAACTATTTCTCGAAAATTAAACTGAAATACGCAGAATTAAAAGCAAAGAACAGAATTTTTTTAAAAATTATTATTTGTCGGCCATTGTTGCCTAAATATGTCGCCGTTATTAGCGAAGATATGTACCAAACAGAAGAACTTGAAATTTGGGTATTATAATGTAGATGGCGCCAGTGACAGTTTTCAAACTTTGTTTTATAGAAATGTGCATCACTTGAAAAACAAAACTGGTTGAATCAGATACAACACTTCCAATATATTTTATCGTAGAAACTAACTCAACTATTCACTATCTACCTAAAACTTTAGTACTGGCGCATTTAAATAAGAATGACAGTATAAACTATAAAAAACTATAGATTTTTATTATTGTTATCATGTTAGGTTTGAAAGGATGCTTTTGTAATACCCAATAATTATTTCTTTATTTTTTCTAAAAATACTGTTTTTTTAAAATTGTGAACACCTCATATATGTGAAAAAATACCAATTGACGTTTGTTCGTCTAAGACATTATTGCCATGCGCGGATTGTAGGCCGAGAGAAATGTACAGGTCAGCAGAAGCCTGTACTTACATTGTTTTCAGTCTATTTATCCAAGTTAATTTAATTGTTTTCTCATGATGAGTCCTTTTTCTCGTTTTTCCTATACTTTTCGGCATCTTTAAAACCATCACAAATCACTGGCACAAAAATTGCAGAAAGTATAAAAAAACACAGAAATGAATGTAAGAAGTAAAAGCGCAAAACAAGTCACAACACTCAAGTCAAATTCAGGAATAATAAATACCGAATAAATTATCCTTTTTTGATACATCTCTTTCCAGTCATTGCAGACTTTTAAGAGGAAATGAGATAGTTAGTGCAAAGCACTCTGATTGGGCAGCCCTTTTTGCAACTTAGACTACAATAGTTGACCAGTTCAGCTATGTGGCCACTTTTTCCAATTCAATGTATTTATAATATAATGTACAATATCTGTTATTTTTGTTTGGGACATGATACACATATTGAAATATTTGTATCATGGGTTTCGGAAAAGATTAATGAGAAGAGCTTTTCAAGTAATGAGATTAAAGAAAGTGAAATAAAATATAAAACCTATATTTACGTACGGTTATGAAGATTTTGTACAGTTTAAAAAAAGGTAGATAAAAGGTATTACTTTTTCTTGGTGTGAACTATTGAAAGTAATATTATATTGTTATGTTTGCATTTGTTATAATTAAATGGACCAATTTTTTTTCTTTTTCTTACTGGATAATTCCTGGCGTATAATCGCGAAAATCAAACAAACGAATGAATAAATAACTCAGTGATTTGATTTACTTTGGATATAACAAAATTTATGTCTGCCGAAATACACTTCGATTGGTTCGTTAGTGGGGGCTAGTGGATTTAGGTTGTACTCAGTATTGGAGCATGGAACCCAAGCAATATTTGAAGGCACGACTATCAGTACTGATTGAAGAAGTTTTGCAAAAAAAATTGGAAAATAGTTGAGAAAAAAAGTTATAAAAATGCGCAGCCTCCAGAGTAAATCACTGTTAGGCAGACCATTAGTAAAAATTTTCAAACAATTTTTTTTTTGTAATCAGAAGGAAAATTTATCACCCTTTTTTTTCGTTTTCCATAATTTTGATTTTTTGTGTTATGACATATTAAAATTTACACAATGATTAACTTACAGTTCAAAGTGTCATAACTTTACAGAAAATCAAAATTTTCGAAAACCAAAAAAAACGGGGGTGATAAATTTTTTTCTAATTACGAAAAAATAAAAGTTTGCAAAGATTTTACTAATGGTCTAGAAGTAATCTGGGGAGGCTATGCATTTTTGTAAATTTTTGTTCTCAATTTTTTTTTTCAATTTTTTTTCTGCGAAACTTCATCAGTATTGATAGTCGTGCCTGGGTGCCATGGTACAATATTGAGATATTGTATAACCTAAATCCACCAGACGTCACTGGTTAACGTTTTCACTTTTATCCATATATTTTCTGTCACCACTTTTACATACTTGTGAATTTTGTAGCTTCACCAAGTTATTCATTTGTTTAATTTTCCCGAATAGACAACATTTTTAATAAAAAAACAAAAAAAGAAACAGGGCTCGTTATTCTTAATGAAAAAAAAAACTGTTTAAAATATAGTAGGTAGGAAGGGGATAATTTTTTAAACATAATTAACACAAAAACATATCATTTTTATCAAAAGTTAATCCTTTGCCAATGATTTGTGGATTAGGTAAATTTTACAGAATATGTAGTTTTTGGCTCGCCGTGTTTATAACTTACGGCTAACATTTGCGCCACCTACTGACGGGAAGTTATATTAGACAGTGATGTTGTTAAATGTTATGTAGATTTGTCCATCCAAAATTGTATTCTCAAATGCTAGGAGGATAAAGGGAAAGGGCATTGTGCTGCCATCTAAGAAGTGTTATGACATTAACTTTTTCATGGCCCTCTTAACAGACACTACAAAAAAAAATTACAAGCCAACTGGTTATCTTTATCTAAATCTTTTAAAATAGTGAACAATATGTATATGACATTACAGACGTTAACAGATGATCCTGGTGTTCTTATTGACGAGAAATTTAAAAGCGTTTTAAGTAAAAATCCAGATATTGACAAATTGCGTAATATTAAGAAGTGTCTAAGTGACAGAAGTGCAAGTGTTCTAGAACGATATTATGCGTATGCAAATATTACGTCTTTGGACGTAGAACGTTTATTTTCAAAATGCGCTTAAATATTTACATCCCGGCGTAGACGTTTAGCACAGGATACTATAGAAGGTTTAATAATGATGCAGGTGTACACTGACAACAATAAATAACTGTTAGTGGATAATATGTCTTACTCCATGCCCCTTACTGACGCCAGTCAATTTCTTAATACGAGCTGGGTTTAAAAATAAATATAGTTTAAAAAAACTAAAAAACACGCTTTTAAAGCACATGAAACTAAAAAAGTGAAAAATAATTATTAATATAAACTGAAAACAATAATGAACGAAAAATACTAGTATTATTGTGAAAAAAGCGTGGGTTGCTCGATATACGAAAAATATGGCACAAAGCGCCCCACGCTTTTTTCACAATAATACTAGCATTTTTCGTTCATTATTGTTTTCAATTTATATTAATAATTATTTTTCACTTTTTAGTTTGATGTGCTTTAAAAGCGTGTTTTTTTAGTTTTTTTAAACTATATTTATTTTTCACTTTTTAGTTTGATGTGCTATGAAAGCGTGTTTTGCCGTTTTTTTAACTATATTTATATTGCTTATTGATGCTGATATTATAACATATTACGATCCAACAGATATTTCCGAAAAAAAAATATATTTTTTTATTTCAGCCATGGGATTTGAACTCACGCCCGAGGAGTCCGTCGTTTCGCGTCGACTAAGACTTGCCCGCTCGGCCAACGACCGAACTGAGAATCAGGGAATATACTTACAATATTAAGTCTCTTACTCTCACGCAGAGGATATGTGAGTAAAGGACTCGCGATCCTGATCAGGATAATGATATAAACTGATCAAATTATTGTATTGTTACCGGTTCTTCGTAAGTGTACAAAGTTTCAATTAAAGCTGTCCGTTTAAAGTGGGTCAAAATTGAGTCCAAAGAGTCGGTTACAAACAAACAAGCTAACAAACAAACATACAAGTGAAGCTAATAAAAGCGTGTTAATAAATATAGTTTAAAAAACAAAAAAACACGCTTTTAAAGCACATCAAACTAAAAAGTGAAAAATAATTATTAATATAAACTGAAAACAATAATGAACGAAAAATACTAGTATTATTGTGAAAAAAAGCGTGGGTTGCTCGATATACGAAAAATATGGCATAAAGCGCCCAACGCTTTTTTCACAGTAATACTAGTATTTTTCGTTCATTATTGTTTTCAGTTTATATTAATAATTATTTTTCACTTTTTAGTTTGATGTGCTTTAAAAGCGTGTTTTTTAGTTTTTTTAAACTATATTTATTTTTCACTTTTTAGTTTGATGTGCTATGAAAGCGTGTTTTGTAGTTTTTTTTTAAACTATATTTATATTGCTTATTGATGTTGATATTATAACATATTACGATCTAACAGATATTTCTGAAAAAAGAAAATATTTTTTTATTTCAGCCATGGGATTTGAACTTACGCCCGAGGAGTCTGTCGTTTCGCGTCGACTGCCTTAGCCCGCTCGACCACCGACCTAACTGACAATCATGGAATGTACTTACATATTAAGCCTTTGCTCACACGCAGAGGATACGTGAGGAAAGGACTGGCGATCCTGATCAGGATAATGATATAAACTTATCAAATTATTGTATTGTTACCGGTTCTTCGTAAGTGTACAAAGTTTCAATTAAATCTGTCCGTTTAAAGTGGGTCAAAATCGAGTCCAAAGAATCGGTTACAAACAAACAAGCAAACAAACAAACATACAAGTGAAGCTATACTGTTAAAAAATTTTTTGTCCTTTTTTATTTTATTTTTTTTTGTTTTTTTTTTTTTACTTTTTTTTGTTTTTTGTTTTTCTTTGTTGTATTTGACTTATTTTTAAGCCTGATCTGTTAGAAATTTTTCTGTTAGTGGGACGCAAGGCGTTAACAACAGCAAACAACGCAAACAACAAGTGAAGCTAATAAAAGCGTGTTAAAAATGGAGATTTATATTTCACAAATTTATGAAAGTTTTCACTCTTGTTTTTCTGTAGAAAATAATTAGAATCTTATTAGTGTCTTCCAAGCCAAAACCAAAATAAAGTTGAATTGAATTGCTGTTCTTTATAATTTAAATAAAAAAAGATTTTTTTCTTCTTTGAAATTTGTAAATAAATATAAGTAGTCTTAATTATAGAAACAAATAATAAAAGTAATGACTTGTTCTCAGGCAAGGCAGAATTCATATAATAATTCAGTGGAAGTACCTAATGAAAAAAGAGTGCAAATTAAAGCCCTTTTCCCCAGTTATACATAAATGAAGAGACCTTTGTAGTTAATATAAATAGAATCCCAGTAAAATTTTATAATAGGAAAACCTCTCATAATATCTCAAAATTACCTGATTATGATTGTCCCCCAGTAAATACCAAAGTATGGTTGTTTATTGGGGGGGGCTTTATTCAACCTGAATTTCCAGAAGGACCTGCTAGAGACGGGTGAACAACCACAGTATGGTGTTTACAGGGTGTTTTTATACGATAAATTCAACTCGTTTGATTGAAGTGAAGAGCCAAATTAATTAACATTATTGTATTATTCTGTTTATTGGTATACACAGCACCTACTGTTTTAACAATGATTTATCAATAGTTATTTGTTTAACTAGTGCAAAAAGTGTGATTGCTTCATGCAACAAATATAATTTTTGCACATGTTGCACACAAAATTTTTTCAATTATCGAATTAAATAGATTTTTAAAATTTGTTTTTGAACAGTACATTAAATTAACACAAGAAATATTACTCTTACAGCAATTCTAACAAATACGAAATGCTTAAAGGAACGATATTTCCATAAAACTAGGTATTTACTTTTTTGACAACTGGAAATTAATTCCAGAAATTGTCACTGTCAAACGCCATCCATAGATAACTAATTTCGTTAGTAAAAATAGACTTGGAACAACCAAAATTAGAGCAAAAAATTGTAATTAAATAATACATGCATATGACTTTGTAATATCAAACAATAAACTTTTGAGGAATATTTAATTGTATCATTACTTACCACGTTAATACGTACCCAAATTAAGAGAAAAAATGTTATACTTTAGAACAAATGCTTAAACAATAAAATATCAAAGTACTTTTTGCACTAATGCAAAAAGTAAGTTATTTTTTCTTTAGTGCAAAAAGTAAAATTTCTGGCACTGTAAATAGTGTTAAGAGTTAGTATTAACTTTTTGCACGACCCTAGAAAAAAAAATGTTTTGCTTTTTATAAATTGGTGTATTACACATATTTGATTCCCAGCTCTAATCGAAATTCAAATTCTTTTAATAATTAAAATTTAATATTTGAAATATAAGACCACTAAACATAAGTTTATGCCATTATACAGTATTCATTTAACTATCATAATATATCAATTAACATACATTTTAAATTTCACATGTAATAAGTGGAAATATTTATTAGGAAAAATATAATTTTTGTTTAATTCTTATATTATGTATTAGTTTTATATTTTTACAAATTTGAGTAAAGAGGAGTAGAGGGCGTAAAATAATTTTTTTAAAATGGACCATAAATTTGTAAAATTGCAATCGTCTATTAGAAAAGATAATATTAATGTTATTAAGGCACTTGCTTAACATAAAATTATTTTAAAAAAATTTTTGGTGGGAAAATTTCAAATTAATCGTCTTTTAATGTAATATTCAGGGTAATGAAATTTTCCTAAGATTATTTAGTGGTTCTTATTTCAAGTAATATAGCAAATATTCTTATACTATTATTTTTTCTTTGTATTTAATCTTTATGGCTTTAGATATTTTGTATTACCCAATGGATAACAAATAATTTTAAATAAACTCTCCTTCGTGCCCTTTAAGATTTCTTTAGATCGTCATAATTTTGTTAATAAATTACAATAAGCTGTTACGTATTTATAGTAGATTATATTTTTTATATTATAACATAACTTTTATTGTAACCAAATTATTTCCTTACTCGCAGAAAATATATTTTCTAGATTTCAAAGAGTTATTTCAACCAACTGGAAGGCAGTTAACAAACAAACTTACAGTATACCATCTATGTTAACAGAATAAAAATGTACCGGTAATTAATATTCTTTAAGATACAGAAATAAAATAATTAAAACATAAGTGATTTCTATTAATTGCCACACAAATAAAATTCAAACTTATTTGCAACATAAAAAACGTTGGCGACTTTGATCCTTTAACCGTCGTTATTGTTTTTTATGTTGCAGATAAGTTTAAAATAAACGTTACAATTCATTTGTGTTATATTTTATTTTAGAGGAATAAGTTATTAATTCCTTTTCTAAATCTGTATAATTATATTCATTGTAATAGTAATTTCTGTTTGCCCATGTAAATCCTGAACAAAATTTTATTGATTAAATTAATACAACTCACTTACCTTTCCATCGTCAATTTTTACTGTTGCACACACAGTTATAAACAAAAACAATAAACATAATTTATCATGATATCTGAGTACATTCCACATTGATAACAACACTACTTGGTGCACGTCAACTAAATTACAGATTACTTTGAATATTAAACACATGTCTACTGAAGTGATGATAACTGATAATGGTTAAGTTTTGATTTCAGTGTTGTATCCCCTCTACTGACATAACGAAGGTAAGAACGGCAATGCACGGTCACAGATTTACTCGTATTAAATATTTGGCAGAGTGAACAATGGGCATTGTAGTCAGAAGCCTAGTCCGGCTCGACTCGGCCAGGCCAGAAATCAGGTTTGACCATCTAATCTAAACTGGCCAGGCCTGGCCGAGATAAGATGGCTAAGTCGGACCTGGCTTGGCCGTTTCGGGCCCGGCTGAGCTTAGTCTGGTTGATTAAAGTAGATATTTATATATTTATATACACTCCCATTTCCCATTTTACAGATTTATTCAACATTTCACAATTTACAGTTTGAAACCCTAAACTAGTGTATCTTTATTTATTTTATTTATCGCATTTTACATGTGATAAATATGTACATATATATGTCGGACGTTACGTTTCGCGTAACGCGGTAGACGTCCGCCGTGGCCGCTGCTATGGCCCATCCCCAGTAATGTTTCAATTTAATTTTTTTTTGACTTTTTCCTTATTACCAAGTTATTGCCGCCCTAAATAAGATGCTTTTTTAGATAATTGAACTTATTTGCATGTTTTTGTTGACGTGGGTTCTTTCATGTATACAGGAAAAATAGACCAAAAAACCTGTTTCATTTTTATTTTTTATTGTTGATTATGGTTTATGTGGCTTAATGGATAAGGGAGGGTGGGTGTCGGGGGGTGGTATAGCGGGATCATAGGATTGTTACGTGTATGTGAGTTGTCCGTATGTCTGTCTGTTATACTTGTTCGTCGTACAGTGGTAGTCTGTCCTGTATATGTACTTGTGCGTATGTTGTATGTCGTTATGTCGTCTGCGACGTGTCATGTCTCTAGTTAGAATGGAAGTCGGTGTTTGGTTTTTTAAGAATTTGGTAGCTGTCTCGTATATGTATGGTTGTATAAGTTCAAGTCCATATTGTTCGTGTAGTTGTCGCATGTTTGTGTACCTGTTTGCGTTTGTAAGAAGTCTGAGTATTTGTTTTGTGTCGTCTGCAGTCTTTTGTACTGCGTGTCCGACATGTGACACCATGCGGCACACGCGTACATCATTGTCGGTCGATGTATGGTTTTGTAGAGTAAAATTATGTTATTTGTCGAAAGTACGCTACGTCTGTTGATTAGCGGGTAGAGTCTTTTGAGTGTTGCGTAAGTCTTATTTATTGTATAATATGTTGTGTCGTTTGAAAAATAGTCATTTGTCGAGTGTCACCCCTAAGTATTTAACATTTTCTTTTCCGTTATTGTTTTGTTATTAATTTTAAGTTTGTTGAATGTTTTTATGTTCGTAAATGTTTCTGTTAGTGTAATGGTCTCTGTTTTGTCTTCAGTTGGTTTGATTTTCCACGTCTTATAATAATCCGTCAGTTGGTGCACGTGGTAGCGTACTTTCTGTGTTGCCGTCTGCGCGTAAAAAGATTGTCCGTAAATAGTCGTATCGTCTGCGTACAGTATTGTTTTTGTGTTAGGATGGGAAGGTAAATCGGAGAGGAATAGGTTGAAACGGATAGGAGAGAGTATTGTGCTTTGTGGCATACAGATTTGACCGACTAATCTAATCTGGCCAGCCCTAGTAGAGATAAGATGGCTAAGTCGGACCTGACTGAGCTTAGTCTGATTGATTAAAGTAGGTATTTATACCGGATGATTTTTTTAAAGGGAAACACCCCTCTATCTTCATTAATATTGTATTTACATTATTGGTTCTTTGAAACTTTTTTTATAATTGCTTGTGAACTATCTGACAACGGCTGGAAATATTTTCCTTCATTTCCGAAATTTAAATGGGACACCTTGTATTTTTTTATGCAGCATTATAGAACAATCAATTCTAAACATTTTTGCAAATAGGGAACCATATCTCTAATATCAAAAATAACTTAGTTATGCGAGAAGAACTTTTTTTATTTATTTTATTTCATTTTACAATATCTAAGAACATAGATGGCTTTGAAACAATTATAAAATTATGAATGGATAAATGTATTTTATAATTGAAAACTATTTTTAAAAATGCCACCATTTCTATTGAGGCAAGCCTCTACCCTTTGTAGAAGGTGTTGAGTCGACCTAAATATTGTATCTTCTGGAATAGTTTGTAATATCTCTTGCACCCGGATTTTCATTATTTCCTTATTTTCACATACGTTGCTATAAATTTGATTTTTAATGTAACGCCATAGAAAATAATCCAGAGGATTTAAGTCGGGGGGACCGTGCTGGCCATTTGAATGATCTTTATTTCCAATCCATCTGTCGTCGTAAGTATTCGTTAAATACTGGCACACTGCAGCCGAGTTTCAAAACCATCTGTGTTCTTAGATATTTTAAAATGAAATAAAATAAATAAAAAACAGTTCCTCTTGCTTAACTAAGTTATTTTTGATTTTAGAGATATGGTTCCATTTGCAAAAATGTGTAGAATTGATTGGTCTATAATGCTGCATAAAGAAATACAAGGTGTCCAATTTAAATTTCGGAAATTAAGGAAAATATTTCCAGCCGTTATCAGATAGTTCACAAGCTATTATAAAAAAAGTTCCCAAGAACCAATAGTGCAAATACAATATTAATGGAGATAGAAGGGTGTATCCCTTTAAAAAAATCACCCAGTATAGTTAAATATACTACTTAGCTGCTACTTAACTACTTTGTGAATATTGTCCTAAGCGCAGACTCGATGTTGCTGGAATTTAGGTAATGAGTAGTGACTTTATCGATCTGGTCTCTCCAGTCCAATTTATTTCTCTTGAACAAAAAATTTTAAATAACGAATTTTCAGTTCAATTTAAATTTTTTTTGTTGAATGTGTATTTTTTAATTACTGGGTATACTTTACAGATGATAATAAATCTTCTTATTCCCTCCTATGGAAAAAAATAAATTTGTTGAATATAGTAGTAAATAATAATAATAATGAGATATGTAATTACTGTAGTAGTATTAGACTTAAATATAGATGTTAAATTATTTAAGATATTTCTTCTCTATACATTAAAAATTTTTAAAATTTTTTTAACTTCATCTGTCGTCGCCTAGAAATTATTTATAAGTTTTTGACCCATGTTTGTACGGGATTACACATTTTTCGATTACTCATCATTAGAGCTGACAGAAATGTGCGGCGGGACATAGGCGTACGCATCATAATAAGCGTAATAAAATAAATGAACTAGTAATAAAAGCAATAAACTGTTACAATTTATAACAATGTATGTACAACTTATCCTCTCAACTAGCTTGATTAACTAACTTGGTTATCACAAACTGGAGAAGATCTGTAAAAACTTTGCAGTATCAGGTATGTTTTATGGTTGTCTCTGTGAGTGATGTTCACAGTAGTAAAATAATATGCTTATATTTTGGCAACGACCGTTCGACAAAAAGCCGGCCAGTTGACATATTTATAGAACGTAACCTCAATCGCGGCGTCCACCCTCGACACACCACGCAGATTAATTAAAATAGGATTGTGGTTAGACGTGAGTTCCTCCAGCGCTACAGGCAGTGTAGAGGTGGTCACACCCTTGTTGAGGACTGTCAATGGTGGTTGGCGTAGTACCGTTATCTGAAAAGTGCGTCGGAATATTCGGAAACTCCAGGGACAAATCGTTGTTATTGACATAGTGAAACAGGGTGTTGCCGTTCGCGTTATTGCGATGGCAATTCTATCTTGACAAAAGTTATAAAATAACTCGAACTTTTTCAGGTCCGTATTATAATTGCAATTACAAGCTTACCTGTAAACAGCTTAACTCTCCACTGCATCATGTCCAAGTCTATGATGCCAGATAACGTTTGAAAAGCAGACTGCACATCCGAGAACTTCCCCATGCTACCGGGAATTACAGTTGCGGTAGGCGGTCTTCTTATCTCTTGTGATGATTGTTGCTGCTGTTGTGCCTGCTGACTACAAATGGCCGCGTTCTGACTTCTTGGGATATTTTGACTTCTCTGCATTGGCGGGAAGTTCCTGTGTATTTTCCTCTCTGGCCTTGTTTGGTTCTACGTTTGCCCTTCTTACTCACGTGTTTTCCTTGGGCATCGGCACCGCCACATATCGCAATTGGGAGGCCGGTTGCACATAGTGCCGTGCCTCTATCTGATCAATTTTCTTCTGATAGACAGGGCAGTTTACCGAGTTCGCGGTATGCCTCCTTTGCAATTTATACATTTTGCTGGTTGGTCCTTTTGTAATTTACGTTCCTCTATAAAGTGTCCCCCAGCACACTTTCGGCAGTTTGGTGGGGCACGACAGTTCGCCGTAGCGTGTCCCCACCCCTGGCATCGATGGCACTGAATAATTAGCTTATTATTGAAGTGCCTTCTCCAGGACACTGCCGTGTACTGGAGGAACCTTACTACTTTTGACAATTGTTTTAAAGTTGTGGTCGACGCCGTCACCACGAGGAAGAGCGGAAACCTGGTCCCACTCATTTTGTATATTTGTCTGACATCTATTTTGTAGTCTTCCCTTAGCTCTCTCTTTATCTCTTCCACGTCCGCTTCTTCCTGCAGCCCATGGAGAACAAACCCGTGGGTTTTTTGTTGCCTCTCGGTATATGTGTGATACCCCACCTTTCCATCCTCAAAATAAGCGAGGCATCTTTTGTAATCATCTAAGTTTTCTAGATATACTCTAGTGTTGTTAGGAGTATTTTTAAAATGGAATTTTTCTAGCATTGTGTTCTTTAGGAACGCCACCACCTTTGACTGATTTTCGAACTTGCCATGAACAATTACTGGTGGCGCACAGTGGACGGAAACGCCAAAAAGCTGGCCAAAATTTAAAAAATTAAGATTTTTTTTTGAAATGGAAACGTTTTAAATCGTTGTAGTGGTACCCCTAGCATTAGAAACGACCGTTAATACCGGTCCGGGTTCACTACCTGAGCGAGGAAATTACTTATTGTGCGACCGTGCAGCGCGTCACCTCGGCAGCTCGCAACACTTCAAAAATCGATAAATTTTGTCTGCAGCGTAAAAATTCTCAAAGTGCAGTTTTCTGTGTCATAAAAATGGATTCTGCATCGGAAAATAAGTACAATTAAAATATCTCAGTACCAGATCAGTTTATTTATATGGTAATTAGTAAATAATTATCGAAGTGGAGTGCATTTTTGTACATGCAACGATTCATAAACTCCACAAAAAAAGCCATAAGTTACGCGGTTGGTGATGGTTGGTCTTGTAACTTATTGGAATGTGTTCAATAAACATTTTTTCGAAAGTGTATAAAAAATTAGCTACATCTTTTTGCATCTTTGCGAGATATTAACCAAATTGTGCGCGAATGCACGGATGCATGCACATAGTGGGCTCCTTTTGAATGCGTTCTCATGAAACGTTTTGCATGCCAACTACTGTGCATAAAATTCTAATTCATGGCCATCAAATTATTAACTCCTTGATGCTTCCGATTGGTCAAATGTCAGAAGAAGCACAAGAGTCTTGCAATACGGATATTAAAAAATTTCGAGAAAATTTTGCAAGGAAATGTGACCGACAAAAAAACGTAGAGGACGTTTTTCGCAGGCTTTTAATAACTTCAGATCCAATTATTTCTAGTTTGCGAAAACTCCCTAAGAAAAAATTGCATTCATTGTCTCCTGATACGATAGAATTGCTTGATCCACTCTCCGTTGCGGAAGTCGATACAAATTGTGTATTACACAGTGAAAACGACGAAGAGGACGATGAATGTAATTCAGATAGTAATTGAATAAAATTAATTTTCAAATCATCCTAATTTTCCCGAAACAAATGAAACACATGAATTCGCTTCAATTCAATAATAATTTTTGAACTATGTATATATTTTTGATCGTAATTTTTTTTGAAATTCTATATGGGATTCTTCATCAGCGACCCAAAAAAACTGTATACAAAGTTTTGTAAAAATGCAGCGATAATTGGCGATTTTTGGTATGTTTTGAGGGGATTTCATGGCCGCCATTTTGTTTCTTCAAAATTCAACTTCGGATTCTTGATCAGCGACACAAAAAAACCCCTGTATGCACAATTTCAGTAAAATGGCTCAATGCCTTTATATTTTGGCCAGCTTTTCGGCGTTTCCGTCCACCGTGTGGCGGTCGTTTCTTGTTTCTGTTATTTTTTTTATTCATATCTTGCTCTACATCTTTATTATATTTTAGCGAGTTATATTTGTTTGCTGTATCTATCTCTACAATCTTTTCATTTTCTACTTTTCTTTTGATCGTTGGATGAAATTTTTGTTTTGTTCATCTGCCACTCTATTTTTAATTTCATTACGGTTTCAATTTCTATTTCTTTTTCGGTTTCTCTTTTATCTGTTTCCATCCTTTCTACACTTGCGACTTTGACTATCTTCGCCTCGTTCTCCGATGATGAGGAGGAAGAGGACAGTGTTGTTGTTGTTGTTGTGTCCGTTTTAATCCCTACTTTCTTTTTTCCGCCGTACTTTACTCTTTCCCTCGCGCTTTTAAATTCCATTGTGTTATCGCCAGGCATCACCCGAATGCCGAACCTCTTTTTTTCTATTATTGTTTATCGCTGTCTATTTTATATCGAAAAACCTAACTTTAAATTTCATATCTTAAAAAAAATAATATCCTTTAATAACTATCAGCTGTCGCGACTTTATTTTTTCGAATTACACTGTCTCATTTTATTTTGTTACTCACTTTTTGTGTTTACCGACTGAATTTTCACTCCCTTTATCTTTCTTTAGCTAACACTGTCTCCTAATCAAATATCCTTACACTTCTAACTATTATTTAAAACAGTTTTCACTGGGTTTGCTTTAAATTCACACTCTGCCTATTTTTGACGACTCGCTAGTTAATTTACAGGTGACTAGTGGTTATAAGAACCAATGAAATAGCAAGATTTTGAAAATTTGGACCAATAAGAACAAACTTTCAGCTAAAATTGCATTCCAAGTGAAGATTTTACATAAAATTACAGCCACTATTTCGCTCACATTATAAAAACCAATGAAATAGCAAGATTTTGAAAACTTGGACCAACAGGAACCAACTTTCAGAGAAAATTTTACAAAAATTATAGCGAAAATTGCACTGGGCTTGACAGTTTAAAACGTCAGTTGATTCAATATAAAAATCGAAGATTTTCTGATAAAATATAATTTGTGCATTGAAAATTATAGATAATTTTTAGGAAATCTGCACTCGTGCAAGTTAGGCTGCCCTTTAACTTGCAATTATGCATTATCGATAATTTTCAATGCACTTTCATATTACTACTGATAAGATTTTACTTGTGATGCAGAAATAGCCACCAAAGCAGTACACTGACTGCAAAAAAAAAACAGTTAAATTTTCATAAGACGGAATTTCAGTTGAGGGATTTTGTAGGTCAAAAGGTTTACGGTTTCACAATCAAGTTTCTTTATCAAAATATGAAATAAAATAAAACTCCAGAATTCAACAGGTAATTAAAATGTTCTAATGCTTCTAAATTTTCTGAAAAACAGTTTAATAATTTCTTGAGATTAGGAACGGACACATAATTCAACTTAGGATCATCAATTACTTCTTGCCAATACATACCCAAGCAACATTCAGACAATGAACCGACGTTGTTCATTTGTACTAATCTGGTCAATAAAATATCGGTTGATTCGACGTTCAGTACCGACTTTAATCGTTGTGATTACCAAGTTGATCGTTAGGCTATTACAACCTTATTTAAAATTCACCCTTAATCTGACTACAAAAGTCGCGTTTAGGTATATTATTCTTGTAGTTTGTATATTATTCTATTTGTCGAACCTACCTACATAAATGAAATGAATGAAGCATATTTATCGTTGAGTACATATTATATACAAATCTTGAACGAAATTTTAATTAATCTGGTGTGGTAAAAATTGAAACAAAAAAATTGTATTGATAAATATGCATGATATAGTGACCCCATAAGGATAATATTTATTTTAATAATAAAAGTACTATATTAATTTTTATGTTTTTAAAAAAATAATTTTCTTTTCCAAAGAAAAAACAATTGAAATATTGTATAACTAATTCTACTAATAAATAAAAACCTTTTTTGGCTTTCTTTATTTGAAAAAAAGAGGCAAATTTTGTGTATCTAAAATATTTGTAAAAACATAATCAACATGGCCGTCTATTCTTTCCTTCAGTGGATTCAGAAAATATGGCGAAGTCGGGAACTATTATCTAGCTGACCACTTGGTGTGATAATTCCAAATAAATACACGAATTCCTATTTAAATTTATGATAAGTGCACCTATTTTTACTAACAGCCACCTCAAGGTTAAATAGTTTTACCTGTACCAACTTTTAGAATACTTAGGTGCAGAAATCTGCATAGAAAACCGATTGTAATTCTGATTTTAATGAGTTTATGAGTGGTTATTCATTAATAACCATAATTTGAAATACATCATTTTCCATTTAATTTTAGCCTCATATATCTGCAATTCCTGTACTTAGGGGGGATTGCATTGTTGGTCGGTGTCTGGATTCTCCTCCTATTCTAGTAGCCACCACTGCATATATTGTAATGGCAGAACAATCATAGTTTTCACTCTCATCATATTAATATTCATAATTTTAACTGCAATTCCAGTATCTGGGAATGGTACATGTAAATATGAACGCCTTTTAAATTCCAATAACAACCACTGCATGTCCTTCCTCGTTTATGAAAAGGCATGTATTTCTACTGGCTTGGGCTAAAATTTAAATCAACTTTAATTGCAAATTATAACAATAAATTAGAGATTTTTAAGTATTTATTATAAATAGAAATTAACAATTTATAATAATTTGTTTCTACTCCTAAGTTCTGTCTGTTGTCAGATTTTATTGAGAAATATGTTTACTCTATAATGCTTTAAAAAAAATACATATTCAAGTTAAAATTTTCATTTATTTTATAGCTAATACAATAATTAAGACAAAACTCCTTAAATAAAGCAACCCATAGAAAAAACGGTGCCACTTTTGCCAAAACACTAACCTTCCTTTCGACGATATTACGACAAAAAGGCGTAAGCGGCAATAATCTGAAAATAAGATTATTGTGGAACACATTTCGTAAGAATCAAATCTTTCGTCTAACACTACGGGTGAATCCACCAAAAAATCGAAAATCGTTAAAATTGAAGTTGAAAAGATAATCCATAATTTCAGTTGTGAATAAAGTGAGATTAAAAGTTAGTAAGGGCCGAAATCTCATAGTGACAGGGACTGATGTCCTCTGCTGCGATTATTTCGACACTTTGACAAAGTATTTTTTTGTTTAACTATTTTTAATTTTATTAAAAAAAAAAAATTAAACCTAGAAAAACACATTTTACATTTTTACTAATTTTTGGCATTTTTGTAAAAAGAAGCTTACGCCTTTTAGTCGAAACACCGTCCATATGTAATACTTTTTCTTTCACCACCTTACATACTAAATGCTACTTTATAGGAGTTGCATCAACACGAGATAAGCCTTTAACGCCTCAGAACACAGAGCGGCGAGTAGGGGGTTTGAAGACCTGAGCAGCTTAGAATTGGGTCTTCACTTACTTCTTTCCCTGTAATACAATATCAGGTAAAAAAAATGTGTTGTTAACACTGCAGCCACAGTACAGACTTATACACTGGCTAACAAAGCAATGCTTTATGTACATGCAGAAAAATATTAGTCTACACGTAGAAAATCTTGAAAATAATTTATTACTTACTGGAGTTTGTATCTTAGAAGGGCAGATCGCTCGTGTGTAGAAAACAGAAGAACGAGTGTGCACTAGATGCACAAATGATCTAATACGTCAAACTACAATAATTAAGTAATACAGTATAATAACGACAACAATGTAGAGTGTAGGTACTATAAGAAGTTGAAGAAGTCAACATGCAAGCAATAGCCATAACCATACAACTATTATTCGCATAGTACTTCTCAAAAGTTCTTGATCAGTGTTAATGCCTAGACTTCTATGAATTAGCATTTATTGTAGTGATTTCGGTTATACTTGGCATGGGAGTATTGTAATGTATAATGTTTATTATTACCTACTGGACATGTTTACATGTATGGGTATTGCCAATATAAACTACTTACTACAGTAGATAAATAAATAAATAAATAAATAAATAAATAAATAGGTAAATAAATACAACATTTAGTAGCCGTAACTAAACATAGTTACATCCAGTCACAGATCACAAATTCGGACACAGTATAAAAACTGTATTTTAATAAAAGTTCCTTTAGGCTTTCTTTGAATTTACTTAAATTGTTTATTGATTTTAAACTTAGAGGTAAGTGATTATAAAGTTTGGGTGACATAATATGAGGCCCATTGGAAGTTTGAACTAATCAACAAGAATCAATGAACAAGTTTTCTGCCTGACGTGTTTTATAAAAGTTCTTAACTTTACACGGGGGGAAACTGATTTGTTTTTTTTTACATAAACATAGCACGCAAAAATATACAACGATGGAACCGTCAGTATACGTAGGTTCTTAAATAATTCTTTACACGAAGTTTGAATAGGCACATTAGAAATGATTCTGATAATTCTTTTTTGTATAATAAGAAGGTCTGAAATGGCAGTATCATTGCCCCAACACAAAATACAATAATTTAGCCTGGACTGTACAAATGTATAATAAAAAGATATTACTACTTCTAGTCTGACAGAGAACATCAGATGTCTAACAACAAAGCACAATGAAGAGAGCTTGCTACAAAGTTGGAATATATGTGTGGTCCAAGTGTAATTTGAGTCCATAGTGACTCCTAGAATTTAACTTTATCAGATTGAATTATTGTGTTGCTGTTAATTTTAACTAACATGCTTTTGTCAGTGTTATGTCCCCTACTAGTGAACATTATAGTGTGCGTCTAGAGCTATTTAACGCCAACTCATTATTACTGCACCATAAATTCATGTCATTTATGGAATTCTGGGCCTGATTTTGTAAGGACGGAAACGTGTCATTATTTAGAGTGACTGAAGTATCATCTGCAAATAAAGTTAAATGTTGATAACTGATATTAGACTGACTAACATTTACGAAAATGATGAAAGGTAGAGGACCTAGAACACTACCTTGAGGTACTCCCGTATCAATATTTAATTTAGACGACTCGGCTTCTGTATAGTTCACGTTTCTTGAGACTCGGTTTGATAAATATGTGTTTAACCAATTATGTGCTGGACCTCTGATACCATATCTGTAAAGTTTGCTGAGTGGTTCAGGGTGTTAAAGGCTTTGGTTAAGTCATAAAATATAGTAATTGGTTTGTTTTTTCATCGATCGTATTTAAAATATGGGTATAAAAATGATAAATCGCATTTTGAGTTGATCGGCCTCGTTGGAATTCAAATTGATTCTTGCTTAAGATATTATTTCTATTGGAAAATGACACTAGTCGCGAATAAAAAAATTGTTTCATATATTTTGGAAAACACAGACAATAACGAAATAGGCCGATAGTTACATGTTTGCTCAGAGCAACACCGTATCCATTAAAGTAAGAAAAAATTTCAAAATCTGAATTTGGTGACTTATAAATACAAACGATTCTAGCCAAATTTACATTTGCCTCGAATTTTAAATCTATACAAGCATATTCAAACTGTTTCTCGATTACTTCTACATTACTAAAACGTTTAGCATTAAATTGAAAGTTGTTTAGAGCAAATATAACAACACTCCCTCCTTGATAAACATTACGACAGTAATAATGGGCTAGGACATATTTGTCCAAATTTACATATTCAAGTTGCATCTTCATTTAACCAAGTTTCTGACAAACATACAATATCAGGATAATCTATTGAATTTAATAGCACGTGTAATGCATGCATTTTACCTTTTAAACTTCAAATATTCAGATGAAAAACACTTAATTGTCACTGGCACATGTCGGGTTTGATGTTTAAAAAAAGTTGTTTCTGGTAGGGAATCTTGGTCACAAATGAGGTCTTCTATGTTTAAGTTACTGAATTCTTCCGAATTTGTCGATGTTTCACTGTTTATTAGTGTGGTATTTTTTCCTTTTTTTCGATGTTATTGGTTCATTTACTTCATTTGTGTTATTTACGACGGTACTATTCCCTGATGATGTATGCGCGATTTCAGTGTGGTACATTGACAGATTTCTAATATTTTCGTTCGAGTAATGTAGGAACAGCAGAAATAAGCAGCCTCCCTGTTACAAGGTTCATGTAACTGTCTGCCAAACAATGACGATTGCAAATAAAACAATCGTAAAGCGATAAGCCAGGCACGCATTTCTTTCATATGTTTTCTTGCCAAATTTTAGACCTAATGAGGGGCACATTTCATTTAAATACCTTTAAAACTCTTATGACACAAACTTACTTTTGCTCATTGACTGGAAAATAGTGCATTTTCACTGTGTTATCTTCACTGAATCCACAAACAACACCGTTTTCGGGGCATGTTTATATTAACACTAAATACTACACTATACTAAGAAGAGGTGAGAATAAAATAATACTTAAAAAAGTCACAACGCTTTACAGTTCACAAATATTATTACAGATATGATTAAAACAACGCGCACAAGCTCTAAAATGAAACAAATTAACGTACCAGAGATGGCTTTTCAGATATAGACAAAATTTGTCAACACTCTGCCAATGATAAGTGAATTGGCCCATTGTTTTGCCGGCAATATTGTGTTTACTGGGTTCTTTCTTGTGCTCTCTTCAGCGTAGAAAATGATAGGACTAGCTAGAAATCTTTACATAATTTTAACTCGAAATTAAAAAAAAAATAAATAAAAAAAATTGAAAAACTTGCTTTTCTTAGTTGTACTAAAAAGTAAAAAATAATTTCTTTGCCAAAAAAAAAAGCCAAAAAAAGCAAGGCTTACGCACTTTGTATGATTGTACGCAGATCGTACAAAGTGTGCACGCCTTGCTTTTTTTGGCTTTTTTTTTTGGCAAAGAAATTATTTTTTACTTTTTAGTACAACTGAGAAAAGCAAGTTTAAAAAAATGTTTTTTTTTATTTTCTACTTGTTAGTCATACTTTAATTAAATTATTATCATACTTTTGCAGATTTTTTCAATGTTCACCCCCCCACCCCTAAGTGGTGATATTTGCAGAATTAACGGTGGAATATTGTATTGTCATCCGACCTTAATAACTGTGCAAAATTTCATCAGTTGGTTGTCAGGAAGTGTGTTAAATGAAGGATGCAAGATTTGAAGGCAAACATTCTGGAAAAAACTACATTGTGAGTTAAAGAAAAACAAGTAATAAATGAGAAGGATTTAATTATTGCTAATTATACAAAAAAATTCAAATATCCTAATTATCATATCTAATTAAATTAAGGACGAAACAAACCCCTCCATAAGATAACTTGATCCAGTTCATATCTATGTATTCATGGTTTTTTATATAGAAGCAGATTCTTGTTTCTTTGGCATTCACTTGTGACAGTGAAGTTTGATTGTAATTTCCTTTGACTAATCAACTCTGGATATTTCACTGAAATATGCTATATTAGAGAGCCATTCCGTTTCCTGAGTGAATGTTTAATGCTGTTTGTTTTCACATACTGTTTCTATAGTTTTAGCTGAAAATCATCTAACTCCCACCAACAAAATCACATGACATCACAGGTAAATACCCGCGAAGCGAAATGCTTATACACACGTATTTAGAACAACAATATACAAAGTATCATTATCTTAGCAACAATAATAATTTGTTACAAGCTCGTGATTTGTGGTTTTTTGTAACATTTCTCAAGTTATCGTTTCACAGACTAATCTTATATTTAGTTTCTATTGATCGCAAATCTGCGGCACTTGTGTATACACTAGATTCTTGAGCCTTCCGCATAGAAAATGGTCTAATGGACTTAGGTCCGGTGAACCGGGATGCCATTGGATTGGACCATTCGCTCCCATCGAGCGACTTGGATATTTCCGATTTAAATAGTTTCTTACACTAGGGAGCCATGACCAGGTGCGCCTTCTAACAGAAAACATAAATTTCTTAATACAATTAATTCCAACAATATCTCTCTAAAGCTCTGTATCTAAAAACTGCAAGAAGACTTGGTCTGTTAGAGGTTCTCCAAAAAAAATAAAGTCCTACCAAATGACGTCTAACTATAGCCTCTCCACACATTTATTCCGAAATTACCATGATTTTAAACTTGACTTGTTTCTTGGGGATTTTCGTCGGCCCAGTAATGGGTATTTCTGCGATTTGGTATTCTTACCATTAAAAATCTGTTTTCATCAGTCCAAAGAATATGACTAAAAAAATTAGTTTCATCATCAGCAGCTACTATTATTTGAGTAATAAAATGTATTATTCGTTGGTAGTCATTATCGGTAAGTAAAATTTGTATTTTGATATCATGAAAATTGTTCCCTTTTAAATTTCTCTGAATGGTTGATCTTGAAATGCCGAGGACAATGTAATCCTGACGAATCAAATTTTATAAATTTGCTGCAAATTGCAACATATCCACTTCTTCACTGTGATTATACATTTTAAACTATTAGTACTTATAAACATTAAGCAATAAATAAATCTTTACAAACAAGAATTGAAAATGTGATTTTAGTTGATATATACGCCTTCTGGATTTAAAAGAAGTTAGGCAACTATGTTTCTATAAGACTTTTCGTTATAGATTTTTTTAATGTTATTTTTATTATTTCTTAACGGTTGTAAATAGAATAAAACTGTATTTTAGTTTTCTCTTAATATTTTATTTCCCTTCTCCTCATAAGGTATATATATATATATATATATATATATATATATATATATATATATATATATATATATATATATATATATATATATATATATATATATATATATATATATATATATATATATATATATATATATATATATATATATATATATATATATATATATATATATATATATATATATATATATATATATATATATATATATATATATATATATATATATATATATATATATATATATATATATACTATATACTAGAAATATAGTATCTCTCCCAGTGAATAGGTGCGGATGCAAAAACTTGCCATGCACCATCGAGTTTACCATGCATTAATTGATCTATTTCATTTACCCTTAATTCTGAATGGAATACAGGAGTCACATTCCTTCCACGGGTCTTCTTTTCTCGACAAGACAATATATAGTTTGTTGTTTGAATCTTTGCGAGTATGTCAAATTAGACACATCCTGCTCGTATACTGCTATAATGCAGCAATGCGTTTATAGTATACAAATACAATGATAATATGTATAAATGAGATGTTGTCCAGTATTCGCCATTGTTCAAACGTAGAATTGACCTTTCTCTTTATTTTTGATTATTTGATTCATATAGTGATGGGAATACTCGTTACTTTTGAATACTCGTATGTATTCGTTACTTCTACGAATAGTAATCGTTACTTTGTATTCGTTACTTTGTAATCATTAAGGTACATTTATGAAGTAGGTATGTATAGACCTACCTAATACTACTGCGTATCCCATAGGTACAGCACTCGCCTCGTATAAGTAAATAAAGTTCAGTGGTTAATGATTATGATTACTTGTAACATAAACAAAGCTCTTCCATAGCAGAATAGTAACTAGATGTATGTACTTGTATCAGCAATCAGCATAGGTATACGTACGATATACGATGTAGGTAGGGTACGCTGCTTGTACCTACCGAGTAAAGTAACGATTACTTTTAAAAGCAGGTATTCGGTACTTCGGGTATTTGCGAGTAACGAATACAAAGGAACGAATACTCTATTACCCGCCCAACACTAGATTCATACAAGTACTAACTGAAATGCGTAAGGATCCAAACAATGAATTATACTTGTCCCAATATTTGGTTGTCAGCATTTTTCATCATTAAATAACTAACCTAATGGTAATAAAAAAATAAGAAGTTAAATTTGAGAAAATCTAAGTTAAAATGAAACTAAATACTTTACTATATGTAGCACGCAATTTAAAATTTAAAGAAGAATCATCGTACGTGTTTAAGGAATCAAGCATGTTTTTAAAAAATAAAAGTGTGTCCCAACATAGAGTTGTTAGGGCTCGTAGTCCTAGAAGTTTTACCAAGTCAGGTGAGGAATTTGCATATCTAATTATAATAATGTTAATAAAATAAACAAAAACGAATTTGAAATTTTATTTCAATCATGAAAAGATACAAAGAAAAATATTTAGTAATTCCTTTCGATGCTTTTAAAAAAATACAAAAAAGGTAAAAAAGGAACCGTATCTCAGTATCTCAGTGGTATTAAGATTAAATTGTTAGTTTTTACATCAACATAAAAATTTCAACATTACTTTTTTCTTTTTTGGGACTACCTCGTGAATAATTCTTCGTTATCTAAAAAATATGGTTAGTTACCCAGTATGTTACTGGAAAATAAACTTCTGCGCTTGTGACTTTACGTCAAAAGATTAGTCAGAGGGTGTTTTTTGACAATTAATACGAGACACAAAAATAATAATATAATTCCCTAACGTTTCGGAAAACGAAACTGTTTCTTTTTTTCAAAGTTATTTATCTATTTTTAGAATATAAGTTTCTCGCTTGACATATTCTAAAAAAAGATATATAACTTTGAAAAATGAAACAGTTTCGTTTTCCGAAACGTTAGGGAATTATATTATTATTTTTGTGTCTCATATTAGTTGTCAAAAATACTCTCTGACTAATCTTTTGACGTAAAAGTCACAAGCGCAGAGACCTATCTTCCCAGGAACATACTGGGTAACTATCTATATTTCTTAGACAACGAAGAATTATCCATGTGGTAGTAAGTCCCAAAAAGAAAAAGAAAAATTTAGGGAATGCCACAAATAACGTTCAGAGAATAATTTCATCATTAGACTCAACAATACGTTTCCACTTTTATTTTCATTACTAAATAAATGTATAACAACATTATCCTATTTGTAATTCTATAATTTATTAAATTATTTTATAATTTTCCTTGTAAAGTGCCATAATTTACCCTGAAGCTATCACTAAATCCCACAAACGTGCTTTTCCTAATGTACACATAATCTTTCAAGACAATACCTTAATAAAATATTTAATTACTGAGGGATGAAATCATTCCTTCAGAATTGACACAGGTGCAGAAATAATAACTTTTTGTTGGAATAAAATAAAATATAAAGCGAAAAGCTTGGGGAGCAATATGGTAGAGAACAAGTGGAGGGGATGAAATGGCTGTTTCCGCGAGTCTCAGCCGCAGTCGGAAAGTGTGCTCGCTGTCGTATAGTTGTTACGGCCGCTCCATTCTTCCGTGTATATATATAACCTACGCTGAGTTCACGTCTCCCGCAGAGATGAACATATCGTTCCTCTTTGGAAATACCTAAGTTGTACGCGAAGTTTTTGTGTGTTTTTCATTGTGAAAACTCAGGTGAAGTGGCTATACATTTTCATTTTTTTTTTGTTAAATTGTGCTTGTGTAGTTAAATTATTACACCATGGATGATATAAATTTCGCAGCTCAGTGTCTCTTGGAGATGTCTCACAGTAAAGATCATTTAAATTTAAATCGACCTCTGGATTTATCCAAGTCTTTGATACGGGAAGAAATTCTCTTTATTAATCCTCCAGGACCTGCTGTTATAGTCGAGCAAATCCCTGTAGTTCCTGCAACTTACATGAAAGAGGAACCGGTAACCACCAATACCACAGAATCCTCTTCGTATATGGTGGCCCGAATCCTTACTGACCTCACGAGGATTAAACAGGAGCCTGTTCCGGAAGTTCCTTCAGACAATGAAGGAAATCTTACCATCGATGAGGATCCTGACGAGGGATATAACAGCTTTAACAGCACTCCAAACAAACCCACTAAAAGTGTCACAAAGGCACCAGTTGCCGCCCCCAAAATCGTAAAGCAGACGTGGTGCCGCCTCCGCGAAAGTCCATTGTCCCCAGAGCACAATCATCACCCAGACTTGGCACACAAATCAGAAAAAACACACAAGTGTTCCTACGATGGCTGTCACAAGGTTTATGGAAAAAGCTCTCACTTAAAAGCTCATCTCCGAACACATACAGGTTTGTTTCTTTTTGCTTTGTTTACAACTTTATTTGCGAATTTTACTTATTGTTTTTATTTGCAAATTTATATCATATCACGATTTTTTTTATATAATACTAACAAAGAATTAATCCATAAATAGCCAGAATGATCGGACAATAAATAAAAGATGGTTATTTTCACTTGTTTCGATTAATTTTTTAGTCTTCAGGACTAAAAATAAAATTTAAACTTACAATACTGTATGGTTACAAAATTATTGGATGATATAATGGATATGGATCTTCCACAATTTTAACAAAATAATTACACATTTATTATGAATTAACTTTTGATTAAAATGTAAAACAATTAAAAAAACAAATAACTTACAAACAATTTAAAAAACTTTTTTAGAAATCTAAGAAATTACTAGAACATTGAAAATAAAAATAAGTAATCTCCTTACCTTAAGTGAAACAAACCTCAAATAATCACATATCACAGATGCAAATGTCATAATAATAAAAACAACAGAGATACAATTAGCAATGTAAACATTCAGAATGTAATAAATATTGAAAATAAATTTCATTGTGAACATCACCATATCACTTAAAACAATAAGCCTAAGAATAAAATATAGTTGATAGAAATACTTCAATCTAAAATATCAGTAAAAAATGCGAATACTAAAAAACAAAAAAAAATGCATAAACGATTAATAACAATGAAGCAAAATAGCTGAATTATATGTGTCAGTTTTAGGAGGGTGGAACATTTAAATATTTTTTAATCAAATTGTTGTAAACAACACTTAAATTGTCAGCCACAGTTTTTTTATTAACTACATTTTGATGTAAGTTAATAAAATAATAGTCTCTTCTGATAATTACTTTCATGATCTAAAATGCTGACGTTATCAAAATTAAAATTATGGTCACATGAAAAATGATGTTGAGCTACCATAGTTGTGTCTATCTTACTCCTATATTTTTCTTTACAAGAATTAATATGTTCACTAGTTCTAGCTTTTAGGTGTTGTTTGGTTTGATCAATGTATTATTACAATCGAAACAAAGGATTTTATACACAACATCAGACCAAAATCCCATAGGAAGTTTATTGGAAGAAGACATATTACCAACTTGTTTAGCGTGATAAGAAACTAAATGAATATTTTCGTTATATAATATGCGTTTTATATTTTCAGACAAACCTTTTACATAGGGAATTATAATATATATTTTATTTGAATTCTTATTATCATCTCGAGGGGATGTAGAATAGTTATTCTTAGTGTTAATAATGATATTACATAATTTTTTAGGGTAGTCATTACTCATTACTTATTAATTTGTTTTTAAAGAAAACCAAGTTACGTTCATGAAATTCATTATTACTTAGTTTTAAAATTCTATTTTTTATAGATTTAACGGTGGCTAATTTTTTGTTTTAATAGATGTGCAGAAAAATAGTTGAAAATTCTCCCAGAGTTAATTTCTTTTTCAAATCAATCACTCATAATATGCTGATCATCAGTTATTATGAGAGTAAGATAAAAAAAAGTGGAAATAACTATCTTTTATTTATTATCCAATCATACCGACTATTTATGGACTAATATTTACATACGGATACTATTATTCTATCTGTTTCTAACAAAGAATGTTTATTATTTGGTATATATTCATTTGTTTTTTGTTTGGGACATTTTTTTGTCACCAATTTAATTGCATATTATTAAAAGGTGTTCAAAATATTCGGCAAATTATAGAAACAATTAAAATACAATGAGGTGACACACTAATTTACACTCCTACAAACACTTGTAGAAATGCAATAAAATATGGTTTTATTTCTTTCGATTTATAGAAATTAGTAACTTAGCTGATTATTTTACAGAATTTTATCAAGTGCCTACGACCAAATAACTTGTTTATTGCCTATTTAATCAGCCGCATTTGTCATGCCTTTATAAAGGAACTGGACAAATATCCAGACATATTAAGGATTATACTTAAGAATGGAATGAGTATGCGGAAGTTGAAGCACATTTACTACGTAAAAAATTAACAATTTATTTAGTATACAACTATATATGTATACATATATCGAGCCATATATTGACAAGACTTTTTACAGAAAGAAGAATCTTATTTTTCGCTTTTGTCTCCTCATTTTTATTCAGTAAGTAGATAAATATTTGTTTTCTCGAGTCTTTTCCCCTTTTCAAATTATACAAACAATTTCATGTGGATTAAAAGAAAAACACCTATGAATATGCATTTCATTATTTTAATAGTTTAGTTCTTTTGTTATCGACTATCGTAATTAAAAACATGACACATTATTAACAATAAAATTTATTGATATTAATTATTAGGTATATCTAGTCGATATCACTACAAACGAGACAACAGCCAATGTAGAAATCAAATATTCTTTTATAAATGTATCATAATTTTTGATAAGTACATTTTAATAATCACCTTAATTCATATATTTTATATTCATTTTATTTTCCATTTTTATTGCCTCGATTTTTACTGGACATACAATGAAGTAGATAAGCAAATGAACAAAATATGTTCTGCTAAAAAAGGTTTAAATTTTACTGCCATAATGAAAAGATCCGAGAAAGGGTTTAATGAAAGTTATCTAGATATTTGAAATTAAAATAGTGGTTGATAGATTAAGTTTTTTTTAAATTATGACTTTTTTACTCAGTTTTATATGCAAGTGTTTATCGAGGTGTATATGAAGGCAAAGTATTCATTTGAAAAAAGAAATAAGATAAAAGATAAAAGATAAAAGATAAAAAAGATAAAGATAAAAGATAAAAAGATAAAAAGATAAAAGATAAAAGATAAAAGATAAAAGATAAAAGATAAAAAGATAAAAGATAAAAGATAAAAGATAAAAGATAAAAGATAAAAAGATAAAAGATAAAAGATAAAAGATAAAAGATAAAAGATAAAAGAGTGATAACAGCGTTTTCAGCGTAAGGGAAAACCTGAAAAAAGTCAGGGTATTTTAACTTTATCAGGAAATTGTCAGGGATTTTGTATATTTTCGTAAAAATCAGGGAATTTGTGGTGTTAGCAGGGAAACATATTTTTGGTCGCTCTTTGTATATGTAAATCCTCGTGTAAATCGATAGCAGTTTTCTTTCGAACTGATTTAGGTAAATAAATGAAATTAAAGTAATGAACACACTACAATAAGATTCAATGCTTTTAGGTTGTTCACTTAAATCATATTATTATAAGTTATATGTTGATAATATTTCATAGTCATGTCATAGTGTTATAAAATCAGTGTAACGACAGAGTCCAGATTTTCTGTAATAGAATGAATAGAATAGAATCGAACTGTAATAGAATGAATAGAATAGAATCGAATTTTATTCTCAAACACATGTATATAAGTACGCAATAATTATCACTGTTACATATCATTTTTATATAGTAATGGTCAGAGGACCCCTTTGGCTAACATTATAATTATAAAATGGAGGTAGATATGTGTCTTTATTTCTTGTATTGTGTGTGTGGATTTGTGATGGCGTTATTAAATTAAATTTTTTTTCTAAATATTGCCAATGATACGCGATATATGTACAGGTTAGTTATAGTGAAGATTTGTATTAGTTTGAAGAAATTGCGACATGAGTCGTATCTACCTAGGCCACATAGGGTACGTATGGCAAGCTATTGAACTAAAAATGTACTGCTTACATTTGTTGAATTTCCCCAAAACTAAATCCCATATTGCGAGATGGAATAAAAGTACGCATAGTATATTGTTTTAGCTGCATCAAAACTGATACAATTTTTTATAACCCCTATGGCAAAAACTGCACTAGACAATTTATTGTTGATTACATTTATCTGAAGCTTCCAATCTAGTTTTTCATTATTATGCAGGCCTAGACATTTTTTAATACAAAGAGGTTCGATGTTTCCTTAATTTGAGATCAATGTGTTTTGCGGTATATTTTTGTTGGGTTGAAATAACATATATACGGTCTTTTCTAGATTAAGTAATAATTTGTTAGATGTGAACTAGTCAGATATGTCGGTGATTTTCATTTGTGCTGTTATGATTAAATTATCGATACTTGAGTTGCTAAGTAAACTGCTTGTGTCATCTGCATATAGTGAAAATTTTACTGATGAATAATTAAACTAGATCATTAATATAAATTAAAAATAATATTGGTCCCAGAATGGAACACTGGGGTACTCAATATTTAATATTCTCTGGATGGGAGTAATATTTTGTGCGTGAAGTATTATTATGCAAGCAAACCTCTATTAATATATGACGGTTTTCGAGGTATGATTAAACCAATTGTTTGTTATTCCTCTGATTCCATAGTAATCCAATTTATTTAATAATATAGAATGATCCACACAATTAGATAAATCACAGAGGCAGTTTTTTATCTTCTATTATATTACTTATATTATCTAGAAGTTCAAACGTAGCATCTAATGTGCTGCAATTTTTGCGAAAACCTTACTGAAAATTTGTAAGGATGTTTTTACTTTCTAAATAGCCTAAAAGTTGTTCTTTAACGACTGCTTCTAGTATTTTTGAGGGTGCGAGTATGAGAGAAATAGGTTTGTAATTTTAAATGAACGTTTTATCACCTTTTTGTATAACGGCTTTATATTAGTGTATTTGAAAAAATCTTAAAAAAATACCTGAAGTTAATGAATGGTATCGCTATTTTCTTCTACTATTACGATCAGAACATCGTCAACTACAGTTGATTTTTTCGGTTTAAGTTTATGTATTATTCGAGTAATATCAGAATCTATAACTGGAAAAAACGAAATGAATTTAAAAAGTTTAAGTTTATTTTATTCAGATAATCCATTGATGAGTAATGATTAGTTAATTTCTTGACCAAATCTCCAGCAGCATTTATAAAATAATTTTTGAAATTCTTAAGCAATAGTGATTGGGTCTGATGTTTCGTCGTTGTTAATACTTTTATAATATTTGAAACCGAAATATTATTTCCTTTTATTGTATTATTTATAACGTGCTACGTGGCTTTTACTTTATTATCAGCGTTTAATATATAATTGTTTACATGATTTTGTTTGGCCCAACTTATGATTTTTTTAAGTAGTTTGCAATAACTGTTACAGTAGTTTGTGAAATACTGGCTTGTAAACTTTTTTAAGTATAATAAACATCATTAATTTTAACAATAAGCCTTTATATCTTTTGTGATCTAACTACTACGCTTAATTCTATAGCTCACGAAAATTTTTTTTAATAGGAAAATCTTGATTAAAACAGTTGTTAAAAAGCTCGTAAAATTTGTCATGGGCCGCATTTACATCAGTTTCATAGTACAGTAAAGTCCAATCTATTTTACTAAGTAAATAACTAAATTGCTTTTTATTTTTGAAATTATGCAATATCTTCTATTCATATATGGGATTTAAATTTTGTACGAGATTTAATTCGGCGAATGTAACAATTTGAACACGATGATCAGAGAGACCATTGTCTTCATTATATATGTCCAAAATATTTTGCGTATTTGTAGTTATATTGTCTATTGTTGCTGAGGTTTTACTATTTACTCCAGTAGGGGTAGTGATAGTTATGTTTGGATCAAACATATTTAAAACATTTAAGAAGTTGTCTTTTTATTGGTTCTTAGTTTTCAGGTGTATATTAAAATCTCCACGTATTATAAATATATAGTTAGAAAATACGTTGTTAATGCTGAAAAGTAAGTCATATGACAGATTTAGAAATGAATCGAACTTACCCAGAGGGGATCTGTACTTGCAAAGAATTAATATCTTTAATTAATAAAATCTATTGGTCAAAAATTGTCAAAAACTTACATCAGAATTCTTTAATTGAACTAAGACAAGTTTTTGACAATGTCAAAATAAGAGGTGGGGTATTGAAAGCTGTAATCAACAGTTCTTTACGCAAATGTGTAAAAAAATCATAGAAAAATTATCAAGAAGCCATAGAAAAAGAAAAAAGGAGAATGGATACATTAGTCCAATAAGAAAGAGGAAATGCTGAAAGTGAAATATATCAATTAGAATACAAAAAAGGAAGTTAGAGCAAGAAAGCTCTATTGCCTTACCCACCATTGATGTCGAAATAGCTAAATTAAGAAAACATATTATTTAGTGTCATTTTCATTTTTATGTTTAAGGTATATCGTATGATCCTGGGTATGATCTCTGTTTCATATAGTGTATATTATTTTAGCAGTTCTTTATCTTAACAGAATAATTAATGATTAAGCGTAAAAAATATTTGTTTTATTTATAATTTATATTTTTATAAAATTGAATTATTTCCACATATTTTTTGGGGTCCTATTTTTACATCACTTTTAAGGTTTTATACTTTGCGACATTTTGTCAGGAAATTTTTTTTAATACAGGAATTTAATTTCGAGAAATTGCTGATAACCCTGTGTAAATATCGGGAGAGTTAAAGTAGGTGAAACATCCTGTATATATAAAATTGCAAAGTTTATCTTCCTCTTATACTAAACCCAAGACTAAACCGATTGACTATTCAGTGTTGTACTTGGGTAACGATGGTTACATTATTTTTTATTAAAACGTGTTGGTAGTATTAAATATATCGATAATAATGTTAAATTATTCATGATACTACGTATATCAACTAGTGTATTATAAATATGGAGGTAAAAATTGAAATTACATATCTTGGATATAGTAATTATTTGAGTTGACAGAAATGTGCGGAGGGACATAGGCGTACACATCATAATAAGCGTAATAAAAGAAATTAATTAGTAACAAAAGCAATAGAATGTTACAGTTTATAACAATGTATGCACAAGTTACTCTCTTAACTAATTTGATGAACTAGCTTGGTTATCATAAACTTGGAGATGATCTGTATGTTCGCTGTGATAAGAAAATATGCTTATATTTTGAGAACGACCGTTCGACATCTGTTGATGTAGTACAGGCATACTTAATATAGTTTTTGAACGTACTTGACGGATCTGGGGGCACCATCAGTACCACCACAAATTTGTCTTAATCTGGTAAAATGTGGTGTCTTGCTTTAACACACGTGCGAACTTTCCTCTAACGAGCTCATTTTTTGTGTCACCTAGGGAGTGTAGCAGTCGATTTACTTCGTCCACTATTTGCAGTGACGCCGCTAACGACAGCGCACTGTTTTCTAAGTTTTGTATGGCGTCATGTAGTCTTTTATAGTTCTTGTGAATAGTTTCAAAGCTATTTCAACGGAAATATGTTCGAATTTTGTCTGGCTCTCCTTAATAGCTGCAGCCTCGTCAGGATTGAATTGTAGTATCACGGATTTTATTTGGTGTAAATATTCAGCATAATAAAAACATGCCCTCAACCATGTTCCCCAACGTGTAAGAATCGGATGTGATGGTTCGAGAACACCGGGATACTTGTTATGAAATGCGTGAAGACATTTACGAGATTTAAGGAACACTTTCTTTGTACTTGCCATTAATGCATCTACCTTTGGAAAACCTTGTCGAATAGTTTCTGCCACAAGATTTAAAGCATGCATTTTACACGTAACATATACCAACCTACAACCGTGTTCTTGAAGAGAACAGCAGTTTTTTTACGATCTGTCGTCTCGTCAACACATAACCACAGCCGTGTATTTTACTTCCTCAGCCCTCAAAGTGAGGAAGGTATGCATTCGTGAAAAAATTTTGAAAATTTGTATTGCATTTCTGGACGAATCTCGACGAATTATGACGATACACAAAATTTCAGACAGAAAAAAATTTCTGTCTGCGTGTCTGTTTGGTCGCGATAACAGCTACAGTTTTTGAGATAAGGCATTCAAATTTGGTACACACATTCTAGAGGTCAAGGAAGAGATTAAGTTCGTTGATGAGCAAAATCGGTCCCCTGGAACGGGGTCTACCGGGCCCCAACATTTCTATTTCTAACTTTACAAAAAAATTTACTTGTGATGAAAGATTATAAATCAGATCTGTTACACAAACGTATTATAATATTGAGTTAAAATGTTTAAATAAAGCTGTAAATTAAAATTTTGTAATTATTTTGGCAACACCGCAAAATTTGAATTTTGATCGACACTTCTTAAAATTTGAAATATCTAAAAAAAATATTACTGACATTCCACCAAAGTGACTTTTTAAATGTCAAGAATTACTTTTATTACAAACTCCACCACACATCGAGTTTTACTACGGTGAGAAAATTCTGATCCCCAAATAATTGGCAGCGGTTTTTAATACACATTTGATCTTATCTACAATGTCTTCGCGTATAGTTGGTACAAAGTTTCGCAACGTTGCGCGACTTGGTAAAGTCACACTGGCATATATGTACTTCATTACGATAAATTTTTATGATTAGTAAAGTTTCAAAGCACTTTAATAAAAATTTGGTTAAACACAGTAGCAACCATCTTACAACTAATACAAATTGCTTAACTATAAATTGCTTATTTTACTATCTATTCAATGTATTTTTAAATAAATGTTAATAATTTTATGATTTTGTTTTTAGAACAAATATGTCTTTGAAAACCAAGTCTGTCTTTATATGTTACACATTTATGTAATCCCATCGCATGGAATATTTCACTGACACTATTGTCCATGAGTGCAGTACAATATTTCCTGAAATTACTTATGTTATTAATAAATATTTGTCGATAGCATCATGTCATGTCAAAAGTTACAAAATTTATTTTACTACTACTACTTTAATTTGTGTCTATACCTAGTGGTCCACCCTTGGGAGTCTCTATTAGGTAGGTTTCCACTAATTTTCACTTATATTTTAATATGCTCGAGTTCATTTGCATAATTTTATATCGTTAGAATACTGTACCATTTTTAATACCCAACCGTTCTTTATATGACTTATTATCATTTAATGTTTATTGTTTACATTTCAGATAATGCACCACACCTTATGTTCTTGCTTTTAAAGTTCTGGCTGCATTTAAATTTACAATATGGATATCCACATTACAGAAATCGAGATTGACCTACATTAAATGTTTCCTAATATAATTTTATCTAATAATGACCCTTTTGTTAATCTGAAGTGAACCTTTAAAATTTTATTTACGTAATTTCCAAGTTTACTTCAAATAAGTGTTATTTGCCACACATTTATAAATCTTTTATACCCTACTTTGTGTATTATAATAAATTCACCATTATATGTGGTATTTTAACATTTATAATTTTACCAAAATCAAAATTTTTATTTTCATTAAGTAATTTAATTTATTCATCGTACCTTCATCGTTTTTAAATCGCTAAAACTTACTGTGGCTGTAAAACGGTTTGTTCATCTCTGTCCCACACTGGCGATATTTTCTCTCTTTGCGCCGTCAACTGCCAAGCTAGAATCGTAGTATATAATGCTACAAAATGGCTTTATTAATGCTAATGAAAAGGAAATACTTTAAAACACGCCTACTACGATAAAAAATAAATGCATTTTTTTGCAGAACTTGTATTAGTGACAACGATACGGTAAATATGATATCAGAGTTTATAGAACTGTTTAGGGGGGTGAATTTTACGTTTAGAACCTTTATAAACAAATTCCGATACTTTAGGTACCTATAAATAAAAACAAACATTCAAAATTTCCAAGGGGGTCAAATGACCGGTTTGTTCACTCTGCGGACGCCTATGGTTCTCGATATAGCTATGTATATAGTATGTACAAAAATATACTATGGTTCATTTTAAAAAACAATCTCCGTTAAAAAATAAAATATATTTTCCTCCCATCTTTGAAATTTGTATTTTAAATACATAATTTCTTACGGTATTGTCAAATTGAATTTGTTCCATATATTAGTAAATGTTGAATCCTATTGCAGTTATCGACGATAAAATGGAATATGCCAGAACGTAACCACATATTAAATAGACGCATATTTATTTAAACGTTGGTATTTAGAAAGCCAAATCCATCGTACATCAAATACGTCAAAACGAATTTATATACAACACCACGGATATTTTTAAATGCATATTGCCATTAAACGCAATATTAAATTAAATATATATATATATATATATATATATATATATATATATATATATATATATATATATATATATATATATATATATATATATACAGGGTGATTTTTTTGGGCGTCTATGAGGTATATCGAGAAGAAAAATGATATCGATCTGAAAATTTGGCTATAGGCCTAACGGCGTAGGATCCATTTTAACGAAAATATTTTAAAAATGGTGGCATTTCCGGTTATACCGGAAGTTGACCCCAACTTTGTTATTTTAAATGGAATGCCCCGATTTTTAATTTTTTTTTAGATTCTGCAGTTAATTCAAAGAACATTTCGTTAAAGGTTTCCTATAGCTAAAATTAATATTTCCGGAGATATTAATTTTTTTCCTAAAATTTTGACAGAAAAGTTGTATAACATAAAAATTATTATCTCAGTAACAATAATTGATAACATGTTGATCTTTCTATGAGGTAAGACAAGGTATTGGAGTTACTCATCACGTAAGAATATTATCGAAATATCCACTAAAAAAGTTTCTAAAATTATTGACATATGTCGACCACACAAAGGCAGCAAAAACTAATTTTTTTTAAATGGCACCATACCTAACTAAATACACCATTCGATAGAGAAAAAAAAATGCGCATCTAACCATGTATCATGTTCCTATACTCAAAATGTATGGTACTTTAGATATTTGCGATTTTCTAATTTTATCAATGAAATGAAAAAATGAAAATTGTATAATTTATTAATAATAAAAATTTTATAACGAAACATTAATTATACTGTTCAATATGTTCTCCGTTAACCTCTAAACATTTTAGAATCCTATTATTTACTGAGTGTGTAGTAGCACTGCGAATTTCATTTGGGTCCAAACCTTCAAATGCTCTTTGAACTCTGTCCAACAGTTCCTCTCGGTTAGTTACCGGGGTTCGATAGACCTCACTCTTTATACGGCCCCACAGGTAGAAATCCATTTGGGGTCAAGTCAGGAGACCTGGCAGGCCAAATCCATGGACCCAAACGCCTTATCCACCTGTCATCGAACATTTGATCCAATTCGTTACTAACTGGTCTGGAACAATGACTTGGAGCTCCATCGAGTTGGTACCAGCATGAAAAGTATTGATTAACGAGTAAATTTTCTAAAAAGTTCGTTACGACAGTTCTTAAAATTTCTAAATATCTTGTTCCATTCAAATTTTCGTCGTAAATGTGGTAACACAATTTATTGCCCATTAACAAACAAAACACATTAAAACTAAATTTATACTGAAAATTCCTCGGTCGTATAACATGAGGATTTTTTGATTGAGGCAAAAATGCGAATTTCTGCGATTGAAAATACCTTCTTTTGAAAATTTTGCCTCATCAGTCCAAATAATTTTTTCTAAAAATTGAGGGTCTTCTTGCGTTCGGATTAATATCATTTCGCAAAATTCTGTTCTTCGCTGTGGATCTTCAGGATAAAGTTCTTGCACAGTAGTAAATTTAAAATTATGGAATTTATGATTCACTAAAATCTTCCGAATGGAACTGTAGGAAATGTCCAAATCCGCTACCGCTGAACGAATCGAATGATTGGGATTTGCATAGAAATAGGCCATGACGTTAATTTCATTATTTTCATTTGATGTTATAGGTCTGGCTAGTGTTCTTTCTGCGTGTCGACTGCCAAATCTAACAAAATTGCTTTGCAATCTTCTAAACTTTGTGGATTCATTGATGGTAAATCAGGATACGTTTCATTAAATTGTCTGCATGTTCTGCTAATTATTTTGTCACACTTTCCATGAATGTTAAATAAATTCAAAATATCCGAGTGTGAGTAATTGTTTGCCATTTCCCCACAGTAAATAAGTACAACACAAACTACGTGTAATGAAATACAATAACATAAATTACCTATCTGTCACATTTTTTGTATTTTGTTTTGTCAACACTCAAAGCCTACTCTTTAGAAGACGGCACTCTTCGAGATACTCTTCAATTTTCATTAATAACACCGAAAATCGCAAATATCTAAAGAACCATACATTTTGGGTATAGGAACATGATACTTGGTTAGATGCGCATTTTTTTCTGTATCGAATGGTGTATTTAGTTAGGTATGGTGCCATTTAAAAAAAATGAGTTTTTGCTGTCTTTGTGTGGTCGACATATGTCAATAATTTTAGAAACTTTTTAGTGGATATTTCGATAATATTCTTACGTGATAAGTAACTCAATACCTTGTCTTACCCTCATAGAAAGATCAACATGTTATCAATTATTGTTACTGAGATATTAATTTTTTTATGTTATACAACTTTTCTGTCAAAATTTTAGGGAAAAAATTAATATCCTTGGAAATATTAATTTTAGCTATAGGAAACCTTTAACGAAATATTTCTTTGAATTAACTGCAGAATCTAAAAAAAATTGAAAATCGGGGCATTCCATTTAAATAACAAAGTTGGGGTTAACTTCCGGTATAACTTGGAAATGCCACCATTTTGAAATATTTTTCGTTAAATAGATCCTACGCCGTTAGACCTATGACCAATTACCAGATCGATGTCATTTTCTTTCTCGATATACCTCTAATGGGCCCAAAAAAATCACCCTGTATATATATATATATATATATATATATATATATATATATATATATATATATATATATATATATATATATATATATGTATATATATATATATATACACATATATTTATTCATATATATAGTACATAATATAATACTTAATTTTCTATAATATTCTTATAGAGGAAAGTCACAAAAAATTATATTAATTATTCTACTTCAGTATTCTGCTTCTCGTTCAGTAATTGAATACAAGAGAAAATTTACGATAACTGACATAAATAAAAAATCTTGCCACTTGCTGTTTATAAAAACATGTTTGGCTCCACACACTAATGCACACAATATTACTTATGACGTTCAGATGAAACATTAACAACTCGATTAATTATGTGTTTTACTTTTTCTTATTAAATTAATATATTTCTAACATGTACATAATCAAATTATTGCTCCGTAAATCTGTGTGAAAAAAGTTTCATTTACTTGCATCCTTTTTACTAAAGTGTAAAGTTTGACATGTTTATAGGCGCAAAAATTATGCATCTCTCACTTTATATTTCGTAGCGATGGACTACCTCACATCGGTGCTGATTTGACATGAAAAAGCTTAATGTATAAGGTCACTCTCAGAAAATAGTTTCCTTTTTTATTACTATTATATCGCACGTAATACGGATTATAGTAGGAGAGTTAACTCCGTCTCTGATATGTCATAAGTTTTTCCTATGTCTATAAAACATATATTCGATTATTTAGAATAGAAATAAATGTTGACCAAGAAACTGGCTTATTGGCAATTACCTCCGTAATTACGTTACGGCATTAATTACGTTACTAGATTACGTTAATAGATCCGTACAGTTGGGGACATTTCAAGACAGTAAAGTTCAATTTTTGTAACAAGTTAGAACTCCATTAGTGCGATTTATTACTCTCTTTAGTTTTTCATAAGGGTAAATCTTTGTGGTTTCCTTGCGATATTTCCTGGGTAATACAATGTATTACCCTATGTTACCCTTATTACTGTGTAATATCCTGTATTACCCTGTATCATTTTGCATTATCCAGGTATTATCTACATTGTTACCCTCGAATTATTCCTGTATTTCCCTAGATTACCCAAAGATTACCGTGTTACCTTTGCATTTCATATCAATTCTTAGTACTATCCATCCAATACTTCCTTAGTACTCTCTTACTACTTCCAGGTAGTAGTTATGGATGTATAGAAAATTTTCTCAGTAGTTTACTCCTCGATTTTCTAATATCTAGAATTATTAGTAAATAAATAGCCCTAACTACATCCTAGTATATGCTTTGGGCGATCTTATTTGGGGAAAATTAATTTATGTTTTGTTAAAAATTAAATGTGATAAACTTCTCTGTAGAATTGTTTACACGTATGTGATAGAAAACACTTAAATATATTTTGATGATAAAGTTGCTTCCTGGAAAAATCAGAAGAAAATGATTATAAATTGAGTCCAGAGCATATTTGGTTTAGTTGAGGATTTTATTTCGCTTCCTGTTTTTCATTTTAATAATTTTCTTCTCTCTCTTCTTCCCATTTGCCTGTTATTGGTTACTTCAGTTTCACATTTATGGAGTTTTCTATTTGTGTTTATTTCGAATTATTTTTTTAACTGTACTTTTCTTGGCAGTAGCAGCTTTCTTTAGTAAATTATTTTGATGCTGATTTTTCTTCTGTTCTTAATTCTGAACAACTCCTTTTTCCCTTATGTATTTGTTTTAGAATTTTTTTTTTTGTAAGGTTTCCTTGGGGACAAATATCATTCCATCTTACATATTTCTTTATATGGTATGATAATGACAGAGATGGTACTAACGTCGGTAGTGTCGTTGCCAAAGATTTGTTCAACTGGTTATATTTAAGTTTTATTCTAACAGACAACCTCAAATTGGGGTGGTAGTGAAGATTTAATATAACATTTTAATTTAATTTCGAGTTTAACATTTTTTTATCTTTAATTATTTATTTTCATTTAAAGTATATTAATTTAAATTACCTAATAAAAGTAATAATTAATACAACTTAATGGTTTAACAAGACACAAAAAACTCTTCTTAAAGATCTATTGTTGCAACTAACTTGTCATTCTGAAACTTCTGGAGGAGAGAGACCGTAATGATCATAAAAGTTAGAGACTAAAAACTTTGCCAAATCACAGCAAGGATAATAATTATTATAGTTTAGGCAAACTCTCACAATTACAGTACAGCTGCATATGATTTAAAAATATTTTACGTTTTAAGTACCTATACCGGGTATCCACGAGACTAGGGCCATGCTTATATCTCTTTCAGTTATGAACCGATTTAGACGAAATTTGGCACAAAGATTTCGTTTTCGAGAATAATGATTCTGATTATGTTCCATTTGGGAAGAAACTATTATATACACTATCAAAATTAAATGTTAAAACTGAATTTATTTTAATGTTGTCATGACATAAGACACCTTTTGTTTTCCATGGCTAATTATTATTTTATCAACTAATTTAGTAAATAAATATTTTTCAGTTTTAGACAAAGATGAAGTGGTGCATGATGGATATTGTTAGATTGGTAATTAAATTTGCTATTTAATGGCATTATGGCCCTTAGTAGGTGCCATTTAAAAAATTATTTTTTTTTTAAAAATCGTTTGGCACATTTTATTATTTCATGAGGCATTTGTTATTGATTTAATTGATGAAATCACTATTAATATGAGTTACTAGAATCAACTGGAACAGATTTTTCCCAATCACGGCCTTCTACGGTAAAAAATTAATTAAAAAAAAAAAAAGAAAAATTCCTTGAATCAAATGTAAATTTGGCAACACTATCATATGCAATTTGAGTTGTAGATTCCGAAAAACATAACACATACTGGGTAATGCATTTAAAAAATCAAAGGTGAAACTGGAAGTCGGCCATTTTAACTATATCTGCATGTCCATCCGAAATTAGGTCTAATAGCTTTGTACCAAATTTCGTCTAAATCGGTTTTTAATTAGAAATATAAGCATGGTCCTAGTCTCATGGCCACCCGGTATAATGCAAATTTTAAAAAATTATAACAAAATAACGGAAAAATGGCGCAGATGATGTTGAAATCGTTGCAATAGCATTCTCTGTGCCTTCACCTCTAACTAATAGTTGTAGGTTATAATTTAATATTAGTTTGGCTTTCATATAGAAAATAATTGCATCATTCAAGGTACCTTCCTAATAAATATATCAACTTATTGATTTATAAAAAAACACAATATTGGTTTGCAAGTGGCTCCAAAAATTTCGAACAAGTTCTCAGTAATAACTTTGTAAAATATGAATGCGATTATTAATGTATTGTTACGCCAATGGATTGTGATAATTCCAAAATGTGCCCAGAGATAACGTTACCGGAACTTAAATTAAATAGTCTTGGTAGTCTGGGTTTATAAATAAGGCTCTAGAATTGTTAGAGAAGCGTCAGGAATATTAAATAAAGTTCTAGACTATACATAGATGGAAATGTAGGACACACTACGGCTGAAGAAACTCAGTGATGATTTGAAAAATGCTAATAAATTAGAAATAAGTTAGACTAAAGTAGTCATCTATAGATGTTTAATTGTGATTATAGTTAAGTCATTCATTAAGTTAGTATTGTTAATTATTAATTATTTATAAAATAGCAAGAAGTATTACCAGGAGCTTTATTCAACGAATCCATGCTTTGAGGTGCTTGTGGGGATAGCAAACACGTAAGAGTATTGATTTAAATAACACTGATGCAGTGTCAAGTCGTAACAATGTCTAATATCATAAATAAATATTGTGTATTCATAAAGTTTATACATTGTGCATAGTTTCGGCATGTTTCGTCTGTTAATGGCATTTGAAAATTAAATGTGAAAACAGTCCTCAGATGAATTAATTCATGCCTAATTAATAGTAAAATAGAGCTTCTAACATATCTATTGTAACATTTTAGTAAAGGTATTTCGTGTCGCAAATATGGAGAATACTATTCAAACAAGGTCTCTTATAATCTTATTAAATTCAGGTTTACCGGCATACTAAATTCTATACTCTTTACAAAACTTAATTTTCATTTTGTCATCAAAATGGTAGTCAAAATAATTTACACACCATTCAATTTCAAGATGAATTAAATAGAACAATTTTCTTTGTGCCTTTGTAACATGCAACTTTTCATGTCTCGCCGATTGAAAGCATTTGTAGCTACTGCATTTAAGATATAATGAAATTGTTATAAGCTGCATTGGAGAACTATTTTAATAATATTCATAGATTTTGTTCTCCCCGAAATTATACAAATTATTTTTACCAGAATTTAGTTGTATGGTTGTGGTAGAGTATCCATTCGTACAACACCATGTATGATAATAGTAGTGGAAGAAAAAATACATCGTACATATTCACGTAAAAATATATACAACATTCAGATTTAAAGTGACATAGTGCTATGGGAGGTAGAGCACACTTAGCTGGGTTCAAAATAAACCCCAACTTAACGTTGATGTGAACCATGTTATGGTTTTTAACTAAAACTGTAGTTGATCATATTTCCAAGAACGACTGTAAATATTTGGATCAAATTTGGCACAAATATTATTTTACTCTTTAGTCCACTCGAAAGCTGAATTTATGTTGGAAAAATTCCAGGACCAGGCTCAGTTTTTATAATGTTGCTCTCAGCGCCAATAATATCATAATGTGTATCATTTTTGGTGAATGTCTAAAAGTCAATAGACTAGTGTACTGTCTGGTCGGGGAAAGAAGACCCGCGGAAAGAAAATTTTTGTGATCGTTTGCATCCATACCTACTCATTGAGAGAGATATTATATTGCTAGTTATAGTTTTACCCTAATTCTCTTCATTTTTTTAGGCATAAAATATACATTTATTGAAAAGAAATGGTTCGTGCATGTTAGTAATGAGACTTTAGTAACAATTACAATAATAATTAAAATTAGTTATTAAACACCAACAGAAAATAATATTAAAATTTTAAAGACGAGGGATGGTAATTTTATTTTCACAAAATAGCTGTTTGTTTTATATTTGTATATAATAAATTGGTGGTGGTGGTAACTTACTCAGAGTCACCCCTATCACATTCGATTTAATGATATCGAACTGCTTCCCTGCAGCGAAAAATGAAATAGGCCATATACATAATTTGGTTAGTCTGCAATAATTGCTAAAGCATAAGACTGCTCAATAAAGCAAATTGCACTGCTTTGCAATATTGACGGAACTTTTAAAACGGTGAATAGAAAGTAATATAGGGAGAAGAAAAGGGTACAAGGGTTGTTAACTTTAAAAGGAGATTTGGTATTCGTCTTGATATTAGTTGATGTATTAAGAACACATCATGTTTAAGATGTGGAATAATTTGATTATCCTAGATCAAATTAGTTCGTTAATACGAAATAAGTGAAAATGTTATGTTTGTCTCTACGCAATCCCATATGTTCGACTCATTGTCGGTAATACAATTTATTATCCGGTAATATCCAAGATATTAGCCACATCATTAACTTTGTACTTCTCCAGTATTTCCTCAGATTTATCGTGTATTAATTCAATAATCTCCGAAGTGCCACAGATTTTTTAACGTTGACATGTCAGTTGTCACACATTATAACGTGGATAGTTCAGAGAATTGACATAATAGAAAAGATGTCTCATTAGTTCACACGTTGGCACTAGAACTGAGCAGTATATTAAAATATACGAAAGTTATGTGTCGCAGAAGATTTCTTTGGCCGCCATGTTTATTGATTTATTCGTTGAACATTAAGGGATGCAAACAGGCAGAGCTAAAAGACAGCGTCCATTGATGTATTTCAAAAAGAGACAAATACATCATAATGTATTATTTCGTAAGTAAGAGTTTTATAAGTAACATAATGTTAAGTACGTTATAATAATAATAATAACCCAGGAATGGATAAAGTTACAAGCATATATCTCTCAATAAATCTATTATATAGAAATAGAAACGAAAAAAAGATAAAAGGAGAAAATAATAATATGATAAATATAATCATGTACGAAAGAAGGCAGAAGGGTAGGACACTCGAACAGTATGGTATACACATAATCATAATAATAATAATAATACATGTTTTTATTTTAGAGAAATGTTTTCACAATTACATATTACACGTAATTTACAACAATACAAAAATGAAATGACGTCACACTCACAAAAAACTATAAAAAGAAAACATAGGTGATGGAAGTAAACCATTTATGTCAAGCTATTACCAGAGAGATATTCTTCTAGATTATATGGTTCTAAGTCTAGTATCATATTACATCCTCATCCCTCAAAGTGAGGAAGTTACGTATTCGTGAAAAAAATTCTGAAAATTTTTATTGCATTCCTGGACGAATCTCGACGAACTATGACGACACACAAAATTTCAGACAGAAAAAATTTTCTATCTGTGTGTCTGTCTGGTTCGCGATAGCAGCTACAGTTTTTGAGATAAAGCTTTCAAATTTGGTACACACATTCTAGATGTCAAGAAAGAGATTGAGTTCGTTGATGAGCAAAATTTACCCCAATATCTAAAAGACATATTAGTGACATTCCACCAATGTGACTTTTTTTGAAACGTCAAAATGTGATTTTTTTTGAAACGTCAAAAAATGTGACTTTTTTGAAACGTCAAAGTGACTTTTTGAAACGTCGAAATGTGTCTTTTTTGAAACGTTGAAATGTGACTTTTTTGAAACGTCAAAAAATGTGACTTTTTTGAAACGTCAAAAAATGTGACTTTTTTGAAAAGTCGAAAATTATTTTTATTATAAACTCAAGTAATTGGCAGCGATTTTTAACTTGCGAGTTATATCTTGTGTAGGATGTACTATCTCTATATTCCTTGAAACTGCATACACCAGGTTGGCGATAAGCAGACATTATAAATATAGGTGCTTTACACTTTTAACCCACTTGTTAGACAACTTCGCTTATTGTATGTTTTAATAAAGTTTTTATTTCTTTTAAAAAAATTTGTTTTTCGGTTCCACGACGAAAACTTGCGTTTTAAAATTATTTAAACTTAAAATTTTTTTTAAATGAGATGGTAATTTATCATATAATTTTATACACTCATAAAATGGGCTCTTTTCAGTTAGTGCAAGATTATGCCATGTGTAAGTAATATCTAGTGGTCTCGTATTATATTCATACTGTATATTATTCACTAGAAAACTATTTTTATTCTTAAATATAAACATTAAACATTCATAAATGTATAAACCGTAGACAGTCAAAATTTTGTTTAATTTGAAAATGCGTCGTCACGAATCTATGTAATTCAATTCTGAAAACCCGCTTTGGTGTTAAAAACCTTCTGAATATTTGAGTTACTACCCCAGAAAATAATTCCTTATCTAGCTGTGCCTCGAAATTTGAAAAATGTATGATTTTATGACTATTTAGATTTAAATAATTACTAATTACTCTTATACTATAGCAGATTTTGTTTAATTTCAGACAAGCTATCTATATGATTTTCCCAATCCAAAAATTCATCAACTTGAATGCCAAGAAATTTTGTATTTCTTATCAGGTTTCTTGTTCATTTAAAATTATTATATTTGCAGAAGTTTCAATTTTTACTTGTTTTGTCCTAAATAGGATAATATTAGTTTTTCTGTATTTAAAATAAATCTGTTTTTTATCATACCCAGTCACTTGTACTTGAAAATAAATCACTACATTCCTGTAATGATTCAGGATAGGTTTCTGCTCCCACCAATATATTATTAGCATCTGCGTAATTTGTCATACTATAATATTCATTTGTTACAATATCCATGGCAATCATTCATGAAATCAGTAAGTTTTGTACCTATTCCCATTTCAGAAATTTGGAAAAACTGGATAATAAACTAATTAGTCTGTAATTTTCTAGCATTTCAGGGTCTCCTTTTTGTAAAGCAGTTTAATACTGGCTAGTTTTAATTGTTTTGGAAACATTCCATGTTTATCGGAATTGTTTAATATGTGACAAATTACCTCCTTTTTTTCAACTATGCAAAATTTTACTATAGTGGTTGGAATTTCTTCTTCGCCGCTACTTGTATATTAAAGATCTTTAGCCATATTTAACAATACACTTGTAGTCAATACATCGATTGATTATTATCTAAAATACTATATTCAATGGGATTTTTTTAAATTTTCAAGGAAGCTGTGACTATACTCAATAAATATTTGTTATAATCATTTGTAATTTCGATGGGGTTACATTTACTATAAAATTGTCGTTATTGCTTTTGCTTGCCTCTGATTTCATTATGTAAAGACTAGATGCATTTAATTTTATTAGCTGAATTTACAATTTTATTTTCATATATATTAAACAAATTAATCAAATTATTATACCTTATTTTTTCATTATTATACATTTCTTTATAATCACTGTCATTTCTGTAGAGTATTAACAATATATATAGTCTATTTTTACATTCATTTAATAATGGATTTTCACTCTTCTTATATTTTTTATAATTATTTTTATCATTAACTAATTTGTGAGAAAAACATTCATTGAAGATGTTTAAAAGTTATTCATAGAGCACACCCATCGTTTATTCACATTGTCACTTTCACAATTATATACTTCCTCCCATGTTCGATGATGCAAACGTTCTAAAAAATTGCATTTACTTTTCTCACTAACAAACCTTCTATATAATTTACAATTTTTTCTTTCAAGGCATTTTACGTCAAAACTAATTTTTGTGCTGTATGGTCTGAAATATGTGTATTAATTATGTTTACTTCATATTGTTCGCAAAGATTGGTAAATATATTATCAACGCAATTTTTGAAATTTTAACATACACTCTTTTATTACACTGAACTGATTCTGTGGTTGGCCTCTTGTAAAACATTATTAAATATTTTAAATATATGAAAGAAATTTGCTTTCTAATGTTTCAAAAATATTTTATTAGAAACTCTACACGTATTTCGGCTTTTCAGGCCTTTGTCAAGAGTACAGGGAATACTGAACAGTAAATTTTGTCATAATAAAGGAAACAGAAAAATTCTCATAAAATTCCTTTTATTAATGTGACCGGTTTCGTGAACAAGTTAATTACTTCACATCATCAGACACAGTGAAGTAATTAATTGTTCTCGAAAACGGTGCCATTAATAAAAGGGATTTTATGAGAATTTTTCTTGTTTCCTTTTATCATGAATAATTACTCATATGGGATCAACCTACCTACGTAGTAAAATTTGTGTTCATTGCTAATATAACCATATCTGGTACCTACTATAAAACTATTGTAGAATATGTTTTATAAGTTGAATATTACTTTATTTTTTAAAACTAAATTATTTTATTTAAAATATGGTGGCCGGTAAAAATTTTATGTTTATTCGTTAAATTTTTATTATTTTTAGACAGCCTTACTTATTTCTAATTGTTGTAATAGATAAGGTCCTTTCTTTTCTTTTCCAAATGGAGTAATTTGACATTATTTAAATCTATAATATGACTGTTTTCTATACAATGTGTTGATATGTCCGTGCCATATACATTGTTTACAATAGATTTCGTGTGTTCATCGCATTGCTTTTTTACATTTTGTCCAGTATGTTCAATGTATACAGCATCACAGTCACTACATTTTAACTCATATAGGTACTCCTATTTTTTGTAGCATTTCAGTTTTGTCTTTATTATTAATTAATATTTTACCTAAATTATTTTTATTTACTGAAATTGTTCTACATCCCAGTTTATTCAGTTTATTACTAACACTATTGCTGATCTTAGGCCTATAATTAATACATTTATATCTCTTATTGCATTCCTGAGAAGAAGCGGTATAAAATTCTTTACGTAAATTTTTCTTTTGTTCGTGTTTGATTATTAGATTATCTTTAGGATTTCTTTATAGCCATTGTTTTTCGCAATTTCTTTGATTACGTTAACTTTTTTAAATTCTCTTCGCTTAATGGAAATGTTAATAAGCGATGTATGTAATTGTGGAATGATGCCATCTTTATTTGCAATGATTTACTATGAATTATTGTATCTGTGCAAGTAGATTTACGATAAATGTCAAACTCTAAGGTATTATTGATATTTTTATATTAATGTCTAAAAAGTTTAAACCCTCGTCATTTTCCATTTCTAATATGAATTGAATTTTCTGATTAAGTGAATTTAGACGACCTAAGAATTTATTTAACTGCCTTTCCGTACCTTTCCAAATGCAAAAACACATCATATATACATAACGGGTCCAGAAAAATATGTTTTCAACTAAAACGTTTTTTGTATTAAAGAGTACATTTTCAAAATCGGACATAAAAAATTTCAGCTAGTAAGGGAGATATGGGTGAGCCCATTGGTAATCCGTCTAATAATTTATAAATTTCCCCGTTAAATTTAAAATAATTTTGGTTAGTACAATTTTTAATCATTAAATTTAGTTGGTATTTAATGTCACTGTCAATATTGAAGTTAATTATAAGTTTGTCTATTATTTTAAATAATGTCTGCAACGGGATTGGCGTAAAATGACTTCTTACGTCTAACGAAACTAATTTTGCGTTACTAGGAACTGTGAGATTTTTTACTTTTTCTATAAATTGGAAAGAATTTTTAATAGAATACTTAGATTCGAAGTTTGTGTGGGAAGGCAATAAGATATTTAATTTCTTGCAAAGTTAAAATGATGGGGCGTTTACATAGGATACGACTGGTCTAATGGGTATATTTTCTTTATGAATTTTAGTCCATAAAATAATGGCGGTGAGGGATTCATTATTTTGATTTTATATATAAATCTGGTGGGATAATTGACATTGTTGCATGAACATTAAAATAATTTACTAGCGAAAAGTCTTTCTTTATTTATATTATCATTTTTCATTTCTATGTTAAATAAAATCTCCAGCAATGAAAATTATTTTGTTTTTCTCAAAAATCTTAATTAACAGTGATTCTAATTTGTCATAAAATATATCTAATTGCCCATTAGGAGTCTATATATCACTATAACAATATTAAATTCAATAAGTATTGTGTAACGTAGTAAAATGCAATAACACACAGTATCGTGCAATAAGCTGCAGTATTATGCAGTACGTTCTGGTATCATACAGTGCATTATTGTGCAGTACAATGCAGTGTAACGCAGTATTGTGCAGTAACAAGGCAGTGCATAGTACTGTACATTATAATGCAGTTTTATGCAGTAACCTCGATAGTAATGCAATATTTATGCAGTAAAAGCAATATTACATAGTATTATACAGTATCATGCAGTAGGAATCAAAAATGCAGTATTGTACATTTTCCTCAGGAGTGTTCTACCCCTCGGACGAAGGTGATGAAGTATTTGAAGAAGACAATGATATCATAAAATATGTTTTTCCTCTGATATGTTAATCTCAGATTTAATTAAATTGAGTTTTTTTATTATTCCGTTTATGGGAACATTCTGTTCAATATAAATTTAATATACAATAAATTTTCTAATGTATATACATGGAAAAGTTAATATTTCCTGATTTATAAACGAATCTTTACAATCACCTCTATTTAAGAGTATCCAGTATCCTTACTGCTTTTATCTGTAAGTTAAAATTTCTGCGACAATCTGCAGCACGTCCCCAAGCAAGAATAACATAGGAAATATTTGAATAACAAAGTTTAAAGTAAGCAGTTCTCAGTATATTAGTTTAGACACAATTTGCTAAGTAGCGTAAAACAAATAAATTACTGCTTAGTTTTTTTGAAAGATAATTATATAATATGCTCTTCCCATTTTAGCTTTGGGTCAAGGTGAACGCTCAAAAATTGCACACTATTTTGTGAGATAACATCATTCTCAGTGTCTCTCAAAGTGAATATCATATTCTGAGTTCTCGTTTTGTTCAGAAATAGTTCACGTGAGACACCCAAATGCTTTACTTAAGTGACAGAAACTTATTATTGACATTTACTCAAGGTTTCCAAAGCCTTCTAGTATTTTTGTGGACAATTCTAGTATTCCTGAAACAGTGTTACGATTTTTTCGAAATCCAAATTGACTATTTGTAAATAAGCTATTTCTCTCAAAATAGTGTGCCACTCTGTTTGTGATACATTTTTCTATCATTTTTGATATTATTGGCAATAAGGATGTTAGTTTATAATTTGACACATTTTTGCATCATCTTTTTTAAAAACAGGTCTTACTAACGCCTGCTTTAAGATAGAGGGAACCTTGCCTTCTTTAAAGCATAAATTGATTAATTTAATGAGAGGTATTATTTTTAATAGGCTTTATAATTTCAACACTGAATCCATAAATATTACGACTATGTTTGTTTTTTAATAATAATATCTGTCTGTCCCTATAGAATATTGCAAATTTTAAAGCAAGTAAAGATACCATTTATATACACAAGAAATAGTATTGGGTCTAAATGAGACCCTAGTGGCATACCTGATATTGCAACAACGGATGCTGATACAATATTTTCTCTAAAGCTTCACAGTGTACACACAGTTAATCTGAAACTTTTTAGTCTTAGTTCTAATGATCTGCTCGTATTTCGTATAACGCAATATATTAGATTTTATAGACCTTTGTGACAATAAGGCATGTTGTTGTGGTAATATTTTTTTTTACATAGTTGTATAAAAAATCATAAACTGAACGTTCAGTATTTAACTTAATATATTTAACTTATTGATACCCATATAATTATTTTCTAACGTTTCAGCATCATTTTTATAAATAGTAATTACATGTATTAATTTGAATCTTATGATTTCAATGATCACACCAAAGATGGCAAATAACCACTTCTTTTTGAAACACTTCCCATCACATTAGAGAGTCAAATGTGAAATGAGAATTTGAAAATAATTATTTTACTACATCATAATTAGATTCTGAGGTGCATTTTGTAGAGGTGTAAATTATGTTACAGGCAAGAAATACTATTGTATAGTAAATATACTGTCTACTGGGAGTGATTAAGTATGGGTAGTAGGTACAATGTATTTAATTTTCTTTGTATTCATTAGGAAAGGTGTGCTTCTTTCAGTGTTTTCATCCATTGCAGTGCAATTTAAAACAAAGTAATGGTCCGTTTCCGTTTAAATCGAAAGTAATAAAAATGGCTTAAATATTTAATGATATTGAGACACACAAGCTCCTTCAAGACATTGTGTTCATTTAAAATCCAGTATAAATTTCTATAAATAAGGTAAATCAGACAAGGAATTAATGTCTGTCATTTGTCTGGTACTTCGCTACTACTTGGAATGTATTCAGTTAAAAATGTATGTATAGAAGAATAATTTAGGTGTACATATTGTTATTAATTTTATTTAACATTGGGAATTAATTATTTATTAACCTACAACTCGACTTAATAATAACAACTATATTTGTTAAGAAACAGTTTTAAAAATATATTATTAAACCTGTTGTTGTTGTCGTTGGTAACCATACTTGATTTAAAAAATTTTTAAGGGGGTGGCCAATTAAAGTCTGTAAATCGTACTTAAACTCTTAAGGTAGCGTCGAGCGTTTTCATCAGGTATCCAACATAAACGAGTAAATCGTTCCTTTTCTGTTGATGATAATCAAAAATGAATTCATTTTAAATAAAGTGCAGAATTAATAGATTAAGTTACATGCAAATCTGTATGTCCATGAGAAATACAAATTTTGTGTTTTTAATTAGTGTTGGGATTCTTGAAGCTGGCGATGTTCAGGAGAGCTGAGGATTACGCAGCAATTGCTGGGAGGGAAATCCACATCTCTGCCCCAAAGGCGAGAGAAGTGAAAGATCAGCTAAGGTTGGAAAGGAAATATACTCTCACTCTTCCCATTAGGGAGGAGTGGATTGAAGGAAGGAATGACTTTCCCCAGACTCTCTTGCGTTCTATAAAGTTGGTTCTCTTGTAGCCGCCAAATCATCCTCTAGGGCGGGAATATATCTGGAAGGTAGAGGAGTGCAGGAGAGTTTTGCTGTAGGATCGTATACCACGGTTTTCTAGGTACAGATTTACGTCATTTTAACTGGCACAATATGATAAAGTAAGGAACAGTGTGCTCCCCTTAGGACGAAATCAAGGGTGCAGGGATGCCCTAGAAGAATTTGCCAGTCAAACAAGTAAAAGTAGTGTGAGCTATTGGACATACCCTGGTTCAAGGTAACGAGAAGACTGATAAATTGACTAGAATTGAAGGTGAGAATCCCTGCCTCGAACCCGGGGTTATATTGGGCATCACAAGAAGACAGGTTACGATGGCCCTCAATTAGTGGACCAGACACTAAGAAAGCATTGAAGGACCAACAGGAACTGTAGACAAACTCGAGATTTTGTGACGGGGACGAACAAACTGAGATCGGCATCGTTACTGGGCAGGAGTCGGAAGACACTGAATGTTTTAATCGGAGATTTAGGAGACATCTATCATTGACAGGTGTTGAAGTAAACTCTGCATGCCCAGAATGCGGAAGCATCACCATTTTCTGGGGCAATGTGAAGCGTTTGGGCATTTAAGGCATCTTCGGTACTGAGGTGCGACTAAAGTAGATAAGCTCTCTCGCACTGCATGAAATTTTCCTAACCTTCATTAGCAGATCGAAAAGATTTGACGAGGTAGCAAGTACATGGCTGAAGGGATGGCTGGATGTGGGTAAAATGGGGCCCGACTGCGGCCTACTTGTCAGTTGACAGTCTCCCCCATGATTACCATTACCTTTAGTGTCGTTTTATAAAAAATTACTTTTCGTATAAATAAAATAATATAGTCATCATATTTGTCTGTAATTTGACCTAGTAAATCTGCATATCATTCCAAGTAAAATCATCGTTTTCGATTTTGCTTATCATTGATAGAAATAGTTTTCATTTGATGCAGTAAATCAGTATCAGAAAGTTAATAAGACGCAAAAAACTTCTCTCTCGCATTTTATAGGTACATATAAAATTATAGATACTACGGCGCAAGGTACAATAGAGTTATCTTGAACCCTGAGCCGTATAAAATGTCGCGTAAAACGCACACAAGTATATTTTAAATATGTCATATCATCGGATATGGAGGTCATCACTATTTTATAATTATTACATATTCACTGATAAACATACACACAAATCCAAACAAATTATGTATTACAATGCTAGATTATTATTAGAAAAATAGTTCAGTTCAATTTAATATATACGAGTACATTATTATTACCAATTATCTGAATTATTATTAACTCTCTTATCAATTATGTACTTTAGTGTGTAAGCTTAATAATGTTATTTCTAATCCATGTTTATGTGCGTTTTATCTAATTAACATCATAAAGTCACTCATCACTCATCAGGCGAGAATTTATATCAATATAGTACTCACATTTTAGTCATTTTATTCATGTTCTGATAAATTAGGTGTCGTACTCGAAATTATCGACACTTTCATTAAAGGCCCACGATAATAATAATCAATTTTGATGTTATAACACGTGGCACTACGTATTTCCTTATTTTACTTATATATAAGACAGAGGCGTATCTGAACACAAATTACCAAAATTAAAATTTTTCTAAAACTTATAAATATTGTCTTCGTCCGTATTTGTCAAATCTATACATAAGGTGGGTAAAAAAAACCAAAATATAAGCATTTATTAGTTACCATGTCACCTCAAAAATTTGTACGCTTTGTCAAACTACCATTTTGATTTCTGTAATTGGTGTTTTTATATTTATGTTGAGGTAGAAACTTAATAAATTTAAACTCGCACTTTATTTACTTTTGAATAAACATGCCTAGCGTTTCTCAAATTACCAAAATTTTTGTAAAAATGTCATACATTTTGACTCTGATTCTTTCTTGTTATATTTATATAATATTTGTCGTAACAAATTAACAAGAATGTTCTATTTTAAATATAATTGAACTATATACTGTACTGTCAAACATTTTTCCTCGTTTCTTTCATAAGAAGCAATAAATCCTTTTCCGTTCTTAATCCTGACGAATTCACTCTGGGGTCTGCAATTGCCTACTCCTGAATTTTTCCCAAAATCGGTGTATATTCCCATCCAAATTAAATACTTAAGAAATTAAAGAAAACTGTTCAAAATAATTACAGTCTCATTGTTTTACCTTCCACACATTCAAAATAAAAGAAAATCGACATTAACATATGAAGTGTATTATCTGGAATGTATTGAGAGATCGACAAAGACTTTTATCAGGTGACCGTCTCACTTATTTTATTAAGGTAACAATGCTGTTGAGAAATATGAAGAGTACCAAAATATAGCTCTGGACATATCCAAAGAATTTGGTAGGTGTAGCACTCAGCGGATAGAAATGGTCGCCGACATAGTTGTTGTAGGAACAGATAATTACTAAAAGTCGACTATTCATGTTTTTGGAAGTTGGTGTCGCAAAGTTTATTTTTTCGCTACATCGTAGAAAGTGCATGTTCACCATAATTGATGCTTGCATAAAATGTAGGTACCGATTTAGTAAAACAGGCCAACTTACAATATCGATGCCAAAGATAATGTTTTAAACGCAAAATTACAAGATAGGTAGCTGTCGCAATAAATTAATATAACGTCGTAACTATAGGGATGGATCGGAATCTTGACTGATTTGAGAATAAAAATTACATCCGCTCTCTTCTATCTGTCTGGGAAGTATCGGAACCACAAGATGGCGTTAATTATGTTAACCAGCGCCACTACTCTCTTGCGTGGCAGCTTTTTCAGTGCCAGGTTTTTAATACCGTCACTTCCCGGTGCCTTTCTTATTGAGACATCTTAAGATCTGTTTGACCTCCTCTGAGGTCACAGGTTTGTGTTGTTCGTTGTCTGCCGCTCGCGTCATCCTCCGAATTAGTCTCGATTTCATCCATCCAATCTTCATCCTTTTCTGGGAGCTGGTTTTCCCTACACTGTAGTTCCAGGCTGTCGATAAACGCTTCGGCCTTTTCCTGTAGATTTCTGGAGATTCTGAGAGCCTTCTGGGTGTTCTAGAAGCTTCTGTCCTCCGAGTTGAGCGACCTCAGATGGGTTTGTCATCTAGTCTGGCGGTGCTTCTCGATTGCCGCTTTGACTTTTCGATATAGTTGGTTGTACACCAGTTTGTCCTCTCGGTGTCGGGGAAGAAGAAAAAATTTTAAGTATAAGAACGACTCACATTATTGTATGAGTAGCTAGGAAGTAATTCCTATCAGTTCACAGGAATTAATCGCTATATAAAGAGTGACAGTTAGCCATATTTACCCTTTAATGCTGCTTAATTATTTGGTTTATTGTGGCCATAACTAGGTGACGTTAAAAACGATTTTATAATAAGTTTAAATTAAATTTAATAGCCACTAAGTTGGTAGATTTAAAGTTTTCGATGTACGCCTTTATTACTATGTTCCACTGAATCAGATTTAATAGAAGATATTACGGTTGAAACTTTTGATGAAATCATACTAATGAATAGTTTTAAACAAGAATTAACAGAAGGTAAATTTGTACTAGTTCAGTTTGTGGTAGAAAATGAAATGCTTCTAGAATCCGTTACGTATGTGTAATTCAGAGTTGTGTTGATTCTAAAGGTGAACTAAAACGTAATAGGATTAAGGACTGCAAATCAATGAAATAAAATAGGGTTCTGTTCAATGGAAAATGATGAGTTACTCGTATATATATTTCAGAGATTTAATTAGAGCAAGTAATAGAAATTATTATCAGGATCGAAATTATGTTCGTGAGGAGCTACTTTCCCGAAATCTTAAAAGAACATTAAATTTAATACTTACCTAGTTCATGCCTACATTTAGTTTTGTAGTTCAATATTTTCTGCAATAGCAGAAATTTGTTAAGGTTTATATTTGTCTTATCCTTGTAGTACTTGAAAAATATATAAGATTTTCAAATGATATTTTTATGCCTATAGCGGATAATATTCATCAATAGTTGCAGTTTGAGTCTCATTTATGCCACGATGGTTACTCTTGTGTTTATGGTAATATTTTATTATTTGTAACATTATTATTTTCAGTTTACATTTTTTTACATTTAAATAGAGTTATTTTTTGCATGGCCTCGCATAAAGGTCTATAGATATCATGCAGTTCGAAATATAACTGAGACCCAACTAATGGAGCCAATGTGGTTACCTGCTGGTATATTGTATCTAGCTATAAATATAGAATTATTATCAGGAGTAATACTGCAAGAGCTGATAATTTCTTGTGAACAGTTTTCGTTTCTACGAACATTAGCGAAGCAAATGTCATCTAAAAATTTCAATTTTGTCGAGTAATATTGGCCAAAGTTCCAGAGAAAAGACGAAAAATTAGCAAGAAATTAAGCTTGATGCGTAACTAGTACAATTATTATAAACACAATTTTCGTTGTTTTCCGTTCCATTTCCTTTGTGAGTACTAGTTATAGTTTGATTGCGAATTTTCGTGATGTTCTTTATTTAGTTGCAAATATGATATAATAGAACTTGCTATGTTGTGTCTTGTAATTCTGATTACTAGTTCTTCTCCGATTCCGGTTTGGCTAACTGCCTCATTGCTGTAGCTCAGTGAAAATGATTATTTTTATTGCTTCTGCATCCAAACCAACTTTTTTAGCAGATTCATTTGGCCACGTTAGAAACTACGTATTGACCGGGCATATTTATGTACCAAAGGCCACTTTTTCAGTTGGGATTTATAGTGAGGAAAAGTCTGTCTGCAATTGTTGTACCTGAATTTCTTTTTTCAAATGATTTTATTAAACAATAAAACTAGACACATTTTTGGGTTTTTCGAATTTGTTATCAACCAGATTGTAGCTGCACATTTTTTGGCCTTACCCTGTGTAATTTTAGGGGACACGGGATTATAAGAAAAAAATCTACCAGTAGGCAATTCATTATTTCTTACTTGTGAAAATAGCTGAGACAGCTGCAATGTCGTAACATGTTCTTTGTAATCTGTTTAGTGCATCTTTGTTCCATAAACTAATAATGTTCTAAGTTTTCTGAGGAAAATGCTACCGAGCATATTTTCCGTTTTGTTGGGATGCTTTGCAAGACTCTTCTCTTAAAATTACGTACTTCCGGTGTATTTCTTTTATGCTGTTTTTGGTTAATTTTCAAATGAAATTAAATTGAGAAAACTACACGCACTATTTTGCGATACACTAAAAGTGGTGCCTCAAAAACTGGCTTGTTCGCTGGTTACCATAGCTACTCGCGTTCTTTATAAAATCAGTGTAATTATCATCGTCTCATTCGTAAAGCAGACAAAATATTGTTTTCTTATTGGTAAATAAAGTATATCGTTAATTACTCCCTATGATTTTACATTAATAAGCATTTTAGTAAAAAATATTATACCGAAGTGGGTTGGAATCTTTGATTTGAAGATTACCATGACGTAGTTTTCCACGAAACACCAAAACACCGTATACTTCACTCTACGCACGTTTCGTCAACCAAGTTGGCATCATCTGGAGATGATTAAAACTAAACTTATGCTAATAATCTACCCTATTTATGCCTACACTATTGTCATAGTTCGGTGACCCATTAAACAATAAAATGGGTTATTTGGGATTGGCGCTCTGTCTAGTAATTGTTACATCCATAGTTAGTTTTAAATTGCCAATATCTATCTTATGGTTGTTCTCAAATACATGTTGGGCAACACTGGACTTATCTATTCTACCATATTTATATCTAGTTTGATTTGATCGTCTAGTTCTCCAACATACCTTTGATTACAGTTTTTAAAGCTAATTTCGTAAAATTCGTTTGTTTCAATTTTATCTTTTGGATTGCCTAAAAGTTATTGTAGTTTATTTCCCGATGAATGAGTCACTGTCATACCTATATCTTTAAAAAGCTTGCCAATACTACGAGTGAATTGAGGATCGAATCAACTCTACACAAATTTCGGATTCCTTTCATTTTGAAAGGTCGAAGAATTTTGAAGTGTCTCTTTAAATTTTCATTTCCTAATTATTTTATCAATTAAACATATAGAATATCCATTACTCGCAGCTGTCCCCATAATCAATGCCTTTTTTTTTCAAACCTCTCTTTATTGAGGGGGAAGCTTAATAGACAATGGACTAGAAAATTATAACTCACTATTTTGTGTTGAGCACAATGGTGAGAATCCTTAGGGATATATATCTTAGAGTATTGGTATCTCTTCTGTATATGTTAAATTTATTTTCACTATTTTTAATTATTAATACATCTAAGAATGGTAACTGTCCAGAGTTTTTGATTTCATATTTGAATTTAACTGATGTGAAATGATTCTTTAATTTAGAAACATAGTTGTCAATATCAGCGACGTTTGTATTAAATACTGCAAAAATATCATCCACATACCTAAGACAAACCCTGGGGAAATACTTGAATTCTTCTTTTGATTCCGTCTCGAATCTGTTCATGAAGAGACTGGCAATGAATGGTGACAAAGAGTTAGCCATTGCTGTTCCTTCATGTTGTTCAAAGAACATGTCGTTGAATTGAAAGCAATTTTTTAATGAGTTGAAGATATTTTTTTGCTACATATTGACTGAGATTGTTTAATTCGAATAGATCATTAAGATGAACAGTGAGCCACTAACCAATAATGCGAGCTATTTGGGATTGGCTCTCTGTTGCTATTCATACTATTTTTTCAATTTGTCTAGTATTTGTTAGATTCCCAATTAATGTTAAATTGCTAATTTCTATTTTATGGTTGTTCTGAAACGTATGTTGAGCAACACTAGATTTATCTATTGTACCATATTAGTGATCGGCTATATGCTCTTTGAATCTAGTTTGAATTGATCGTCTAGTTTGTCCAATATACCTTTGATTACAGTCCTTACAGCTGATTTCGTAAATCCGTCACTTTTCGGTTGTTCCAATTTTGTCATTTGGATTGCCTAAAAATTGTTGTAGTTTATTTCCCGATGAATGAATCACTGTAATACTTTATAAATCTTGCCAATACCACCGGTGAATGGAATCGATACAAATTTCGGATTTTCTCTTTTATTTTGAAAAGTTGTTATATTAACTATTTTAAAATATTTTTCTCACTTTCTTTGGGTATTAAGTCACTGTCCTATAAATTACTTTAAAAAATATTTTTTTAGGTGTGAGACATTTTTTGGATAAAGAGTATTTTTTCAAAAAATCAACCTCTGGCTGATCCTTTTGGTGCAGTGGTAATTTATAAATTTTTTAAAATAATTTGTAGGACAGTGGCTTAGTACCCAAAGAAGATGAGAAGAAACATAGGATGCTACAAATAAATAACTATAGACAATATTTAAAAGTATATGTAGTTCATTTTAGAAAAATGTACTTATTTGAACGGTGTAGCACTCCTCTGTACATAAAAGATGCATTTTCACTTTCTAACTGATAATTATCTTTATCTTCCATATTTTATCTAATTACAATCCTAAGGAAAACTTATCTCTACATTTTCATATGGAAATAAACTACAAAAAACCAAATAATCGGTTGTATTTGACGGTGTATCTTCCATAGAAATAACATGCAGTAGTCTACGTAAAATACGATTGTGCCATGTTCTGACTGCAAACTGCAAACTGCAAATCTATTACCAACTATTGATAAATGTACGTCGAAGGTTTTCTGGCGTTCTTCCGATTACAGCAGATTGAATGAAACAACTGAGAATTGTAAATTGGGCGTACAGTACAGTTTAAACAAAAAGTAAATATCCGAATTAGATTCTCCAATTTAAATTATTCTGTTTTGTATCAACGGCAAAATAAAACACGAAAACCAATTTGAACGTTTGTGTTCATCCTGTTATTTATAGCGTAAAACAATGATTAAAGGTAGTTAGTTTTTACTAGTAAGTGCTACTAATTATGGCCTAACCTAATTTCATTTGAAGGTATTCTACTCCAATAAATTAAGCTTAAGTAGCTAGAGCAACATTTTCTCGATAACTATTTCATATTTAAAATTTTATATTTTTAAAATTTTTCTAATACTACGTTATTGTGTAGTATGATATTTTTCTTATGTTATATAAAATAATCTCATTACTTATAATTTATAATTTAAAAAATAGTTAAAGTAATTTAGGTAAGAAAATATATACAATTTTTATTCAATCAAAATTATTAAAAAAAATTATATGTACACAAAGTGCTTTATATGTACACGGTGATTCGTAATTACGGGGCAATACTTCAGAGGTCAAGAGTGACAAAAATAAATTGTAGTAGATCATAATCTGTTACTGCATCATGTGGGTGATACAATCTGCCAGGTGAAAAGTTACTTTTTTTGACGATTATTTCTAAACGGCTTGAAATATCAAATTATAATTCTATGCAGGAACTTCGCGAAACTATCTATTTAAAATCATGAAGTGGAAAGTATGCAGGGCGCCCAAGAAATGTAAGGACTGTAAAAGTAGAGGAGAGAACATATTGGGTTTTGTATTAAAAGATCTCAACACTAATACTAGATAATTAGCTCTCAGGACATATGTCGTCCAAACCACTATCCCACAAATATTACATGAGCAGCAGTTACATCCGGTTCATATTCAACAAGTTCAAGGTTGTTTTTGGTGAAAGATATAAGCTATTCCAGACTTTCTAGATAATATTCTGTTTAAGGGCGAGGCGACATTTACCAGGTAAGGAATATTCAATTTCTGTAATGCTCATTTTTGAACTGATAAAAATCAAAAGGCAATCAACCCACTATCAGCATATGTTTAAAGTAAATGTCTGGGCAGGCACATTGGGAAGCCATTTTATGAAACATATAATTTTTACATCAGGTATATCGAATGGAGCAATGTACTACAACTTATTAAACAATAGCTTAGATATAATTCTTAGGGATGTCCCAATTAACAGAAAACAAAAATTGTTTTTGTGCAACATGGACCTCTACCCCATTTTACTAAAATAGCAAGAAGGTGGCTGCACTTTCATTTTTTAGAAAGGTGGATTGGAAGAGGAGCAAATGCATCTATCCAATGGCCTGCATGTTCGCCAGATCTCAACCCGCTTGATTTTTCATTATGGGACTACTTAAAGTCAGTACTTTTGAGAAATTTACAAAGAGAATCATTAAAGAGTTTACCACCTTTGCAAACAACCAAGAAGTGTTGCAACGGGTAGTTTCTTCATAGAGAGAAGAATAATGTTTTGCATTGACAAAGACGGAGATCATTTTAATCAGTTGATTTGATTTTTAAATTACTGATGTTTTTGATGTTAATTTTTTTTTACTATTAATAGTTATTTTAAAACAATTTTATAATAACACTATTTAAGAAATAGAAAATGTCGCAGATCTAGAAAACATTTTTTAAAATACCAAACAGTAGAAAGTACATGTTCATCAAGCATTAAATTTGTGCATGCCTACAAGTTTGCTATGTTGCAATAATAGCCCTATTTCGAGATACATTAAAATGTCTTCTTAAAATGTTTTCTTAACCACCTCTCAAGTCACCGAAGTAACTCCCAGAAAATCCAAGGATTTTGTATTGAGTAAGAGAGACGAAGCCCTACAGTTCATTGTGGAGTCCGAACCACATTTAATGAGAAATAACGCCCCAGGGCGTTATGAATATCCATAGCGCCCTAGGGCCTTATAAATTTATTAACACATTAAAATTTTCACTATAACACAACACAAAACAACTAAATGGTGATAGTGTTATTGAAAAACAAAATGTGTTGCATAGTTACGGCGTTTATAAACAATTTTGATTATTACTCTCTTTTAAATCAAATCGTCCTGCACATAATAGATGTTAAATTCATCAATCGTAAATGTCAAAGAATTTTCGAATTAATTAACAGGCTTGTAGGACATTAAACGTTGAAAGCACCATGGGAGTTATAGGATAATGACGCCCTCGATGCGTTATTATCCTTATAACACCCTTGATACCTTAATAACTATAACATTTAATTTAAATGTCAGTAGAGACGTACTATTTTACATAGTTTAGAACAAGGCGTGTCACTCTTCAAAATACCTAATCTTGTTAATTGTTTTTAGTACGTTTATATTCATATTAATGTTTAGTTCTAATTCTGAAGGTGCTTTTTATGTATTTTGGCCTTTTGATACTCCTACACTATCTGTTGTCTTTTTTCTTTGATACGTGTCTGTCGCCATTCTTACTTGCTGCATCTGTCTTGTAATGATATCGTATTGGTTCCTGTTGTCTTGATGTCAACATATTACTCTTATATTGAATGGATCGCTTGCTTGCCTAAAGATAATGTCTGATTCATCTTCTTACATTATATACCAAGGTAGTGTAATTTTATCTCCTATCAGATTCACTGTTGGCGCCATTATTTTTTCTCACTCCGAGACGAAGTGGTTCCTCTGTTTTGGCTGCTAATTCTGTTCCCTTCTGATACTATCTCGAATCTTAATTTTAGTTCTTCTATGTTCCCTAAGATGTTAGGTTTGTACTTGTCTATGGTTCTTTCCTTGTGTTTGTTCCGAGGTGTGTTTTGGGCATGGTTATCCTTTATGCAGAAATTTTTTGTTTATTTCTAAATGAATAAAACTGTAGACCTAAATGCCAGTTATGAAAATCGTTATGGTATATAGAAATAAATAACATTTTTGTTTATTATGTTGTATATAATAGTATCCACCCAGTGAGAGCGACTATAAAGAGCTTCATAAGTTGTAGGTAGTTCTTGAAATTATTATCTAAAAGTGCATTCTATAATGTTGGGTGCAACTGGCAAATCAACAAATGCTTTTAAGCATAGACTCATTCTGACAAATTTGATTAATAAAATAACCGCAGTATTCTCTTGAAATATGGACAAATTGTAACAGTTTTCTGAACAAGTTTTAATCTGTCGGGCAGTAAAGTCGAGGGACTCTTTATTTCTGACATGCATTTCCATGTGAATTATAGGAAAGTGTGCAAACCTGGAGTAGACTTTTCGGCCATGGAAGTAAATTGGTAATATTTATTTATTTACTATCTGCTTTTGTAATTCGCCGATTTAATTCCGATTCAGGATAACAAGATTAATTTCTACGGGGATAAACATGTAATGTATTTGTCTAAATTAGCTTAGCATAAATATAAATTAAAATAAGGGTTGTTTTTAAAAGAAAGACAGACACAGCAAGTACAACTACAATTACATAGTAAGTAAGTAAGTACGTAATTTATTTCCTTAAAAACATACATAGATATGTAAGGAAATATTTGAAAATATTAAGAAACACAAAAAACAAAATAAACAAACAAAAAGTGAAATATTCCTCTAAGGTACAAAAAAAACTTTATTTAACAGGAAGTTTCTCAACTTACGCTTAAATTGATTTAGACTAGTGATGTTTTTAACATCAGATGGTAGGTGATTAAATATTTTAATGCCGTTGTAGAATGTACTTTTTCTTGTTAAATTATAATTATATTGTGGTAAGAGGTATAGATTATTTTGTCGTGTGTCATAATTGTGGATATCCGAATGTTTAATTAAACTAGTTTTATTTCGAAATATAATTATAGATACTCTGAATACATATATGTATAGATTAACCAATGTCATTACTCGTAATTTTTTAAAATGACCTTCTAGTTCTTAAATGACATATTGATCTGATAGCCTTTTTTGTATCCTAAATGTAGCGGTTACACCGGTAGAATCTCCCCAAAGCTCGATCCCGTACTGCAGAATGCTTCGGAAATAAGCGTAATAGACAATTATCGATGTTTGTAAATCGACATTTTTCTTTATAATAAATATTGCATATATAGCACTAGATAGTCTATTGTTGAGTTCAACCAGGTGCCGCATCCATTTAAGACTCTCATCCAAATACACTCCTAAGAATTTGACATCTTCCACGGATGCGTTAGTGCCATGATTAAGGTGGATATCTTGTTGAGTATAATTGTAACCGGGATGAAATGTGATGGTCTGGGCTTTTGACAGGTTCAGTATTAATTTATTTGCAGAGAACAAGTCGTTTAATTTATTTAATATTTCGGTGCATTCCGGTAACGGATTTTTGAAAAGAAGACTGGTGTCATCAGCAAATAAGGAAAACTGAACCATTGGAAAGTTGTCAACAAGGTCATTAATATAAATTAAAAAAGAACACAGGGCCAAGAATTGAGCCCTGTGGAACTCCACATTTTATCATTTTCTGACCAGTTCTTACTGGTACTAACTCATTATTGACAATGTCTTTTACCTCCACATACATTTTTCGATTATGTAGATAATACTGGAACCAACCATAAGATACACCCCTAAAACCATAAAAATATAATTTTTCTAGCAAATATTGATGATCTACACAGTCGAATGCTTTGGTAAGGTCACAGAATGTACAAAGTGGATGACATTTTGATTCTAAACAGTTGTTCATATTGTTAATTAAAGAATATATTACATCAGTTGTGTTGCGACCTTCCCGAAATCCGTACTGTGCACCTTTCAATATTTTCTTGAGATCTATATAGCTAACAATCTGCTCTTTTACTGACAATTCAATGATTTTTGAGGCTGAGGGCAATACTGAAATTGGCCTATAATTTGACATTATTGTTTTTCACCCTTTTCGTATATTGGTATAATTTTTGCAATTTTAAGGTTGTCCGCGAAAGTTCCAGTCGTAAATGAGAGGCTAGTGATAAATGTTAGTGGTTTTCTTAACAAATTAATATTTTCTTTAATAAGAGTAATAGGTAGTTCGTCATATCCTGCAGTTTCTTTTGTTTTTAATTTTTTAACTATTCTTACAATATCTTGTTGTACTACTGGATGAAAGTGAAATGAGTTATGTGTAGAAAAGATACAATTGTTTACATATTCATTGGAAGTTTTAATAGAAATCAAATTATTAGTAAGATTTATTGGTTCATCTATGAAATATTGTTGGAAATTATGTGCCACTATATTAGCCTCCTCGACTGTTTTCCCATAAGCAACACACGATAAGACACTAACACAAGTAATCATTATCATTATTTGATGATCATCTTTAATAAAAATGTAAATCCTATCCGATTTAGTCTGGATATTTTCAAGCTTACTTTCAAACTGCGAGTAAATTTTAACTTCGTCAAAAATTAAATTCAGGAATTTATGCAAACGCAAGCCTACGGACAATTCAAACCGCCATTTAAACACGAGTATCAGCTGATTTGAATTTTAGCCTCCTGACAGTTAACATGAGCTGTATACATAGTAATTTAACTGAATTCATCCATTTCGCTTTCATTAGCTAGATTTACGTCAGCTATACCCGATACAGTCTACTAATAAAATAGATCCTTCTCTTTGAAGATTCAAGACGAACGCTTATATGACCTTGAAACGAGCCGCTGCCTGCCTAGGCTTGTCTGTTTTGTTATTGTGGGCGGGTCTATATGTCTCGCAGCACAGAAAAAAGTTCATTGCCATTGTTTTCCAACCTCATTTGACACACCTTTCATGCTTGTTTACATCTCACCAGCGTGTAGATGATTAAAATTCGCGGATCTAATGAACTTGACCGTCCTCGTCTTTTATGGTAATGGATTTATGATTACGAAATCTGTAAGAGCAGGAATTTCTGAACGTATAATTTATTTTATTATATTACTGTACCGGGTGTAACAGGATCATGGTACACCCCCTTTTCTCCTTTAGTTTTGAAGATAATTGATTGAAATTTGGAATATCCTATATACATAATAAGCGGCACTTTTTGACGTATAAGTGATATTTTTCACTTCCGGTTTCGCCGAAAGTGATACTAACCTGCGATTTTTAAATGGAATACCCTGTATATTATTACATTTTTGAATTTTGCATAATTTTCTGAATCCAACGATACCAATAAGCGACATTTCAAACGTCAATATTTTTAAAATATGTTTTTTAGTTTTCCATTTAAGTGTGCCATGACGGTTCCAATTTATTCTAAATAACCCGTGTAATGCTAGAAAAATCGAAATCCCGTCAAAAAACTGAATTACGTGATTTATGAGCAAATAAAGTTCATCAAAATGGTTTATGGGTAAAAACTAAATTTTTTCAAATGGAACCATGTTGGTACCGTGGTACCATTTATTAGTACTTAATAAGGAATTTATTCATAGGTCGTATTAAAATGTGCGATAAATACAAACAGAATGACAGCTAAAAGAAAAGAAAATACAATTTTGTTCTAATTAAATATTAAGAAGTAACTAACTAAGGTGACCTTGAAAACAATGAAATATGTAGCTTTTCAAACATTTGTTGGTTTACCGGTGTTTTTATTGTGTACTTTAAAAATTGTTTAAAATTCTTGTTAATTGTATTCAAAATGCCGCAAATTTATACAAGAGATGAAAAAGTGGACAGGTTAATTTTAATGTTTTGGCTCGAGTAAATCTGTTTCTTTAAGGCAATTTGAGTTTGATTTGGAAATCAGTCACCAAGCAGTAAGCCGAATTTTGTACAAATACTATAAATCTTTTAAATACCAATTGCACGAGCACTTGTACGAAAATGATTACGAACGTAGGATGGAATATTGCAATTGGATTTTGCAGAATAACGTGCAGCCAAACAATGATTTTTTGGGAACGATTTTATTTTCGGACGAGTCTAGGTTTACAAATTTGGGATTATTTAACCGACAAAATACAAAATATTGGTCACAAGAAAATCAAAATTTATTACCGGAGGGTAACTTTCAAGTGCGGTTCGGTTTCAATGTTTGGCTTGGAATAATCGGTAGTAGAATCATTAGTCCAATAATATTTGAAGGACCCCTGACTGGTGCCAGATACTTTGGATTTCTGCAAAATGAAATTGAGGACAGGTTAGCTGAATTACCTTTCCATTTACGACAGGGAATGTATTTTCAACAAGATGGCGCTCCTCCCCATAATTCAAAGAGAGTAATTGATTACCTTCAACGGAGATTTGGAGAAAACGTAATTTCGCCGATTGGGCCTGTGAGGTGGCCTCCAAGGTCACCTGATTTAACACCCCTTGATTTCTTTGTTTTAGGTCATTTATAAAATATTGTCTACGCAACCGCCGCGGCGCCGTTACAACCCGTGAAGACCTGGAGCTACGAGTAAGACGCGCAATTAATACCATAAATGCCGAGCAATTGGGGAACGTTCTTCGAGAAACAGCTATGCGAGTTCAGAAGTGCATTGACGTTAATGGACAGCATTTTGAACAACTGTTATAATGTTTTGTGTTCATTTTTTGTATTCCAAAGCCATCTTATGTATAACAAGGTAATTAGAACAAAATTGTATTTTCTTATTTTCTTTTAGCTGTAATTTTGTTTGTTTATCGCACATTTTAATACGACATGTGAATAAATTCCTTATTAATAGTACTAATAACTGGTACCACAGTAACAATATGGTTCCATTTGAAAAAATTGAGTTTTTCCCCAAAAACCATTTTGAAGAAATTTATTTGCTCATAAATCACGTAATTTAGTATTTTTGAGGAGATTTCGATTTTTCTAGCATTACACGGGTCATTTAGAATAAATCGGAACCATCATGGTACACTTAAATGGAAAACTAAAAATCATATTATAAAAAATATTGACGTTTGAAATGTCACTTATTTGGTATCGTTGGATTCAGAAAATTATGCAAAATTCAAAAATGTAATAATATACAGGGTGTTCCATTTAAAAAATCGAACGTTAGTTGTATGTTAAAAAATGCTGCTTATTATGTATATAAGATATTCCAAATTTCAATCAATTATCTTCAAAACTAGGGAAGAAAAGGGAGGTGTACTATGATCCTGTTACACCCGGTATATCTGCTAATTTAGCTTACCAACAACACAGTGTAACGTTCTATTACCAAATACAGTTTTACAAATAAAGTTTTTTTCTATTCGAGGAACTAAAAAGTTTTTTGTTTCTCTTATTTCAAAATTTCAGATAAATCCTTGGGGGAGAAGAAAAGTTTCTTAATTTTTTTAATGTACTAAGTCTTAAAAGTCCAAAATGAATCTTGTAAAATGTGTTGGTATACAAGTAGAGAACTGCTTCTGTCTTTTGCATTTAAACCCATCGTTTTAAATTTAACAAAGTCTTTTAAATATTTATTAAATAGAATTTTGCCCATATGTAATAAACGCAAGTCTTCTAGTCAATAGGCAAATGATCACTGTTTCGCGATTTAAGTTTAAAATTGAATGATAATTCAATTATTCTTATCTTGTCGATTGCATTGCTGCACATGTTACTTTCTTGCCTGCAGATTTGAGAAAGTAGTTGTTCAATCCCAGTGAGAACAAACTGGTCACTAAATTTGTTTAAACAGTTATATGACATATAAATATTTAAAAATAATAAAACAACAGTATGTTCTCATTGGGCTAGCCAAGAGGTTACCGTTGAATTAATACACTGCTTCCATAAAACAAACTCCCTCTAGTATCTCGGAACGGGGCGAGGTATCTACATCAGATAAAAACAGGATAAAATCGCATCGTGAAAAGCACATCGTCATCACCTCAGTGGCGGCATCGCGACGCCTATCAAATCGAAAATTTCCAATGGCACATTTTGAATATATTTTTAAGCCTTTTACGTTGATATAATAAATTAAATTCTGATGACTGATGATGAAGTTACGAGGATAAGATAAAATGTATTACTTACAAGTAGATTCCTTGTTTAATCAAAGTAAATGTTCAACATGAGCATCATTCACTTCTCGGAACATTACTGGGAGATTATGGAATTCGTCCCTCACTCTCTGAAATGTTTCATTAAGAGTATTTCGACAGGCCTACACAATTCTCTGTTCTAAATCCTGTAGAGATTTCAGCTGTATCTTGTAAATAAGAAGAAGTCTGATAGCGATAAATCCGGCGAACGTGCTACCTTCATCCAATCCATCTGCTAGGATACCATTGGTTCAGATATTGCCTCACTTCTGCAAAATAGTGTAAAGGAACTCGTTCTTATTGGAACTTTATTTTCCTTAACCTTAGAATCAATTGTATCTTCCAACATCTGTAGGCACAAAGGTTCCGTCAAATTTTCTCGTATAAGTAGAGCTCCCACAATTCGGTTACACGATATTTATCCCAAACATAAACTTTTTGTACATATTCGGCGTGCGGATTCAAGTACCAAGCATTTTGGTGATGAATGTGTCCACTCAGAAAAGCACGTTTCACCGCTGAAGCAAATGTCGTGAATCGATTTGGGTTGATTTCCTATTGATAAAATGATTTTACGAAATTCGATTAACCTATCTTCATCATCCTCGGTGAATAGGTGAACCATTTTCATTTTACATGGGTGCAATTAACGTTCTTTTGTAAGCAATATATTACACACATTAGCCACTTGCGCTATTGATTGCTGCTGATTGGCATGTACCTAACCAAGCACAAGAATTTGTCTAACCTCATTTACTGAAGTGGGTTGGAACTTTTGATGTGAAGCTAACACTGACGTAATCAAAAATATAATGTGAAGATAACACTGACGTAATCAAAAATATGTTGGACAGACTAGACGATCAATTCAAATTAGATTCCAAGAGCATATGACCCATCTCAAATATGATAGAACAGATAAATATAGTGTTGCCCAACATGCGTTTGAGAACAACCATAAATAGATATTAGCAATTTAAGATTAATTAGGAATGTAACAAATACTAGACAGCTGGATGCATTTGAAAGCTTGGAAATCATAAAGTGTAAAAATGGTATGAATAGTGACAGACGGTCTATTCCAAATAGCCCGCTTTATTGGTTAGCGGGTCACGGTTCACCGAACGGTCACGGTCACGGTTCAGGGAACCATGATAATAGTTTGATTATAAATAGTGCAGTTTGTTAGCATAAGTTTAGTTTTAGTCATCTCCAGATGATGCCAACTTGGTTGGCGAAACGCGCGTCGATTGCAGTATATAGTGTTTTGGTGTTTCGTGAAAAAATACGTCAGTGTTAACCTCATTTACTGATGGACAATCATCCTGATCACTTCTTGTGGCTGTACATTTTCTCATTTCCCGTAAATATTTCGTGCAAAAGGGAGTATCTAGGTAATGTTCGTTAAATTGCCGGACTACCTTATGAGGCTAATTATGGCAGTCGAAAAAAAATTGCATTGCATCCACTTTTTCATCCAACTCGTACATCATGAATTTAACTCAAATTAATAATTTAGATACCGTACGTCTGAACAACTGAAAACAAATTATCTTCTCTTTACAAGTACTTGAGCTTTTGTAGAAACATGGATATTTTTACGTATTCTCAAAGACAACTAAAACCTTCAACTAAAAAATTGCGGGAGGATAACGAATTTTTAAGCCCAGTGGTATAGACAGATGCATTTGTGGTTCCTTGATCGAATGTGAGTGACGAACGATATAGTTTTCTCATCTCTTGTTAATAATACATTTCATCTTAACTACGTCATTAACCATCCAAATTTTAATTTTTTTTTTATTAACGTGAAGTGGTAGAAAATATCCTCAAAATTTCGCTAGATCCCCTGTGTCATCGAAATTTTCGATTTGACAGGTTAAAATTACCATCTTGAAGACACATTTTGTAGTATTTCGATAAGTGGCGATAAGCATATACCTCTACACCGTATTTTTATTTTAAAAAACTATAGAGTCGTTCGGTCAAGATCATGCAATTACATAAATATACATTATTTGTACAGAATAGTTCATGGGTTTCTTAAATTGCAATGTTGCAATATAAACGAGAGGCCGGTAAGCCGTCGCTAGTCAGCGTAAGCATTAGGATAGTAGATAATTCATTTTGCAGCTTAGCTGTCGTGCTGTCAATAATGCACATTAGCTGCGATACGATGCCAATATCAGTCTTCCTCCAATCTACTATATAAAAATGCTACTAAAAATGGTTTTCGAATGCAAACAGATCCGAAAAAGTATATTGCCAAGTGTAAATATTTAATAAACTCTGGCCACTTACCACTATTACTATTATTATATTAGTTATTAATATAATTCTCTGAAATTGATCGATTGAATATTTTTAATCGATTAATTTTCTACATCTAGCCAAACAAATTAATTTTCAACACTAGTAATTACCTTCAGTACTAATTAATTTGAACTGGTATTTTGTCGATATAAGTATATAGACGTATTTAAATATATTATAGTTAATTAACCATCAATTAAATAGTGTAAAAATAATCACCACTTCAATTTGACTATGTCAGGTACTAATTGCCAATAATTTAGTACAGAATCTATAACGTAATAAATATTCTCCCTACGAGTACTTATATGCAGGAAATGATATAACTAATTTTACAAATTTTGCGATGTAAGTAAAATCTTAGGTGCGCCTTAACAACATCAGTGGGAAATTTTGTTTAGGAGGTATTACATATTTTAATTTTGATTTTAACTTCTGCTTGCTCAAGCTTATTAGATCTGAATTCTTTTTTGCTGGTAGATGCTGTTCCGTACCGATGAAGGCTAATAGCCAGGAACCTGTCTGCAAATAGCATAGGTTAGGCACCTATCACACTGGAGTCCATTGATCTTGATTTATCCCTTGTTTGTCGGTTATTGCAATTACTGTTTCTACATAATTATAAAGATTATTAAAAATCATCGAAAACATAAACATTAAGTCGTAACACATTATATGGAAAATTCAAAATAATTGAATTTTGACAATTAAACAGTGATATGTTAAAAACCGTCTATTTAGTGTAATATTTTACTATTACCAGGTTAATTAATAAACAAAAAATATGTTAGTACTAGTTATGAGACATCTGTGTGATGACACTCAGCCATTTTCACTTCCTAAAAGCATACAGGGTTGCCAAAAAAGATTTTTAAATTTACAACTTTTTAAACTGAATTTTATCAATTTTTTCAAATGGAATACCCGGTATACTTTTAGACGATGTGATGTACGATTGAAAGACGAAAATTTTTTGTATGCACATTCCTATGGCTATTTGTGACCAGTTTCAATTTATTGAACAATAACTGCAAAATTCAGCAATAAAAATTAAAAATGAAGGTTTCTTTTCCAATAATTCAAGAGATGGTGTTATAATAAGCGAGTTACGTGATACCTATGAAAACATCACACCAACAACAATCTAAAATTTGAATAGTGCTGAGAGGTATGTGAAACTTCTTATATGGTCCAAAAGAGAAGTTTCACATACCTCTCACCACTACTCAATTTACCTTAGTCAGTATGTCTAGCAGGTTGGCCACTATCATTTGTCTGTTCCATAATCTATGGCATACTGAGGAGAACTAATAAGTTCGAAACCGGTCTATGTCTCGTTAGGAATTGACAAATGATATTGGCTACAGATTTATCATGATTTGAAGGTGTAATCCAATGCAGGTCGGAGTAGTTCTTTTGTTCAAATCATATTTAATAACAAAATTTGAAGGAAAAGATAATAAATGCTTTTAGCTCCGGCAATTTTGTGATCAGTAGAAACCTAGTTCCAAAGACACATAGAAATGTGTGTCAGTCAAAATGGGCAACATGTGGAGCACTTGTTATATCTTCTCTTGAATTACAAAAAAAAAAAATACTGCTGAATTTTGCAGTTATTGTTCAATAAATCGAAAATGGTTGCAAATAGCCATAGGGATGTATGTTAAAAAAATATTAATTTTTCAATTCTACATCACATCGTCCAAAAATATACAGGGTGTTCCATTTGAAAAAATTAAAAAGATTCTCAAATAGTTGTAAATTTAAAAATTATTTTTGGCCACCCTGTATATTTTTAGGAAATAAAAATGGAGTGTCATCACATAGAGGTCTCACAACTAGTACTAACATAGTTTTGCTTAAAATCGATAATTGTGACTGTATTGATTTTTTTAATATACTCGTGTAAATGGTATACTTTCAACAAAAAAAAAATCATTATATCCAAGTGGTTAGGAGAGAGTCAATAATAATACAGGAATGGAAGGAGGTCATAAAGGGGTTTCAAAAAATGTTCTGATATACATGGCATTCCATTTAAGAAATATTAGTTGACCCTGTAGAACTGTCTTGTATATTCAAAAATAATTTCCGGTTATAGACTTTTTTGTCTAGTTTATTTATGTTTTCAAACCAAGTTTCTAACTATCATAGAACTCGACATATCGAAGTCGGACGCACTATTGCCCCACCCTGTATACTACGCCGATAAAATCACCCTCCCCTAGTATCACCGGAATGGACTGAGATATCCGAATGCGATAAAAATAGTATGATATCGTGTAAAAATACTGCTTTGTGTTAAAGGCGCATCATCGTTACCTCAATGACGACGCGATGTGACTACACCTGTCAAATCGAAAATTTCAAATAGTATATGAGGACGAGTGGTCCTGCATTTTCAAGTATTTTCAAGCCCTTTACTTTGATATGAAAATGTTGATGTTCGGATGATTAATGACGAAGTTGTGTGGTTAAAATAAAATGAATTATTAACAAATAGATGAGAGTACTACAAGGTTCCCTGATAACGAGTTTGTATGCACAGTAGTGTAGCAGATGCATTGCTTGAAAATACCCTCAAAATGCGGGGTTACCCGACCCCAAGTGCCATTTGAAATTTTTGATTTAAGTCGCGACGCCGCCGCTGAGGTGATGACGATACGCTTTTCACAGAATATACTGTTTTCCATGCGATTTCATCCTGTTTTTATTGCATGCGGATATCTCACCCCGTTCCGGTTATACTAGGTGGAGTGACTTTATGGACACATGGTGTAAATATATTGATTACTAAAAATGAACTTAAAAAAATATTGCAAATTGAACTTATAGCCTTAAGATATCCGTTTTTAGCATTATTTGGCGAATGCGATGGGTGCATTTATTTCAATACCATTACATTGTACGCCCACTCGATAATGTTTCTATTGTTTCTAAAATAATTTCAAGCTTAGAAAATATTTTTTTTGTGTTAGAAATCATCATATATTATTTCCGTCAATGTTTCTTGCGTGTAAAAAATCTTAGAAAAAAAATAGCAGTGGCAAAAAATATTTCTTTACCGTGTATAATTATAAATAAGTTTTCTTTTTTATAAGGTATATAAAAAACAGCTTAAAATTTTTCAGGTTCCTTATGGTTTTGATGAATTAAAGTATTGTATCAGTAACATTTATATCAGTTAAATGTTTGAAAGGTAGAAATGCTCAATAATGCAATTTGTCGGTCTCACGTCAATAATTAAAACTGTGTTTTTTAGTTCTAATATCTGGACGAAAAGATCTCCTTTTTTATAACAGGTATTATTTTTTGTTGTGATTGCTAAGCGACTACTTTTCCTAGCCGAAAAGTACTTTTCGGCCTAGGACAAAAAGTACTTTTCGGACGGTAAACACATACACAATAAAGGATACCATAAACAAATGAAACGATCTGTCGTGCTATTTTTATTTAATTGTGTCAAAAGTGACGTGAAGTCGATTACGATCAGATTTTTCTATTAATATAAATGAGAAACAAAAAATTTCTCTTCTTAGAATTGAATAAAAAAATAGTGACACACGGGCGAAAATGGTTTTTGTACTCATACAATTGAAAATTTCTGTAATCGTAAGAAAAACTGCATTTTTCGTCTATGTGTCATAAATAACGGTTTACTTTACTGTCCAACTGAATTTTACATAATAACGACTATCAAATATAAAAGCATGAAAACTGTACCTGGTTGTACTTTCGTTGTCCATTTTATTGTATGAATGCAAATGGTATGGTTACCAATAGACACCGGAAAATTTCCGTGAGTCCCGGACCGGCTTCCCAACCGACTTATCTAAGCTTCTATAAGAAAGCGCTGAAACAGACGTGACGAGATCTAGCCCGTCTATATTCACTATTCAGTTTACCTGCAAACGTCGCCGTGCATAGACGGCGCGAGGATATAAATAAGTAGTAACAAGTATGTCGCATATAGTTAAAAATGTTGTGGATTTGTTTTTGTAGAAGTATGTTGTGACGTATCCATTACTGTATACCTACCCTGTATTGCAATATTAAAATACAAATGATTCCTAAGCGATGGCTCCTATCGAAATTTACTAAGAGCACTTTTTTTATGCAGTTTTTAACACTGGTTCTCTCCGGTATGAATATCTAATAAGAAATAAGACAAAAGTTATGGTGAAAATACACCCCCACCCCCCTCTGTAACTACCTCAGCAAATCGTGATATTTAGATAAAACTTTGATAAAATACCTAACATTATGAAATTAATAAATGGTCCAAATTTATATTTTGTAGCTAAAGACGTTTCGAATTTTTTAGCAAATAACTGTTGTATTTACTCCCTTGTTTATAAACAAAACTCATCGTATTTTTTATAGTTCTATCACTTCCTCGAAGGAAGATGCTTAATAATGGGATACAGCGTATAGTGCTTTTATTTACAACAGCAGTATCTAATATTAGAGTTTTATTCACCGGTTCTTTGATATCCCATAATTATTTATTATAATAATATGTTTATATGTTTACAAAATTTTTTATTTTCTCTTATCGATATTTGCTCTTTTTTTATGATTTCATAATAGAACATTGGAAATCAATTATATTTACAATTTCGCTTTTCAAATTGTTGGGCAGTGATCAAAAAAAGAAGAGAATCAGATTTTAAAGGGTAATCATTCCGTCTTTATTTAAAGGCACCCTCAGGACTATTTAATATAGGTTTTTCTTGTAAATATTAATATTTGTTTTAACATGCATAAACATAAACAAGGTATAGACAATTAATAGAAACAGTAACATAGAACAAACAAACTGATACATGTTCTAGACACATATCCATGTATCGGTTTGTTTGTTCTGTGTTTATTGTATATTTTAATTGTTTATAACTTTTCATACCTTAAGCTTATGCATGTTAAGAATGTTAATATTTATAGGAAAAATCTGAATTAAATAGTCCTGAGGATGGCTTCAAAGAAATACGAAACGTTGACCATATTTATTTATTTATTCTGATTTTCCTCTTCGTTTGACCACTACCTAATAATTTGGAAATCAAAATCTAAATAAGGTTCACCAAACAGTTTCTGAAAAATATATTTACAATATTTTGTTATTGATTTACTAAGTTAGGCAGCCAAATAAACTTTTGGATAAGCATATTTGTTGCGCAAGTCAGTATACCGTGTGTCCCAAATTCGAAGCTCACCATTGCGATCTCGGAAACCATAAGGCTAAGCTACAAGGTCGGTCAAATGGGATAAGTTTTAACAAATTTTATACTGATTCCAAATCCGTTAAGAAATCACGGCTAACTGAAATCGTTTTTGGGATTTTCCAAAAAAAAACGAAAATGTTGTGATTTATCTTTTAGGCTGTAGCCAAGTTTTAGACATTTACATTATCAGGACACTTTTTGGAGACTAATATTTTGGTGTAGAAATGAATGTTCGATATTATTTTGTTTTCGAGATATCGGAGGTATCTTTTGTTTTTTTATGGCGGCCATATTGGATTTTTTCGTATTTCAGATTGCGCTTAAAAAAGAGCTTTCAAATGATGTATATTTGATACATCATTTGAAAGCTCGAGGAAAATTGTTTTTCAAGGGAGTAATTTAAGAAGAGTATTGGCATTTATTATGCCGAAAACGTCCCTAACTCTGTGTTCCAAAATATCGATAGTTTCCGTGCTTTCAAAATCATAAACTTCTTTTTTCACCGTACCCTACAAATAAGTCAGGAGGGGTTATATCAGTCGAGCGAGGAGGTCACAACACTGACCTCTATTTGAAATTATGCGGTTACCAAAATTTTCCTGCAATTTCCGTCTAACATTATAAACATTATGTGCAGGACAGCCATCTTGTTTTAACCACAATTCGTTTATTTCCTGTTCTGTAAAAAGCTGTCTTACCTCGGGTAAACTTGATTTTCTAGAAGTTCACGATAGGCTACCCCCCTTAAATTGTTGTGAAAAATGAATGCACCAATTTAATGGCGATCTAAAAATAATAATTAAGCAAAGGGTTATAGGCAGATCATCGAAGTAGAATAGGAAGAGAAAAAGTAATACCTATCATGCCGCACCAAACATTGAATCCAAGTCTAATTTGGAATCTCCTTTGCGTAGTTACATGCGGATTTGCTGTAGCCCAGTGGTAATAATTATGCTTGTTAAAGACTCTACAATCTGTAAAACGACTTTCATCGGTCCATATAACTCTTGATTGAAAATCAAGTTGTTCTTCGAATTTCTGATTAACCAACGACAAAATTCAAGTCTTCTACCAAAATCAGTATTATCAAAGCTCGGTCAATCGTAAGTTTATATGGATGATATTTCCTTTGTTTTAATGTCTTGTGCACAGTTGTCTTAGGAATTTTTTTTACGCCTGCAATTTGTCGCACTGATATGGGGAGATTATTGCTAACAACTTCGAGAATATTATTTGTGCGGTCAACATTATCAATATCATACCGATATTATCAAAACTCCCATAATTTAACAAATTGCTTACAATTATTCCAAAAACATCCTATGTGGTTGCATTCTCTCCTGAAATGTGTCTAGAACAATCTGAAAAACGAAAAATCCAATATGGCTGACATGAGAAAAACAAAAATTACCTCGGATATCTCGAAAACAAAAGACTATCGAGCATTCTTTTCTAGACCCAAATATTAGTCAAATTCAAATTTCAAAATATGGACATGAAAAATTCAATCTTGTACGCACGAAGACTGTCAATCGTCTAGTTTCTAATTTATTACAATTTGGATATTATTTGAAATCAGCTTGTATTGAAAACTCGGTGTATTATATGTTACGCTCTAAACAAATTAAATCGCACCATTACAATGAACCGGTTTTTTATAAAATCCCAATAAATTTGAGGCGTGCGGATAGAGATGCTTCATTTGTAGTCATATTTAAACATTTGATCCACAGTTACATAAATTTGAAAATAATGGAACGTACACACAACGTGCCGAAAGAAGTAAGTTTTATGTAAGTTACCTAAGTATATAAATGAAATTGAGATCAATTTAATTCATCATGACTCATCGATAACAATCGTCCTATCAAATATTCTATTCTAAAAACGAACATCCACCCCGCTTGCATAATTTATTTATTATCAATACAAAACAAAACACAATATAGGTCTAACCTTTTCATAGATACCGTGAATAATTTATGCAAAACAGACCTATTTTATAAGCAAAACGTTTGTATGTTGTCTGATCCGTGTAATATTCCAGCTTTAAAATGTACAAATACCATACGACGCAGCAAAATTTTCTTTATGATAATAATTCAAGATGGCAGATAGAATAACTGGGAATTATCCATTTCCACATTTATTTATTCTCTAGATACAAATGTATATAAATAAAAACAATATTTTTGAATAGTTTATTTATTTTGTAAACATTTTATTATCTTGTTTTGAAATTGTCGAAATGGTCGCACAAATAAATGTATTTGATCTTGGTTCCACAAATTTTGTAAAGAACGAGACGAGACTATTTTAATTTAGTGATCCTTATTATGGATCTTATTTTGTTCCCATACGATTAAAGAAAAATGTTTTGTATCCCAAATAAGTTCATAGTTTTGATAAAGTTTAATAAACTTCAATGTGTCTTCTTCGACCAATCCATTTTCGAACGGAAAAACTAAATCAAAACAAACCAAGTATGAACTTTTTCAATAGCATTTAATTAACTGCATAAGTTAAAATAAGATACTAGACAATACATTCGTGAACCCGTCCAGATATATTGCAAAAAAATATATTAATTGTTTTTTTTTCTTAGTAAATTGGGAGAGTTTTCAAATATATTAATTATTGAGCAAACCGAATTTACAGTGTTGCACATTCTGACAATAGGTGAGTTTTCCCTAGGTCTTGTTCTATATACTTACCTACCAAACGAGAATATTTTTGGGCCTCTGTGGATTATAATAATTCAATCTCGATAGATAGTATATCGACACAACATATAGGTTCATTTATTACGTTATAAATAAACAAGACACTCGATATTTTCCTTTTTACCGATAATTTAAAGATGTTAAATTCAGCTCTTATTAAATTATAATCAAAATAATGCGGGTACCGTTTATATTTTTTGTAATATAGGCATGACAGAAATTTGTTTTGTATGGTTTCTATAAGTTTATAATGACTCAATAGTCCCTGGGTCCCAAACATGTAAAGCAAAGTCTAACTTGGACCTGACAAAAGAATAGAACAATAATTTTGTAGTTTCTGTTGAGAAATATTTTGAATTTTGCATAATAAATTCTAAGAACTTATACGCTTTAATTACAATACTCTCAATATGCTCTAGAAAATTAAGAATTTTATTAAATAACACCCGAGATCTCTTTGCTTTTTCACTTGAGATAATTAATTGTACATTGTTTTTTTATGTACAAGATAACTGATTTTCTTTTAGTGTACAGGTTATGGTCACACATTTCTTAATATTCAAATGTAACTTATTAATTTCGCTCCATGAAAAAATACAAACAGTGTCCTCTTGTAATAATTCCGCATTCTTCTTTGTTTCAACCTCTTTATACAGTTTAATATCCGCATACATTAAGTATTTGGAATATTTTAAATCACCAGGTATATCGTTGACAAAAAGTATAAAGAGTAGTGGGCTTAAGTTACTTCCTTGAGGCACACCAGACCTGGTCAAGTTGGATGCTGACAGAGTGGTTATGTGTTTTATTTGCTAATATCTATATGTCAAATAAAATTTAAAGAAAAGTAACAAATTGTTAGATATTTTATAAGTTTGTAATTTTTTTAATAAAATAACATGATCCACTCTGTCGAAGGCCTTTGCAAAATCAAGATATATAATATCAGTCTGCCTATACTTATCTATGGTAACATTTAAGTCATCTGCAAATTTTGTTAAGTTAGCAACTATTGATTTTTTTACTGTAAAACCATGTTGACTTTCGGTAATCTTTTCCATATGTTATATACTTAACTTGTTGTAAATTATTTGTTCAATATCCCACACGAGTTGGTGAAAACAAAATTATTTTAATTTAATAACAAAAATAAAGAATCATTCGTAACAAAAAGCTAGAGATAAGTTTTCACCCTACTATTAGATTTTTATACATCACAAGTCTAGTCATTGCTTGTTCATTCATAGTACGTGGCTGTTATCTCAATTATTATTATTGTCGTATACCTATTTGTTTATATGTTTAGTTGTTAAGTATTTTACAAGGAAAACCTATACAAAATGTGAGGACCTACTGAATATTTTAATTTTTAATCTGTTACGGTTTTTAAGTATGTTTTTTAATTAGGTATTAAGTTTTATTGATTGCAATAACTCTTACATTTATTATGTCATGTATATATGCACAGATAAATGCATATTACCAAAAAATGTAACCCCATTCTCCATTATTAATGTTATTGCATTCGAATGTATATACATAATTATGTGTTGTTTACCAATATAGAACTACCTATACTGTATTTTATCTGCAGAGTCCTGAGGATGTCTTTAAATAAAGACGAAACGTCGACATATTTTTGAAACTAGTTTTCTTCTTTAATTGACCACACCCCAACAATTTACCACGTAAAACATTTCAAATAAGGGTCATTAAATAATTTCAACAAAATGAGATCCTTTATGTAGGTCTAAATTTTTACTGGGTCGCGCGAAACTTGTATAATTCATTGCAGAGATACAGAAATATAGCAAACGCCATTAAATTACCCGACAAAGATGCCACCCTGCAGCATTTGTTATATCTCTGCATTGAACTCATGTTCCGCTGCCCTCATCTGTGAAGTAATTACTTTTAATGTACTTTAAAATCCCCTTCTTTATATTTTGCTTAAACATGTAAGTAGACTCAAGTATTATGTCTCTGATACGAGTCAAGTGTGCTTTTCTTTTCGCTCCAGTAAGTTGTTCCAAGTGATTTTCAGATAGATCGAACAAGCTTCTTAATTTAAATACTGAAATCACCTCACTGTCGATACATGTATCTTAAACATCCCAAGTAATAATTTAAATACTTTTAAGATTTAATTAGATTTTATCAGTGCTTTATAGTGGCCAGCTCATAAACTACTGATTTATGCCAGATTTATTATATGCCAAGTACACTTAAAGATAGTTTTGTAAAAGTTTTAAAAAAGCTTCAAGAAATTATATCAAAACTAAATTATCTTCTAATCTTTTTTCTTTCTTTTTATTGGCTTATGACTGACTTATCAAGGGATTTGTCAAGCCTGTAAAAAACTTTATAGCTGTTAAGTTCAAGTTAGGAATATTGAGTGTAATAGAGAATTTAGGCATTTTTAAGACAAAATATGTTTGAAGTAGATTTGTTAAAAACTAATAGGGTTTATACGAACTGCCGTCATTATTTCTAGTGGCAAGAGATTTATAACGGTCAGTCATAATGGGAATGTTCCGGATTGAACCAAAAAATGTAATCTGTATCTAATAGAAATGTTTTCTAAAAACCATTGACTAATACTGAATCATATTACGGGTGGATGTTACCGATTTATTTATTTTTAAGTTGCCGAGAAAAAAATTACCCATATATTATTTAAAATTTGTGTTTTTAGGGAGCGCACGAATTTTTAAGAACCCATGTTTTACATAGCGTCGTTTAGTATTTTAACCCACTGTGAGGAGTCCCAATACTTCATTATAAGTAGTCAATCTATAAGCCGAATAGTTATCAGTTGTCGCCATATGTTCATTTTATAACTAAGCATAAGGCCCATATACAATATCGCACGTAGATCATATGAGCATAGCCCTAGATTTATTTGCTCTTTTGTTTACTTCATTAAATACAAAACGTCCGCTCAAAGTAATTGTGTGTGTCTTTTAAGTTTTAATAGGTCACTTATCGTAAACCAAATACGGTTTTATAATACTCTTCAGATACTCTACGAGTAAAGATTTGGACAATTTATTAAAACTTGCAAGTTTAATAGTAGTTTTAAAACGAGGCATGTAGGCCCTTTTCTAGGTGGGTCCCTGTACTCTTATAAGGGTTTCAAATCAGTTTTATGGAGTGCTTTCAGACTATTTACGTTTATAAGTAGTCTCAGAAATAAGCTTTGAAGATATCTTAGAGAGCATTTTAAAACAAAAATTTTCTCTTGGGATATATTGTCAGTTCAGCTAATGCAATAGCAAACATATCTGGTCACTGTTACATTGATTGGCTTGTGCTCCTCGTAAAGAGTACCTTCTGCATTCCTTATGGTATTTTGCTTCAATTGTAATTGAGTCTCCTGTGCTCAGACCATGATTTGTTGTTATTGAAGAGTACTGGCAAAGGAAGCAATTTTATCACTTAAGAACTTGGTTGCAACTGCATGAATATATCTTCTTCACATTTACAAAAGAATCGTTGTCCTTTACAATTCGAAATATCATTATCTGTTTGCTGGCTTCCAGCCTCAAGAAATCAATTCAATTTTTAAGTTTTAAATTTTGCACGACAGTTCTTATGAAATTTTGTAAAAGTTACTTGTAAGACTGTCTAGTAACAAGCCTTTAGTGAGAACATCGAAAATTATTTCACCACGCAAATGTACAGCATCTTGAAATTTTTCAGTCTAATATAGCCTTTTATAGCCTTCTCCAGTTATGTTTTATTAGCTTGACACGTTAACGTTTCCTTTGTGTTTTAAAGTTTCTTGGTGCCTTTTTGGCAGGATTTAAGTTCCCAGCTAAATGTTATTGAACACTGGTGTTAAAATACTAAATATTTTCCCTCTGAATATAGTAATTAATTAATTGTTACCTGACAAAAGAAGAGTATTATTGTTATTGTATTAAATAATGATATGATAGGAATCAAAAATAAACCAAAAAATTAATACAAAGTTGAACAAATGACTAGACATTTTCAAATTAGAAGAAAAACACCATTGTTTTCAAAGATGGCGGCCAAAATGTTTTGAGCCCCACCTCAAAATCTGTTCACCCATGTGTAATAGATGTATACCTGAAAGTTGCTGCTTTTCTTCCAAAAGTGCACAGTTGTTGTGCTAACTTCCCTACTATTATACCCGAAAACGACAAATTCCATCGAATTTGATACACCCTCTACAAATCCTCGCTAAATTTGGTTTCTTCGTCGCTGTAGTTCTCTCTTAGCTACAATTCTTTTTCGGACAGACAATCTTATGGCCGTCGTTTTCTCATATGCGCTTTAATCATTTTGTTTCTCAATTTCTGAATTACATTACTGGGAACTGTAGACGTGAGATTTGCATTTAAAAATGATTTTCAAGTTTTGTTTGATTAGAACAGCTGCCAGCTTTGTATATTATTAATTTTGATCTTTTAAATTCCCACTTTTCAGAGCCACATTTAAATTTTTTCTATTTAATAAAATCTTCGGGAGACTTCCAGACACACCCTTGTTTTATTATTATTTTTTTTTTTGGTATTTATGCTACATAATAAATAAATAAATGTTATAAAAGCCGTACAACAGCAAAACACATTCTTAAAACTACAAACGCCATTAATGTTTTGAGAGTTGCAACAACAGTCGGTCCCATGATTAGTACGTCTGTTTTTTATCTGACTCCATCTGGTGTCTAATTCATATAAAAGTGAATTTATTATTTGATTTTGTGATAATAATATATAAATTTAAATATTTTTATGGATTTACTGTTTTGTGCAACCTAAAACAATTCGTTTGGCCTAGAAGAACGTTCAATTAAGACACAATAGTAATGGATAAAAATTACTAAGTTACTTGAATATTGAAAAAAGCTGTACTGAAAACATCGTTATTTAAATTTCTTACGTACACGAAATAGATAAATGATTCACAACCAATGAACTCATTTGAGTTTATTTATTCATTCATTTATTCTGACGGGTTAGTGTCGTATCCTCGAATATCGATTACTTTGTAAAGCAACCAGAATGAACCCGTAGTCTTATAATATGCAAGACATATACCTATATTTTGAAACCATAACCTGTGAAATTCGGATATTTCTATTTTAAACTACCTAACTAATCCCACTAAGTTATCATATGTGAATAGTACATTGTCAAATGAAGGTTATAAATTTGCTTTCAGGTTTTACATTATTATGGAATATTTATCTGGATATACGGCATTTCAATTTTATAAAGCTATTACGCATGAGGGAATTTAAATCATTTATTTAGACATAACTGAATACATTTTTAGTATTAACAATTGTAATTTATGTAGTAGGGAACAAATATATTTCCAAACATAAAATTTTATAGGGAAATAATATAACATTAATGTATGAAATGTAAAATATGTATTAATGTTATTATTCATTGTCATTGTTAAAAGTTATAGACTTCGTGAACATATTTTTCCTGTGGTGCATTACTTTCCATTTTTTCGAGCTATAAAAAGAATATGGACCTAGATGTTCATATTCTTTTTATATAATTAACTTTAACATTTGTATCAACATTTGTGATAGATGCATGTTGGGAATGCAACAGAGTCAAGGAGTAAACTGAATCATGGGTTCCTCCGACTATATTTTTTTGATCTATAAAGCAACCCGAAATTATATTGTTCTGTTTTTTAAATATGGCCGAGGGCTATGTGATTGGTGGCATAAGTGTTTTAATATCATTAAATTTTAAAAGTGTAGATCATCGAATTCAATTTAGAATTTAGGCGTACATTTATTATTTATTCAAAGATTCTATACAATTCGTAAGTATAATCTAGTAATTTACCATCCACTCTAGGTGAAAGATGCTTTGTTTATAAAATACTTTCAAAATTATGTTGAGAATATAATTGATTACATTGGATTAATAATAATTGTTGGGGATTTCAATTTTCATTTAGCAAGACCAGGTGACGTTTATATAAAAAAATTTAGTGATATTATCTATCAAAACGGTCTCCAACAAATTGTACAAAATCCTACTAGAATAACAGACCATAATTCAATACCATAATAGATTACGTCATTACAAACTTTCAGAATATGTTAATACGTACGGATTGGAATAATAATATCACTGATGTCAATAGATTGTCAAATACCCTAAGAAATGATATCTCTGACATACTCAATATAAGTTGTCCTACCATTGAATTTACTATAGCAAAAAAAATATCAATATAACAAATGGATTAATTATGAAATAATTAATTTAATGAAAGAAAGAGATAGAAAATATGAAGAAGCAACAACACGGGATAATAATATATAGAGAGAAAACAAAAGACTTAAGAAACAATGTAACAGCTACAATAAGAAATGAAAAAAGAAAAATACTTTAATAAAATAATAGATGCAAATAAAAATAACAGCAAAGTAATGTGAAAGAAATTAAAAACCCTGTTACCCAATACTAGGAAAGTTGTAGGAAAAACTAAATATTCGAGATCTGGAAATTTCAAATAGCAAATTGTAGCAAATAAATTTAATATATGTTTCTTAGAAAGTATCGACACTATAATCAGTGAAATAATAATTCCAAAGGACTCTGATACACTAACAGCAAACATAGACAGTCATGAGCAATTTAATGCATTTGGTGTCATTAATTTGGATGAATTAAAAACAATTGTGTACACATTTAAAGATACTGCTGGAACAGAAGTTGGCATATCTACAAAAATAATTAACGACGCGTTTATGGTTATCAGACCACATCATTACAGAGTGGAATTTTTTCCAGTGATTGGAAAACATCATGTGTTGTACCTATGCGCCCAGAGTATGTAATACTCATCTCTGTGAAGAATCTCGGCCAATAAATACTATGCCAGTATGTGAAAGCCCTTGGAAATTGTAGTAAAAATCCAACTTTTAGAACATTGTGATAAAAATGTATTAGTGATGTATTAGTCTCAAATCAGTCAGGACATCGTAAACAACATTCTTGTGAATCAGCAATACTAAATATACATGATAAATGGGTTAAGGCAATTGATGACAATAATATTATATTGGTAGTTTTCTTGGATTTTTGAAGAGCTTTTGAAACTGTTAATAGAGAATTATTGAAAAAGTTACAGAAATGAAATATTTAGGAGTTATAAAAATAAAATTTGAACTTTAAAAGTCATGCAAATTTCATTATGAATAAAATGTCAAAAAAATTTCACTACTTATATAGAATATGTTCTTAATCTCTTAGTATGTGTACAAAATTAATTTTGTGCAAAGCATTGATTGCGCCTCATTTAGAATTTTGTTCAACAGTTTTATTCAATATAGGTCAAAATCAAATACAACAAATGCAATAAATACAAAACCGAGTAATGGGAATTATACTAGGATGTAATAAATGTACACCTATAAAATTAATCTTAGAAGTTTCAAACTTTATGAATGTACATCAAAGAGTAATATTCAAAACTTTAACTTCTATCTAAAAAGGAAAAACAAAATGTTACCAGCCTATCTATATGATAGATTAAAGTATAACCATGATATTCGCCAACTAGGAATGCTACAGATTTTTTCATTGAAATATTTAATAGGAGCAAACTAATAACTCAATTTTTTCAAATGGAACCATATTGGTACGTGGTACTATTTATTAGTACTATTAATAAGGAATTTATTCATATGTCGTATTAAAATGTGCGATAAATACAAACAAAATTACAGTTAAAAGAAAATAAGAAAATACAATTTTGTTCTAATTAAATGTTAAGAAGTAACTAACTAAGGTGGCTTTGAAAACAATGAAATATTTAGCTTGTCAAACATTTATTGGTTTACCGGTGTTTTTATTGTATCTTTAAAAATTGTTTAAAATTCTTGTTAATTGTGTTCAAAATGCCGCAAATTTATACAAGAGATGAAAAAGTGGACATGTTAATTATTTATGGGAAATGTAGAAAAAATGCCGTTGCGGCTAGACACCTTTATGCCGAACGATATCCTGATAGACAATGTCCAGCGAGAAAAAATTTTAATCGTTTTGAAAATCAATTCCGAAGTGAGCCCAACAATGATCCCGAAGAAAATTTCATTCTTGATGAAGGAACGGAAATTGATGTTTTGGCTCGAGTAGAAGTTGATAAGACTGTTTCTTTAAGGCAAATTGGGTTTGAATTGGAAATCAGTCCCAAACAGTAAGCCGAATTGTGCACAAATACCACTATAAATCTTTGAAATACTAATTGCACCAGCACTTGTACGAAAATGATTACGAACGTAGGATGGAATATTGCAATTGGATTTTGCAGAATAACATGCAGCCAAACAATGATTTTTTGGGAATGATTTTATTTTCGGACGAGTCTAGGTTTAACAAATTTGGGATTATTTAACCGACAAAATACAAAATATTGGTCACAAGAAAATTAAAATTCATTACGGGAGGGTAACTTTCAAGTGCGGTTCGGTTTCAGTGTTTGGCTTGGAATAATCGGTAGTAGAATCATTGATCCATTAATATTTGATGGACCCCTGACTGGTGCCAAATACTTGGGATTTCTGCAAAATGAAATTGAGGACATTTTAGCGGAATTACCTTTCCATTTACGACAATAAATGTATCTTCAACAAGATGGCGCTCCTCCCCATAATTCAAGAATAATTGATTACCTCCAATGGGAGATTCGGAGAAAACGTAATATCGACGAATGGTCCTGTGAGGTGGCCTCCAAGTTCACCTGATTTGACACCCCTTGATTTCTTTGTTTGGGGTCATTTAAAAAATATTGTCTACGCAAGCGCCGTTACAACCCGTGAAGGACCTGGAGCTACTAGTAAGATACGCAATTAATAACATAACGGCCCAGCAATTGGCGAACGTTCTTCGAGAAACAGCTATGCGAGTTCAGAAGTGCATTGACGTTAACGGACAGTATTTTGAATAACTGTTGTAATGTTTTGTGTTCATTTTTTTGTTATCCAAAGCCACCTTATGTATAACAAGGTAATTAGAACAAAATTGTATTTTCTTATTTTCTCTTACCTGTAATTTTGTTTGTATTTATCACACATTTTAATACGACATATGAACAAATTCCTTATTAATAGTACTAATAAATGTTACCATGGTACCAATATGGTTTTCATTTGGAAAAATTGAGTTTGGCCCCAAAAACCATTTTGATGAACTTTATTTGCTCATAAATCACGTAATTTAGTATTTTTGACGGGATTTCGATTTTTCTAGCATTACACGGGATTCACTAGATTTAGAATAAATCGGAACCATTATGGCACACTTAAATAGAAAACTAAAAATTATATCATAAAAAATATTCACGTTTGATATGTTACTTATTTGGTATCGTTAGATTAAAATTAGCAGAATTCAAAAATGCAATAATATACAGGGTGTTCCATTTAAAAATCGAAAGTTAGTGTCACTTCCGGAGAAGCTTGAAGTGAAAAAATATCACTTGTGTGTCAAAAAGTGCCGCTTATTATGTATACAGGATATTCCAAATTTCAATCAATTATCTTTAGAATTAAAGGAGAAAAGAGGGGTGTACCATGATCCTGTTACACCCGGTATATATATATATATATATATATATATATATATATATATATATATATATATATATATATATATATTTATATATATATATATTTCATATGTATAGATATTTTCAGTAATTGTGCATTTTTTTGGTCGTTTCTATTAAGATTTATATTCCACTTAATGAATTGAGAAGAAAATGATTTTGTTATTGATTTACTACCTATTGCTATTCATTATTCATAATTTAAATTCTTTTTAAAGTAGTAAATTGTTTACGATTTTTTTAATGAAATGTACGCTCCAATACTACTAATCAAATAAAATTATCATAATCAAGAGGTAAATATAAATAAGAACGATTATAATAATTAAAATATTAGTTTTCAATCGTCAATTCCGTAACAGCAACGTAGACTAAATCTATAATATAACCTAACTTATTCGATTTCTGCTGATTTTTTTTATATTTAAATGTCGGTTTTAAAACAGGTACAAATAAAATTTTCTCTTTGTACTAAGTTAAAAAAAAATTCTATGAGAAAGATTTTGTAGTTGTATTTATAATTGAATAATTAATCACCAATCACGCTTTCAAACAATACGTAAAACTAGCAATACTGCGGTACGGTCTTCACTTTCACTGGCTGCTTGTGTTTGGCGCCAAACCTAGTCGGATCACGTCATAAAACTAAAATTCAAAACTTCGTTATTTTTTTAACCTTTTTCGGGGTTCAAAAAAATGTGGAAAAAATTCTGAACTCTATTATAAATACTATCGAATAATTAAATAAAAAAAAAATTGTTGGAAATGCCCGTTTTAACATTTTTGATATGACTCTTCACATTCTAGCGAAAAAAATAAGACTTTTCTAAAAATCTTGTTGATATATTTGTTCACGGACTATATTATATCGGTTTACAAATTTATTCATGCTTCTTTATCATCTAATTCCCTCGTCCAGGCTAAATAAATATCGCATTTAAATTTTGCTAGGAAATTATGTTGTCGCATAAATAACTTAAAATGTGGGTTTAGTTAATTAACTTATTGTCCCTGATATTATGAAATTATCACATTCCTCCAACGTGCTACCAGAACGTACTGAATATTTACGCAGATGGCCTTTCTGCTATCTACAGTAGCTGCACGTGTTTATGTGTCCTTGAAATCTAAGAATAAGCTTCTACGGTATCAATAAAACATTATAAGAATTAAAAGGACCACGATAAAAAATTTATTGTTTGTGTGGAAAGGGTAAATATTCAGAGGCCTATTATACATGATACATTGAAATACAATGAAGATATCCAGGTATGAGTTTACCTGTGATAAAACGTACAATTTAAAATTGTACATTTTATCTAGAAATTTACTTAAAATGTATAATTATGAATTATGACTATTGCATTCTTAAATTGGAAATGATATAGATATAATACAACTTGGCTTAAATCTCGAAATTTGTGAATTAAAGAAGCATATATCTGATACCACTTTCAATTGTCATATTTAAAATCACTTTATACGAAAAAACAAGTTTGTAGAAAAATATTTTTGCCGTATATTAAAATTATTACAAAATCAGTCTAAAAACTAATAGGTCGTCATAAATAAAATAACAATAAAAGAAACAAATAAATATTAACAAATAGTGTAAAGAACTGTTACATGAAGACAAACAGGAATATAAATAAAACATTAAACATTGATTAATTGAACTATTCATTTTTGAATCTCTAATTGCTCTAAATATATCTGTCAACTACGATAGAGCGTAGGGTAGTGTAGTTGGCTACATCGTGCTAGTGATTTGCCTTCTATATAATTCATCATAGCCATTTTGCGACTTCAGCATTGGCCACATTTGTGGAAGTGCACCATGGTGGTTCCCATCTGGAAGCCTGGCAAAAATTATAAATCGACAGAGCAGTTACCGTCCTATCTCTTTGCTGTCGGTTATCTCCAAGCTTGTGGAAAATATCATCTTGAACAGAATAAACGCTGTTCAGGATGATTTTGACATTTTCTTCGACCAACATAAGTGAATTCAAGAAGGGGCGAAGCACCACACTACAAGTCATTAGGATCGTTACCTTTATCAAGGTGCAGCATACTCTTGGTAAGAGCATCCCTTGGTGCTCTTTTATTTCGAGAAAGACTTCCATACCATCTGGCCTTGAGGATTATATATAAATTGCACTTGGTTCACCTTCCTGGTTTTCGAATCAACCTCATTTACTCTTAACTAAGTGGCAGGATGCTACAGGTTCGAGTAAATAATAAACTATCAACTTCTCGGTGCATTCGAGCGAGTGTTTTGCAGGGGTCGGACATCGCCCCAAAAAGTTTCCTAAGCTCCCTAATACCAAACTGGTTATGTACCTCAATGACACTGCCATGTACGCTCACATCTACTGCACTCAGGTGGAATCAGCTGTAGTTGGCGGACATGATCCGTGTGATAGAAGATGAGGTTCAATGAAAAGGAATCGGAGGCAATACTTTTGGGTAGTTTGTTTATCAACAACATTATTCAGATTAGGGAGTATAAACCCTTTTAAATAAAACGCGAATTACCTTATCAGTTGTTACCAATTTCTCGACAGCCCTCTAGAGACCTAGGTCCAACCCCACAAAAATACAAAATTAACTCTTTCTTTTCCGTCCTTTTTGTTCTTATTTGTTTCCTTCAAAATTCTTCATCAGAAATCAAACCATTACCAACTCGTCTAAAATCTTAACAAAACGTTTTTTATTTTCAACTAGAACTTAAGCAGCCCAGAGTTAACCCCTCTTTTTGGAAAGTTTTGGGAGTATACTTTTTTCACCAAATAATCCCTAATATTCTCTATTGGATTGAGATGAAGCTCTTCGCCTGACAATGCACCACGTTCATATGGTTCTGGTCTGCTCATTTCCTGATAATTCTAATAGTACGGGCTGGACAGTTATCGTACTGGTATAACATATTCTGTTGTGGGAATCACGCAGTAACTAATGATAACATTGATAACATTAAATCTTGAGATATGTTTGTAAACGTTTGCAGTCAGCCGCTTTCCTACTCTGAAGTATACCCCAGGTTCATCAGCATTTATCTAACCCCAAACGTTTACCGAATATCACTTACTGAATCGGTCTTGTTTAACATATTCGTCTTGAAATCTGCAGTAATTTTTTGGCGTATGTACCCGCATATTGATATCATGACGGGACTGAAAACTTTTTCATCTGTGAATACTATGGAACTTCAGATGATGTCCGATGACTTCTCGGCTTGTATTCATGTGCAAATTTCAGTTACATCTCTTATTTCAATTAAGTTAATGAAGGTCTTTCTACGATACTCTACTTCTAAGTCCATGTTCTATGAGCCTTCTTCGAGCTGACCATATTGATCCTGGAAACTAAGTTTCTTCCTTTGATTTGATTGCAGCATCAAAAGGAATGTCTATAACATGATTAACTAAATCATTATGTCTCGAAACCCCGCTGTCCGGGTTTTTGTTTCGGGTTTCTTTCTTTTTAGCCCTTCCAAGCCTAAGGGGGTTTGGGTGTTTTTTATTATCCTTCTCGCAGTCGAAACTCGCATTCCAACAAATTCTGCAGCCCTTTGATATATTTGATGTTTCTCCTAGAGACTCTGCCCTTTGGATGATTAAAAAACCAACAACTTTTTTCTAGACGATTTCTTCCGTAGTTTTCGAATATCTTATACATATTTTTCTATATCTTATCATATACACGCTGTCACATAATTTTTTGCACCCTTTTGAAACATTCTGTATATCATTATTGTCATCGATGCAGTATTTTATTCTGATTACAAATGTGTTTGCATGTGAATATTGTTAATTAATTTTTTTTGTCCTGAAAAATGGTCTAACAGTTGGAGAGAGAAAGTCTTGATATACATCATATAAGTATACAGTTTTATAGAGATATACAGTATTAATCTTTCCTTAAGCGCCTATTTAATAATGAATTATATAAAAGATAAGTCGTGTTTTTTTATCAGATCATGCGACAGTACGTTAAGTGTGCCGGACACTACATGATTCTTTCTTTCATATTCGCGTATACATATATCTGTTGGTAACTTTCGTACTAATTAGCCAAGATATAAATTCACACATTTCCAATTTTAATATCGATCAGCTAGCATACTGGCCTTGTCAATCTCCATAAACACAGTTTTTGGAACACACGGAATTTTTTAATATACGTCATTATAATAAGACATCGAGACATTGGTTAGGAGATAAAATTCTCGTATAAATCTTACTTCGTAGCCAATAAATTCTGTTGTGAATGAAAAACTTTGATATGTGGCTTTCAAAGTCAGGTCCTAAATATCAAATATCAAGTGTTTCGGAAAGTCCCAAAAAACGTCTAAAATAAATTAATGAAATATTATACAAATTAAATCTTTAACCACGTGGCTTAAACAAAGCGACAAAAAATAGAGTAGGACTTATCCTTATGTACAACAGGATGTTAATTTGTACACAATAATCCGATTGATATCGAAATTAATATAATAATAATAATAATAATAACAGACCTTTATTTAGCACTTTGCTATACATATTTTACAATTTACAGTGGTACGAGAAAAAAATATGTATACATATACATATATACACACATATGTACACATACACACATACACATATGTATGCACCATAAATATCACCTATTTAAATAGAAATATAAAATTAACACTTTCTCTCTTAACTATACACCTATCATAACTTATCTGTAAAAAATTAATTCTTCTTTTAACTATATTAATACATGTAATTGAAATCCTATATATAAATATCTCTAACTATTCTTTTGAAAGAAGCTATGTTACTAGCCTGCTTAGCTTCCCTACTAAGGCTATTATATGTATTTAAACCCCTGAAAAAAATTGACCTCTGTGCAGCAGTTGTGTTTACTCGTTGCAATATAAAATTTATTCTACCTCTAGTGTTATAGCTGTGAAAATCTTCAAAAGTTTGCACATTTTCTTGCAGATAGGGAGGTACCAGTTGCAATTTAGTTTTATGTATGAGAATCAATACATTGGACTCGATATAATTGTACACATTCATCCAACCCAATATTTTCAACATGTCATTCACTCTAGTGTAAATGTTACATTTTAATATTACCCTCATGGCTCTGTTCTGTAACTTTTGCAGACGATCCATGTCGCTTTGGTTTGCGAGATATAGAACCGTACTACAATAATTAAAGTGCGGTAAAACGATAGTGTTGTATACTAATTTTCTACTTGCTATAGTCAGATACCAACTAACTATTTTTAACACACCAATCTTTTTAACAATCTTCTTACACACATAATTGACATGATTACTGAATTTAAGTCTATCATCTATGATTACTCCTAAGTATTTAATCTCCTTGACGACTTCAATCACTTCTCCACTAGCTCTAAACTCTAGTCCTTGCTGTTCTATTTCGTTTTTAAACCTCTGTTTTCCCATTATCATACCTTTTGCTTTAGATACATTCAACTTCAGTTTATACACATCTAACCATTCACTCACTTCATTTAGAACTTCATTCATTCTATTCATCATCGACCCACCGCTTTCTTCTGTTATATAAATGACCGTATCATCTGCAAACAAATGATAGCAGCAGTTACTAAACAGAGCTGCCATGTCATTAATGTATAAAATGAATTAAAGTGGACCCAAAATACTTCCTTGCGGTATTCCAACATTTATACCACTTGCTGTCGATACATACTCGTCATACTTTACTTTTTGCATTCTGCCATTCAAATAACTACATAACCACATATGTACAACTCCATCAACTCCATATTCTTTAAATTTTTTTAGTAGTCTATCTCTATCTACCGTTTCAAATGCACGCTTTAAATCTAAAAAAACTATACCGACTTTCTGAGTCACTTTTCCTGAGTCACATGCTTCTTTCCATTCGTTAATCACATACTGCAATGCACTTTCACAACTATGTCCTTCCCTAAAGCCAGACTGAAACTTACATATCAAATTGTTTTCTATCACAAATTGTAACATTTGCACATATACAACTTTTTCCAATATTTTTTCAATCGCTGCGAGCATATTTATTGGACGAAATTCCTCTGCCTTAATGGATTTAGCTACTTTTCTTATTATAGCGATAGTTGAGATTTTCAATGCATCAGGAACAACTCCAACTTCCAACGAAGTATTTATAATGTTAAGAAGCGGATCAGCTAGTACGTCAAATAAATCTTTATAAAAAAATCATTCCAATATCATCGGGGCTGCTTTTATTTGCTAATGAAAAGATTATAGTTTTGAGTTCACTTTTATCCAATAAATGGAAATTAGAAAATTTGTTGGGGTTATGCTCCAATAATTGATAATATCTAGCATTATTTGGAATTCCATTGACAATTTCCTGCTCACTATTTATGTAAAATTCATTGAATCTTTCCACGATATGATTCATATTATTTAATATCTCGTTTCCAAACATTACCTCACTAATGACATCCCTATTTTTACAAGATATGATGCTTTTTAAAGATTTCCACATCATCTTTGAGTCACCTCTACAAAAGTCAACTTTACTCTCAAAGAACCTACACGTCTCAGTTCTTACAACATCTACTACTTTTTTACGCTTCAACTTGTAATACTCCCAATCATTTTGATTTCCTGTTACTTTGTATCTTTTATGACTTTCTTCTCTCTGCTTTATAGCATTAAGAACGTTTTCATTAAACCACCCTTTATCTGTCCCATGTAACATAACTTCTTTCTTAGGCATAAAATTATCTACTATTTTTAACATATTCCTAGTAAATATATCACATTTTTCGTTGATATTATTTCAGTAGTTAAAATTGGTTACAAATTTAGCAATTTCAGCTTGAAATTGACCTACATCTCTGTCTTTAATTCTATTTCTAATCATACGGGTTTTACATTCGTTTACTTTAAGTAAGCTAATTGCTATAATACTGTGATCATTTATATTTGGCTCATTTAAAACAGAAACTTCCACATTTTTATTATTGGTTATGACTAAATCAATAATACTACCGCCAGTTCCAAACGTATGCGTGCAGGAGTTGACCATTTGCTTTAAATCAAAATCATTGATTACATTTTTTAAGCGATTACAATGCCCTAAGTTGGAGTTCCAGTTAATGTTAAAATCTCCAAACATTAAAAATGTGTGAGATATATTTAATATATTTTGATTCAGCCAGTTTTCCAAAAAGTTTATAAATTCTACATTCTAAAATCTAAATATTAATTAATGATAACGAATTTCAGTTTAATAGGATCTATGTCGATATACCCAGAATCTAATGAATTTTTACGCCGAAAATTAACACAGGCAAGGTACTACTCAGTAATATTCTAGCCGATATTTTCCCTATAACTTCACAGAAATATTAACAGATTTTTAAAAGAATTCGAATATATTGTTCAATAAACCACTCTAAGAAATGTTATATACACAAACCATTATGTCTAAAATATTAACTTATTGTATTTTGTATAGAAGTTATAAGCAATTTTTGTTATTTCTGAATTATCAGTGGTGTCCTTTCGATTTTTTTAAAAGTTACCTTCGCTAATATATTTAAAATTTCAACGGTGCGTCTGGTTAAAGTGGATAATGGAAAGGAGGCGTAGTAAATTCAAAATTAATTTGCGTTAAGTTAAAATACATTGTTTTTATAACAAAATTTTAAATTTTGTTAAATTTTTCCCCAAAGAGGTTATTAAATGTTAAATCATTTTTGAATTAACTCATTCCATAAATGTTGTAAAAGAGATTATGCCCGCCTCTGTGATTCTAAAGGACAAATCGTTTGTCCTTAAATTTCCTAAATGATCTTAATGAATATCTGCAGCAAACCTTCTGCATTGACACTGAAACAAAAAAATGTCAACTGCTTATTATAAGCAACATTAGTTAAAAAGGCGTTCACATGCGCCAACGCCCAAGAGCAGTAATAATTAATTATTATTAGTTTTCTTATTTTTTATAGGCAATTGGTTTTATTAACTCAAGTATTTGAAAAGAGTTTAACTTTATCAGGATAAAAATTACACGACACGTTTTTGTAATACTGTAATCCCCTAACATAATTACCAGAATTAATAACATGAACCAATAAAGTTAATAAAGTGATAAGGAGAGGATCCACAGATTAAACAGATATTGATTTTGTGGTGACCGGAAACGTGAAGTTCCACCATCGGATTTCCTGATCTACCCGCGGCCTTATCTTTGATACTAATTTTAACTGCCTCGACTAAATAGAATTGAACTAAAACTTCTGCCTTAAGGGGGCTTTTATTAACCTACTGGTCATGTGGACCTACTATATTAGTTACAGTCAAATTAACAATTGCATTTGTTTAACTAAAATAAACCAATGGTGTACTCATTTTAATTATATTTAATAGAGTAATGTAATCACTACACAAGAGTAACAGAATTTTGTGCTAGCTTATATTATTTTTTTTTTTAATTTGGTTCTATTTGTATAATTTTTTAATGTAAACGAAGACTTAATAATATTATTTTACCAGTAGTAGTAGTAGTAGTAGTAGTAGCTACTTATGTTACTAGGCAAGTAGGCCACAATGGGCCCTTTTTACCTAGGGACCTACAGTTTAGCGTGGACTCCGAACCACGGTCCTCGACTGTCAACTAACCCACCGCCTGGGCCTGCCCGCCTGCACCGCTAGCAGAGTGGCAAACCTCCTGGGTAGGTCTCTTCGACCCGCCACCCGGGCTTGCCTCTCCGCCTGCATCAGGCTAGCGGCCTTCCCGGGATTGTCTGTTGACAGCCTACCGACTGTTAGATGAGCTATCGTTCATCCATCCAATTGCCGGACTCGATCAGTGCTGCTTAACTTCACTGATCGAATATCGGAAATTAAACGGATGTCCATACCTCATCCCCTTATTTTACCAGTAACTATAAAATAATTTCTTATAGATGGATTAAATTTTGAGTTATTATAAATATTTAAAAACACGGTTATTTAAAATGGGTTTAGGACTTCGTTGGTATTCTAAGCACTCTTATATAGAATTTGTATTTGTTAGTATTTGTTATAATTAAAATTTTAAAGCAAATAGGTATTTTCATTGTTAAAATGATAGAGGTTACAAATTTTTAATTGAAGCACTAAAAATTTATATTATTATAATCGTTGGAATGGTAGGAAAGTTTTAAAATCATTTTAAATATCTTAATATGTTTGGTTTTTAAATACTATACTAAAAATTCAAAAAATAAAAGCATATTTCTTCCCACTCTTCGAAATCCCATCCTTAATTGATGCACTTTTAAAAAAATCAAGGGAGCGGTGAATTTTTATTGTTTTTGTAGAAAAATTTAGTAACACATTCATAAATAGTTTAAAACACCTTATACTCTTAAGTGAATTGTAATGTACCGTTTCCTCTTTGTAATATATGCCACTAGTCCTTGTACTGTTTTATTTTCAAGAATATGACCGATTTCATACTAAATTTGGTCTCATTCCCTCTGTAAATGATGGCTATTATTACGGCTGCCAGGTTGGCGTTTAAATGCTTTAACCCTAGATTTGTAAAGCTGTCTTGTGGCACGCTACATTTTAATTTGTGTCGCCATAATTTGTTTACATGCAGCTGAATAAAAAAGACAATATACTTTGGTGGATGTAATACGACAGTATTATTCTATAAGCAACTGTTCGAGGTCCGTGTCTATGCAATGCGGATCCGACTGACGCAAGTCGACACTTGCATTAATAAACGTAGGCCTTTGGTTTCAACTTAATATATATAGAATTTAATATTTATATATGAATGTTATCGTATGTTTGGAAGTACTCTGTTATTACTAAACGTTGCTTTACAGAATTTTTTTTACTAAATACACAATGTCCACAGCAAAGATCGAGTACGGAAGAAGAAACATTTTTTTTTTTTCGAAAACATAAAAACTTCGAAACTGGCCTATGTCTAGTGAGGAATTGACAAATGATCTTAGCTACCATAAAAGATTTGCAAGATTAATTCAATGCAGGTCGGTGCTTTTGTCCACTGAGTAGTTGTTTCCTGCAAATCTTATTCAATATATAGTTTAGCCCACCGTCGTTAGAGGTCGAGGCTCGTGGTACCTGCTTTGCAGGTCGCTATCAGTCACTAAGACACACTGATCTCTGACTGGTAGTAGCATTGACCACCAGAGGGATACATTTATCACTCACTATGTCTATGGACAGTTTTCAAAAAATGTTTCAATGTTTCGAAATCATTATTGACCCTGAAATTCAAAGAAACGGATTCCTCGGTCATCCAGAAAATATAATTGTTGCAATGGTAATGGATAAACAAATTTTATACGCCAACTTGGTCTTCGAATCTTACGAGCAAGGAATGAAGGATGTAAAGGAGTTAAACCTTGCAATATACCAACGTTTGTTTTTGATCCTGCGGATAACATTAGTCATGCTGGCTGATATGCATTGGCTGAAGCACCATTAATTTTTATATTTCGGATGAAGATTTGAAACTGTTTATAGCCCACTCCAGCCAACTTAACTTTATGTTGCAGTTAAGGAAATTTCTCCTTTAGTTTTGATCATAATTGATTGAAATTTGGGATATCATACATAATAAGCGGCACTTTTTGACATACAAGTGATTTTCTTTTGGTTTCGCCGGAAGTGACACTAACTTTTGATTTTTAAATGGAACCTCCTATATATTACTGCATTTTTTGAAATCTGCATAATTTTCTGAATCCAACGAGACCAAATAAGTGACATTTCAAACTTTAATATTCTTTATAATATAATTTTTAGTTTTCCATTTAAGTGTGCCATGAGGGTTCCGATTTATTCTAAATGACCCATGTAATGATAGAAAAATCGAAATCCCGTTAAAAATACTAAATTACGTGATTTATGAGCAACTAAAGTTCATCAAAATGGTTTTTGGGGAAAAACTCAATTTTTTTAGATGGAACTATATTGGTATCGTGGTACCATTTATTAGTACTATTAATAAGGAATTTATTCATATATCGTATTAAAATGTGCGATAAATACAAACAAAATTACAGCTAAAAGAAAATAAGGAAATGCAATTTTGTTCTAATTACCTTCTTATACATAAGGTGGCTTTGGAATACAAACAATGAACACAAAATATTACAACAGTTGTTCAAAATGCTGTCCATTAACGTCAATGTACTTCTAAACTCGCATAGCTGTTTCTCGAAGAACGTTCTCCAATTGCTGGGCCGTTATGCTATTAATTGTGCGTCTTACTCGTAGCTCCAGGTCCTCATGGGTTGTTACGGCGGTTGCGTAGACAGTATTTTTTAAATGACCCCAAACAATAAAATAAAGGGGTGTAAAATCAGGTGACCTTGGACGCCACTTCACAGGACTATTCGTCGAAATTACGTTTTGTCCGAATCTCCGTTGAAGGTAATCAATTACTATCCTTGAATTATGGGTAGGAGCGCCATCTTGTTGGAAATACATTCCCTGTCGTAAATGGAAAGGTAATTCAGCTAAACTGTCTTCAATTTCATTTTGCAGAAATCCCAAGTATCTAGCACCAGTTAGGGGTCCTTTAAATATTATTGGACCACTGATTCTACTACCGATTATTCCAAGCCAAACATTGAAACCGAACCGCACTTGAAAGTTAACCTCCCGTAATAAATTTTGATTTTCTTGTGACCAATATTTTGAATTTTGTCGGTTAAATAATCCCAAATTTGTAAATCTAGACTAGTCTGAAAATAAAATGATTCCCAAAAAATCATTGTTTGGCTGCACGTTATTCTGCAAAATCCAATTGCAATATTCCATCCTACGTTCGTAATTATTTTCGTACAAGTTCTGGTGCAATTGTTGTTTAAAAGATTTATAGTGGTATTTATGCAAAATTCGGTTTACTGTTTGGTGACTGATTTCCAATTCAAACCCAATTTACCTTAAAGAAACAGTCTTATCAACATCTACTCGAACCAAAACATTAATTTCCGTTCCTTCGTCAAGAATGAAATTTTCTTCGGGATCATTGTTGGGTTCACTTCGGAATTGATTTTCAAGACGAATAAAATAATTTCTCGCTGGACATTTTTTTCTACATTCCCCATAAATAATTAACATGTCCACTTTTTATCTCTTATATAAATTTGCGGCATTTTGAACACAATTAACAAGAATTTTAAACAATTTTTAAAGACACAATAAAAACACCGGTAAGACATATTTTATACAGTTCAATAGTACTCCTTAGGATCGATCAATCTACGTGCTTATTGTTGTTAAATTAGCATTAAAATATAAATAAAGACATAAATAAGTATGACTTAAAACTTTTCCAGAAGCTGTGTGTATAACGTGTTTTTCAGTACTTCATCATCCATTTATTTCACTTTGATACTTCCTGCTTGGAATTTTTAATTAAATAAAATAAATACTCTTATCTTATATTAAGTATAAACATAAAATGAACAGAATGAGTAATATGCTTGAAGATTTTTTAACTTTTCGCGTTAATTAAATTCATCTGTACATATATATTTCAAAAAACTTTCATAAAAATGCCTTATTCGCTCAACCAGGTAAATTAATTTAATTACCGAAGGCCAGAATAATAAAATATTATATTTAGTATTTACTTCGTTTCTGTTGAAATAAACTTTTAGAAAGGTGATATTAAGAAACTTCTGAAACTCTTTAGAATAGCAAAATAAATAACTTTAAAGATATTAGTACTTGAAGTTGCGAGTTTATATTTATTACTCTTTCTTGATCCTGGGCTTTTTACTAAAGTTCGCAATTCTTAAAAGAGATTTATAGTGAACAAAATTAAAAACTAAAGTGGCCCAGAGCTCTATATAATTTCAACATTTCATTGATTGTGTTTATCGAGGCATTTACTGTCTATTATAGTATATTGAATTGTATTGCTTAAAGTGAAAGAAAGGAAATTCAAGGACTTTTCTGTTTTATTGTACTTTTTATACGAAACTTCGCTAAATTTAAAAGTATCGTTTTAAGAATGTCTCATAATTTTGATCCCGCAAAAGTAGAAATGAAAAAACTTTTACTGGATCGGTGTCTACTTCCATGTAATTTACGGTTTGGTTATTCAAATGGGCGCAAACATTTTTCCCTGCAGATTAGATCAACAGGAAAACAAAATTTCAACTACATCCTTTCCAGTTTCCTTTAACTTCTTGATGTTTCTCTGACAATGCAAAGTTTTTGAACATGTTCATATTTTCTCATTATACAGTGTCTTCCATTGAAATCTTTTGAAATAATTTTTTGAACGGAAAACGATTTCTAAATTTTGAGAAACCAGTTTTTGGGACAATCGAGGTAGGCTTATATTTTTGAGGAAATGTTGCAATTAGCGTCTTCTGCGCAACCATCCTAACCCCAAAACTTTAAATTGCAACCTAACCCTACTCCGTATGCAAACATTAATCGTTTATACTGTATTTGCAATGGAGTTGTAGAGTCAGAAAGAAAAAACTTTAGACTTTCAAGTTTATGTTTCATAATTACCATTTAATGTAAATCAAATGTTTAATATATTTATATGTATAATCGATTCATATATTTTTCTAAAATCTAGCCTGCAATCCTTGCGTATTCCAATATATATATTATGTGGATATTGATTACTAGCATGCTTTGTTTTATATGCTACAGATTTCAAGTGCTCCCATAATAAATTCAGAGGAGTTACATTTAGAGATCTAACTGGCAATTCTATATAAACTCTCCGACTTATCCAAATAAATACTTGAGCATCTGTGATCAAAATACTGTCTGTTTCATATGTTGATATATTCATTTTCATGCCCTAAACATGCTAATGACTCCAATTTTCTAGGTGTTTAAGAGTACGATGGTAAATGGATGCATGTATTTCAACCGCTTTAGTAAAATTGTATGCTTTGTGATCTCAGTGGTTATTGGTGCCGTTTAGATTTTTACACTCTTCTCTTTTTTTATTAGATTATCAAGACCAAATACAAAACTCGTTTAAAATTTATATACAATTCGCGATTTTCGTTTAGTGTTTTTAAAACTATATATACCACTAAACTCCTGGAGAAAATTAACGCACCACTATGTTTTTTCACATTGTTTTTATAATTTTCAATATCTCAATTTTGCAAGTAACATTTTTAGATGGCTTTGTATTTTGTTGCACGATCAGTCTCAAATACTTGTCAATATCTGCAAGTTATCAGCAGCATTGCGTAGATAAATGATGAAAAACAATAATTGCATCGAAATTGATATTATATAAGTCAATTTTGTTTGGAATTCGAAATCTTTTGCTGGGTGAGGGATGTTCTCAGTGGTATCTGGTAAATTTGTTAGGAGTGAACCATTCAACAGTAAATCGCAGGGCTAGTCATTTCAATGAGACGGCATCTTATTCTCGAAGATGAGGACAAATGTGAACTAATGAACGAAATTAGGGTTTTCTCAGGCGACTTGTTTTAAGAAACAGAACCACTACAAGTTCGGAGTTGAGAAATGAATTGGAAGCAGTTGGAAACTATCAATTTCTTCTCGAACTTTTTAGGAGGTTGAATGAAGCACAATTGTATAGTAGGAAGCCAGTCACTGCACCGCTACTTACCAGACAACTCAGAGTTGCCAGACAGGTATTTGCAAGGGATCATTCCAATTGGAATATAGATGATTGGAAATAAACTTTGTCAACAGATGAAATAAGAGTTAGCTTAAAAAATCCACATACGTGATCAAAAAAAAAGAAGGAGAAAGGTATGCTAGCTTTTCGTTCCGAGCGGGCATTTGGTGGCGACTCAGTAACGTTATGGGCAAGAATTTGTTTTGACGCTCGCAGAGAGTTGATTCCTATCTATGGAAATTCTACGAATGACATTTTTTTATTGAAATAATATTGTAGAGAAACGTAACATACTATTTGATCCAATTGTTGATGAGAATTTCCTCTTTATGTAAGTTAACTCGAAGCCTAACGTTACCAGAGCAGTACTAGACTACCTCAATGAAGTCAATATTCCAGTTATGGATTGGCCACCCAAAAGTCCAGATATAGACCCTATAGAGCTCCATTCTAATATACATTAACAATCAGTTAGGCTTTGTCGTCTATCTACTCCTAGGGACTCAGAGAGCTTGTAGAAACTGTTGTTACTGAATTTTTATTAGAAGTATGTCAAGACGAATGCGAGCGGTAACTAATGATAAAGAGGGCAACACACGTTACTAGTTTTTACCCTAGTTTTTTGTTGATTTCAGTTTTAATTTTTCTAGTTTTCAATATTCATAATATTTTTACTTGACTAATTGTTATTTTTATTTTATTTTCTCTCAATAAACGCTTTCTAAACTCTCAATAATTTACTTTAGTTTATTTTCATTTAATATATACCTACAATCCATTTACCGACTCGGAGTTTAGATTTTTGTCATTTAATAACATGGTGCTTTAATTTTGTCCATGAGAGTTGATCTAAATTGAACCTACCATATGGTTTTCTGTGATTGGGTCACTGCGAACCCTCTACTAAGGCCATCAGCAGGCCTATTGTGGCTACCATATACAAATGTTAGATTCCTCCATATTATGTTCTTCATTCAATCGTAATAACATTGTTTCTATTTTAAATCTGTTTTTATCTTTTTATCTTCCGATGTATAGAAGTTCAGAGTACTGATCTACTGATGATTGACTGGTTACTCTTCTGGTGTCATAGAACTCTTTCAGTGTTACATGATTTACAGTTTAAATTAAAATATTTGTTTTGGTTAGTGATAAAATTTTTTGTATCACATACAACACGTTTTCATGAGAAATTCTTAATAGATTTACCAATAAATTCAATTTAAATTTCTTGCGCAATAGTACAAAATCGCAGCAGCTGAATGAATGATTTTATGAAATAAATAATAATTAATCAATTTTATTGAACTAATTAAAAATCAAAAGACTATGACCGCGGTCCTTTTGCCCAATATGATTTTATATATGTATGTATTTACATTTTGCGCTGTTATGACATTCATTTTGTGAGCGTGAATTAAATCGCACATTGTAGAATCATGCCGTTTTTATTCGAAGTCCGTAAACGAGTAGGTTACCTCTTAACTTTTGACCAATAGAATTAATGCCGAATATGTCATCTGTATGCCTGATTTGAATATCGTACATTGGTATGCTTTCGTTTAGAACTTTAAAGGTTATCAAATATGTTAATTTTATATACTTATGTTTATTATTTAATTTAACATGTGTTTTAATAATTAAAAGAACACTATCCAAAATGACTCATGAAAATAACTGAGGAATATTAATACCAATTTATTGAATAAACTTGCGTACATTTTCTTGGTGTTACATGTTTTGTGTATGATCAAAATAAAACTACTATTCTCAATAAATTTTATGTTGATTATAAATTATCACCAAATTTAACCATTTTCTTTAACAAATCTTCACAGGTTACAACATATAATGTTTTGGCATGGTTTTTAAATTACATATGTTTGTTATTTGATGATTATTTACTCTCCACTTGATCTCTGAAAAATCCAAAGCGATTTTAATGATATAGTTGTGAGCTAAGACGAAAATACAAAATTACGTTTGTACAAGATGATTTAAAAGTGCCAACCAACCAGTTCGAAAATGTCAAAATTTATAATATCTGGCATGTTCCACTTCATTAATTATGATTTCCGATAAAACGGAGATTTTTGCTTGTTGTAGCTAATATACACATTACATTACATGCATCGAGAAAATTCAGAAATGATTCCCAAACCTATATTAAGACGAAAAGCTCAAATGATGTTTTGTCAATAAATTTATTTCGGATATAGTGAGTTGATTAAAAAAATGCTCTAAATGTTTACAACAAAGAAGTCTCTAAAAGTACTCATTATGCACAGCCAGATAAGACTCAAGTGTTTCAGAGATCTTCGGGAGTTTTTTTTTAATCCACACACTATCTCCGAAACGAAGCAGTTATAGGCAATATTTCATTTAGCTTTTCATCTCAAAATAGGACAGTGACTTAATAGTCAAAAAATGTGAGAAAAAAAAATCGTTACAGGCTGCCACAAATAAATTACTATAGACAATATCTCAAAATATACAGGTTCAGGAATCATTTTCTGAATTTTCTCGATGTACTTATAGAATCACCTTGTCCTGTAACTAAGTACCGATTTCAGTTTTGTAAATAACCCATAGTCCTTTATAAATATTATGTAAAAGAAAGAAGGGGGAAAACTAAATTGACCTATCCTATTTTATCAATTAAATATTTAGGAAATATTGCACGGAAAAAAAATCTAAACTATTTTTAAGACTACCATTCTTAAATTAAGACATTATTGTACTCATATATCCGCAAGAATATATATTTTTCCATCAAGGAAAACGTTATTCTTAAAAGTCATTATCTTAGTCTCCTTCTTTTAATGATAACTAATTATTAACGTTAGAATAATGGTTCTACTTCAGCTAAGAGGAAGTTTTAAACAATATTCAAGACTTATACTTAATCTAAGATTTCATTCATTCAGTTCAAAAGTAGAGATTATTGCGATCTGTTACATTTAACACTTAATGTAAGAAATGTGTAGTTTCGTTCAACAACTGTATTATTTAAACAAAACTTATGAATTCCTTGAATCAATAAATATTTGATGTTGACTGAGATATTTTCTTTCTTGATTTAATATTGCGATCTATTAAATTTACCAATCAATGTAAGGATAAATTTCATTTAGTTCAACAATTGTATTATTTAAATAAAACTTTTCTCATTTTTTTTTTTGGAACTTACCACCACATGAATAATTCTTCGTTATCTAAAAAATATAGTTAGTTAATACCTAGTATGTTACTGGAAAATAAACCTCTGCGCTTGTGACTTTACATTAAAAGATTAGTCAGAGGGTGTTTTTTGAAATGTTAAGGAATTATGTTATTTTTTGTCTCATATTAGTTGTCAAAAAACACCCTTTGACTAATCTTTTGACGTAAAGTCACAAGAGCAGTAACATACTGGGTAACTATATCTTTTAGATAACGAAGAATTATTCATGTGGTAGTAAGTGCCAAAAAGAAAATGAAAAATTTGGAGAATGCCACAAATAACGTTCAGACAATATTTAAATAAAACTCATAAATAATTTGAATCAAATTTGAATTTCTGGGATTGGCTAAAGACTTTTCAGAATTAGAAGAAGTTTTTATGAAGAATGACGTTTTATTAAGAAACCAAAAACTAAAAATCTTACAAGTATAAGTCCATTCGTGAACACACTATACAGGGTGTCCTATGACGAACTGCGGCGATCGATATCTCGAAAAGTAGACATTGGAAAATTTTGAAAAGATAGTGGCACTTCCGGTTATACCGGAAGTAGATGTCAACTTGCTTATTTGAAATGGGACACCCTATATATTATTACATTTTTAGATTGTACGCAAAATTCTATATCGATTTTGTGTATCATGTCCCATACCTAAGTCTCTCCGTTTTTGACATATTTCAATTCTTATGTCAAAAATGACGTTTGCAGGCACTAAAAGAATTAGCAATTTTTTCTATAAGGAAGTCTTTATTATTTAATTTGGGTTAGACTCTTTGTTGGAAAGGACCTACTTTAATAGAGTTATAATATTTTGATAAGTATTAATACAGAGTGTTCAAAAAATAAGAATGAAAATGAAATTGAGAAAACTGTCAAAAATCAATTTTTTTCAAATGGACACCCCCAATTTTTATAATCTTATTCTATTTATCATTAAAAATACGGGTAAGTTTGTGTATGGATGTCTATTCCGACAATTTTTTTGTTTTCAAAATATTGCCAATTCAATATTTTTATATGGGGATTTTGCTATGTATTTTAAGCTCAATTACTCTTGGTTGGCTATGACGGCGTTGGGTTCTAAACAAATGTATGTAGCTCTCATTTACCATTTGACAAGTATTAATTATCATGCCGGGGCGCTTAAATTATACGCACGAAGATTATTTAAATTTGTTTATAATCTATGGAGAATGTAACAAAGTTTTTTCAAGAACACGTGAAATATTTGCTAATAGATATCCAGAGAAACAAAAACCATCTCCGAACAGTATTAAACGAATAATGGAGAATTTCAAGAATTTTGTATCAAGTTTTAAAAATAAATTCCTATGAATGTACGATTGGGCTGAAACTTTTTTCACAAATGTAGTTTTCTTATCTCGTCTTTTTATCTTATCAAAGTATTTAACCTAATTTTTGTTACATAACTATGTAAACTAACGCAGGATACTGATATATTAAAGACAGTTTTATTATTTTTTTATTATAAAAATAAAATATCTCAAAAACTATTAGATCTCTAAATCAATTGCAAATGAGTTCTACTAGCCCACCCTCAAAGGAATAAGCCAACTTACCAGTCATGCATTGTAGAAACATGCCCTTTTCATCAACCATCCAAATGTTTTCACACGATTTCGCTGTGTGTCGTACACCCACGGGTACGTGATTCGTAGATAGCTTAAAGATGTATTTGCTAAGAATCACGAATCCGTGGGTACGTGACAACGCATAACACAATAGCAGAAGGAAAACTGAGTAGTTAGTGAAAACGGCATGTTCTACAATGTGTGATTCAGTGTTCACGTTTACAAAATGAATGTCATATTAGCACAAAACGTAAATATATAAAGCCCATTCGTTCAATTGCCTCAATTTCACACCTCAATGGGAACAGAGTGTCATTTAAACGTTTTTATAGCGATAAATAACGTTTGCGTAACATTAATGAACATTACATAAACGTTTAAACAACAATGCGTTCCCATTGGGACTATTTCGTTATTCGTATCGTGCACCCACGTATGCGTGATTCGTATAAAACACGGCTTAAGCTGTATTTTCTAAGAAACACGCATCCGTAGGTGCGCGACACGAATGCAATAGCATGAGGACACTTGGGTGGTTAGTGAAAACAGTATGTTTCTACAATGCTCACTTTCACAAGACTGATGTCATAGCAAAAAAAACTGTGACATACCATAATGGATATGTGTTACTTTGCGTAAAGCGGCGATACTTTGAACTTTTTATTACTGTAGGGTCTCGAGCACCAATTCCTGTTTTAAAGTGTAGGAACACCACCTTATTCTATCAGCAGTTTGATATAAGTTAGGATATACCAGTGAAGAATAGGGAATGTCCAGGGATCTGTGTGTATGGTTGTCGGATTCGTAGAAATGGACAACTTGACTTTTACTTGCCGAAAATGATTCTCGATGTATGATCAGATTTATTGCTAATGTTCTAAATAAAAGACAGAATTTCATCTTCACTTACTCTATTTTATTTAAGACTGATTTCACAAAATAAAAACAATAAATATTAAACAGTGTAACCAATAATACAGGTAACAGAAAAAGCTGGCTAATAAACCAAGCAAGAGGTTGTGATAATGCAAGCAGGTATATCAAATACAGATAAGTTACGGAATCTATTACTACTGAAATATTTAATCAAATGCAGCTAAATTACGCAAACTACTTTCACTGCTATCTAGCAAGCGGTTGACGTGTTTAGAGCTGTTAGTGCGGAAGCGGTATTGCGGCAGGCTGTGCGTGCAAGACTGTACAGTTACAAGTGGTTACGGTGTACAAGCGTGACACTACGGCAGGATATCAATCTAGAGACTGATGGTTACAGTTTCAATTTCTAATCGCGATTGTATTATACAGCTAGGTTAGCCCTTATGTCCTCTACTAGGGTAAACGTGTTTAAACTTGCGGACTACTTGGTTAGATTCTATCCTCAATCGAGTGACACTAAAAATCTGTCTAGTCGTGTTTTCTAACTATAACACTGGGATTGGATTTTATCCTCAACGAGCGACACTAGAATCCAACCGGTGTACAGTATCATAAAACCTAAACAGAATAAAAGACTGGATGATTCCAAAGGGCGTCTAGTGTATACTTAGCGGGCATTATATAGCTAGGTTGTCTATTTTGCAGCTTATTGGGGTACACTCGTCATTCAATTCGCGGAATACTTGGTCAGAGTCTATCCCCAAATGAGTGACACTAAAAATCTGGTTTGTACCGTTTTCTAACTATAACACTGGAATTGGATTTTATCATCAAAGGGTGACACTATAATCTAATCGATGTAAAGTATCATACAATCTAAAGTTGAAAACCGGGTGTTCTCGAAAGACGTCTTAGCTAGATAGCACCGTAATCTTTATTAACCACAGTGAAATCAATCAAATGATACAAATGTCCCTAAATTGGTCCAGCCTGAGGTATTCATAGTGACTTGGAAATATATCGAAATATAGAGTTGGTAACAGTTTATAGGTTCAAGCTATGGGTTATCGCATCGAACACGAGCTGACTTATGTAATAGGACATTAATTCCGGGACCACTTGGTCATATCCTAACCTCAAACGAGTGACACTAAAAAATCTGACAAGTAATTCTCCTTGCTATTACACTGGAAGTGGATTTTCTCCTCAACGAGTAATGCTAAAATCCTATCGATGTATATACATGAATACATCGAATGACAACGGAATTCTCTCGGAGCATGTTTTCTGAATAGACACCCCAATTTTAATTACTGAATCGTGAAACTACCGGAATATCTCAGACCGCTCAGATTAACAGAATATATATATATATATATATATATATATATATATATATATATATATATATATATATATATACGAAAAACAGTAAAATATGGAAATGCAGATACAAGCGGTTAAAAGAAGTTAAATACTGCAGTGATTCTTACCACTGTTTGTTTGGGGAGCACACTGGAGTTGTTTCGTGTTGAACTGTAGCTGGCGGATCGAAGAGGTGAATATTTAAGCCGACATGAGCAGTTTTGTTTCCAACGGGTGACGGGAAAGTCACGTTAGTCCTGCGCGAGGAACGGAATTTCGGCTAACGTGGAGGAGCAAACATTCTCTAAGCAAGCTTCGCGAAATACCTTTAAACAAATTCCCTGCGAGACTATTGCAAAAGGTATCGATTTATTTTAACCCTCAAGGCTTATGGAATTCTATGACTTCGCTCATCGTGGACTGTAAGAAAAATGTACAGTGATGCCAAGTGTCCGACTCTTATGAAGTTTCAAGACAACCAGATGAATTACTTCGTTCTCTTGCGTAGTATGGGCATAAGTCATTTGTGCTGTTTTAAAGACTTCTAATAGGCAATTTCTATAAAATAACGATGAAAACTTTGATGAGGTCAGCACATAACTTTTTTATGAGAATCTAATATACACGCTCGGCGATTTGACGATTTGTGAGCAAGTACCTCCTCCAGAAAATATCAGTCTATGTGCGTGGAGATGAATTTTTCCTAACGTGCATATTATAATCGCAAGTAGTATAATAACTATTGGTTTCAATCTCTGGCGATATTTGTATTAAATAATTTGAAAATAGTCGTGATAGATTCTGAGAAGGTCACATAATGTAAATGAATTAAAATCCTTAAGGCATGACAATTTAAAAACTCTTCTTTATATCGAAAGAGATAAATAAATTCCTAAGAGTTTGCCACCAACTATTTAATGTTGGTCAGAAGATAAGTAAGATGTAGAGCCCGATGCTTGGCAGTTATTGGATAACTGATTCATTGAACATTGTAATGAAATTAGGGAACCCTCTAAAATTAAGTAATTTTCTTCAGTTGATTGAAAGGCCCATTTGAATTCCACATCTTGTCACTTTTATGCTAACATGCTAGATCTCTTTAACTAATAGTCCCGATGCCGATATATATCAACACTGTGCTGTTATTGAAAGCTATTGCCTTCTATTGAATAAGTGTAACCATTAGAAGTGGCTGCACTTATTCAATAGTATTTCATTGTTTTTGTCACATCGATGGCATGATACTTGCATGCATATATAAGCTGTGTACTCGCAGTTTCTTACAGATGATATAATACTGTTAGTTTGAAACTTACATAGAGACCACTCATATAAGCGAAGACATTAAATAACCATTATGCAATAGTTAATGTGCTAAAGCTGCGTCCCAAATATGCTGGTATGAAATCCAAGTTACCAGGTCTTTATTGAATTCGGGCAAAAAATTAATTACTGAAAAGGTTAAGAATAATGTGAACAAAATACGTTTCAAATCACCCCCTAATAGAAGTAAGAATTTTGGTTAATCATCAAATTCTTAGGTGAATTTTTCTGAAACGAATCAAAGGACGAAGTTCTCCAGAATCAAGGCCGATATTTGGAGAGTGATATTTTATTCTAAGTTGGCTTTGAACTCTCAAAGAAAAGGTCTTTTGGCTGTAACAGGTGAAGTTGGTGAAATTGTGTTCCAAGACTGTATGTATTCTACAAAAGTTGAATACTAATAAGTAATGGAGAGGTTGTGATGGCATTTTAGTTGTACTACTACAACTACTACAGTGCTTAGCACCTACCTCAATCCTTTTCTACAGAATATGTTCTCGTTGAACTATATTCTTAGAAAATTACCTCTTCATACATTTAAGAAAATATTGGAGATTCTCATTACAATATGACTATTGAAGTATGTCACAAGTGAGGTATTTTGAACAGTAAATAGAAAATCCATTGAATATATTACCTCTCAATTTATCCGATCCATTAAGGTAAGTTTTCTTAATATATAACTGACTAAAGTCAAATTTTTTGTATCCACGTTATTTATTGGGAAGCCTTTCGTGAGCTAGTTTTTTAATTCATCGATTATACCATTGGAATTGTAATTTAAAATCTCTATTGCCTGATGGATTTAAGATGCAGATTTTGTGTGTATGATCCATTGAATATGACAGTATCAAATCAAGATCACAATATATTATAATTTTCAACTAAACCTGAAATTTTCATTAATTTCGTACAAGACGTATCAGTCAGTCATCCACATTAAAATTCAGCAAATTCCTAAATATACTTATATCACGCATGCATTTAGTCTACCTATATTATATTTATTTAGGTAGCATATTTTCTTGAATTGTGTAAAATATGCAGTATACATATTTTTACATTCACAAGTGGAAAGTACACAGCTATTGAGCTAAATATATTGTTTTTGCTTTTAATTTTGAATAAAAGTTTCTACGAAAATAAAATCCTTGGCACAAGCTCATATTTCAAAAAAAATGCGTGAGATGCTGACAACGAAAACAAACAAAGTGGTTAGGTACATGTAAATAAAAAATTAGTTACATTAGTTGTGTATGTATCAGTTTTGTGTGGGTATATTTGCTCTTATCGTCCTATGCATCTTAATTTACAATTTTAGAAAATAATTCATTGTTGCACGATTTCCAAAACGGAATATCACTATTCAGTCATTGATACTCACATACGATTATGGCGTTTAAGTAAAATTATTTAATGTGTTTGTTATATTGCAAATAATATACACCGTGATCATAAATGAATGGTGCAAAAAGAAACTTAAATATTTATTTTATATTAATCAATTTCGAATGAACTTTTTAGTATGAAATGAAAGCTTACAGAACAAAGAATTAATGGTTGTCCTTTGCATATTTAGCTCGATATTGTATTTTGTGACAAGGTAATGTCCCGAAATAATACTGGTTTTAATAAACATAGGTTTTTATGATCTTTGTCATTAATAACATTAATCATATTGAAATAGAATAATATGTGTTGATATTTTATCGGTACCAATTGGTTAAAAGATGTAAAAAGAAATTTTAATTCTTATTTAGTCATCGTTTCGACAATGCTTATTGTTTTCTTCAGAAAGAAGTACTGAAGGAGACAATAAATATTGTGTAAACGTCAATTAAATGAGAATTTGAGGTTTTCTTTTACATTTTTATTCAACAAATATCAAAATATTGAGCAGTGCTGGATACGAAACTCCTCTTAAATAAAATAAGAGTTCTATTTACTTTAATAGGCTCATTTAGTATTATTTTTTTGTATTGCATATTCTAAAAGTTTACACTGAATTTAACAAGTGTGCAAAAAATTTTATTTATCGGAAATCGCCTTCATGCAAAAAAATTGTAAGTCAACGAGCTGACTAACGCTCCCTTGTCGAACGTGATGTCATCAGGTCTCATGTACCCTACAGCTGCTAGCCGGTGCCGATTGAAAGACGGAAGACGTGCGCACACAGTTGAGCTGTTTAACAAAGTTTAATATAGTGTTTGGCGGCTGCTTTCGCATTTTGCCTACTAATTTGTTAGTGGTAATACTTACTGCAAAATGAGCAATAAAAGGGGAAACTATAAATACTTTGTGGTTCTCAGTTCCCCAGTGCAAAAGGACTATTGTGAAAATGCCAGATACATAAATTATTTATTTATTTTCCTTCCTTACCCCTCAAAGTGAGGAAGTTATGTATTCGTGAAAAAAAATTTTGAAAATTTTTATTGCATTTCTGGACGAATCTCGACGAATTATGACGATATACAAAATTTCATCGCGATAGCAGCTACAGTTTTTGAAATAAAGTTTTCAAATTTGGTACACACATTGTAGAGGTTAAGGAAGAGATTGAGTTCATTGATGAGCAAAATTGGTCTAAAAAAATATTAGTAACATTCCACCAATGTGATTTTTTTTGAAACGTAAAAAAATTTGACTTTTTGAAACGTCAAAGTGACTTTTTTGAAACTAGTTGTGGCAAAAAGCTATGCGTAGAGTCGATCTTTTAACAAGTTTTTTTGAATTGTCAATAGGAAAGATATCATTTTAAATTATTTTTACCTTGAAGAAGATATGGAAAATTACATTTTTAAGTAAATGAAAAATGTGGCAATTAAATTAAGATCAGGTGTTATTCCACATATGCATATTTGATTTTAAGGAAACCCGAAAACGGTTGCATAGTGTTATTCCTCAAATAGAATTTTTAAAAAAGATAAAGGTTTAAAGTATTACCTTCCATTTCCGACAAACTAGAGGAATCTGCTTTTATATAATTAATACCACACATTATTAATGGCACAGAATACTTTAACTAAACTACTTGAAAACAGCGTGGTCATATGACAATCCCGTGTATTTCTTGTGGGAGAACTTAACTAATAGGATCTGCTGACGTCACTCTGGCGTGCTCGGCCAGACAAAGCATTTGAATATTCAAATACAAGTATCTCCCTCAATTTTCGTTCAATCAACTTTTGAGACTGTTTACACACGAAACAGTTATGAAAAGTGAAAAAAATAGGAAAAACAATATTTTACTAAATGAACCTGTGGATTTATTTCCTAAGCGCTGACCTGCGACATTCGTTTATTTAAGTAATTTTTTTTATATGCTATATATGCTATTGAAATCGTATCCGCGCTTTAATTTGTGTAATTGCAAAACCAGCTCTTAAATTAACAATTATTTTTCACCTGGGTACTCTAAGTGGTAGTGAGATAGAATCATCTTGTTGTCATTTCTAGTAATTCTTATTTGAATATAAATTCTGAGTGCACAAGCGGAGTGATATACATATATGAACCTACTCTGGGTACATATTTGAATAAACTGAATGGACACCAATAAATTAAATTAATTTTTCTTTATTAATGGTTTTACCAGAAAACCTGAACATATAATTTCTGTTGTATGAACAAAATTACGATGTGTATTGTATATTGTAGGACTTATTTTCACGATGCGACTACGAGTACCAAGGGAGCGATTTCAAGTGCTGCAATCTAATCTTATTTTAGTGCGAATGTCGCTTAATTTAATGTGTGGAATGTGACAATTTATATATTTACTTTTATTGTCTCGTCACAATTTTTATTTCCAAGAAAAACTGACAACTAAAATTTTACATTATTATAATCGTTAAAGAGACAGCAAAGACTTAAAAGTATTCTACATATTATACTATGTTTGGTTATTTAAATATATAATTTGCTATACATTACAAAATCCCAGACTTACTGTTTCTTTGCTAGAGGATGCTAGAAATCAATATTGTGGTAAAGTTGTGATAATAAATACTGTTCGTATGTTATTAGTATTATTCATTTATAAATTTTAATTGTTATACAGCAAAGTCCTCCCATGTCCTCAGACTGATACGAAAGTTAGCTTAAAATGCAGTTAGGTGATCGTACCTACGGCCATCGCACATATCGCAAAATTTTCCGGAGAATGCGTTTTTGACAAAAAATGTAAATGCGCTAATGTGGGGGCACTCCATCAATTCCGCAATCACAAATATCGTTATCAGTTGTAAATGTGTTCTGACTGATGCCACATCGTACAGTTTTATTAAGTGAAAATATATGAATAAAACATACAATTCTGAAAAATACTAATAATGACAAGAATAAATACTAATAATGACAAATAAAAATAATCAGACAATCTCTATCTCATCCTTTTTGCGCTTTCGAAATTAATGAATCAATATTTACCGTGTGCGATATCTACAACAATTGCAAAATTAACAAACGTGTTTGAATTTCTGACACTGCATGCGATACGGTAACGAAGAATAGGGGAAAACAAACTGTTCGTTGTTCAGTTCGTGTTATCAATTATAGAATTTTGTTGCATTTTTAAAGTTTATATTTAATTTTTTTTTGGTAAATAAACATATATTATTATATGTATCTATATGTTTTTTATTTGTAGGTTGTATGTATGTATGTATGTATGCGCGTATGGTATAGTAACATTATAATATAAATATCTAAGTTATGCTGCGTAATCTACGAACAAGATTAATTGGCTCCTTTGTAGATTTCTTCCCAATGTTTATTTATTGCAGTGCATTTACTGTAATAAATTTCTATACACAAGTTTTATATTTATATGTAACCTGTATTTGTATGAATGAGCATTATTATTATTATTTTTTCTTATTTATTTTTTTTCGGTTACCCTTCCGTGGCCTCCGACGCCTCACGGGAGTCGCGCCAGCACATTAACCACAGCCACTCCCTACATCCCGTAGGATTAGTGACTGTGGATTCCGGAATAGTGTGCTCTAAGCAGACGGAGAGAACCCAGAATGACCGCCTTCTGCATTTGGCCTGCCAGCCACTCGGCTGATTTTTGGCAGACCAGTATGGTCTTCAGTTCCGAGAGCATCGTAGGCTTTATCTCTCCGAGTACACCGATTATTAGGACGACCATTTTGACTGAGTAGCCTGGGTACAGCACTTGGAGCTCATACCGGAGATCGCAGGTGCCGAGAACTCGATGACATACATCACCTTGAGTTGATGGTAGAGGAGGACTATGTCAGGCTTGTTGGCTTGGATTAACCTGACCGTCGGGAACGAGTAGTTCCAGTAAATCCGGCATTTCTCGTTCTCGACAACGATTATTATTATTATTATTGTTATTAAAAAAAATAATTAGTTTTGCTGACGATTCTGAATCGTACGTTCCGCATCACATTTATCTCAGTCACCGTATTTTCCTGGGATAAATCCTTACGTTAGCGGAAAAGTATCACTTGCGGAAAAGTATCACTCTTCATATTCCGCATAGTTAGTTTTTGTAGGTATAGCAATACCGTGAAAACAGACGAAGAAAATCCAAAATGACCACCTTCCCCATGTTCATGTCTACTACTCTCATAGCAATTTAGCCTTAAGTTATTCTTCCTCTTATAGCGTTGATAATCTTTTGTAAAGTAGTTTATTATTATAATTACAACTTAATTTCAAAAGTTTGGAGGTATCATCTTTGTCTTCTATGATTAATTTTAAAAATTCTTTTTCTGGTTATATTGCATCTCTAATGCAATGTAATTATTTATGTTTAAGAGTACATATTTGTCTTCAGTTTAATAAATTCTTTCTTATGTACGAGGTGGTGTAAAATGTATCACCCTATTTGAAAAGCCCACCATTTTTGCAGATGGCGGCTTATGCCATCGTGTTTTGACAGCTGAAAAGTTACTATTTGGTGCGGCGTTTATGCTGAAAAGATGATTGGGCCCTATTTTTGAAAAACACCACCGACAACGCGGAAACTATCAACAGCGAGCATTACAAAATTATGAGCGTGACTTTTTGATACCCAAACTGAATAAATTGAAATTGGAGGGCTCCACGGTGCCACCACACACACAGTGCGAGATACAATTAATTTATTGAAGGATGCTTTTCCAAGACATCTTATTTAATCCTTTGGCCATGTACTGTGGCCGATATGACCGTTTCAGATTTTTGCTTCTAGGACTAATTGCAGTCATTGGTGTAAATCAATAAACCACAGATTCTGGAGGTTATAAAGGTGAACGTTCGACAAGAGATAGACAACATAACGCAGGAGGTCTTGAAAAAAGTTACGGAAGATATCAGAAAAAAGGCCCAACACTGCATCAACGCTGAAGGCGAACATTTGGCCGACGTCATCTTCTACACCTTATGGAACATAATTTATAAGCACCAATAAAAAACATAAAATGATAAAATTGAAATTTTTCATTTATTTCAAAGGTTGTAGGATAAGGAAATATGGTGATACAGTTTGCAGCATCCTGTATATTACACATACTTAATTTTCTTACGTTACTTAAAAATAAAATAAGCAGTTTTAAAATTCTGACAATATACATGCTTTTTTTACTATTATTGACTATTTTATAACATATTATAACTCCTGATTATTTTCTATCACACAAAAAACAAACAAGGCAATTAATCAATAATTACGAGGGTAATTATATCTCTTTTAAATTTTGAGAATGGTACAAACTTCCCTGTTTATTGAATAAGTAATATCTCTTGTATCAAGAAAGTTTCAAATTTTGGTAGTTTACTAACACCTCCAGAGTAGTTTCTGTTATTTAACAAACCACCTTGTACTATGTTGGCCATTTGGTATTCAAAGCAATCAGTGCAAGTGCATATCCGCTTGTTTGCAGAGTGCCAAGGACCTTTCAGATGGGGGAATGAGGCTTATGGCGGCCTCTTAGGATTATTAGGGCTTTACGATGGGCCGAGAGTCTGACCGCACAACTTGTCCAAGCAGAGCTAACCCACATTAAAACTTATTTCCACAAAACGCCGGACATTTCTATTTTCCAGTTGATACACAATTTCTGGATTACTTTTCTCTCGCGTTTACGTTATAATAAATGTCATAGTTTATAAAAGTATGAGAGGTAGGGCTGTAATTCGTTTTTATACTGTAACATTTGAAGCTTACTCTGACACTTTTATTGGAGACCTAAAGGTTCAGAAAGTTTTATTTATTAATAATTGGGATTTAGGGTGTAATTACAGAAATAATGGCTCATTTCGATATTAGATAATTTATGATAATGGAATTTGGGAAACTGAGCAACCACAAATCAATAATCAAGAAACGCTGTACGTTTCCCACCAAATTAATATTTAGATAACGTATTTATTATGCCTGATGCGTGATGAATGGTACCTGTATAAAAATCACGATAAAATGTGTATAGTTGTAAAACTGGTTTTTTTTTTCGTGACAGTATTCTTGAATTTTAACTGCTGAATTGTTGCTATTGCTTCTAGTTTTGAGGCAATAACTGTATACATTATTGAACGCTGGTTAACTGAAACTAAATTGAACTTTGTCGTGGACTGTAGTACTCGTGTTACTTTTTATTAACTTCGCTCGTTGTATAGATAACATAAACACAATATCTCAAAGTATTCTTTAAAATTAAACAATATAAAAATGTAATTCCTACAATCAATAAGGCAAATTTTTACATGATGCAAACAGTCACTACCTTTCAAGGAATCTTTTAAAACATAAACACATGTAATATTAGCTGCCACATTGATGAATGTTGGCAGGCAAAATACGTATGTCTCACTAAGTTGGAATAAATTATTTCACACAATTATTAAAGATGTTCCTATAATAGAAGTGGCGTAGGGACCAAGTCTATGGAGATTTTAACTGTAACCAGTCTGTAGATGCCACCGTTGTCGTCACAGATATTGGATTCGACCCTACAACAAATTAAACGTTGGTAATTGTCAACTCTGACAAGAACTAAATCTGCAAGATCCAGTTTAATAGGAGATTTCAAAAAGTTGATTGAAGATGAAGTTACTTTGTGAAAATCCATTTTGATTTAAAAAATTATAAACACTTCTTTACTTATCTAATTTTCACTTTATTTGTTATTTTACAACTAGTTTCATCCTATTCGGACATTTTCAAGTAACTAAATTATACACAGATTTTACTTTAATTTAAATATAAACTGACCTGAATAGAGGGATGGGTCACTTTATGGTTGATAATATAATTCAAATTTGTACAGATGTTATGTTATTAAATGTAGGGGTTTTTTCGAGCTAGTAAATTATATTATGGTGTGATTTTTATTAGCAGTAGTTTATCTGAATAAGTTTAATAACGGAGAATTATTTAAATCTATTTGGTCGCTTAATATGTTCTAATTTTTATTCCTATTTAATTTATTAATTTCTAACACTTCTAATAAATTAAGTTTTTTACTTTTCCCACAAATATGTAATATTTTAGGTTGATGGTCGTCAGTTATTGTATGACCAGAATCTGTTAGATGTTTATAAAAGTTGGAATGTTGTTTTTGTGTGTGAATATGTTCTCTATATCTTACTCCGAACGATCTCCCTGTTTGGCCTACATATGAGGCGTCACATTCTGTGCAATCTAACCGATATACACCACATTTTTTAGAGATATCAGTTTTTTGTTTTGCATTGAAAAGATATCTGCCTATATTTTTGTTAGAACTAAAAGATGTTTTAATATTAAATTTGGAAAAGGTATTGCTAATTGAATAGGAGAGTTGACCTGAATATGGTAAAGAAATGTATGTTTGAACTTTTTTCTCGTTAATAGTGGGATAAAGTTCTTTCAAGAGGGACTTATTTTGTTTTTTATAGATTAAATTGTTGATTATATTTTGAGGGTACCCGTTATTATGTGCAATAAGTCTTATTGTGTCTAATTTTTTCTTTTAAATCTGTCTCAGATAGAGGTAAGCTGAAGGCTCGGTGTGTCAGATTGATATGCGGCTAATTTGTGGTAATTTGTGTCTTAATTTATTAGAAGTGTTAGAAATTAATAAATTAAATAGGAATAAAAATTACAACATATTAAACGACCAAATAGATTTAATAATTCTCCGTTATTAAACTTATTCAGATAAACTACTGCTAATAAAAATCACACCATAATATAATTTACTAGCTCGAAAAAACCCCTACATTTAATAACATAACATCTGTACAAATTTGAATTATATTATTATCAACCATAAAGTGACCCATCCCTCTATTCAGGTCAGTTTATATTTAAATTAAAGTAAAATCTGTGTATAATTTAGTTACTTGAAAATGTCCGAATAGGATGAAACTAGTTGTAAAATAACAAATAAAGTGAAAATTAGACAAGTAAAAAAGTGTTTATAATTTTTTAAATTTAGTAGGAGACATTTCCCGTTTGTATGATGATGCAGTTGGTAGATATACTCTTTTGTCCATCTGATATGATAACCTAGCAGTTGGAATATTTTGTAAATCGGGATCTGATGACATCGTTAAAATATATCTAATCAGGAAACGAGAAAGAGTAATGTAAGATAGAGGCTTCTTGTAGCAGCTTTCCAATGCTCCCCAAAATTAAAGCTGTATGGAGGAATAAAATGTCAAATCGTGGCTGAGCGGTATACCCAGAGTCCCTGGTTAAGTAGCCCTATCTAACTGAAATCATGTATGTTCTAATTCACTTGTTGAATATACTCTCAAGATATATTACTCAAAAATGGACACTCCCTTCTCGATAACTAAATAGACGTGTTTTTATTTAAAACGTAATTTGTTTATAATTTATAATTTGTATTTGCATTAGATCGATAAATATTCAGGGTAGTTAGCTCTCAAATGCGTTCTCATGCCTTTCCATTTTATCGTACTTAAACTCCCAGTTGTCCTCGAGGTAATCGTATTTCTCTTGTTCATTATTTTCTCTGGTTTAAATATTGGCGAGTTTTACTATTTTTTTATCTGTATCATAAGCACAAATTCCCTAATCTATAGAATAGAATAGAATAGAAATAGAATAGAAATTTATTTCCCAGTTTAGATACATATTATGTACATTTGGTACGTCCTAAAAATAGTGCAATAGTTGTCTATATTGCAATTAATTTATATTGTCGCATTTTAAAACTTAATCACTATATATAAATATAAACTTAATCAATAGTATACATATAGTATGTCACATTTTAAAACTTAAGGCATAAAAAACAAAATATAAATTGTTATACACTATCAACAGAATCAGATAGACAAACTTATAAAAAAGAAAAAACTATTTTAAATTATTAACAAATTCATTTACACTATTAAAAGCATTTTCCACCAGCATTTTCCTAATTTTTCTTTTGAATAAGGATAAATTCAATACTTTAGTTGCCTTAGGAATGCTGTTAAATAAAATAATACAATTATAGTGCAATGAGTTTTCAAATGTTGCTATTTTATGTACTGGGATCAGCAACAGATCTCGATGTCTGGTATTATATTCGTGATTATTTGCTGAGGAGGAGAAAGACTACAAATTTATTTTAGCAAATAATAGGCATTTATATATATAAATGCAAGGAACAGTCAAAATATTGTTCTCTTTAAATACATCTTTACAGCTATGTCTATAATTTAAGTTAAAAATTAATCGTAGTAATCTTTTCTGGGAGATAAAAACGCGTTGCAAGTAACTCGATCTCCCCCAGGTTAATATATTCAATGACAAGTATGAATACGCTAAGGCATAGTACACACCTAGGAGACCTGTTTGGGTGATTGTATCTTTTAATTGTAAGATGGCGAAGTAAGTTTTATTAAGTAATTTACAGATATGGTCAGTGTGTATTTCCCACGTTAAGTTGCTGTCAATATAGGTGCCAAGGAATTTTGTAGAGTTACTAAAACTTATGTTTTCAGTTATAGTTGCCGCTCTTCTAAGATTAAAATTAATGAAAACCGTTTTTTCACTATTTAGAATGAGCTTATTCCTCTGACACCAGGCATGTACATCATCCAACGTCACATAAATCTTATGAAAAAGTTCATCCTGAGTAACAGCTGATACCGAGACAGTGGTGTCATCAGCATACATCGTGGTTTCGCCGTGTTGAATAGATAGATAGATAGATAGATAGATAGATTTATTTACCAATCATAGATACAAAATTTGTACATTTGGCACGTCAAACATGTTAAAAAATACAGAAAAACTGAAATGATACAATATTAAAATCACAAAAACAAAAAAAAAATTTTTTGGTCTTTTAAATAAAAAAATAAATATAAAACATTACAATGTTAACATTTAACAAACAAACAAACATTTAAAACAGTATTGTATGTAAAAAGGTACAATATGGTCATAAAATATATTACACTAAAATAAATATAAAAACGCACTGGTAGATAAAAAATAAAATGAAATGAACTAGTTAGTATTAAATGAATGAATGATTTGACCAAAATTTGCATACATAATATTTACATATGGCAAGTCAAAAAACTACAGACAATACTTTTACACACATATAAATATATATGGGATATCACAGCATAGTATAATATATTTAATTTTAATAATTACAAAAATATATATTATTACTAATGTGTATAAATAAAATTATTGTGTATATAAAATAAAAACAAACAGAAATCATATGAAATTCAATTACCTAAATATTCATTTACAGAATAGTAAACATTGTTTATTAAAAAATCCTTAACTTCCCTCTTAAATCTATTTACATTATTTATAGTTTTTATTTGATTCGGTAATTTATTGAACATTGTAATAAAACTATAGAGGGGAGAATGTTTGAAAAAGGAAGTTTTGTGATTTGGGATACTCAGGGTATTATTACCATGTCTAGTATTGTGAGAGTGGTTACTATTTAATTTCTCAAAGTTACTTTTATTTTTGTAGACATGCATGATACTTTTGAGAATAAATATGGACGGAACAGTCAATATTTTTTTGTCTTTAAACACCCTTCGACAGGTCTCCAATGGCTGTAGCGAAAAGATTAATCTAATTAATCTTTTCTGCGCAACAAACACTCTAGGAAGATCATTACCTACTCCCCAAGAAACAATATTATTCGATATGTGACTGTAGGCCAGCGCATAGTAGACATTTAAGACTCCTTCAGTGTTTAAACAAGATTTCAATTGCATTATAGCGTAATATGCAGAATTTAGTTTTGCACAAACATGTTCAATATGCTTATCCCAGTTTAATCGATTATCCAACCACATACCTAGGAATTTTGTATTCTGTGAGAGAACTAAATTATTTTCTACTTTAAAGGAGTCTGATAGAGGGGATCTAATATGGAAATTAATATAAACAGTCTTGTCTTCATTTAAAATCAAATGATTGCGTTGACACCAAGCCTCTAGTTCATCACAGGTAAGCACTATATATGCTGACAGTACTTCTGGAGTTGTTGCAGATAAAGTAATTGTGGTATCGTCAGCAAACATTGTAACGATACCATTAGATATATGTTGAGGTAAATCATTTACGTATAACATAAATAAGAGTGGTCCCAAAACAGAACCCTGCGGTACACCCATTTCAACATTTCGTGATTCAGATACTTCATCATTATATTTTACTAGCATTTTTCTGTCGGACATGTATGACATAATCCATTTTAGTAAGTTCCCACGAATACCCATAGCACACAACTTGATTTCCATAAACCTGATATCGACAGTGTCAAAAGCTCGCGAAAGGTCAAACATGAGAGATATTACAAATTTTTTCTGGTCTAATTCATTATAGATAAAATTTAGTAAATGGTAGGACGCCGTCTCCACCGACCTATTTTCTCTAAACCCATGCTGGAAGGGAGTAATTAAATTTTTTCTTATTTAAGAAATTTATAATAATATTGTATACTAATTTTTCCATCAATTTTGATAGTGCACTTAGGAGCGAGATTTGTCTGTAATTTTCAATATCACGTGGGTTATTTTTTTTGTATACCGGTACTACACTTGCTATTTTAAGGATATTTGGAAATATACCAGCCGCCAAAGATTTATTAACAATGTCTGCCATAGGGGCACTAATCTTGTCTTTTACAGATTTTAATAAGTCAACACTTATCTTATCTAGTCCAGTGCTTTTTTTTGTTTTTTAAATTTTTTTATTTCGTTATTAACATCTTGTTCATCAATGTAAGTAACAAAGAGAGATTCAGGTTGATTTGTCATCTTAGTACATGGTAAAGACAGATTTTCACCAAAGTGGTTTCTTAGTTTCGTTCTAGCTGCCGTACTGAAATGTTCTACAAATGTATTAGCAATTTGTTTAGTGTCTGCTATTTGTACATCATTTACAACTAATTCTATTTTGTCTCTTTTAGTTCTAGCCTTACCAATATTTTTATTTACTATTATCCAGGTTTCACGAGACTTATTACAGCTAGATTTAATTTTACTAGTGTAATAGTTTGATTTGACTATTTTAATGTTTTTTTTATACATTTTTTTCTTTAGTTGATAATTTGTTGCATACACTTTATCTTTTATATTATTTTTTAACCATTTCAATGTTTTCAGTTCATTTCTTTCATAAGCAAGTTCCTTATTAAACCAAGAATTTACTTTTTTTTATTATTTATCTCTTTCCTAACTTTAGGGCAACTAACTTCCAAGCACCATACTAGACTATCAGCAAATTCCTTAAATAAATCATTAACATCATTTGTACTATTAATGAAAGACCAATCAATCTTGTTGACATGGTAAATAAATTCTTTTATGTTTTCATCAGACTTTATTCTGCTTGTGATACTTGTTTTATTATTTTTTTATTTGTCCGCACTCGGATTCAATTAAGTTTATATCAATAATCTGGGCAAAATGGTCAGCTACACAAGGATCAACCACTCTACAGTGATACATATTAACGGGTAAATTAGTGGTTACATAATCAATAGAACTGGCACTGGTTATGCCATTGCAATTTGTATAAATTCTTGTTGGTTCATTTGTTGTAATTTTTAGTTTGAAGGAGTCCAAAATGTCAGACAGCGTTTTTTTGGTCAAATGACTCATTTTTGAGATCTAAATTAAAGTCTCCACATAGTATAACATTGTGAGGTTTCTTAAGTACTGTTTTCAAAGCTTTATTTATGATTTTGAAAAATATATCAATATCTCCAGAAGGAGGTCTATATGCACAGATTATTGTAATACCATTATATAAGACACTGCACATTTCAATATGACACTCGACAGACATGTTTCCAATATTTGTTAATTTTTTAATACCCACCAGGTTAGTTTTACTAAAAATTGCTGTACCACCGTGGCTTTTTTTTGTTCTAGAATAATGGGCAGACACATTAAAGTCCATTAGATGTAAATATTCAATGTTAATGTTCTGTAACCAGTGTTCGGTGATGCATAGAATATCTAAGTTTTCTAATTGAGCAAATATATTAACTTCATCTATTTTGTTCAGTAAACTTTGAACGTTAATATTGCAAATTTTAATTTTATTTACTTTTACAGAATACTCTCTATTTGAGACAGGTTGGGATATAAAAAATTGTTAGACTCCGAGGATAGGTTAACAGTGGGGATTGAATCTGAGGTATTTAAAATTTCAGCAGTTAATGTATTATTTGTATCCAGTAGAATACTGGATTCCAAGCTATTTACAATATCCTGATCAGTTGTGTCCAGTAAACTGACAGATTCTAGATTATTCTCCTGATTAGTTTTATCTAGCATAACATCAGCATCTAACTTAGCTGGTATTGCCTGATCATTATCTATATTTACATATATTAGATTTTTATTATTATGTTTATTGGTGATTATTCTAATTATTTGCTCTGAGATTTCTTTTTTGTTTAACAGTTTTTGGTCATCGTTTACTTTTAATAGATTGATTGAACCAGGTACATAATTATAAAGTTTTGTTACAAACTCACCTAGCTTTACATTAAATTTGTGTATGTATTTATTCAACCTATTGTTTTTTTCCAAATGGTACAGTCACAATTGAAATGTTAAGATTTGTACATTGCCTAATTTTCTTGCAAATGTTTCTAAAAAAGCGGATATTTATTTTTTGCAGAGAAATTATTTGATCCGCCCATTATAACCACATGGTCTTGAGCTGAATATGAACGAGTTAGTAGTTCAAGATTATCAATAAGTTGTTCCAAAGTAGCCCCTGGTTTAATTATAGTTTCTACTTGATAATTTTTCCCATCAAGTTTCTTCATCACAATCCTATTTAAATTTCTTCCGGCCTCATCACACAATATTAGTAGCCTTTTACGACGATAAGGTTCCTTCTGGGTTACCTCTTTATTTATGCTTTTCGTAGTTGCATTAGGGGGTCATAGACAACATTTTAACTCTCTCATAGTTATTATTAGAGTTATTTTGAATGTAATGAATATAATTTGGCAAGTCATTAATATATATTAAGAACAACAATGGACTCAATATTGAGCCCTGGGGTACACCCACAGTTATATCATATATATCAGATTGAGAATCATTACACTTTACCACCAGTTTACGATTTTTCATGTAGGAATCAATACAACTTAATAGGCATCCCCGTATACCAATGTTTTCCAACTTATTGACTAGTATATTTCGATCAACAGAGTCGAAGGCTTTCGATAGGTCGAAAAATAGCGACACGACATATTTACCATCATCTAGCTCTTTATAAATATATTTAAAGAAACTAACGGATGCTGTTTCCGTTGATTTGGATGATCTAAACCCATGTTGACACTCAGTAAGTATTTTATATTTTATTAGAAAAGACATGATGCGATTGTAAATTATTTTTTCCAATATTTTTGAGAATGCACTTAGTAAGAAAATTTGTCTGTAGTTTTCAATATTAGTCACGCTACCTTTCTTGAAGATGGGAATTATGGACGCAATTTTCAGGAAGTCAGGAAATTCACCATTACAAAGAGACATATTTATGAGATGCAAAGATAATATATAATAATTTCGTTATATTAACTTAACAGTACTTAAAGTAGTTATCATGGTACAGTCAATAATCTTAAACTTCTAAAATTTCACATATAAGTCTTATTCGATTTGGGTCTAATTCAGTTTCATCCTCTTTTTTTTCGCCGTATAAATTTTAAATTTATAGTAGTAATCCGATTCGTTCGCCAGGCACTTTACATAGTAACCTTTTTTGATTGTTTTTTTAGGTAAATACTGCTTCAAGCTAGTTCTATATTTAAACTTGATCCTCAACTCATCAATTGCAATAAATTCAGTTACTGAAAAAAGGTTTCTGAAAATTACACTAATACACCTACTAACTAAATCGGTCTACTTGCGTGAACTGGCAATATATCTACTATCATGGATATCAATCAGGTACTCTACTCCAATAGTCTCTGTAACGGGGTAATACTTTAATACTGATTGGGACGTTAATTTTTAAAAAGCCGTTATTTCCAGTCTGATTTTTTGGGTACAATTTTTCTTTGTAAGTATAGGCCAGTCGGCGAGGGCATTACGAGCGGGAATATTTCCGAACATTCTGGAATCAATTTTAATCTATCTAATTGGGTCTCAGAAGTCTCATATTAATTTTGCACCCCCTGAGACAGACAGCCTAGAACAAAAATGTGTAAATTTTTTGTAGAGAATTTAACCATCCTTAACTTTAATAACTACATGTTTTTCTGTTAAGTTCAAACTAACCGAAATATTTGCAAATATTTCAAAATATTCTAATATTTCGGATATTTTTTCAAAATAGCAGCAAAAGCTGAATTTCTTAGATCGTGCAAAATTAGTACGTGACTTCTGAGACCCAATTAAATAGACTAAAATTAATTTCAGTTTGTTTGGAATAATCCCCCACTTGGCTAATTTAAATGACAAGCTGATAGGCCTAGAAGCTGTTGTTGAGTATAAAAGTTATTTTCATAAATAATGATTTTCAGCAAGTCATTGGTGATAAAAAGCTGAAACAGCTGGCCAGGAGTAGAATTGTCTAAATTTGTTATAATGGCTAGTTCGTTACAATCTAAAGAAAAGACAGTTAATTATCTACCTTTTGTAATATGTCCCAGATTATACCAATGCAATGGCATGGATGTTGCGGAAATTACTTAATGTTGAGCATTTCAGTATACGAGTTCAGCATTGCTAGTTCTGATCTTGATTCCTAATATAAATTACTATTTTTTGTTTTACCTGTAAAATGAAACAATCCGTATAATAAATAATTCCATTTACCAATGAATATTTACCTTTGAAAAATGTGCAAGATTTTAATGGATGGCATTATCAACCAACTGAAAAGTGGAATGTTAATTGTAAAAACCCAAAATGTGAATATACAATAATTGCATATTTACGTTGGCCGCATACAATAATTGTAATTTTTCCCGTTACACCCTAAGTGCACCTTGATTGAAATGTTTATTTAATTTTGGTAATTTCCCTGGGACTTATATAAACAAGGTTAAACTAAATAATTTTATGTGACACACTGTGTCATTTACAGCTTTAATCCAAGTTTTTAACTCAATGCATGGAAGGTAAATAGATAAGATTAAAGTACTAAAATTTAATTATGAAAATTAATTAAAAGTGGATACCTTATAAATTTTAATCCCCACGTTGCAATTTATATAGTTTTTTGACGACAGCATGAAAATTAAAATATGTCTATCATTTTTCTTATGTAAATACTCAACAGAAATATAATAAGGAATCAGTTATTGTAATTATAATTATATAATAAAATTATGTAATGAAATTCTATAATAAAATGAATGTACAAGGTGTTTCAAAAAAGGGCAGGTAGTACATACATAAAATAAGCAGAGTTTGCTCTATAAACATATGTCCTATTATTAAAGACCGTGAGTAAATAGTAGATTCCAGGTTCGTACATATAACAACATGATGAAAAATTGATGTTTTTGCAGAAGCATAATTTTAACAGTTTCACTGTAACCGCGGCGATCTATTTCGCTATATGGGTCGCCAGAACCGCTGAGAATGACTTTATTTTCTCAATTGGTTAAAATTGATTTTAAACCTTTTTTTACGAAAAATTTTGAGGAGATCTTTTCGGTACATTTCCTCGTTATGAACAAATTTTTCTTTGAAACATTTTTGGATTTGACGCAAAAAAATGTGCCTCATTGAGACGTTTGGTGTATCAGGGTGGGGGTACACCAATTTCAATGATATTAAGTAGGGTGCGTCTTGGATGTCATAGATATTATAAATATGTAAAATATCAGATTTTCATGTTGAGACGTGTTTGAGAAAATGCGGTCACAACTAATGACCAACAACACACAGATACACAAACGACATGCCAATTCGAATAAATTATATTTTCTGGTCTGAAAACTTTCATTTTCATCATAATCTGGAATAAAATTACCTAGCAGTATAACAATCGGTTGAAAACCGAACATAAATGTTTATTTCGGAAAAACATAGGATTGTTTTTCTATTCAGTGTGATATTAATCGTTCCTTAATACCCTCGATCCATCGAATTAATCTCTCAGCTGGTATGGTGGAGCTTTTGTATCTATTCGTCTGTCTATTTATTGTGATTATAGTAATTAAAATACAACATTCACTATTGAAATTGCATTATGCAATGTTCCCAAGATTTATTCAAACTTTTATGTTGTAGATGTGTGCTGTAACTATTTTATATCAAAATATTTTTATAGCTTTCTTAGTGTTACAAAAATACAACGAAATACAAAATTGTAATGCTGTACAATGAAAAATTTTTACGGTAGGTAAACCAAATTTTTCAAGCTTATTAACTTTACATAAAATGTTAGTTAAAGAACTATTCTTAATAATCGTCCAAATAGAGTTGACACTGAAGAAAGAATTTGTTTAGCATTATAAAATACCTGTATAAAGGAAATTTCCTGAAAATATTAATTGTTTTTCATTTAATTTTCTATCGGAATATGTTGAAAAATGTTAGAGAAATTTAGCTGTTGAATTATATTTATTTCTAGAATACATCTATGGCATGGTAAACTGCGATGATCGCAAAATGACTATAGTGTGCGTACATGTGAAAAGGGAACAGTACTTGGATATTGATTTATGAGTGTTTTCTGGTGCAAAACAATCTACTTTTAAGCTAAACCCCACAGCCTACCTAAAGGAGGCTGTGTAAACCCACATTGTTTACAGCCATTAATATGAATTCGGTTTAAACATTTTTGCTCTCTCTATTCAATATGGCATTTTATATTAAATTGCAGTATCCATTGCACTTCAAATATACATATATTTGCATAGGCGCATCAGTTACTCAGGTAACAAAAAAATGGTTTAGTTGTACACTTATCTGCTTATATGCGATTACCTCTGAAACTAAATCCCGTAAACTGGTCCTTTTTCATATGAACGCACATGCTGCGTCATGTCAAGACCGGCTCATTTTTCATTATTCCATATTTGTTGAATAGTGTTTTTAAATTATTTAAATATGTTGATATTTATAACTAACTTAGTAAAATTTAATCAGAAATCCAAGTTAGAATTGGAAATGAAAAATATTTTTTTTTTTTTAATATTACCATAATATAGAAGATTGTCCCTTGTATGCTTAATCCCAAATTGTTTTATCTTTTTGAAAAAATAATAAATTTGTTTCATATTTTTACTTACATTAACCGATCAAAATTAGGATGTATAATAAAATTAATAAAAAGGTTTTTATGTTGTCAAAATGTAATTTTAAAACTAAAATATCTGGTGTGGTCAGCACATAACTTTTTTATACCAGATATATATATATATATATATATATATATATATATATATATATATATATATATATTTTTTTAAAAAAAAATAAAAAAAAAAAAAAAAAAATTTTTTTTTTTTTTTTTTTTTTTTTTTTTTTTTTTTTTTTTTTTTTTTTTTTTTTTTTTTTTTTTTTTTTTTTTTTTTTTTTTTTTTTTTTTTTTTTTTTTTTTTTTTTTTTTTTTTTTTTTTTATATATATATATATATATATATATATATATATATATATATATATATATATATATATATATATATATATATATATATATATCTATATATATCATCCTGATCTAAGAAAATCATTCTATTTAATTCTTCACATACCTCAATTAAATATTAATAGTGTACCTTGAAATGTTTTACAAAAAATTTTAAATATCTAATTATCAGCGCCGTTCCATATTGTCAATAACAATTCATGTCATATATTTTAACAATTTTCTCTTATTGACATTGACATTTTTGTAACTAAATTAGACATTTCAAATGTCAAACTGACAAAAAAATATCCTAACCCTATTTTATGACGTCAAATGTGTAAAAAAATTTCAGTTTACATCAGCTTTATTTAAGTACTAGGAAAATATATTTTATTGGCTTAATATAGTAGAACTGATTTATAATCTTTCATCAAGAATATGTTTTTTGTAAAGACAAATACAAAAAAGTTTGGGTCCCGTGGACCTCCTTTCAGCTGGCCAATTTTCCTCATCACCGAATTTTTCACTGTCTTTGGCCTTTAGAACAAGTGTATCAAATTTGAAAGCGTTATATCACAAACTGTGGTTGCTATCGCTATACTACAGACACATGGACAGATATTTTCCATAAAGTTATGGTTTTCCATTATAATTCGTCGAGATTCGTCCAGAAATGTAATAAAATTTTGTTATTTTTTTCCTCGAAAATGTACCTTTCTTCTTCTTTCATTCATTATGTCTCTTCTGGTGGTACCACATTCACCAAATTTAATATGTTACCTAAAATGTTGTTGACAATCTTAAATGCCAAATTTGGGAATTCCCCCATTAGTATCTTTTGAGTTATCGGATACACACATACACACATCCACACACACGCACCGACAGACATCATTCGGAAAATAATCAGAATGGATTCAGGAGGGTTCAAAACATATATATCAATCAAAATCTCGATGTCGAAAAAAATCACGATTACTATACTTCCTTATATTAGATATAAGAAAGTAAAAAGGCTCCTTGTATTAATAGTTGAAATGTACATTTTTATCACGTCTAAGAAAGAAAACAAGAAATCAGTCATTTCCTGCTACAAATTTATTAACAAAGTGTCCATAAAAAGAGATAACCATAACCATATCAATACCGCAAGCCACTATCACACCTAAAGGCCACCTAGTGCGAGCATCCTATCTATGCTATATTCCACATCATTGGACTAGAAATTGATGTTTTAAGTATTTCTGTGGTTTCATGGTAGTTGGCTTGGATAAATTGTCCATTAATACATTATATAAGTCCTCCAGTGCTCTTCTGTTGCAAATTTTATGAGTACTACAAGCAGTTTCTTTGGACCTTAAATTTATAAAGTGTATTTTTGTTAAATTATTGTTTCCTCATCCATAAATATAACGTAGCGTAATAGTTATTTATGTAACCAGTTATAAAAAGACTAATTTTATTTGACGAATGTAATATTTTGCAAATTACATGAGTCAAGTAAAATTACTTTTCATAACGTGTTAAGTACAAAATTTTATCTAATCCCGCTTTAAAATAGGAAGAAAATGGCAATTTATTTTGAATACTATTTTGCGGTTCCAAACATAGCTATGCTTGCAGTCGTACAAATAAATTTTGTTTATCGCTTTACCTGAGCGTTACTATAGATTGACATTTGTATAAACAAACCTCAGTTGTCAATCTGCTGAATTTTTTAAAGCAAATTTAATCGAAAATGGTTGATTCAGATATTTAGTTACGTAAAAATTCATTACATCACTCAGTTATGTAATGGGACTGACAGTTATGAAAAATTTGACGGTTCGTAACGTCAAAAATGCATTTAAAACTTGACGTTTCATAACGGGGTTAGATAAAAGTTATGTTATCATATAATTTATTTTTTGTCACATTTCTTAACCAGTCTTGATATCAGGTCAATGAAAGATGTTTTAGAGAAAATAATGTTTTTTGCCTGTTCTGACTGGAAATACTTTTTATTTTTATCACACTTAAAATTTTGAAAATATAGATATTTTTTAAATATTGGCTTAAATTTTTCGGAAATTTAAGAGATTCGCAAAAAGAAAAAAAAGAAATGATATGGAATTAAAATATACTAAGGGTATGTTTAAACAAAATGTGATTGTTATTACAACTAAGAAAAAAATTTTCGCACAAGAAAACAAACGTAAATTTAAAAAATAGGTGGGTAGACTATTATTTTTAATTATGACCGTTCAGAATGTGTATGTCTTTCCATTCAAGAAATATCGCGTTGTATCATCTGTAGTTTTAATCCACAAGAACTTCAACGAATATTGATAAAATGGTTTATTGTGGCAATAATTAATTGTACATGTCCAATGACCTCCTCGTAGCCAAAGAGAACCCTAGCTGGCCATTTATGACATGATAAATACACTACCACAAGTTTTATTGTAAACTAGTGTAAGTGCTTGGCTGTGAGCACAATAAATAGTTTAATGAACACCACTGTACGCGTCTAAATTGTATTGTTCTGTATAATACCAATTTAGAATACCAAAACAAAAAATGGCTAATGAACAAAAAAATTATCAAAATACTAATTAGTTTGTTGTTCTACAAGATATTATTGTTACTAAACTACTATTTGCTTATATAAACAAATAAAGTTGTTGTAGTACTAAAAAAAATGGTTATTTACTTAACTAATTAAATTTCTTGTTCAAAGTAACAATGAAAATTGTATGGTGACAAAATTTGTTTGACTATTCTTTTCTGGTTGATTTAACTATGAAACTAGATAGGAACGATTTCATATGCTCTTTTTGGTTGATTTAACCTATAATTTTCGTGAGTGTAATTTTCTTCAAATCTAATATGTTGTGAAGAACCTTTGACGGTTTTTTTGAGCATATTTGTTGCTTGCATAGTTTTATGATTAAAACAAAAACACAATAGCTTTTAATATTAAATCTTATTTGGTGTGGTTTAACCCTGCAGACTGCGAGGGCCAGTCCAGAGCATGTATGTTCTGCTCCTTCAAATAATATTCAATGACAGTAAACTACAGGTGATAAAAAAATTTAACTGAAATTTTAGGGGAAACCATTTAAAAATGCTGTTACCTTGTCATTTCGTCAATTTTTACTTAAATAAATGAAATGGAGTAATATCGTTTCAAAAATTCCCATCTAACGCTGTTTTATCTAGATTTTATTTTATAACATGTTTCATACTGAACATTAAATCACTGACCTGTACTTTATGAAGAATCCAGAACTACAATATCAGCATCGTTATTAAAATACAATTTATTTTTATCTCGCGTGAACATTTTAATTATTTCCAAAGAAAAAAAATACATAATCATGAAACCTATTGCAATTTGAGACGTTATTTCACAAAAATGTATGTACAAAACAAAATAATCTACATAAAATTTTATTACGTGCTTTGAATGGTGCAAATATGTTTAAATTTAATTATTTTCGATCACAGTTTCTCATTAAATAGTAAATTGTTTTTTAATTCCTTTAAAATTTGTAGCAAACATCCATATGAGGCTAGTAGGTAATTGAAATTTAACATGCATACATACATGCACTTTTTGATTTTGTATTCCGACGTGCAAAAGTAATTGCATTTTTTAACTGTGATGATTACTACACGAAAAATTCTTTATAACATTGTTGTTCCTTTGCTAAGGATGCATCTCTTTGATATTGTAATTTCGAATTTATTAACTTCTTGCACTCTAAATAATGTTGCATATTATTATTAAGGCTGGGAATTTTCCAACTTTTAGTAATCGAATATTCGTTCGAAAAAATATTCGAATATTTGAACTATTCGGATATTCGAGTACTAGAATTATTCGAATAGGTATTCGAATTAATCGGATATTCGAATATTCGGATATTCGAATTATTCGGGTATTTGGATATTCGAAAAATTCGAATTATTCGATTACCTATTCGAATAATTCGAATATTCGAATACTCAAATAATCCGAATTATTCGAATAGGTTTCGGAATAATCCGGATTCTCGAATATTCATTATTAATAGGTATAGCACTGAATAGTAGTGAATAGTGAATACTCTATTTGAGTATTTGATTATTATTGTGGTCTATACAATAATAATCGTGACGTAATCCACTAAGCAGGCGATTTGATTTGCTTTCCATACCCACAATAGGGTATGTCTCCTGTACATGTGCTTTAAAGGTCAGAATTATTTAGTTAGTATTTTATTTTAGGATTGAGGCGCTGTTGTTCACATTTAACTATTGAAGCTTAGATAAAACGAAAACAAAGCTATTATACTTCTGTCTCATAACTACTTTTCCTTTTTGAAAAAACAAAAGTGCTTTAAAATTAGAATGTTTTTAAAAAAGACGCAGATTGTGAAGGTAAAACAAATACATGATAAGTCGGTAGTTAAATATTTACAGGTTTTCTAAAATTTAAAATTTAATTGTAACCCTGCCTTAGTACAGTAAGAATAAGGTCGATGCGGGAAAGAGTTGGAATAGTTTGACTGGGAGTAAAACGTGCCACTAATGTGGTCTATTTATATATTTGGATTTTAGAATAGGTACCTACCTATACCTACTATCTACCTACTTTGGTTGGATGCATACTGCATACCTATTCGTACATAATTTAATAATATATTTCAATATTCAAATTTACTCAAGAATAATCGAATATTCGAATACTCGAATATATTCGAGTATTTGAATATTCGAATATATTCGAGTTTTCGAATATTTTGATTATTCGAATAATCACCCATTAGAATAATTCGTATTCGATTACTCGAATATTCGATTTCTCGAATATTCGATTTCTCGAATATTCGAATACTCGAATATTCGAATACTCGAATATTCGAATACTCGAATATTCGAATACTCGAATTATTCGTATTCGATTCCCAACCTTAATTATTATTTCATTGCAGTATACTAATGTCAAAGCGTAATGCTTGTGCTTGTGTCTATTCATGGATCAACCGAAGACGTCTTTATACTATATGTTTTTACTTACTTTTCAATCGTTTGTATATATGTTCAAATGAACTACAAATTACTCGGTAACTGGGTTAAATGGAGAAAAGTTGCGATGTTGAGGATCTAACAATTTAGAGATCAAAAACATTTTCCGTAGAATTTTTTAAATAATTATCTAAGTTTTTGTATATGTGTTCTTGGTTATACAAGGCGTTATACTATGAGCTATTGTAAAACTAAAAGCATTCTTTTATGACTTTATATGATCTGTAAGGTGGCACTCCCGAAATAGTCATGTCGTTTCGTGTACTTGCAACAATCATATTTTTTTAAATTAGTATTTACAACCGACTCGCGTATGTGTGGACCGAAGTAATCTCGGTACATTAAAGTTAGCAACGAGCTGAGAATTCTCCAAACTAGTATGAACTCAAGCTGAGTACGAGCACGAGTAGTCTGCATGCGCCTTTAGTAGCAAGTGAAGAGTTTCAACCACTGATTGCTAGTGTGTATTACAATTTATTTAATAAGCCTTATGCTTAGCTTGAACGCAGTATATATGGATGCAATACCGGAATGCGCATATATACCTGTGTGCATGTGAATATGGCAACATGCATGTATTTTTATATGCATCTGTACGTGTTTGCATGCATGTGTCCTTTTCGTGAAAAAAATTTTGAAAACTTTTATTGCATTTCTGGACGAATCTCGACGAATTATGACGATACACAAAATTTTAAGCAGAAAAAATTGTCTGTCTGTGTGTCGTGTGTGTGTGTTTGTGTGATTCGCGATAGCAGCTACAGCTTTTGAGATAAAGCTTTTAAATTTGGTACACACATTCTAGAGGTCAAAGAAGAGATTGCGTTGGTTGATGAGCAAAATCGGTCTCCTGGAACGGGGTCTACTGAGCCCCAACATTTATTTTTCTAACTTTACAAAAAAAAATGTATTCGTGACGAAAGATTATAAATCAGATCTGTTACACTAACCCATTATAATGTTGTGTTCAAATGTTTAGTAAAGCTATAAATTAAAATGTTGTAAACATTTTGGCAACACCATAAAATTAAAATTTTGATTGACACTTCTTAAAATTTGACATTCCACCAATGTGACTTTTTTGAAACGTCAAAAATTACTTTTATTACAAACTCCACCACACATCGAGTTTTACTACGGTGAGGAAGTTTTAATCCCCAAGTAATTGGCAGCGGTTTTTTGAAATAACTTGGATATTTTAAAAGTTATCAAAAATGTGTAAATGCGTATTTTAACTAATTTTGTTCGCAGAATCCAAATATTGTATCAAAAAGTAATTGCGCATAGCGTTTAAGAAATGTCACATCTTTATTTTTAAATGGAACACACTTTATTTTTAAAATGAATTCGATTTTCCTCATATTTCTGATTATTAAATTATCACATATGCCATGTAATATCTCAAAAACTTTTTGAGATATTTGAATTTTGATATTAAAATATCATTAATGATTTTTTTGTTATCTGAAAATATTGTCTATATAGAAATATGTTACCGCACGAGCATATTGGTGATTTATCTCATGCAAAATGCGTTTACAGCCTCCAGTTTCAAATACATTTACTTTACCATATCGTGGTTTTTATCTTTATTAGTTTGTTCAGTTTTAAAACATCTTTCAATTCCTGCCGTTATCCTACCTCTGCTCTCTTGTTCGTAAATGCAGCAATAAAGAGATTATCTCTGTTTTAATACTATGTATAAAAAAGAATTGGATCCAACGAAGACAAGATGCTGCCTCTTTTCTTTGCAGGTCAATGATTCGTTGGATCTCAAAGTGAATAAAAAATTCCATTAGCCTCTGGCAACCACATTGAAAATGATTGAAATAAATATATATGGTGTAACGCGAGATTTAACCTTGGCATAGCCAACTTGACAACGCCTAACTCCATATTCGTATTCACCAATTCAGATCCAGTTTCATGAACCTTACTCGGTTGAATTTCCCCACAACATATCTTAAATAATAAAATGTATTAGTGCAGTAGATTGGTACAAAGACTATAACATTTTTAAATGATTCCAGCAAAATACACTATTAATAGTATTAATTCTAAAAACTTTTACAATAATTATTTAGTACCTTGTTTACGTACTGTTGCATTTATTCGTCATGTCGTGTGAGCTGAAAATTCCAGAAACTTGTTTTTGCACGATTAATTGTTTGGCTGCCAAATTATGAAATATTTTTCATACTTACATAAAGCAATATGTTTGTGGGAGTGTATTTTTTTAAATTATATTTAAATTCTTTAAAAATTTTATTTTTAATAATGTTCTTTAGTAAAGTTAACTCTGACTTTGTGTTTTGTTAAAATAATAATTCATTTTTTATTGATCCATTTATTCAGTATAAAGTAAGTATTATAATGGTCACATATAATTTTTATTATTATATTTAGGGCAGATAAATCCTTGAAAAATTTGTGAAGATACATCTAATAAAAGAAAATAATAAGACACGTCACAAAGACTAGTTACCACTAAAGAGTTAACACTAGTTAATAGTAAATTTATTTAGAAAATGTCACAAAATAAAAATCTCAAAAGATTAATTAGTAGTATGTTAAAAGAAAGTGTTCCTCGAAAAGTTCTCACACCATTGTAGAAAATCATAACAAAGGATTAAATTTTATATTACCTACATCTGAAGACATTTTATATGAGATTGTTGCAAGTGTTGAAAGTTCAATTCAATACCATCCTGATTCCTCGAAAGGATTTTTTCAGAGAAATTAAATCCCGACAAATATTGTCACAAAAGTAAATAGAAAGTCAGAATTCACAAAATATAGAAAAATTATCAAATGGTTGCGTGAAAAGTTGTTTTTACTTAAAATGGTGATAAGGGTAATAAGGTTGTTATTTTAGATAAAGAGGACTATTATGTACGGGTAGACAACCTGATTAGTAATGACCTTTATAAAAAAACTTTCTAGAAATGCAGTACCAAAAATTATTACTGATGTAAAAAATGTACTTAAATCCTGCAACAATCTTATTACTTCAGCTTTAAATAGGAGATTACATGTATCTAACCCATGTGTACCTAGATTGTACTGCTTGCCTAAGATACATAAACCAGGAAATTCCGTACGTCCTATGGTTTCAGTAATTTGATCGCCACCTTCCAACTTATCAAAACGATTCACAGAGGAGTTCCAAAGTTTACCCATTGCAACACCTAGTATTTCTGTGATTAGTTCCAATAATTTCAGATTTTATTAAAAATGTGAAAACTATCCAATTGCAAGAAGGTTGATGTCTGTTCATTGGTTCCAAGTGTTCCGATACCACAGACCTTGGAATATCTTAGGGATCTACTCGAATCAAACAATCTCACAAAATGCTTCCGATTCAATGATAGTTTCTTTAAACAATATCAAGAAAAAGCAATGGGTTATACTTTGTCATCATCCATTGCCAGCCACGTCATGGACATATTCGAAACAGAAACAGAAGAAGAATTCGAATATTTCCCCAGGGTTTGGCTTAGGTATGTGGATGATACATTTGCAGTAATTGATAACATAATTAGAAAACGTAAATTTAAAGAGACACTTTGAAATACCTCGATTTTCTAAAATGAAAGAGAAAATCCGAAATTTATATTGATTCCATACGATCTTCGATTCACCCATGGTATTGTTAAGATTTTTTTAAATATAGGTGTGACAATGGTTCATTTATCAGGAAATTAACAATAACTTTTAGGCAATTCAAAAGACAAAATTGAAACAAACGAAAAGTCGGAGATTAACGAAATTGGTTGTAAAGACTGCAGCCAAAAGTATCTTGCACAAACTAGACGATCAATTCAAACTAGATTCAAGGAACTTATGGCCCATCTTAAATACGATAAAATATATAAGTCTAGCGTTGTCCAACATGTGTTTTAGAACGACCATACAGTAACAATTTAAGATTAATTATTATTGTAACAAATAGTAAATATCTGGGTACATTTGAAAGTTTGGAAATTGAAAGTTTGGAAATTAAAAGTCGTAAAAATAGTATGAATAATGGCAGAGGGCAAATTCCATGCAGTCCTCTCTATTGGTTAGTGAGTTATGGTTCACTGAACCGTAGTAATAGTTTAGTTATAAATAGAATACATTGTTAGCATAAGGTTAGTTTTAGTCACCAGATGATGCTAACTTAGTTGGCGAAACTCACGTCGAATGCAGTATATGGTGTTTTAGTGTTCTATGGAAAACTACGTCAGTGTTATCTTCACATCAAAGGTTCCAACCACTTCATGGCTAATACTATAGTGGTTATATTGCCATCTGATTTGGTATACTTCCTTATTTAACAGAAAGATTTGATGTAATGCAAGCATTTAATTCATTTCTAATTACATTTGGGAATTGGTTCAGGTTTTAATTTTTTTTGATATAAATGAAGTATCAATAACAGTTCCTAAACATTATGTTAGGTAGTAGGTTACGAAGTTGTCTAGTCTAATGTAAAAAAAGTAGATTGTTGTTATTGAAAGTGATTACCCCATCGAAGTGTTTTTATGGGTCATTAGAAATTATTGTTATTAATTTATTAATTATTAATCTCCACATATAGTACAATATCCTGTATTCCTAAAGATACCTCAAGGTAACTTATGTTGGAACGAGCTACCATTTAAAGACAACGGACACACATTCAACATCCGAATATGTTTGGATTAATTTGTGCTTTAGAATAAATCCGCAACTGAGTATCGAACTCGGGAATCTGGGGTAAGAGGCAAGTGTCCTTATCGCTAGAACCACGAAGCAGCAAGTATCCTTATCGTTCGAGGTCTCTATACTTTAGTCCATTATACATGAAAAATGGAACATTTGACAAATTCTGGACCAAAAATTTAGAATTCGTTCCATAAAGTCAGTATTTTTTCGGTGTTTAATTTAATTTAGGTTCCTTTTTGTTTTTTAATCATAATCACATATTTAACATCTGCCCAATACCGATATCAATCATCAACGCCAGTAGATAAACTTACCAATGCTCCTGACCTAGAAATCTTGCCGGACTCTCATATTGGTCATGGGATAGGCATCTTTAACGTGTTTCACATCGCAGACACATAAATACAGTTTAGCATCACTTATGAGACATAGTAACACAAACAGAGCAGCTCATTACTGCATCGACATGTTCCGGCGAGGATTTGAACCCTGACCAAATAAGCGGAATGATGCCATACTATCTGCGTCTATAAATATGTGTAATAGTTTTACACAAACTTATTGCTTGCAAACGTTTTAAAGAAACTCTAATTCGCTATAGTATCTTTAACCAAATATGTTCTGCTTTCCTAAAAAAAAAATACAATTTTATAATAGTAATTTTTCCAAGAGTATATATTTGTAATCTGACGTATATTTCTCCAGCGAAATCCTCAATCTGATACTAAGTATAACTGCACAGTGTAAATTTTCTTGGCAACGCAATGCGGTGTGATATCCCGATGTAGAACCAAATATATGTTATAAGATTGCAACCGCTGCATTCTAGTGCCAAATTATTTGTTTTTATAATTATTTCAATTAAATCCAAATTTATTTGCGTCAAATGTTATAGCTTACCGTACTATTTTCTCAGGCGTTAATAAATAAGATATATTTGAATCAAACTAAAAACAACCTGTTCTTATTTTTATAGTAACTGATTTTATCTTCTGCGCTCATTTTATTCGCATCGTTCTTTCTGTCCCGTGATTTTATGGCAACAAGTTTAAGAAATAATTAAGTGGTTCATGTTTATTTGAAAAAGATCGGTGCTTTTATTTATTTATCCAAAATATTCAAATAACAAACAGATTAGAGGCAGATATTCGGATACACCACAAAACTGAAATGTTCTGGAATGTTTATCCAGCCTGGATTATAACTTAAAAGGTGGGAAAAACGCAAGTTTATAAATGACCTACTAAAACTAATAAAAAATAATTATTTATATTGAAAATAAAGGCTACTAGGTAGCTGATAGGAAATAAGAATGACCAAAAAAATGACCTTGACTAATTTACTAGTCCAACTTGTCATGAATTTTTGAGGAAAACAGACAAATTGCCTTGACTTTAAATTCATAACAGTCTTGATTTTTAAATATTCCTGTATGTTCTCCAGAAAAAGTTGTACTTTATTCCTTTTTTAATTTTTAGTCATAAAAAGTCGTCTATTTGAATTCTGAAAGATTGGTGGGAACGTTATAATGGAAATCATGCCGTATTAGCAAACAATTTTTTTGGTAGAAGTATATATATATATATATATATATATATATATATATATATATATATATATATATATATATATATATATATATATATATATATATATATATATATATATATATATATATATATAAATACATATATATTTTATTATAATAGCATACCCGAAAATAATCTACTTCATCTGCATTTATCTTTGATTATGTTAAGAATTTGTTTACCCGGTATATGCAATTTTTACTACCCCGTCTATGAGTTTTTATCATAATACAGTCCAGTCCCCTTCCACAGTGTAATTATTAGCTGGTTCAACAGTGGAATCTCCAGTGTAAAAAATAAAATTGGAAAAATCATATCCATATTAATTATGAAATGCTGAGGCTTCCAAATATTTGTCTTAGCTAATCAAACAAAGCTTTAATATATTTGTCTTTTTTGTCGCATAGTTACCAAAATGGGGATACAGTATTATTTAAGTAAGGATTCCGGGGATTTGTACAGGAAATGAACATTTTTATACCAATAATTATGGAATTCTGAAAACGTGTGTACAGTGAGATTTATGGTAGCGAAATAATACTTTTACTGTTTCTTTTTTAATTTAAAAATTTTTCTCTTTGCCTTTACTATATACAGGGTTCAGAACGTACGTGCAGATGACCCGATATTAAATGGGTTGTATTTGGTATTATTAACGTTAGTTAATATAACCAGAGTGTGAGTAAGAGAATTAGGCGAATCATAAAAGTATATTGCTTTTCTCTGGTAGAATTTAACAATATCTGTGACCTCAAACCTGACGAATTCATAGCTTCACATGGTGTACCATAATGCTCCAATCTAGGGCCCTCTTTTTTCGTTATTTTTATTAACGACATTGTACATATGATCGACATTAGTTAGCTTCTATATGAAAATGATTTAAAAATTTATTGCGACATTAATTTTATCGGAGATTCCCTTCACTTAAATGAATTGTCTACAAACAATGACTAGAGTATAAAATAACTTACCATTAAATGCACAAAAGTGTAACGTTCTATTATTTTACCAATAAAAATGAACCGCATGAATTTAAAGACATGAACTGTTTTTGATTCGAAACTGAGCTTTATTTATTCTTCGTATTAATGCTCTTGTACTGCTAGTTACAAAAACTTGGTTTAATGAGACTAACGTTTTATTTCTTACTGTTTAATTCTTTTGCTCTGTCTAGAATGTGCTACTATAATTTGGATTCCTCTGCATCAGACATAGTAGTAATTACGAAGTATTCAACTCAAATATTTAAAATATGTATCCTTCAGGATTGATGGCATTTACCCACTCGTGTGCCACATCAAGATTTATTAGGTAGGAATAATATGTTGTCTAAAAATAGAACGGAAATGCATTTTCTTATATTCTTACTTAATATTATTCATAGTAAGATAGACTGCTCGTCTACATATTTTATCAACTTAATGGTATATCATAGATAGATACATAGATAGTTTTAGCTAAACCGTGCTGAGGACGACCAATTAGTCAGAAACACGTGTCCACGGTTTGCATTCTTCTGCCATTTGCAATTTTTTGCATTCTTCCACCATGCATATATATATATATATATATATATATATATATATATATATATATATATATATATATATATACATATATATATATATATATATATATATATATATATATATATATATATATATATATATATATATATATATATATATATATTACTACAATCACAATTATCGATTTTTAGAAAAATATGTTAGTACCAGTTATGAGACATCTGTGTAATGGCAGTCAGCAATTTTCACTTCCTAAAAGTATACACGGTGGCCGAAAATAATTTTTAAATTTACAACTATTTGAACTGAATTTTTTTCAATTTTTGTAAATGGAACCCATGTATATTTTTAGACGATGTGATGTAAAATTGAAAAAAGAACATTTTTATACATACATCCCTATGGCTATTTGTAACCATTTTCTATTTATTGAACAATAACTGCAAAATTTAGCAAAAAAATTAAAAAATATGTTTTTTTGTAATTCAAGAGAAGATATTATAAAAAGTGCTCCACATGTTGCCCATTTTGATTGACACACATTTCTATGCATCTTTGGAATGAGTTTTCTACTGTCCATACAATTTTTGGAGTTATACTTCTAAAAGCATTTATTATCCTTTCCTTCAAATTTTGGATTATTGTTGGAGTGATGTTTTTATGGGCATCATATCATGTAACACGCTTATTATAATACCTTCTCTTGAATTATTTTCAGCAGGTAAATTTGTCCATTTCTACGAAACCGACAAAATGACACCTGGACATACCCTTCTTCACTGAGTTATCCTAGCTTCTATCATACCGCTGATCGAATAAAGTGGTGTTCTTATACTTTAAAACAGAAACTGTCTCGGAGACAGTACCGTAATAAAAAGTTCAACGCAGTGTTGCTGTATAAAAAGAGTGCCAAAGCGACACTTTCCCCTCTTGTATAGATAGGCAATTATTATTGAATTTTGCAGTTATGTATCTACAAAAATGTTCGTTTCCCAAGCCTGCATCACATCGTCCAAAAATATACAAAGTGTTCCACTTGAAAAAATTGAGAAAATTTAGTTCAAAAAGCTGTAAATTTAAAAATCCTTTTTGGCCACACTGAATACTTTTAGGAAGTGAAAATGGCTGGGTGTCATCACACAGATGTCTTATAACTGGTACTAACAACTAGTACTAACCAAAAATAGGGATAATTTAAATGGGTCGGTAGTTGCCCATTATTCCCGTATTACCGTTTTAAAAAGTAGGATGACTTTCGTTATTTTAAAATAGTCTGAAAAAAATTCCTTCACTAATACATTTATTTATTAGTAATGTAAGAAGATATCTGATTATATCAATAGTTTTTCTAATTATCTTACTATCAAATCATAGACATCAGTACAGGGAAAATCTTTTAGTGCCTTACCTGAGTCAAAAACTTCAAAGTAGTGACTGGCCAAAGAAAAAGGAGCTGCAACAGAAATGTTTTCTAATATATCATTTAAATTGATATTGCTATTCGGAAGCGTGGCAAGAATATTCGCTGCTAAAGTACTAAAGTAATTATTAAAATTCTCCTGTGATAAAGCAGGATGAATTTAAGTCGAATGTTTATTATTTCCCTCATAATTTATTAATTTCCAGATATCTCTGGTTTGTTTTCTGAGTTTGCAATATACTGATCGAATGCAACTTTTTTGGTGTCATTAATTTCAGTTTTATATTTTTTCTGTAAATCTTCATATACCCGAAAGTCAGCAGGATTCTTAATTATATTGCAAACTAGCTCAACGATAACAAAGTGTCACGCATTTTACGCACGGACTCATTGTACCATATTACTGGTAGGTTATTATTATTTAAAGTACATTTTTCAAGTGGAAAATGTTTCTGCACTAAAGATATGTAATTAGTAAGAAGGAAATTCGTTAAAAATTTTACGCTGTTTTCACTATTTGAAAAAATGTTCCAATCAAGTTCGCTTAGAGAAGCACGTAATTTTACCATAACATTATTTGTAATACGTCTTTCAACACTTTATGGAAATCAGTACAAGCTTTCAGAGTCATATATTAACCCAGGTGATCAGAAAGGCATGGTTCAATAACACCTGCTTCATAGTCAATATCTTTTATACTTGTCAGAAGTTTATCTATACAATTAGATGACTGTGCAGCTATTCTTGTGAATTCTGTAATAGTGATATCGTGAGCAATAGAGTCAAGGAGTGATATTAAGCCAATCAACTGTGAAATTTTCATATGAAAATTTATGTTAAAATCACCCACCTGTATAAATAAAAATAACACAAGAAAAAATATTAAGTATAACAAACAAGTACAAACACTTGAAATTGTTGTTTAGTGTATTTAATTCATCTTTACCCAAAAATGCACTCACCACATGTATACGCTACACCATCGATATAATACAGTGATAGGACAGAAACTTCGTTATGGAAACCAAGCTTTCCACCAACCTGTGGCTAAGCTTCTTTCGTAGCGTCTCAATAGACAAGATGCATGAATTTTAGAAATGCATTAATTAATTTTATTTCCATGATATATTCATCACAATCGCAATTTGTATCTCCTTTGTCGTAATCCAGAGGAAGACAATAAATATTATCAAAACGTTGACTATATAAGAATTTGCGTTTTTTTTTAAATTTGTATCCAGTTGGTACCGACTAAATATTAACATATTGAGCAGGGGTGGATGCAAGATTGTTGTTAATTTGTTAATTTCAGCGAAATCCGCTTAGTAAACAACAAAAAATTCTGAGGTGAAATTAAGTTTTTTTTTAAAGGACATGTTCAACTTTATATCTACCAATTCAAAAAGTTATGCTTTAATCATTGCGCCTTGTCATCTATATATTCGTTATTTCGTATTTAATTAAATATTCCATAAATCAGATCTGACAGATTTACTGGCATTTTTATCTGCAAGAGCAGGTGTTACTTATAATAAATTTTAAGGTACGGTGCGGAAAACCTATTTATGAAACACCTTAACTCTCAAAAATAGTGTTTAATAATTCTTCTTAACTTAAACGAAACTAAATTACTATGCTACAATAGCACAGTTGGTTAAAGCATGTTACTGGCATACACGACACCACTGTCTATCTGGCCCCAGTTCGAATCCTAGCTTCGTCATATGGCAATGTTGGTAGGGAATTATTGTACTAGTTTACGATTCTAGCTTGGCAGTGGAGTTTGGATGCGTAGTGATCTAAAGTCCGCCCTTTCACTGTAAATTTGTTCTTTTCTGTCCCACACTGGCGGTGATATTTTTTCTTTCTCTGCGCCGCTTACTGCCGAGATAGAAACGTAGAGTAGTATGCACTTTCTCCAGTGTAACTTCCTCCAGCACAGACTATGCTTCTTGGATTTGGGTGTTATTTAGGTCAACTGATCGGAGAAGAAAATATCTCAAAAATCTTGCGAATGGGCTGTGTATGCCTGCCATTATAACGCGAAGCAATATTCCCAAGGTGATAGGAAATAACTTTACACGAAACTCAATTGAATTGGCTCTGGGTCGTCAAATTATAGGACCCATCAATGTGACACAAAGCGATCAGCTAAACAGGGATGCGTTTGAACGTATCCAGTGTGTTGGATATTGTCATGTTTGTCGAAAGTCTACACGAAAACAAAAAAAAAACGCGAAAAGCATGCAGTTCTTGCACAAAACGTGTTTGCAACGAACATTCGGTAACTAAAGCTGTGTGTGATTTGTGCAACAATATAACGAATTAGTTTTATTTTTTATTATTTTTTATTTATTCATTTCAATCAAAAACGTTTATATATTATTATTATTATTATGGAACTTATTATTGCATTATCCTTTTCAATAAAAAACTTCTATATACTTTTTGCCTCATTTTTTGTGTATTTATTACCTGGGTACTATTTCCGTCACTAAAAGATGTAAAGTTTTTTAGATATTTAGAGGTAAAAATAAATTGAAATATGCAAAAATCTATTAAAAAAAGAGATATTCCGAGATGTCACGACGATGCGTGCTCCAAAAGTAATAAACAAAAAAAAGTATCTGACATTGAAAACGGAATTAGTACCCAGGTACTATTTCAGTCACATAAAGGTAACTAGAGGTTTGCGGTTTATTTGTGTCCGAGCAGATGATCTGATTTTGTTTATTTTTTGTATTGAGCAATCAGTAAAATCACTGATTTTTTTGCTCGAAAGCAAGAGGTCGAGCAATAAAATCAGAGCACTTAACTCAAAAATATCAAGGTATTATTTTAAATGTGACTGGGGAATGTTACATCTGCAATCTGAAAGTAGTTGAAATTTGTAAAAGAAAAATACATTTAGTTTACATTTCTATTTTATAAATATGCATTGCTTATTGACAGTAATTTATGATTTTCGTTCTTTAAGTAATTAATGTTTTATTTGTATCCATAACATTTTTCTCAAAATTTCAAAATAAACATTTCCTGTATAAAAAAGCAGTTTGTTTGTGCCTGAAGGACCATTGGATTTATCTGATTGCAAGACTTGTCAACTTTCAAAACGACCTGTTCATATATGACTTAAAATCCACTGATTCTAGCAACACTAATGAACAAACCTAATTATTATTTATTAGCGAAAATCAAATAAATGAATAATTCAGGGATTTACCTTGGACACCAACAAAATTCACGTGTGGCGAAAATCTCAATTTGTCAAAGTTGGCACTTTTATCCAAATTTTCTGCCACCATTTTCACATAATGGTAAATTTTAAGTTATTCATTTGTATGATTTTCAGGGAATCGTTTTTTCTTCTTCCTCCAACGCTAGCAACGAGTTTCTAACTTCGGAGCCATCTTTCGTTGTTTTATGATTAACTTATCGACAAACTGCCTATGTAATGTCATCTGCGTTTGAAATGTATCTATTTTATTAATTCGTATTGTAATATTACGAGATTTTATTTTCAGTTTTTACATGTCTCTAATGATTTTTTAGGACGAAATGTTATTGTTTAACACAGATTTTACAACAATTTTGACAACCGAATTTTCTAGTGGTCTAGTAGTTTTTCTGTTCGTAGTATACTATATACAATTTGTGGAGATCGAGCAAATTAAAAAAAATTGGGGCGTGGTTTCAGTTGATCAAATAAAAGCTGCTGTCGAACAACGCACAAAAGGGGGGTTACTATGCACATTTTTAATATAAAGAAAATGCTTTTTCTAAATTTGCGACAAGTTCCAGATTTTTTAAAAATCTTGTTTATATTAACGTCGTTTGGCGGAGTAGCTATTCCACCACTCAGCCAGGACAGACACACATAACAGCCATTTCCTCCGACATTTACTAGATGCCGTAGCTGGAACTCGAACTCAGGAAAGGTAGACAGTGACTAGCCGTGTTCTGCTACACAACAACGCTCTAACCACCTGTGCTACTGTCTCAGTAATTTAAAAACGCCACTATACATCCATGCTCTAGTCCGAATTCGACCTCGGGACCCTTTGGTCTCAAGCTTAGCAAAGGACTGAGACAACTAACTTGTTTTTAATTTTGGATTTCTATACTTATTTCCTCGAGGCAGCTTTTCTGTTTTCGTATTACTGAATCAAGACATGTTTTTTCGTATGTTTTCGTACACACTGCTTTTTGGCAGGTACCTACTTATTTACTGCATTCTATTTCAATATGGTAATAAAAACATATTTCGGGACATAGAAATATGTTAATTGATGATATGCAAGATTAATGTTTGAATTATACATGATAGGGAAAATAAAAATAAAGGAAAATACGAATATGGGATAGTCCACTGAGTTACTCTATATTAATAGCCTCGCCTTTTATAACTAGAACTGCTCCACTTCATCACCAGTATGATGCATAAACCTTTAACACTTTCAATTTTACAGAGCCTTCATAAATGATCGTAAGCCACGTGATCAATCGCTACCTTTTAACTTGTGATTTTGTGTCTTTCATATTCTAATCTAGTCCAGTCTAATTTATGTGGTGTGTTTTATGTTCTTTTTTTTATTACGGCAATACCCGATGAGGATTTTTGCACATATGTACGTATGTATGTGTCTAAGAAATAGATATTAACCACCTTTTGCTGACGAGACGCCTAGATGATGTTATTAAAGGTAACTAATTGATCACATGGATTACGATTATTTATGAAGGCTCTGTACATATTCCCTCATATTTCCATAGTTATATGATACTCTGTTTTCAAATACGTGCGATTTTTTTAAAATTTCTCCCACTTTCTACCTCCTTTCCTTTTTCAAAAACTTTTTCCTACCCGGTTCCGTTTAGATACTGCTACTCTAATTAGAATAATGCATAGTGATAAACGTTCAACTCGTTTATTTTCTTACATATATTTCCCTTTCTTCCGTTGCATAATGTGTATAGAACTTATCCGATATGTAACGGCATAATATAACCGTGACATAAATTTATAAGATGAACCAAAATGAGTGAGAAATGATAGGGTGTCTCTCAAAAACGAGTTGAATTGAAGTATGCTATGACAATATGCCTATAGAAATATAAATTCTTCTGTAGAATTCCCGGATAAAGAGATTATTCCATTGTTATGACAAATCTGTTCATAATTTTTTCTCAAAAAAAAGTTTTTTTTGTAAATTCTAATAGTTTTGGCAGAAATTTTTTTGTAAAAAAAAAAGTTTTTTTTTAAATTCTATTAGTTTTGGCAGAAATAACATTTCACTCTCACTCACATACTTATGCAGAACTACTTTATACACTCTACAGACGGGAAAAATCCCTAAAGAAAAGACAAAATTAAATAAAAAGTAGTACGATAGAAAAGAGAGGACATAAAAAAATCTATAACAGTTGGAAGTCCGAAAAAAGAGGGACTGAAATATATAAAAAAGAAGAAAAACAAGTGAAATTGTTGGTGAGATGAACCTAAGGAAACATAAGATTAAAAAACACTCGTACTCTAAAGAGACATTCATAGCAAATAGACCTCTTGATACAATAAATGAAAGTGGAGTCAAATAATTATAATATTATTTAAATATCATCAAGTAGTAATAAAGAGGCAAGTCGCAAACGCTTTAGAAGTGACAGAACTAAAATGTTTAAGAGAATTAAGCAGCTTGAGAAGGAAGTTAAAATTATCAAAGCTCGGGCTGCAAAATATAAAAAAAGAGTAAGTAAAAGAGAGAAAGCTATACAGCAACAGATGAAAGCAAATATCGCACCTACTCCTAATACGTAAGTAAAACAACTTCTAGGACCGGAACAAGTTTCACTAGCTGTTAGAAAAAGACTCTTATTTGAGAAGGTTTTAAGTGAGCAATTAAAACAAAATTACAAAAAATTTAGAAAAGGTCAAAAAAAAAAAGCATATTATTGTACAGCAATGAAGGAGACAGTTGCAAAAAAGTATATAATCCTAACTTGTTCGCAAATAAAACTATAGAAGTTATAAATCGAAAAAAAAAAAAAAAATTAAATCACATCAACGCCAACAAAACCATACAAGGGGAATATTTAGGCTAAAAAATAAAGATGATAATTAACTCCTCGGAAAAAATAAAAACCCTAGAATGTGTGTCAGTTGTGAGGATAATTCAAAACAGCTTATTATTTTATTTTATTTATTTTTCGAAACGACAAATATTTTTTCTTTTTTTTTTTTAATTTGCTTAGAGACAAAACTTGTTTTACTTTTGGTTTTTGAATTTTGTAATAAAAAATATGGAATAAATAAAATGTTTAATTTAAAGATATCATTTTCACCCTGATGAAATCATTCCCTTCCTGGTGAAATCATTCACTCATAGTGCTCAAAAGTTCTTTTTTTTTATTTGCAATTTTCGTTTAAAGCTACTGTCAACTTTTTAAATAAGTTGTAATAGTCACATAATTATTAAAGAAATAAAACATGATACATATTGATACTAAACTTCTTTATTTCTATTGAGGGAATTTGCTTATTCACATAGATTTACCCAAATATTTTGCAATACCTGTTGAAAGGAACAAGAAAAGTATTATAGATGATATCGGTAGTTGTTTACTGCAGCAGACCAATATTTAGTATTACATGAAACTACCATTTATCTTTGCATCAGACTTAAAATAACAACGCAATAAATAACATGATATAGTATTTTCTATAGAATATATTTCTAGATGGATATTTCTTCAAGTTCATAACAAACGAAGATAAATTTTTCCCACTGCGTCAATGTAAATAAAAAAACTCGACTTTGCAATACGTTCTCTGTAAATAAAACACGAAACTGAACTACATCTGCATTAAATAAATACTAGGTTTGGTTTGTATACTAAATCGATTAAATAAATGGCACGACTTGGGTCTTGACTATAAACTCCTTTCAGGTGGATTCAGATAAATTTAGCTGTTTTACAATATCTAGTCGTTAATCTTAGGAACAGGTCGAAAGAACACTGGATTCGGGGCGATACGCGATACGTTTAAACTTAAAACACGTTTTAAATCTCAAGTAATTAGAAAACTAATCTTCTAAATTCATTCGATACGCCTGTAACTACGCCAATTTGTTGGTTGTTAAAATGTTATATAGTTTATTTTATTTCACATCTTACACCTGACAAAAATAAATTAATCGATTTACATTTCAGTTGGTAATAAATATTAAAATAGATTAAATGTACATAGATAGTTGCATCGTATATAAATACCACTTCACAAATTTATTTAGGATTTTGTTAGTTCCAAACGGTAAATAAATTATTGTGGATAATTTGGGTGCATTTATTATTTTAAAATGATCAATATCCCAAATAGGCTTTGCAGTGTTCAATAAAAATGTTCCTTGTCGGAGTTTTGATTAACGGAACATTGCGAGTTTGGAGCGTTATACGAAGAAATCGTTGGAGATAGAATTTTAGTTGGCATAAGCGATGCAAAATTAAACGAATCATTGCAGATGAACCCAGGATTTATCCTTGAAATCTCATTAGAACGACAATCTAAAAAAATTAACTACAGCAAGGAGTAGTTCGACAAGCTGAAACAGCGTAAGAAATATATTTATTACGTAAATAGCCATAGAAATCACAGGAAAGTACCAATAAAACAGATGTTGTCAAATGTTGAAAATGTGGTGTCATGTCGAAAGAAAAGCATGAAATACACAATGTTCGTAACGCCGTTCGGAAAATTTTGATTTAAGAGTCTTCCATTTTCATTAGTTTCCCAGAACATTTTCAAAAAAAGTGCAAAATTTCCCAGAAGGACTAGAAGAAATTGCTAATCAGGCCACCGCGATGATATTGTAGTTTTTGGCACAAGTAAAAAAGAACACGATAAGATGCCAGGTTGGTAGTAACATTAGAGGGGTTTAAAAAAGAATGAGTCACGCTGAATAAAATAAAATGTGTGTGATACTAGCCATTTTTTATGACATATGATAAATAATTTTGGTGTGAAACCTGAAACAAGACCCAGAGAAAACTGAATCTATAATGATATTGATTAATCCAGAATTTATGACCTAAGTAAGGAGACTGTTAAGTATGATAAACCATCTAAGAAAATTCATAGGTAATTTGTCCGAGAAGGCAAAACCAATTCAAGAACTTTTGGAAACAAATCATGAATTTTCGTGGCTGCAAGTCTAAGACAGCTAAATAAGATAACGGAACCAATCGTAAATATATCATTCGTTCTGTTTGATCCGATTCTCTAAACGAGGATTTCTGCTGATTCTTCGATATTTGGTTAGGGGGCAGTTTTAGAACAATGTCACGAAAAATAATGGAAGGCAATTCACATCAGGTGCTACTTGACAAATATTACAAGACACAGATATGTGCGAGGCACCAAAAATTTATTGCACCACAATTCACAAAACACTGAAGTACATAATACAACAATTTTCTGAAAGCTGCTTTTTGCAAGAGTGTACTGATACAGGCACTAATACAAACGTTATACAAATGACAGTTTCTAAACAGCCATGGCCTTTTGCGCATCTTTATCTCACTGCCACGATATGTTTGTCAAGTAGTACATTATGTCAAATTGATACCGCTTTTGAAAAAAATTCAGAATTTGGTAACTGGTAAATATTTCAATATTTCAACCGTTATTGCAAAGACTAAGCCTATGGCAGAACTGTCGCCAAGGTTGTAATTCGATTGCGGTTAAATAGATTTTCTTTTGAATGCGATTAACTAGATTCTCTTTTGATGTAGAATATAGGAAAGGAGCAGAATTTTTTTGACATCGATTCTCATTATTTCGATTACAAAGAAACCGTACATGCGTACTCCTTTGGCGAAATTTTGAATAACGGTGTTGCATACATGTGGCGGTATTTCGTTGATATAGCGTCTAATTTTCGCTTTAATGTTTCGGTGGTTGCGGGCTTGTTGATAAAAACCTATGACTTCAGATAGCCCCACAGCCAAAAGACCAATGGTGTTAAATCGCAAGAGCATGGCGGCCAATTCTGGTCACCAAACAGAGATATGACATGACCAGGAAAAGACTCGTGCCACACCGTCATTGTTTCACGAGCGGTATGACAAGTGGCACCGTCCTGATGAAACCATATGTCGCCGAGAGCAGTATCTTCCAATTGAGGCACAAAAAAACTGGGTTGTCATAGCACGATAATGTTCACCATTCACCGTAACTGCATTACTTGCCTTGTCTTCGAAGAAAAAACGGCCCAACACGTTTTGGATGCATTGCTTTCTCATGAATCATTCGTTGATTTTCTGAGCTCCAAATGCGGCAGTTTTGCCTATTAATGAATGCATCGAGGTGAAAGTGGGCCTCATCATTGAAAATGATTTTGTCCGCAAAATCGGCATTCATTTCTTGTTGTTCGAGGATCCAATTGGTGAACTCTCTTCGCTGTGCATGGTCTGTTGGCAGAAGTTGTTGAGTCAATTGGACTTTGTAGGCATGGAGATGTAAATCTTTAGTGAGAATACGAAGAGTGGTTGTTGTAACGTCCAATTCTTGTGTACGATGACGAATCGACGTCCCTGGACTCTCGCCACGCTCTCGCGAACTGTCGTGATATAACCGAGATACAGGGTGTTAAGTTCAATTTTCTTTAAGGTTTTTCACGCTACTGACTTATTTTTCAATTAAGTTGTTCTCATTAATCTGGTGAAAGATGATAAAAAAATAAGATTCTTAAACTTTTTTGATTCACAGATTTTTCGAATGAAACAATATGTTTATCACGAATTTTCTTCAGCAGCTTGTGGATGCATCCAAATAATAATGAATTTTTTGCTCAAAATCTAAAAAAGTTAAGAAATTTTTATGAGTCCTTTTTTTATGTAAAATTGACTAGAGAATTGAAAAATATTGGAGGATTTTAATATAAAACGCATTAGCGTCAATGTTCTAGTTAAAAAAGGGTCTGCGTTTATCCCTATGTACGCCGCTAGTAAATATAATGATGATTTAATTCACTATTTTTATAGGGTCAGATACTATTAAAAACAGCACAAAATTTGAATTCGATAGTAACCATTTCCTCCAAGATATAACGTAAAAACTTAAAATAAAATAAAATTTAATACCCTGTATCTCGGTTATAAGCTCTTGCCGATATAGTTTCATAGGAAATTTTTCTCTCAAAATCATATTTTCTATCAATGCTTACATTTTGTAGGTATAAAACTGGGACACCCTGTATATAGCAAAAGATGAATTATCAACATAACATGGATTGCCTCCAAAAGGTAATAGGATTTATGTTCCTATATATCGAAGAAAAGAAATACAGGCAGGATATCTTAGAGTAAATAAATGTAAATAAATGTCGGTCACGGTCTCGGTTAGGTAAACCGTGACAATAGTTTAGGTATAAATAGGGTAGATTGTTTAATCATCTCCAGATGATGCCAACTTGGTTGACGAAACGCGCGTCGAGTGCAGTATATAGTGTTTTGGTGTCTCGTGAAAAACTACGTCAGCGTTATCTTTACAACAAAGGTTCCAACCCCCAGGACTACGATGGGTTCACGGTCAACGGAACTGAATTTGTATCATAAAGTTAGTACTAAAATTAGATTAATAGAGTCAGATATTTGATTTCTGAAAACTTGCAAACATCGTTCAGTATTTCCAAATTTTGTTCAAGTTAAATTTCCAAATTCTTCACACATTTCAAATAAAGTTACAATGTTTGCAAAGCAGAAATGGCTGATTTAGAAATTAGGTAAGTATCTGTAAAGTAAATGGAGTATTCTTGAATTATAAGCATAAGGACTTTACAAAAAGCTTACCTATGTTAAATAATTTAGAACATGAACAATGGTGTGATTTTCAGAGGAACATGTTTATATCAATTAACGCGAAATATGTTAAGAAAATGTCGTCACAAAACAAAAAAACTCAAAGATTAATCGACAGTACGTCAAAACAAAGTGTTCCAAAAAAGTTCTCAGCATTGTAGAAAATCATTCCCTCACAGTCGTTTGATAAAGAAGAAATTGATTTCCTTAACAAGGGATTAAATTTTGCTTTACCTGCCTCTGAAGGCATTTTAGATGAGATTGATGCTAGTGTTGAAAGTTCAATTCAATACCTTCCTGAATCCTCTAAAGGATTTGTCAGAGAAGCTTGCAGAAATCAAATCTCGACAAATATTGTCACTAACGCAAATATAAAGTCAAAATCCACAAAGGACTGAAAAATTATCAAACGGTTGAGTGAAAAGATTGTTTTTATTTAAATGCTGATAAGAGCAATAAGGTTGTTATAAAGATAAAGAGGACTATTACGAAAGGGTAGACAATCTTATTAGTAATAGTCCTTATAAAAAACTTTCTAAGAAATCCATTACCAAAAATGGTTACTGAAGTAAGAAATGTACCTAAATCCTGCAACAACCTTATTACTCCAGCTTTAAATAGGAGAGTCGATACGTCCTATTGTTTCAGCAATCGGATCGCCGACTTACCACCTATCAAAATAGTTAACAGAAGAGTTCGAAAATTTACTTATTGCACCACCTAGTTACTCTGCGATTAATTCTAACTATTTCATCAATAAGGTGAAAAATATTCAGTTGCAAGAAGGTGACATTTTATCTCCTTTGACGTTTGTTCATTATTTCCAAGTGTTCCGATACCACAAACCTTGGACTACCTAAGGATCTACTCGAATTAAACAGTCTCAGTCAAGATGTAGTAAAAGAATATCTTAAACTCACTAAACTTAGCATGAAACAAAATTGCTTTCGATTCAACGATAATTTCTTCGAATAACAGGAACAGCAATGGGTAACTATTTGTCACCATTCATTGCCGGTCTCTTCATGAACAGATTCGAGACGGAAGCAAAAGAAGAATTCGAGTATTTCCCCAGGGTTTTGTTTCGGTATGTGGATAATATTTTTGCAGTGTTCGATACAAAAGTCGCTGATATTGATAACTTTGTATCTAAATGAAACAGTCGTTTCGCGTCATTTAATGTACATATGAAATTGAAAACTCTGAACAACTACCATTTCTAGATGTATTAATAATTAGAAATAGTGAAAATAAGTTAGAATTTGACATACACAGAGAAGATACCAGTATTCTAAGATATATCCTAAGGATTCTCACCATTGTGCTCAACACAAAATGGCGAGTTTAAATTTTTTAGTCCATCGTCTATTAAGCTTCCCCTCAATATGGAGAGGTTTGAAAAAGAAAAGGCATTGATTAAGGATGTAGCTGGGAGTAATGGATATTCTGTAAGTTTAATTGCTATAATAATTAGGAAACGAAAGTTTAAAGAGTCGCTTCGAAATTCCTCAACTTTTCAAAATGAAAGAGAAATTTCAAAATTTGTATCGATTCTATTCGATCCTCGATTCACCCGTGGTATTGGAAAGATCTTTAAAGATGTAGGTATGACAGTGGTTCATTCATCGGGAGACAAACTACAACAGCTTTTAGGCAATCCAAAAGACAAAATTGAAGCAAACGAAAAGTCGGGGATTTACGAAATTAGCTTAGATTCAAAGAGCATATGGCCCATCTCAAATATGGTAGAACAGATAAGTCTAGTGTTGCCCAACATGCGTTTGAAAAAAACATTAAATAGATATTAGCATTTAAGATTAATTAGGTATGTAACAAATACTAGACAGCTGGATGCATTTGAAAGCTTGGAAATCATAAAGTGTAAAATTGGTATGAATAGTGACAGAGGGTCTATCCCAAATAGCCCGCTTTATTGGTTAGTGAGTCACGGTTCACCGAACGGTCACGGTTACGGTTCGGTAAACCGTGACAATACTTTAGGTATAAATAGGGTAGATTGTTAGCATAAGTTTAGTTTTAATCATCTCCAGATGATGCCAACTTGGTTGGGGAAAGGCGCGACGATTGCAGTATATAGTTTTTGATGTTTCGTGGAAAACTACATCAGTGTTGGGATAGATCAAAATATTTAGCTTCATGGCCGAATAGCCAAATTACAGATATAGTGCAGAATTGTATACAATGCATACATCATTGTAATAACCAAGTTGAATCAGTGATTTAGTCCACATCCAGATAAACTTTGAGCAAAAGTTAGTGTACATTTACTCGATAATATTTATGTGTTGATTATTTTTCCAAGTTTCCTGATGTAATTCAACTGATATCAAATCAACTAGTCTAACAATAATTGAACTAACGAAGAATATTTTCCACAGACACTGCATACCAGAGTTGGTAAGATCAGATGAGGGATAGCAGGAGATGGTAATGTTGGTACTTATGTTGATTGTTATCAAATAACCAAAAGTAACGATTACTTTTTCGGGCGACTAATCGTTACTTCAGATCCGATCGAGTAACGAATACTCATGTAACGAATTGATACTTTTTCAAAATTTCTAATCCTGGGACACCAGAATGGGTTGCAGGAATCTTTGCTCTCCACCCTGGAGTTCCGGGTTGGATCCTCGGTCAAAAAGCTTTGATTGTTTCAAAAGCAGAAATTAATTCTGGAAAAACTTTGAATGTTTCAAAAGCAGACATTAATCATGGTCTACTTGGATATTGGGTATGTTGTCATAAATGCGTAGCTTCCTCCCGTACAAGGTACCTCTAGGGAGTTGTATTACCTGTGTGGTGTTAAATAAATCATTTTATTTTAAACAAAATACGTATTTAGTAAGTGAAATAGGCAAAACTGATGTTTATTGTTTTATGACGTCAAAAAAGTAACTTTCCTAAATCGACACAAAAACACTAAAAAACTAATAAAAATAAAAGAGACAGAGTTTTATCTGTAATTTCACTGCCTGTATATGCATTTTGATTAAAATAAGTTGTTTGTTTTTGGTTATCATGAATTTTTATCAATATATCGACTTCAGTTCAAGATGGACGTATTCTTTGAACACCACCATATCTGTCAACAATCATTTTGAAATTTATCTATTAAATTTTTCATGTTTATTTACTCTTCTGTATGTCATTTTAAATCATAGAGCCAAAATAGAAGCCAACTGAGAAAATACTCTAATTTTTCTATCAATGATAAAGTTTACTTTATTCCGACCTGTAAGTTTTAAAAATTTACATTTACAGCCCTATTCAAATGGTAGTACGATTATATCTCACTTGAGGAAAATTTCGTATGAAGTTTCATTTCATATAATCAACTGCGTACATATATTCAGATTGTGCTCTAAATTACAAAGAATAATTTAGCAAGATTATAGTAGGTAGCTCTTTACGTCGTCGGCAAATAGTAAGGTGCCATCTATGATGTAAATATTTTATATCTGGTGGTAGTTTGTTGCATTGAAGCCGGCGTTTTGTGAACATATTTATGTGTTATACGAAATATGTAAAATTTCCCTCTGCAATAATTAATAAGCACATGTTGTGGACATAATGCGCTGAATAACTGTTTGTAGTTTCATTTAGTTTAGCCCAGGCAGCAAATTTAAATATTTTCTGTTAGTTATAATAATAATAAACAGGTTTATTTATACAAAACCTTGTACGTATATGTCAATATAAACAAACTGTTCACAAAAAAGGAAATATTAATTTAAAGTAAAAACTTCAATCACTGTTCCAAAGTTCGCAGAAGTACTAGTTAATTTAATACATGTCAAAACAAAATGATTTTTTAACATAACCATAGGATTTATGACAGTTTTCACTTTGCAGGAAACTTAATTTCGATTAGACTACTTTTAAGATTTTCTGGCAATGAACTGCTATTGTGTAAATATATTTATGTTTTAAGATAACTTTAACATAGATTTATCCTTACAAAGTGTCAAAATGATACCTTCATTTTACGCAGTTGTAATAATAAGAATGTTATTACAATAATTATTGCACCAACCTATATAAAGTTGGATAAAATGTGCACTTTCTAGGAAACCTATACTTTCAACATTGTAGGAATTTCCTCGGGCAAATAAATAAATATGTGCGGAAATCAGTGGTAGGCTAGGTGCCAAAAATAGATAAGTAAATAGATAAATAAGATTTTATTGAAACATTTCTTGTGTTTATATTTTTAAATTAATATATTCAATAACATGGTATGGTAGTTCATACTTCACAGGACAGTATATATCAAATTGATATCAAAGTGATACATTTTCTGAAAATATTTTTATGTATAAGCATTTGATATCAGTACTGTACAAAAACAAATTAAATATGTTTGTTTGTATATTAATCATACACTAACAGTATTCTAAAGATTTAATACTGAGTTTAGAAATGTGTATAATTCTGATATATATTCTGAAATATTGTATACTTTATTTAAATATATACTCTTATCATAGCTTCCTTTCACATTGATTAACTTAACATTAACAGCATGCTAATACAACACTCTTATGCCTAAAATAACACTGTGGTGGAGGAACTACATATTTTGAAACAACGCACATGCATCCAATAACTAAGTATGTTGGATTAATTTCAGCTCTGGTTTTTTGGTCGGATCGAACCGGGGACTCTTGGATGAAAGGCAGGTATCCTTACAGCTCGACTATGGAGATTAATCAAATACGAGATTCTTTCTATATTTCATTACAGGGACAACCTCCATACCCTGATTTAGAGTTATATAAATAGTATATTATAAGGAGTTATTAAGGCGCGCTGAAATCGGAATCATTATCAACTTAATAGTATGTTAATAGTATAGAATTTGGCGGGATACGAAATCAGTGTTAGGTTATGGAGGCGATGCTATTTAGTATCTCATGGTGTTCAAAGTTGCTATGGATAAAAATCCATAGACATATATTTTAAAGAATGACCCAAGAAGTGAATCAGTAAAATAAAAATCGACGATATATAAATATTTAAATGTGTTAAACGTGCGACTATATCTACAATCGCATCCCAGATTAATTGAACCTGATGCTTAAGTTGCTACAAATTCAAGGGATATTGAGATCAACGACCCAGTGGTCGGCTCCACACATTTGATTGGATATAGGGCTAGTAACGGGTGATCTTCCTGCCGAGGAAGAACTTTAACGTCAGATTTTTCTAGACACATTCTTCTTACATTAACAGTATGGTGTTACGTTTAACTATTTTGCCTAAGGAAAATAGGGGTGTTTAAGACAGGGTCAGAGATGTTTACCCCTAAAAGTATAATATCAAACGGGATTTATTATAGTGTGCCACTTGTAGGCAGTACGTAGCTCTTTGATATTAGGAGCCGGGAAAATTGGGTGTGAATTCGGGTGGTTATTATGGGTAAGTAAACCTCGCAGGGTAAGGTTAATGAGCAAATATTTAATGGCAGATCTAAATATTGTGCATCTTTGTATAAAAGATATCCAATATTTAACATATAATTATAAACACTAATAACATGCGTGCCTAGCTTCTTCGTATCGTATGCAGCAACCACCAGTGTAAGATTTTAAAAAAATGGGGCCACTATTTGAACACAAAAGAGAGGGATGGTAAACGTACCAGGTAATCAAATATTAGCAAAGCCTAACCTAATGGAAGATTAGGTATTCTGGAAGAATTGGTATAAAAGAAAAGAAACCTGTGTCCGGTAGAATCCGGGTAGATTCCGGGTAAGATCCGGGTAGGATCCTGGTAGAACCCTGAAATACCATATAGATGCGTTAAAAATACGAAACATCACAAACCTGATGAAATTATTTAATTATTTAATGATATTTACCTCCAAGAGAGGGTCATATGTCGACTTTGATGACTCGTCGAAAACGGCACTGTCGTACAGTGGTTAGACTATTAGGTATTTTAGTTTGACGGCAAATGCAAGTTATGAAAAGTTGATACTAAGCATGATTTCAAAAACTAGTATGAAATTACTTACATTTTCTTCTAAGGAGACGCCAACGCACCAAACTACTTAAAACCCTTTTAAAAAGAAGATATATTAATGATCCATGAACCCTAAAACGGTACACCAACAACTACGAGCACTAATAAATGATTATTCTGGTAAAATTCACTCTAACCCCGCAAGGAAATTTGTAATATTGTACTTACTACCAGAATGTAGTCGAACGTTAAGCAATCGCCACTTTTCCTGAACTATCAATCTCTGGAGGAACGTGCGCGACACCTATCCATATCGTATTTTGTAGGCCTAAACAGTATGTGATCCACACTACAACTTAAGCCAGTTTTACAACGTAACAGTTGGACGTTATCGTGTGGAACAATTGGATGTTCTAATAGACGTTTTTCGTTCTTCGTGGAATTTTATGAGCTCATCTCCAAGACGTCAACTACTCATGGGTGAAAACTATATGATTCTATTCTTCGTTCCAATTAGCTCTCTCATAACTCCATTGTAGTCGATGAGTTCAATGGCGTAATGTTAAATTAGATCTGATTCCAAAAGGTTAAATTATTCGCTGATTGATTGCATCCTGAAGCACTTAATCAACTCTTCTAAATGACGTCGATGTGGTCATTCAGTCTTAGAGCAGTACTTCTAATCAGACAACCCTCTCATTGTTCTTCTAATGTGTATCTTGTGAAGCTGATGCCCATGTTCTTCCCAAGCACTCCAACATCTCATACTTCCTGCTTCATATAGTCTACAACTATCTGACCTTCAAAATCATTCGCAATCAGTTATATAAAACTTTGAATTCTAGAATTTTAAAAAGATATTATTTTAAAAATAATAAAAAGCATATTTAGCCTGAAATTTTGCATTGAACTTTTGCCATGAAAATGAGAAACAGAACGCGAAATTTTAATTAAAATAGTTTAATATTGAATATTACATTACTCATACACCGTGTATATACAGAAATATCATTCCATGAATACAATTTTGTTTTGTATATATTTTGCATCCCTAGTATTCATTTGTTATTCCATTTCAATAACTATTTCTCGGGAAGTTGCAAATGGATAGAATATAGAATACAGTATCATTGTCGATTATGATTAATTTGAACATAGTTCCGTACCAAATTGAATTTTAAAGCTTATGATTGGTATAATTTTGCACTAATGGGACATTTATAATACGCTGAAGGGATAGTAATATCTGTCTATATGGAAATTATTACAAATTAAAGACGGCTCAACTGTAGCTCTCAATTTCGTAATAATTATAACGATACAGTACACTAATAGGGACACTACATGTGTCTCTACTTCTAAAGAAAACTGAAGGATTCTTTTCAACAGTAATTATGTTTTAAAAATGTAGTTTTTTTGGGAACAGATTCAATTCTTAACCATTTTTCAACAAAGTTATAGGCAGCAAAAGGCAAATTATTAATAACTATAGCATGAAAATTAGTAAACTGGAACGCTTGACCTAATTGCCATATTTTAATATATACATTCCTTAAAGTGTCCTCAGAATCCGACACTATTCAGTGTGTCCGTAGTACGGAATAAATTCATTATTTCTGAAACCAAAAATATTTTAAAAAAATCCTCGGACATTTCGATTTTTAATTTCAATTGCACACCTTATCCTTTATGTTTTTTTAGTTATAACGTCATCATTGTTTCCGATATGACGTCATCGATATTTATTTTAAAGGAACACTATATAATTTCTCCATTTTTGAATTCTGAATCAAAGCTGATTCCAAAAATGTATCACACTTAGGGTCTAAAATTGATAAGTTGCAAAATACGGCATTTCGAATATAACAATTGACTAATTTGTCATGTTTTGTTTGAACAAATAATAGTCACTAAAACTTGTAGCTGACAGCTACACGATGAATAAAGTGTTGTTGTACCTTGTTTATTGTTTCCTGAAAAATGTTGTATATTTCTGTTCTAATTATCTCTTTTAATTCGACAATGTTTTCCGGTTTGGTTTTATAAACTTTTTTAGATGGCCTCACACAAATAATCTAATGGATTGAGGTCCGGTGAACTTGGTGGTCATTCGATGGGTCCACGTCTACCAATCCACCTGTTCAGAAATATATGGTCAAGATACCTTTGAACGTCTGCTGCATGATGGGGAGGCGCAATATCCTATTGATACCTCAGACTTTCGTCAACATTTTCAGGATTAATTCTACTGGAGAATAAATTTAATAACGTTGGGATGAAATAGCCCATTAAAAATTGGAGATATGCCGGTCTGTTTACAGTTCCATCGGAAAAATAGGGTCTAATGGTTCTATTATACATTCCCACCTCCCACATTTACATTTTGTGTATACTGTGTGTACTGTTCTCGCATACAGCGAGGGTTTTCCATTGCCCAGTATCTACAATTCTGGCGATTCATTTCACTATTTAATTTGAAAGTGCATTCAGCGGAGAAAATAAAATTTTTTATCAGAAGAGGATCACCATTGCACATATTCGTCATTGTTTCACAAAATAGTATCCTCCGGTCTGGATTATCATTACTTAGTTCTTGCATAAGCTGAATTCTAGGGGACGTCATTTTTCTAATTTTAATACTGTATATACTGACGTTTTAGTAATGTCAAAATCGCGACTAACCTGGCGAACGCTGGTATGTGAATATTCTTCAACGGCCAGTAAAATATTTAATTTTGCATCCTCGTCAACACCAAGGCGACCTGTTTTGGGTAAATCTCCCACCACCGTACCAGTCTTTCTAATTTTTTTTTTCAATTTTGCTCGCTGTCGATTGAGTTATGGGTGTCTCTGGATATTTAGTATTAAATAAATTACATACTCTTGTTGAGTTCGCATCCTATCACCATACCAAATCATCGTAAGAATTTCAATTCTGTGCTTTACAAAAATGGAGACATATAGGGTGTTCCATTTAAAAAAATATCAATGACATCATAACGGAAACAGTGATGACGTCATAACCAAAAAAAAAAAAAAAAGAGGTGCACAGTTGAAATTAAAAAATCGACTTGTCCGGGGATTTTTTTCTAAATATTTTTGGTTTAAGAAATGATGAACTTATTCCGGGTACGGACATACTGTATATCAATAAATTGCCCACAGCTATTAAATATAAACCTCAATAGTTTTATGAATTTTCTATTGCCATCAAAATCGCTTAAAAGAATGCAAATAATTATGAAGTATTAAAAAATGTCAATTACTTAAATTTATAAAACCAGTAGCCACGAGGGTCTACGTAATATTCGATCGAAAATGATATAGCACGAATAAAAGTAAATTGAACATTATTAATTCAAATGACGGGCATGCCAAGGTCATCTTTAAAGCATTTATATTTAGATAAATCGTAGTTGAAGAAAAAGTAGACGTTGAGTTCATTGTATCTAAAAAATAATTAACATTTAACATGATTTATTATGTAACACCTTTTCTTTAGCTACCGTAGTCACCAAGGCCAAATTAAAATTAAAAGTAAAAATGGTTAAATTTTCTCTCGCAGATGATCCTCAGTGCAATTATTTTATTACATTCAGGATTTTTTATTTTGAACTCACTTATACAGGATCTCTTTAAGTGGGTGACTCAAAATATCGTGCTTAATATATATAGCTCAGTCCCTAGAGAAAAAGTAACGGGAAAAGCTGGGATAAAATAATCCCTGCGTGTAATTTTCCACAGAACTGTCAGGATTTCCCAATTTTACAAGGAAAAATAGATAAACAGATAACTTTTTAACACCTTTCATTTTAAGAGACAAGCTACAAGAGTCGCTTTTCACAAAGAACTAATCGCGCCTCTAGTTTTATTTCTTATTCTCAACCAGTGCGTACTGATGTCATCCTTTGTTAAAATCAGCTCAATGTTTTATAAACTATTACATTTGTTTCAGTTCGGCATCTACACTGATATTAAATAAGTCTCTATTAACGTCTCACAAAAAAGTCCGTAACAGAAGTAGGTTTTTGGTACTAGAAAAGTATAAAAAAAGTTCTCAAGGTTACCGTGGTTGCACACAAAACAAAATGGCGTCAAATTGCCAAAAATTGTTTTTTTTTAAATAACTTTTAAAACACGCAAAATAGAAAAACTTCGCGGATGTGAAAATTAAAGAGCACAAAATTCTGTACAAAAAAATATTCTTCTACATAAAAAATTTCGTATATTATTATGCAATCGTTTTCTGGAAAAGAAAGATTAAAATACTGGGTGCTGAGGATAGTTCTTCGGTATCAGTTGTAGGTCAGTAATCTGTTGAAATTGCTGACAATTATTAGTGATCTTTAGATAGTCGAATTCATATCCGTAGGTTATTTCGTCCAATATATGATAAATTTTTAGTTATTAACCATTTTTAGCACATTTTCTAACTAATTTTTGAAAATATGTCAATCACTGTTCATCGATGCGTATTTAGTGGAAGAATCAAAAAAGTATTTACTTATTTAACTTATATTCTTTACAATAAATAGAGTAGAAAGGTTTAAAAAAATAAAACACATGAATCTGTAAAAATGTTTTATTTAAAAAAAAAAATCTAAAATACAAGTGTAATGACAATTTATTGTGGATAATGTTTATACAAACTTCTATTCCTAAATTTGTTTCTTATTTTTCGTCTACTTCATCCAAAATAATTTAAAAATTAGTGCATCCTTCAATCTGAGGGTTTGGCCAGGCTCACGAGCGATTTGTCGAGAACGAAAAATCGTGGATGATATTGCAACAAAAAATATTTCAAACACATTACAACAAATTAAAGCAGCTTTACTGACACAAAACATTAGCGATAAGTCGCTTAGCGAGAAAACGTATCTCTCTAGATTCAAAGTTGATTGATTTCTGAGCGATTTTTAGTAAGTTCTGCTATTATAGCTTCGTGTTTTAAAGAAATTTTAATATCAGAAATTCTTTGTCAAGTCCCATACTTATCAAAAATATGATAAATAAGATGAAACTGAAATAACTATCTTATCTTTCATCTGTACCTATTAATTGGATCTACACCATACTGTCTTTTGCGCTTGAGAAAAAGTTGGGAAATAAATCGTTTTCTAAAAGAAGAACAATTCGATGTGTTCGTGACAGAGGTATCGTTTTAATAAATGTTAATCGCTTTGCGCTGAACAGGATGTCACTTTTCTTTCACTACATTGTCGTCCACGATTTATCGATCGCAACAAATCGCTGTCAGTCTGGCCGAACCCTAATAGAAATACAAACAGAACACAATATAACCTATCTTTTTTGGAATTGCAAACCTCCTGCAACCTGTCTTACGTTTGCAGAAAATATATCCAGCAATGATTTTGATGCCGGCAGATCAGATTTGTCATTTTATTAATTCAATGTAATGAGTCTTCATAAATAATTGCTACGCTACGTGACCAAATAGTTACCTCTAACAGCCTCGTCAAGTGGTTCCGTCAACAAAAATAGTTAAAACTATTCCTTAAATACATGCGTATGTGTAAAAATCCTCATCGGGTATTATAAAGATCCCAAAACCAAATTGTTACATTAATAAATATATTCCAAGATATAGATAGTTTAATAAAGTAGACTAATAAAATTTGAAAAAAATGTTTGATTTTGTTTTTCAATGCAAAACATAAATGTTACAGTTAAAAATCATGATAACGAAATCAGAACTCTTCCCCTTTAGAACGTTGGTTTACTCCTACTTGAGCGACAGGACGTTTCAGTTTAGAGTGAACAACACAGTGTCAACATGTCCTGAGGGGTCGGTGCTCGCATCAAAATTATTTAACTTGTTCGTCTCCGACTTTCCTATTTTCCCTAATAGGAAACTGGCCATGTATGACGATGAGTACGGCCATGTACAGTCACAGCTGGAGTGCTCAAGAGGCGTATCAGCTGTTAAAGGCTCACATAGCCCGTGCCATGGCGTATTATGACCTGTGGAAGATTATAGTGAACAAGGACATGTCGTAAGCGATGGAGTTCAGCAAAATTTTAAAAATAACAAAATACTGTCGCCGATTTCGATTAGGGGGTCCAAATTCCTATAAAAGAAACCATTAAGTATGTAGGGGTTCATTTAGATAAACGATTAACCTTTTCGACACACATAAATCAGTCGATAGAAAAGGTTTATGCCTTGTCAAGGAACATTTTTCCGCTACTTGCAAGGAACAGTAGACTGAGCAGGCTGAATAAGAAATTAATATACACGTGTATATTGAGGCTGGCTAACATACGCTGCTCCGGCGTGATGCAGCGCATCGGCGACAACTTTAAAGATATTTTCCGTTTTGGAAAATTAGTACTTACACCTCATCTGAGATTCAGATAGGTACTCCTTCTTAAGAGAGTTATACGAATGTTGTACCGACATAACTCCGCTTACGGACTATATCAAAGAGATTTCTCAAAAATTCTATCAATTAAAATTGGGTGATAGTCCGATAACAACCAACATTACAAAATTAGGAAGCATACCACGCCGTTTCACATTAAACACAAATTACCATTTCAGGCGTCACCCATTTTTACACAACCAATTTAGACCCTGCCCATTAGACCCGGCCATCAAAATTCAAAATTATTCTAAATTAATTTTTCTTTTTTTCCTATTTGTTATTTTGGTCAATTCAAAATTCTTTCTTCAAAATTTTTTATAGTTAATAATAAACATTATATTTTTAAAATCATAACAAGCTTTGTAATAATCAAAATTTTTTTTTAAGTAAAAATTAAGCGGAGCTCACATTCCCGCTTTGATTTTTGTTGTGTTTTTAGCGGGTTTTTACGCTAAGTGTTGTTGTGTTTTTATAGAAATCGGAGATGTATTTTATTGTTCAATGTTTTAATCTGAATCGGCCTAATCACCTCCCAGTCCCTCAAATTGCCACGGCGCACCTAAGCACGTGGATGTTTGGTTGGTCACGGGCATGAGTGTCTGGCGAGGACACTGTTGTATTTTTAATGTTAATATATTGTTTGAATTGATTTGAATTGAATTGGTGTTCCGCGCTTTGGCTCACTATCCCACAACATTGATTCTTTTTTTTTTAGGCGAAAAACGGCATGTGTGCAATTTTCTTTAATGGCATTTCTTGTGTAGAATTATGTGTTTTTTAATGTTCACCTCTACGATTTTTTCTGTATTGCACGTGTTTTGAAAGCTATTTCCAAAAACCAAATTTTTTGGAGTTGGACGCCATTTTATTTTACGTTGCAACCACAGTAGTCTTGAGAACTTTTTTACACTTTTCTACTAGCAAAGACCTATTTTATGCAAAATTTCACATACGGATTATTTCATCTCAGCTCAAAATCGCTGGGGACTAGGCTAATAGAAAAAGAGCATTATTGTGTGGCAGAACAGGCCCATGGAATGTTTATTTCTCAGTTGCTACATCTGGCAAATGTCGCAGGGAATGATTGTTGCTGTGTGTGTATGTGTGTGTCAGTCCTGATTAAGTGGTGGAATAACAATGAGCTAAACTCCGCTAGGACTCATTTCGGCAGCAAAGTTGCAACTATTTGAAGATAACAAATGAACTTTAATTATTCTTATCAGTATAGTATTTACTTAATATATTACATACACATTATACAGTGCGGCTGAGAAATGCCCCCCCCCCCCCTGTTATTTTTTTAACTAATTAAGTTAGAGAAATCAAAGTCAGAACACTTCAATGACTATATATGTAAATGATATCTTTTGGTGCAGATGTGATTGTTATAACAGTCAATATTATAGCGTCTGTGCGCCGCGCCGTTTTGATTTATTTTATACAGCCTATTAGAAATCTACTCCTGGGGTCTTACCGAATGGCCAGCCTGACCATCTGATCTGACACCATCGGTCTTCTTTTTTGTTTTATTATCTGAAGCAAAGAGTGCACGAGACTGCCTAAATCCATTTTGGATTTTTCTCAGAGGATCACAAATGTTTGTCAAAGTATCAAAAAAAATGTTTTTTTTAAAATGTTTCCTTAACACCAATACTATTCAAAATGTGCAAGAGGAGGTCTCTAACAGATTTCTTTTACTGCCTGGAAGTACAAGGAGCCCATTTTGATAGCCTGCTGAATTGAGATGGCAAGTAATTTTTGTCCTATTAATTTTATTTGATTTCAAGGATCCAAATTTTGACATGGTCATTTTGGTCTAGGTGTGTATGAAAATACGAAATTTTAGGATGAGATGCTACTACTCACCTATTAAATGATGTTTCGCATGATCATTAAAAAAATGGCGTCCAACAGCCATGTTGTCTTTTACGACAATCATGTCTACACCCAGAGATAGTATTTATGTGTATAGTCAGTGAAGTGTTACGAGTTTCATCTCTTAATGTATTAAAAGAATAATTGATTTATAAAACAAACTGGTTAAAAAGAAATTTAGGAAATAATAAATAATAAATAATCCTACGAGGTAATTATATAAATAAATTTTTTTCTTATTTTTTTTCTTATATAGTAATACACATAGGTAAAACATTTTATGTTTATGTGCCTAATGTAAGTAGCATACATTTAAAGAATATACACAGACATGATAAAAAAATTATTGATTGCACCACTTCTACACAGTAAGTTCCGTTTGCCGCAATTTATTCAGTATCCAGTGTTGCTAGAATTTTATCTATAAGTCAGGTTTTAACAGTAAGAAAATAAATTGACACACAATTGAAGTAAAGTAATATTCTGATGGCTGAAATAATAATATTTATGTACTTTTGGCTTTCGATTAATAACTGAAAATTACCTTCGATTGTAAAAGTTATTATTTGGTCACTTCGACTCGTTCATTCATTTTCAATCACTCATGAATGTAACAGTTCTTCAAATTGAAGGGTGGTTTATTTTATACGAAAGGCGATCCGTTGACGAAATGTAGGAGGCCTTAAGATTTTTGAAATTTCTTGAAACCTTGTAAATGTTTTTATGTGGTTTCAGAGATTTGAATGGATTTTAAGAAAATATTTGAGATTTCTACAGCATCATCCAACAAGTACGCACCATATAAGATAATTGTTATATTTGATTTGGGATAGATCGGTTGGGGCAATGATTTCTGCTTGTCATAAGACTAGAAACCGATGCTAATTACTTGTGGATCAGAACTTCCTCACCTTAGTAAAACTCAACGTGTGGTGGAGTTTATAATAAAAGTAATTTTCAACATTTCAAAAAAGTCACATTTTTTGACGTTTCAAAAAAGTCACATTTTGATGTTTTAAAAAAGTCACTTTGACGTTTCAAAAAAGTGACATTTTTTGACGTTTCAAAAATTGGGACCGATTTTGCTCATCAACGAAGTCAATCTTTTCCTTGACCTCTAGAATGTGTGTACCAAATTTGAAAGTTTTATCTCAAAAACTGTGGCTGCTATCGCGAACCAGACAGACAGACACAAAGACAGAAATTTTTATCTGTCTGAAACTTTGTGTATCGTCATAATTCGTCGAGATTCGTCTAGAAATACAATAAAAATATATGTCAAATATTAATTGTCATATCGCATCAGTTATGGCCAGAATATCATACCACTTTTAAACATTCGCCAAAAACTCACTTATTAGATTGAAATATTTTTGTATAATGCTGTGTATGTATAATATTCTTTCTATTAGTAACTGAGTTGTCCCGGTTCACCCTGCCACCCGTTGGCAAAAAGTTAAAGTTTCAATCGCGATAAATTAGGAAATTTGAAGTTTTAGCTATTACTGTCTTTACGCATAATAAAAAAAATTATATTGTAAGATATTTAAATTGAAAAAAATAAACCAAATAAAACTGAATTTAAACTTTACGGAAAATGATCACTCGAATTGAAATTTTAATATCCAGGTAGAAAAATATATTTTAATTTTCATTCATTTTATAATTTAACTTTCATGAATTTTCAGAATCAACATTGAAAATCTTGAAAAAAATATATACAAATTTATAAAAGTTTATTATTGATAATATGATAATATAGCAATCGAAATGTATGTTTCTGGAAACTGAAGTCTAATAAACTTCCCTATTGAAGATCACGAAATACATAATTTAAAAAAATTGTTTTAAATACAAAAAATATAATAATCTCGAGGGTAACACTCATATATTTCACTAAATTTTATTGAAATTGAAAATGGGACTAGTAGCCTGAAAGCATAACTAAAAATTTAATAAGAATTTAATTCTAGGACACATTTCATTTTTTTTAATCATATCTAATAAAATATAATGTAAACTATATTTTAACATGGACTATTTAAATTCTTAGATATTTTAATAGAGAAGTTCATTTAACAGGAAGCAATGATGGTCCACCCAAAGTTTTAAGCATTTTTTTCAGGCTCAGAGTGCTTTTTTGTGGAAGTAAAGCACAAGAATATGCGATATACTGATTTATTATATTATCCCAATAAGAAGATATGGTTGTCTAAACGTTTAGATGACGTTAATTAACGTTTGTGTAACGTTAATTAACGTTATATAAACGTTTAAACAACAAAGTGTTCTCATTGGATAATGTCCTCAAAGAAAGGTTTTCGACTTAACGCTAATTATTCTAATTTTCTTGTGTAAATATACCTCGATATATATAAAGGAAAAAAAAATACCAATCATAAAGACAAATGTCCACTGATATGGTGCATTTTCCAGCTCAGAATGGAAACTCTGTCGTTGTATCTATTTTATGCTAAACTGCGGAAATGAACGATGTTCGTCTTCAAAATTTAAACATATTTTTCAAAAAAATTTTTTTGGTTGTAGGGACCCAGTGAGAACAATGTAGTTGTCGGAACGTTTATGTTACATATATAATTAACGTTTGTATAACGTTAATTAATGTTATATAAACGTTTAAACAACAATATATTCCCATTAGGTATGATTATACAGTTTTTAACCGAGATTTCAAGATTAGAATGAAACTTCATTGTGATTTCATAGATATCAAGATTTTAGGATAACTGCAATGATTGCAACTAATTTATTAGATTTTAAGGATTTCCAAAGAGACTTCTAGTAAGATTTCAAGTCAAGGGTACACGGATTAATATTTCTTATGTACATATAAGTAGAATTTGATATTTTGAGAAAATTCTAAAAATTTTTGATAATTGATTTGCGAAGTTCTTATTAACTCGTAACATAATTTTAATAGGGCAAAAGTAAATATTTTTATAGTACTGATAATATTATTTAACTTTGCTTTTATTGTTTCAGGTGAGTCATCTACAAAATAATATCTTCAACATCCGCTAGTGAGTATAAAAACGTTTCTCAATTTACTGGCTATTCCAAGATAAACAGTATACTAAGTGTAATAATTTATTAAATATTCCACCATAAATGTTTATACAGGGTGATTAATAAATAAACCGAAGAAGAAAATCCATAATGGGGCTCAATATAATAACTTTCCAAAATATGATAAAAATCGGACCGCTAGATTTCGAGAAAAAACTTAAAGTTTGAAATGTAAAAACCATACCCGCTTATGGTTTATTAAAACGAATTTTAATGTCATAATTTAACTGATTGATATCAATGACAAAACCTTTTTTATGTAGCAAAAAATCATATCTGTGTAATTATGCAATTGTAAATTAGGCGTATTTCTCCTCAGTAATTAGATTAGATTAGATTAGATTAGATTAGATTCTTTATTGATTCTTTATGCCAATTACAAGACAATGGATAGAATAAGTCAATAAGTGGTAAATTACAATTACACAAGAGATAAAAAACTTCTATAGGACAAAAAACAACAAAGTGTAAATAATGTGGTCAATAAAAAAAATATAAACATATACACATATATACACATACATACATACACACATATACACATATATACATACATATACATACACATATAATATATATACACATATATACACATATACACACATATATAAAAAAAATCTCAATATAATGTTTGTGACAAAAACGAGAATATACTATACTTTAAAGTATTCATTTAATTTATATAAACATTTATTTAATAAATATATTTTTAAACGTTTCTTAAATAGCATTATGGAGTTGCACTCTTTGATTTCTGTAGGTAAGTAATTGTAGACTTTGAGGCCCAGACTATTTGGTGAGTTTAATGTGATACTTAAGCTATGAAATGGTATATGGAAATGATTTTTTTGCCTCGTGTTAATATTATGGACCTCTTTATTTGGTATGAATTTGTTCTTATTATTAAATACATATAAGCACAGTTCATATATAAAAAGAGACGGCAGTGTCAATATTCCGTACTCCTTAAAATGATTCTTACATGAATCTGTATTTGATAAGCCTGCCATACATCTTATAACACGCTTTTGGGCTATAAACACATTATGTGATAACGTGGATCCACCCCAAAAGCATACTCCATATCTTAGCCGTGAGTCAACTTCCGCATAGTATAATTTTTTTAATTGATCAATATTTAGCACTGATTTGATACTTCTAAATTGATAAATCATGGAATTTATTTTAGAAATAATGTTTCCACAATGTGTTTTCCACGTAAGACATTCATCCACGTATAAACCTAAAAATTTTACATTTTTATTATTAGGAATTATTTTGTTGCCTATTTGCATGCTCGGAGTATTACATATTTTTTGTCTATTGTGCAATCTTAGGGCCAGAGTTTTATCTATATTAAAGTGAAGACAGTTCTGGCAAAACCATTCATTTAAGTTCTGTAATATGGTATTACATTTGATTTTTAACGAATCTTCATTTTTATCTGACATAATTATTGATGTATCGTCAGCGTATATGGTAAAACATGCTGAGGTTGTCAAAGCAACAAGATCATTCATATAGATCATAAAGAGCACAGGGCCGAGAATTGATCCTTGCGGCACGCCTCTATTAACTTCCACGTATTCCGAGTTAACATAGTCCACAGTAATAGCTTCATTATTAAGCAATGAAATGTATTGTTTCCGCTTATAGAGAAAACTCTCAATCCAGTTCAACGATATACCTCTTATGCCAATATATATATATAAAGTTTAGCGAGTAGTTTCTCGTGATCAACGCAGTCGAATGCCCTGCTGAGATCACAGAATATCCCAATAGGGCACTCGCCTACCTCAATATACATAAGTATTTATTCATAAAATGAATGGACAGCAGTGATTGTTGATTAACCAGATACAAATCCGTGTTGTCTATTTGATATTGTATTATTACTATTCAGGAAGCTTAATAGTCTATTTAAGAAGCAGTATTCAATAATTTTTGAGAATCCTGTAGGGATGGTTATTGGTCTATAATTTGCAATGGCTTGGGTGTCATTTTTTTTGTGTATGGGTATAACTTTACCTATTTTTAAATATTCTGGAAATAAACCGGTTGAAAATGATAAATTTACCAGATAAACTAAGGGTGGAGCTAATATACTCAGCATTCTTTTTAATAAAAAAACTGGTATTTCATCATATCCCGAAGACTGCTTATTTTTAAGTTTGGTGTTTAATAAATCACATAATTCCTTTTCTGTATATGGTTCCAAGAAAATTGTGTTTCGTTGTGGTATAACATTGTTAGCCATTGTATCTTTGTTACTATTATCCCTATTATTAATTGATACATTATCGATATTACCGGTTTGTTGATATTGTGTTGATGATAATTCAGGGGTAAACGTGAAACCACTATTTTATGAATTATTTGAAGTCAATTTTTAATTAAGTTTTCGTTAACCACTTTGTGAGTATTAATTCTATTGCTCTTTACAATTATTGTCTTGTTCTCTCAATCATGGAAACTTATACAAACGAAGAATTTACGAATATGCATGTCTTGTGTATACGTTCCTACGGGAATTCTGTACGTATAAAAATATGTACGTGGAATATCTAATAACACGGTATGGGACATTTACTTCGGCCATATCATGTTCAGCGTGTACAAGCTCAATAGTTTCTTCAGAATTCTGCTCTTGATCCGAACTTTGAAAACGTTATATTCTACATTGATGGGGTAGGTTTTAAGAGAGACGCTATCGTCAACTCTCACAATACAGATGTTTGGGCCGATGAAAACTCGTATGCGTTTGTTGAATCCCACAGCAGTAATTCAGTGTGCATGTTTGGGCCGATGTTGTTGCTGATAATTTTTTGTAACACAAAGATTGAATGGACAATCCTACTTTGCATTCTTGCAAAACAATTTACCTGAATTGTTTGAGAATATACCGGATATAAAAAAAATCAGTTGTGGTTCATGCACCATGGCGCTCCACTATACTTTAACTACATTGTAAGAACTCATCTGACCAACGTGTATGGGCATAGATGGATTGGAAGAGGTGGGCCACAACTCTGGCCAGCCCGTTCGTCAGATTTAAATCCCCTAGTCTTTCTTGTACGGGGACTTCTAAAATTGACTATTTACGCAAGCTTGTTCCAGACACTGATAATTTACGATAATGAATTATAAATGACTTAAACAAATTAGAAATACCCCTGGGATTCTCGAATGGGTTAGGTGATTGATGGACTCAAGAGGTCGAAGTGGGAGGACGCCATTTTGAACATTTTCTTTGAATACATTTAAATTAAAATTCAATATAGTATCCTAGTACTAAAAAATAATACCAACTTTCATTAAACTTTGGTCACATCTAATTCTTCTGAACAACTTTTCCAAATAAAAGCTTTTGAATGGGGCAAATGTGTTTATTCTTAAAATGTGAGCCTTTAGACACTCTTTTACTGACAAAAAAATTCTTTACAGGTGATACAACCTACCCGGTTAAGATGCAAGTCTGTATACTTCTCGATCAATGAGTAATACTATCTCGCAAAGTTTAAATTATTCATAAGTTCCCTGACACGTGTAATTATTAAAAAAAAAATGTTAAACATTAGTAGACTAGAAATTAATTGCAGTTTAAGTTACCACACTGTACTAAACTGTGGAATTTTAAACTCCAGCCTGCCTCAGAAAGTTTTACTGATTTGAATAAGGTTTCTAGGGAAAAGACGTAATTTTGTATATATCTGTATATATTAAATTTAATTTCGCGCCAGATTTTGTGAAATAAATATAATTAGACATTAAGCCGAATACCAGTTTTGCATTTCATAAATATGACTATAATTGCTATTTCAACGAAACCCTTTGGGCAAAATTCATCATAAATGCGCCAATCCGTAAAACATCAACCAGTTTTATTTAATCTGTGAATAAAAGCTTGACGTAATTAAATTGGAAAGGAGTACCCAGGAATAATTCCACAGTTAAAAATGGCTAAAATCTAGCTTTGTTAAAACTGTTGTAATATTTAAATCAAGATTAGATTATAAAACCTTTAGAGAAGCCTCGGTAATATCCGCCAATTTGTAAGCCATAAACCCAGTTGAAACTCGAGCTAGATTTAGCTTTATACGAATAAGATTTTCTAGAGTACAATATAACCCAATTAAAGGAAATTTACTTTATATGTTTCCTTATTACCTTTAGAAAATAAAAAGATTTGTTTAACAATATAAGATATTGTTGTACCGATCCGACCTATGTCAAAATGTTATTATAATGGAAAAGAAGATCATCAAAATCGCAGTAACTTATTGCAAATTATGAATTTCTAGAGCGAGGAATTTTTTGAAAAAAGAGAAACAATTCTTTTCATTTTTTTTTAAATAAACATTGTTTATGGTTACGAATCGCTAAATTTTTTTGTATTATTGTCCTGGAAATTTTTTTAGAATGACCAATTTAAAATTATTTATTAACCAAAAACGTATTACAAGTGATATAAATAAATATAAAAGTCGATTTATCTGGACTGTCTTTTATAAAAAAAAAATAAGAAGTTAGTGAAAGAAATGTAGAATTACAAAAAAATGTTAAAAAAAAACACGAAATTTATTAGTTTGTATTTAAACTGGGAAGTTTCACTTTTGCTGTGTGAGTTAAAATAGTTAAATAATACAATATGCCCCTATTAAATGAAGAAGGAAGGATCAAAATTTTAATTATCGTAGAATATGGCGATAGAAATAAGATACAAGAAGGTTGCACTTTGTTTAATGAACTTTATATCAACAGAGCTCCTATTACATAATATTATATTCTATAAGTATGGTAGTGAAGAAGTTTATTCAAATAGAAACTGGTATATATGTCCTAAAAACTAGACTACCAAAATCAGCGATAGGCGGATATTTTGTTTCATTAGAAGAAGCGACAACATGCAGTAGATCTTGAAATAGACTCGGAATCAGAAGTCTGAAAAAACAAAAAAATCTGACCTAATAAGATGTATCTAGTCCAACAATTAAACGAGGATTATTTCGAGAGATTAAAATTTTATGATCTAATTTTGTAAGGTTCTAGTAATAATGACAATTTTTGTCGTAAATAACGTATCAGTACAATTGTCGATAATGATTGAGAAATAATCCACACTGGATAGAATAGATATACATACTGCATTCGCAGAAGGGAAATATTTGCGGAGGTATTATTGGACGTCATATAATTGCATTGGGCCGTTCTTTATAGATATTCCTATTATATAGAACTTTTACAAAGCAACATCTGAATGCCTATGCCCTAATGGGAATAATTTGATTCAAAAGGGGAGGTTTCTTCAAAGTGATACTTTTCCACAATATGGGGTAAGTGAAGGATTATTTAAATTATGTACTTGCCGATAGATAGATCGATAGAAGGGGATCAAGAATGGCCTGCTAGGTCTCCCGATCTAACAACTCTCGGTTTCTTTTATTGGGACATCATGGGATAAGTAAAGAATACATGAAGAGGCCAAAACATTTTTAGGATTAGAAGGCTCGAATAGGAGCTCTACACATCCCTAAATAATTTCGTAAATTTTCAAGATCGACTGGTACATTACCAGGAGATGCCAATTTTGAGAATTTATTGTAAATTTAAGTTACCCTATTTGTTTTGTGTGGAGTAATGTATAATTTCATATAATAAATGTAAAATGTTAAAAAAAATTATAAAAAATTGTCATAGCAATAAGATAAAGCCTTGAAAAAAAATCAAGATCACATAAATATCCGCTGTAATTAGTCAAACACCTTTCTGTTTAATATAGAGACTTCCGTCTTAAGAAGATATTTTTTATTTCATTTTTAATTCGGTTGCCTACTTAGGCTGCTCTCCATTAGATAGCGTCACAATTATTTATATTTTTAAATTAATGGGTGTAAGGTCGGCAGAAAGGAGAAAACCAAATTTTAATTAGTCAGCGTTTCCTGCATTTTGACACAACCTCACGACTATTTAGATTAAGTTTTCTTTGTAAAAGTGTATAAAATTCAAACATAAACATTAACAACAATTAACAACAAGTAAATACGGTTAAAAATGGTAATACGAAGAAACACCATTGACTAGAAAGAAAAGTACGAGATACATTACTATTATTTGTAAGTTAATGGCATATTACGAAGGAGTAGAAGGGCCAACAACTTTTTTTTTCTAGATACGTTGAATGGCCACTTTGAAGTGACAATTGTCACTTCGAAATAACAAATCACATTTTGAAGTGAGAATTATCACTTCGAAGTGGCAGTTGTCACTTTGAAGTGGCAGTTGTCACTTTGAAGCGGCAATTGTCACTTTGAAGTGAGAATTGTCAATATTTGATGGCTGTGTCGTTTAAATACTCGCTTGACTACATAATTGTAATAGTTATTTACGTAACATGACCGGAAAGTGATTATTTACTGGGCGAGCTGGCCTCAAGCCGTCCAAAAGTAACATAAGGGATCGGGAAAGATTTTACCGATCTCTTGTGTCACTTTACCAATTCCTTATGTCACTTTACCAGGTTAGATCAGTAAATCTGTATTTTTCACTCAAAAAATTGACCAAAAACAGTTAACTTTCTGGACGGTTGCATAAAACATATTTTTTTCTTGATTAATCGCAATATTCACACAGCGAATCAGTTTGTTAAACATTGTATTGATATAGGTTTTATTATATTGTGCTGAAGTAAGGCAACTGAAAGGGACAGAGTTTTTTTGCCAAAAAAAATTTATTCGTTTAATATTCAATTTAATACCAAGTGAAAGATGTAAACATGGTTTTAGAACAAATAAATTACTTACAACGCCATCAATTTATAAATGTCTATGCTTCGTAAAAAAATATTTACATCGTTTTAAAAAATTCTCATCTAATCATAGATATATTACGAGAAGCAGTGACTACCTAATACCATCCCATAATTCTACATTATTTGAGAAATCGCCAATTTATTTCTGTATTAAATTATATAGTTCTTTGCCGCTTGAATTAAAAAAATATTAACAATTTTAATTCATATAAGCTGCAAATCAAAGGTTTGTTAGTGGATGGTGCATTTTATACTGTTGGTGTCTTTTTAAATCTTGTAGATAGATCTATATTGACCTATAGCTACTTTTATGTTATGTATATGTAGATTCGTGTATAATGCGTGTATATATGCGTGTATATATGCGAATATATGTGCGAATATATACAATCTTTTTCTTTTTTTGCGAGAGACTTTCTCCTTCTGCGATATTTGTCATCTACCCGTTGTGCTATTTTAGAGTTAAAATATCTCCACCAACATCTACTAATAGAGTCATTGAAGTTTTCCTGAAACTGTGTCCTATATATTTGCGACATTTGGAAGTTTAAGATATTCAGCAGTTTTCTGTGGTACTTTGGATATACTATTCTTGCTAACCACTCGATTAATACATTTGCCTGATTTGAAACAAAAAAAAAACGCCTATGTTCAATTTTTGGACATAGACATATTTTATACAGATTTCTATGAAATTTGGACTACTGTTTGTTGTAGCCGTTATGGTGAATATACGTTATTTGTTTTTGAGTTAGGAATTTTCACTATTATAACGGATTCTTTATCTTCAATATCATCCACCGTCATTTTTAATCAGTTCATTACACCGACATACTTCTGAGTCCAATAACAAGGAATACCTACGACCGAAAAAGAGTGTAAAAAATTACATTAATTTACACAAGATATTTAAATATTTTACCTTCATTAATAAAAATAAATCGTCCGGTGCTTCAATTAAAAATTTATTTGCTTCCTCTCTTGTAAATATTTTACCTTTCTTTGGTTTTGTATCCTGCACTTTGACGGTTTAAAAACGATATCAATTTTGGATATTTAATATCAACATTATCGTGTAATTGTAGCATTGTGCGTAGCATTAAATATTTGGACTAAAGTGTTGAAGCTTTCAATAACTTTCCTTTTACTAAAAATCAGGCAAGTATAACATTTTCTGAATAATTTCTTACTTCGTTCTTTTGGGCCCCTTCTTTGTATTGCATATACTCTATATCTACCTTCGGATTTTTGTGGTAATAAGTTTAATGATGCATTCTTCGCTTCTTTCAAAATCTCAGGGGAGTATTTCTATTAATTAATAAATTAATTTTAACACATAAATAGCAATTTCAAATAGCTACTTTGGGTCTTATGTCTAATTGTCGTGTCTTTATCTAGCGTTTAATGTGCTGTCAGAGAATTATAGCATGATAAGGTATTTCTAATTAAATTCATTTCTATTAATTAGATATTTAAGTTGATTTTATAATATTGAAATGAAATTTGGTGTATATCTTTATTAGTAATAAAACAAGATAGATTTATTGGGATTCAAAATAAAACAAAGAAGGTTTAGTGCCATATCCCCCAAAAAAAAAAAAAAACAACTATGCAGCTACGGACACGTATGCAGCTACGGACACGTATTTTGGTTCTTATTCCTGACTTATCCCATCCTAGATCCAATTCCTTAGCTGCGATATTATTGATGAGGGGCAATAACTCGGAAACACGTGTCCGCAGCTGTTTAGTTGTTTTTTTTTGGGGGATATGGCACTAAACCTTCTTTGTTTTATTTTGAACCCCAATAAATCTATCTTGTTTTGTTTGTATGTGCCAGGTGGAAATGAGCAGTACACATAGAGCTCTGTGTGTTGACTGTGCTCATCGAGGCCCCATATGTGGCACATGGGAACATGAAGGCACTAATTGAGTACTGTGTACTGTACTTTCCAGCCTTATTTTAGTTCTTGTTCCTGATCTATCTCATCGTAGATCCAATTCCTTAGCTACGCTACGCTGATGAGAGACAATAACTTCGAAACACGTGTCCGTAGCTGCATAATTGTTTTTTTTGGGGGATATGGCACTAAACCTTCTTTGTTCTATTAGTAATATCTATATACAAATTTTATGATTACACAGGCACACAAAAAAAATTCTGTATTTTAAATCAATGTTTCTTTATGTATTTTCATGTGCTGAAACCGAATCTGGCCATTAAAATTACGGCTATTGCGTGAAATTTTAGCTAAAGGATATTTTTACCTACAGATACCGTAAAAATTAAGAAGTATATTTATTTGGGTAAAAGCCCACATAGGTTTAAAAAATAATGAAATTGTTGACGCCTTAGTAAAAGAAAGCATTAACACAGGATTTTCATATGAACCAAAATTATGTCTCACTGATGCTTTCTCAGTTACAAGAACGAATTTAAAAAAACAAATGGAAACAATTATGGCATGATTTCTGTTCCTCTAGTCAAACAAGATATACTCTTATACATCCTGATCTTCCCACTAAGTTCTGACACGATGGTTATGATTTTCTACGAAAATATGTTACATCAGTAAATCGTATGAAATTTGGTCATGCTCGATACCCAGCACACCTATACAAAATAAAAAGTATTGCCCTCTGATATTTGTGAAACATGTAACACGAAAGGAGACCTTGATCATATTTTCTTTGAATGCACGAAAAAGAAAGCAACTAGCAACACATTGTATAACAATCTTATGAATTGCAATATTCAGTCTCCGTTTAATATACTTTCTCTACTCAGTCTCAATAGTAAAACAGTGTTTGACTGCGTTATCAGTTTTTTAGTTGAAACAGAAATGTTACTTTGGAAAATTATTCAGCATAGTTTAGTTTTGTATCCTTTGTTGTTTCCCTGTGTCTTTAAATCTTTATACTAAAGTGGTTCTCTAAAACTGTTTGTTATAATAAAAACAATGTCCTGATAGACCCCAGGACCTGAAACGTGTGTCCTTGTTTTTTCCCTCGCCTGTCTTCAAATATATGTTTTTTTCTTTCTTTTTGTATAGGTTAGACGTAGGTAAAACTCTATATCACCATGTTGTATCTGGCTATATGGCTAATGGCCTAATGCAAAAAAAAACCTTTCTTTAAACAAAAAAATTACAATTTTGATAGATAATTTTTTTTTACCTAAATCATCGTAATATACGTTTCCAATTATTGCAGGAAATTACTAAATTCCAAAATTTCTAAATAAAAAATTTTTAATTGTAAAACTTACTACTACTTACTACGTTTTTGAGGGTGCCCAACATGACTTTGACGGTTATTGTCAAAGTACTATTGAAATCTACAGATATATAATTACGATAACCAAGTCATATTTACTGATTTCGATAAAGAAATTAATGAAAGTTTTTTGCATGCCACTCAAACTAAAATTTCGAATGTGAGAATTGGCAGCTTAACAGTTAGCAGCTGCCAAAAAAGTCAATTTTGACGTAAATTTTGAAAACGTTGGTAGTGACAGGTTTACACATAGGATATGCTTTTCTTCCAAATTTTGGAGTTTTGCAATTTGTGGTTTGACAGTTGGCAGCTGCCAAAAAGGCTATCTTGATATCAAAATCATAGTTAGCACCTCGAAAACGTTGATAGTGATATAGTTTTACACACAGAAGAAGCTTTTCTTACAAATTTTGGAATTTTACAATTTGCGGTTTGACAGTTGGCAGCTGCCAAAAAGGCTGTTTTGATGTCAATCATATTTAACACCCTAGAAAACATTTTTAGTGATACGGTTTTACACACAGAAGAAGCTTTTCTTAGAAATTTTGGAATCTTACAATTTGCGGTTTGACAGTTGGCAGCTGCCAAAAAAGGCTATTTTGATATCAAAATCCTTTTTAGCATCTTCGCAAACGTTGATAGTGATATTGTTTTACACATAGAAGAAGCTTTTCTTACAAATTATGTAATTTTGCAATTTGCGGTTTGACAGTTGGCAACTGCCAAAAAGGCTACTTTGATTCAAAATCATATTTAGTATCCATGGAAACGTAGATTACGATGATTTAGGCAAAGAATTGTCTAACAGAAGAGTAATTTTTTTATTCTAAAAAGGTGATTTTTACGATATCTGTAGCTAAAAATGTCCCGTAGTAAAAAATCTACGCAATGTCGATTGCGTAATATTTATGGTCAGATTCGGTTTCACATAAAAATACATAAGGAAACATGGTTTTGATTTAAAGGACAATTTTTTTTGTGTGCCTGTTTATGCACGAATTACAGGTTTCCGACCCGGTCCAACGGACTTTGCACTGATATTTATGTATGAGGGAAGAAAAGCTGGACTTTCCTCCTCCACATGAGGGAGGAAAGTGTGTATTTTCCATTAAGGTAGGAGAAAGAATATTTTTACTTCCTCAACCCTCAGTGAGGAAGTTATGTATTTGTGAAAAAAATTTTGAAAATTTTTATTGCATTTCTGGACGAATCTCGACGAATTATGACGATACACAAAATTTCAGACAGAAAAATTTTTCTGTTGTGTATCTCTTTGGTTCACTATAGCAACTACAGTTTTTGAGATAAAGTTTTCAAATTTGGTACACACATTCTAGAGGTCAAGGAAGAGATTGAGTTCGTTGATGAGGAAAATCGGTCCCAATGTCAAAAAAAATATTAGTGACATTCCACCAATGTGACTTTTTTGAAACGTCAAAATATGACCTTTGAAACGTAAAAAAAGTGACTTTTTTGAAACGTCGAAAAGTGCCTTTTTTGAAACGTCAAAATGTGGCTTTCTTGAAAAAGTTCGATTCAAAACTTGTGACGTTTTTGAAATGTATAATCTATTATAAACTCTACACGGTCGAGTTTTACTACGGTGAGGAAGTTGACTAATCCCCTATTAAATTGGAATTGGCAGCGGTTTTGAAATGTGCACACTATGTCATAAAAAATTAGTTTTCCTAATTTTTTTTAATAAGACTGATATTAGACTTTGACGTACTAATGGGCAGTTCTGTATATGCATTTCTGAGTTAAACCTCGTGAAAATTATTCACCAATATGCCTAATTTCTGATTTATATTTTTTAATATTAATAAATCGTATGTACCTTAACTGATGTTAGTATACACACTATATACCCTATACATTAATTTTTTTTAACTTGCCTGCATTCACCTATGTAATATCTAAAGAATCAAGTAAATCACAACTGATGTTCTATTATTCCTTTCTGAATTAATATAAATGCACACATTCCTTAGAACGGCTTTTGGCTCAAAAGTTTATATAGCTGAAATATTTCCTTTTTAAAGATTTGTAAATCTTTAAAACGATATTTGTAGCCTGTATCATTCTTAATAAAATACGAATAAACATTAATAAAAGAAAATTATATAAGTAAAAATTAGTCATGAAGCCTCACAAAGTGAATAATAATTTATCCTCTGAATGTCTCTCTAAAGTAGAATTTAGCTGAGTGAGCATAACAATTCATTAGACTTGGAGCAAGTTTAAAGCCAGGTTTTATAAATATTTTATGTAAATAGACGGAGAAGTTATTGTTAACTGAACTGTAGCAATAATATGTCTTTTACTGGCTGAAATGTAGGTCCTTCCAGTTAACTTAAAATAATTTACTAATAATAATATGTTAAAGTCTGATCTTATAACAAATTTCAAATAAATTACTAAATGGTGTCCCACCGAAAACCAAACAGGTGTGTTTTTGGCATTTCAGCTAATTTTTTTCCAAAAAACGCTTGGACCCATACATTTTATTTTCAAGATGTGGGAATTTTTAATCGCACCACCTTAACCCATATGTGTTGGTGAAATCCATCCCTAAAATTTTAAATCGCGAGGGGATCAAGCAGCACAAAGACTGTTAAATTCTCTTTACAATGGTATCTTGTTTTTTAAATTTGGACTAACAGTTTTCGAGAAATTGCGTTTTAAAGCTAAAGAATTTAATGAATTACTATGAAAGAATTCCTACAACTTTTATTCAACTAGTTTTTTCTATTTTCCTTAAAATAAATCACCAGTTTAAATAACAATAATCCTTTATACAGGGTGCCCAAATGACGCATATTACCTTGAAGGTACGTTTTCTAGGGATATAATAGTGTGCTGGAAAATTTTTTAAAATATTCTTTGTCCCTCACTTAGGAACTATAAACAATTTAAAAATAGAAAAAATGCAACGCTAATAAATATTTGACAGTTTAACAATCATATGCAGTACTTGATTATAATAAATATTCAAAATTCTGCACCCAAACATGCGTTGGCTCTTCTTACTAAATATTTACACACATGCTGGAGAATTTCAGGACGCACGGTAGCAACCATATCCTAACTGTTAAAATGAAAAATTTTTTCATGATTTTAAACGTTCAAAGCAATAATTCTATCAGTTTTTTTCATTTCAAACTTTTCAATGCAACGAGTTATACAAAATAATCCTTTTGTATAAAATACCCCTGATGATCTTTAAATTTATGACTGCAATTGTACCCTCGTATCTCAAAAAATAAAGCACATATCTGTTTTTAATATTTTTCTCGCTATCTTATATAGTCTTATAGGGTGCTTATAGCGTGCCTTGGACATCCTGTTGTTCAATGCTGACATATATTCCTTTTTTTTATCGCTTTTTATTTTATATGAAAAGGACAGATATATCACCATTAAGAGATAAATCGAACATAATTTGATGTAAGCACATATGGGAAATTTTTTTGTCTTATCGCATTACATATTTTTGCAGAATCATTATAGGTATCTAGTATCCACCTTTAATTTTGTAATAATTGTGAGGTAACAAAATGTGCAACATTGCATATTTGTGTTGCTGGTCACTTTGGCACCCTTCAGTACAGCAGCAGTACTTCGAACTTTTTATTTCATTACGTTCTCGAGCACCAGTTCCTGTTTTAAAGTGTAGGAACACCACTTTATTCTATCAGCGGTATGATAGAAGCTAGTATAACTCAGTGACGAAACGGAATGTCCAGGTGGTCTGTGTGTGTGGTTGTGGGTTGCGTATCAATGGACAACTTCTCATTACCTGCCGAAAATGATCCTCGGTGTATAAACAGATTTACTTACTTATACATTTGCTTTAAATAAAAGTCATACTTTCAACTTTACTAACTCTATTTATTTAAGACTGCTTCACAAAAGAATAAGACAAATTATATATATATATATATATATATATATATATATATATATATATATATATATATACACAATAGTTATGTTATAATACAACGTAAATATTAAACTATATTACGAATAAGCAACCAAGGAATATCGAGCAAAAGGTCAAGTAATGCAAACACGATGATCAATTATATCAAGCACAGCTAAGTTACGGCAACTACTGCTACGGTATTACTATCAGTTGTTTAGTACAAGTATCTACAAAAGCAAATAAGCTGTGATTCGAAACAAAGCATATTTACGGCAGCTACTACTACTAGTATTTACAGCAAGCAGTTAATGAATATCGCCACTAATGCTTAAGGCGGTATTACGGTAGGCGATTGGTGCAGCAGAGATATTCAATCGTAAGCGGTTACGGAGTGCAAGCAAGACACAAGTGCAGGAGTTCAGTCCAGGGACAGCCGGTATATATGACTATCTTATCGCGAACGTGCTATGTCCTCCTAATGTCCGTTGTTAGGGTTTCTTGACTTTGTGTGGCAGACGGAATGGTTTATATTCGCATGGAACTGATGAAATTCTTTTCAGAGATCGAGGTGTAAAGATTTCACCGGTACTTTAATGCAACTACGACTGAGATGGTACTGTTTTCAGAAATCGAGGTGTAGAAGTTCTATCTTTACGTCAATATTCAATAAATATGACAACCGAATAATCTCGTTGCTTGTTCAAATACATATCACAGCAGTTCAGTTTTACTAATTCGGGTTTGAATTGTAAAATATTCGAGGTTAACTTTCGTTAGCTAATGATAGCTTAGAGTAATTGGTTATCAAATCAACTTCAAGCCTATTTCCTATACAAATTATTTATAGTACACACGGGTATCGGACGGAACGGTTTGTATTTGCCTGATGAAATCCCTTTCAGAAATCGAGGTGTAAATATTTCGGTACTTTCAATGCAACTACGACTGAGGTGGGACTCTTTTCAGAGATTGAGGAGTAAAAGTCCTATTTCTACGTCAATACTAAATAAAAATGACAACCGAATAATCCCGATGCTCGTCGTTGAATGAATAACCCAACTTTATCAATGAATCGCGAAATTTCCCAAATAACTCAGCCTTTTTGGACAAAACAATACAGCAGTAAATTAGGGCACAAATCTTTAAATGAAGGAAATACAAATAAAACAGTAAAACGGTCAAAATTATTCTTACCACTGGTTGCGGAGTACACTGGAGATCGGGAGCAGCTTGCTGCTAATTTGAGCATTCACTGGAGAAGTCGAAGTGATTCATTCAACAAGCAGGGTAATTTAATTTATACTGAAACCCCTGCCCAATAATGGCGGGAGCTTGTCGACTGCTGCCCGTGGCAAACGTTATTTCAGTTAGCTCGGTGCATCGTTTTTAAACAAATTCATATAAACAAATGTTTATAAAATATTCCAAGGCTGGGAATTGCTTGCTCATAATTTTAAACCTATATTTTCGAAAGAAATAATTTAAAACGGCCATGTACTAATAATTAAAATAAATCAACTAATAATTCATTCGGTAAATTATTAAAACCATTAGAAACATATTTCTTTACCATGAATAAATGATTTCAACCTACCTTGAAACCAAACGATATTAAATGAAACTACTTTCCTCTTACTTGATTAAATACAAACACAATAAACGATTTATCCTTAGGATAATAAACAAACTAAGATTACCCTGGAAAGAAAATGGTTTGAAACAATTATATTTGAGAAATTTTTGTTATTCCAACTGTTGGACTTGCAAAATAAATTTAACTTTGATTCAACACAGTTTTAAAAGACATATGAACATAAGTTATCGTATACAGGGTGTACCAAAGTGAACGCAAAACCCATTTAGGTCTGGTTACAATAGAAAACTATTACCGGAAAAATCACTTCCTTACATAATAACAATTGTTTTTAAAATTTCTATAATTCTACACTGCAGAAGGATGTTGAGTAAACTGAGTAAATTTAATATGCAATATTGGCCGAAAATTTAACTGTAATATTTTTCTTAATAAGTATACAGTTACTCAAACTTGATAAAAAATTCGTATTGTTGCATGAAGGAAATAAAAAAATTAACAAACGAAAACATAAAGTATCACTTGATGTTGAATCGAACTGGATTGAAACCAATATGAGTACTTTTTGGTAATACGTTAGTATTAGTGATAGCTACTTGTTTTATTAAACAACTAGGCCACTACTGGCCCTTTTAACCTAGGAACCTATAGCTTAGCATGGACTCCGAACCAACGCCCTTGACTGTCCTCCCTTCTTGCGGGACTCCACTTGAACTCGTTTCACAGCTTGCTGGCTGTCTTTTACCGCCCCTCCCTAGTTAGTCTCTATTGACAGCTTACTGACTCTTAGACGAAGTACATATATTCGAATGCCGGACTCGATCAGAGTTGCTGCGTTTCACTGATCGATCAAAAATTAAACGAATGCCTATACCTTATCCTACGGTAACATATTACTTAATATTTGAAGCAATGTAGATACAATTGCTGGCAGTCCAAATTATTTCAAAACGTCTTCATTAAAAAGTATTAATTAAATATTTTCTTTAATGAAATATTAAAGAACTCAACGATGGGTCAGAAGAGAAACCGGACACGAAACAAGAACACTTTAAAAGAATCCACTTGTGTATGATATCCTGCATTGCATATAATGTCCATTTTGTATTTCTTCCTCTCTGTTAAGTTAAAAAATTCAAAACAAAAATTTTCAATAACTTAATAAACATTTTCGCTTTTTTTTAATTCGCGTACAGCATTCAATAAATTTTAAAACTTTTAAATGGATAGAAATATTGAAAAACTTGATATCTAAGTTAAATTTATCAAATTACACTTTTTCTATAAAATTGAGATTTCCTGATTTTGATTAATGTTTTGGTCGAGTCATCGAGTCAAATAAATATAGTACAAAGATATCAGATTATTGGTCAAAACGACTTCACTATTTGTTTTATGAATTTAACCGGTATGATGTAACCGGTTAAAAAAACTTGTTGAATAATGTAATCATCTATAAAATATTTTTAACTGTAAATAAAGTATAGAAAAAAAAACTGGTCATAATTTTTTTGTATATATATAAATTATAAAATAATAGAAAAATCCATTTCAGTTGTTCACAGACTTTAAATAAGTTGAGAAATTTAAGAGAGTAAATAATAGTGACTGGCAACTTATTTTTGTATTCCTGATGACAAAATTATATATTTTATGCCAATAATCCAATTATTGAAAATTAGTATTTGTTAACATAGGGGCATTTAAAATAACAACGCATGTATTACTATAAATGTATTATTATATTAGAATTAAACATGCAAAATTTACATACGTAGAGGTGTGTGGTACAATGAAAGTTGACACCTGTCCAAATAATATATCTATGCCACGGTTATTAGTAGTAGAAATGTTTTAGAATAAAAAAAGTAGTTTATTTGAAATGAATTTGGCACTCAACGCTCCTTGTGAATCTGTTGGAACAGATCAAAAGGTAATGAGTTTTTTTGAGCTTTGATCTAGTCTATCTGATTCAGTGGCATTTCCTCTTATTTGTATGACTGCCATATTCATATTTCTCCTCGTATTTTTTTCTCTTAAATAATACGTTGTAAATTATATTATTAAAAGTGAACCCGCTTGAAACACCTAAATGTTTTCAGTCATTAAGGGTGTTTCAATAAGAGCGCAATAATTAAAGGGTCAATAAAACATGGTTTTCCAAAGTATTGAAGTATTTGAGTTATAATGTAGACACTTGGGAGTTATGTATGGAACAACACATCTGGTAAATGGCCGCCACGGCTTTGCTGGCACATGCGTACCCTTTTGGCTAAATTTTGAATAACGACGTTGCATACATGTGGCGGTATTTCGTTGATGTATCGTCTAATTTCGTCTTTCAATGCTTCGGTGGTGGCGGGCTTCTTGGCATAAGCGTGTGACTTCAAATAACCCCACAGCCAAAAGTCCAAAGGTGTTAAATCGCAAAAGCGTGGCGGACAATTCTAGTCACCAAACCGAGAGAAGACTCGTGCAAGACCGTCAATGTTTCACGGGCGGTATGGCAAGTGGCACCGTCCTGCTAAAACCACATGTCGTCGAGAGCAACTGAGGCACTAAAAACTGGGTTATCATAACACCATAACGTTCCCCATTCACCGTTACTGCATTTACTTGCCTCGTCTTCGAAGAAAAACGGACCAATGATTCCTCCAGACCACAATGACACACAGTGACGCGTTTTGGATGCATTGCTTTCTCATTAATCATTCGTGGATTTTCTGAGTCCCAAATGCGGCAGTTATATTAACGAAGCCATCGAGGTTAAAATGGGCCCCATCACTGAAAATGATTTTGTCCGCAAAACCGGCATTCACTTCTTGTTCAGGGATCCAGTTGGTGAACTCTCTTCGCTGTGCATGGTCTGTTGGCAGAATTTGTTGAGTCAATTGGACTTTGTACGCATGGCGATGCAAATCTTTAGTGAGAATACGCTGAAGAGTGACTGTTGGAACGTCCAATTGTTTTGCATGATGACGAATCGACGTCTCTGGACTCCCGGCTATGCTCTCGCGAACTGTCGCGATGTTTTTGTTCTGAACGACCTCTACGAGCTCGTGTCGTATGTTTCACATTACTAACCGAACCAGTACTTTCGAATTTTTCGATTGTTCTTTACACAGTAGATGAATGAGGAATATTATTTCACCATTTTGATAATAATGGTTAACAATCAGGGCGCGTTGTTCTCTATGCTCTATGTTTCTTAACTCCCATCGACTTGTCATGTTATAATCTTCTGACATCATGACAGCTAAATTGGCGCGCAATTCACATCTTGCGCTCTTAATAAATTATCTTTTATAATATACAAAATAGTAATAAATACTAGAAATAATAGCTAAATAGTTATCAAAATCGAAAACATCTCAATTTATTTAATTGAAGATAAAATGAATTGAGAGGATTTCCACTTTGGTACCTATTTAAGTATTATGTCTAATTGTTGAAATAGTCTAGCGACTCTTATTTATATACATATATTTTAAATTAGTGGGGTAAAGTCGGCAGAAAGAAGAAAACCAAAGTTTTAATTACTGTCCAGGCGGCGAAAGAAAGTCCGCGCGGCAAGGAGAGTATTTCCGATAAGTCGCCAGCTTTCTGCGAAATCATATACTAGGAATATAATATCTTTCCCAATGAGTAGGTGCGGATGCAACTAAATCAGAAAAATTTTCCTTGCACTAAATTCATTCACTTCATTTACGACGCTTCATTGTAAATGGATTGCAGAAATCACATTCTTTCCGCGGGTCTTCTTTCCCCGACTTGATAGTAGTCATTTACACCATTTTTAATCAATGGGGTTTGATTGCACTGTTCTTAACCGTGTTTATTTGTTTTTTATAATTATGTTTTAGTTTTTAAATATATACTTTTATAAGGAAAACCTAATTTAAACAGTCCTGAGGATGTGTCAAAATTCACGAAACGTCGACCAATTTAAACTTTGGTTTTCCTCTTTCTGCTATTGTTACCCCCACTAATTTAAAATAGATTATTTCTAATATTTATTACTATTTTGTAAATTAACTTTTACCATCTTTGTCGGAATACTCTGGTATTATAATTTTTATTATACCTTTATTAGCATTATATAATATTTTCTTAATTTTTTGGATAATGCTGTATTATTGAAGATTGTGTGATTGTGTTTATGTGGTATGTGTAAATACAGTATATAAAATTTCATGCGTAAATGTAACAAACGGCAGGTTTCATGGGGCTACTCTTGTATCTCAATTTAAATCTAATCAGCACCTTTAAAAACCCCTTTGTGCAAGATTTTATCGAAGTGAGATCAAGGGTACTTGAGATAGAGGCCAAAAAAATATATTTTTTTTCAATGAAAAATAATCCTTATCTGTAGATCGGTTGCTCAAATGGAAAAATATATTCTTCATTTTTTTGTTCAGAACAATGTATTATACTAGTCTGAATTGGTTTTGAAACACAATTCTTATTTTTTTTAATAATGCAAAAATTCTAATGTTACAAATAATGTATTACTTCTAAACTGTAAATAATAATACATAAATAATTTTCCACGAAGTTCCAAACACTATATACCGTTGGCATCATCTGGAGGTGATTAAAACTATCCTTATGCTAATAATGTATCCTGTTTACACTTAAACTATTGTCACGATTCGGTGAATCGTGACCAACTAACCAATAAGGCGGGCTATTTGGGATAGCCTCTCTGTCACTATTCATACCAGTTTTATACTTTATGATTTCCAAGTTTTCAAATGCATACAGCTGTCTAGTATATTTTATTTTATTTATTTATTTTCATATACATATCCTACAGGTAGAACCTAATTATAGGATACAAAACACTTAAATAAATTTAATTAACAAAAAGCAAAAAATTTAAAATCTACCAACAATTAGAGTAAAAAAAATATAAATATTACAACGGAAATGAAATAATAAACATTAATATAATGCATAGTAATAAATTAACACTAACTAACAATACAGTATACTTTAATTAAAATATTGCTATTCAACAATAATAATACAATAATACACAATAGCAATAAAAATAAATATAAATTGTACAAAACAACACAAATTTAAATATTGTCATTCACTGAACTAAGCGTGAAGGGATAGTATATAGCCACGTATAGCAAACTAATAATATTCTCGATATAAGCAAGTAGGGAAATGTCCGGTCAAAATATAACTCTAGCTGATCTTTTTGATAAACTTGAGACGCTGAACCAAAAGGCTGACACGACTCATAATTCGCTGAAACACATAAAGAGCGAACTTCAAGAAGTGCAAAAGAAATTAAGTAACCTTGGAAAAGAAAATAAAGAGCTAACAGAAAAAATACTTGCATTGGATAATAAATCAAGAAAAAAATAATTTAATCGTATATGGATTACCAGAAGTACAAAATCAATTAGATAACATTAATTACCTAAAAACTGCACTTGATATCGATTTGGATATACGAGATATTAATAATGTATACCAAATAGGCAATAACCAAAACAAAGGTGGAGTTAAGGCAGTAAAAATTGAACTTACGTCATATTTGAAAAAACTAGAGATATTTAAGAATGCTTATAAACTGAAAGAAAAAAACATTAGAAACATATCTATTATGCATGATCTAAGCACCGAAGATCAAGAAATTCATAAAACATTGCGCCAGTATTTAAATATTGCAAAATCAAGAGGTAATAAAGTTGCTATAAAAAAAATAAACTGTTTGTAAACAAATCTGCCTATACATACGATTACTTAATTAAAAATCCAAACATAAATTTTAATGAAAACGATCAAGAAAAGGAGGAGATTCATCTAGGAGAAAACAAAGGAGTGTCAAATAGGGATATTGGAAAAAATAAAGAAAAGGGGTCAGGCGAGAACGAAACAGCTGTACCAAAAACATTACAATTAGACAAATCAAGACAAACGCGGCAAACATCAAAAAAAAATTAGGCAATAATAAAAAATTATATTAAATTCTATAATCTATTTTGTAAATTATTATTATTATATAAGGGTATTTTGTATCAATAGTTTGTTATTATTTTTTTGTTTTTTCTATATTTTTTTGTGCAGAGCTACTCAATTTTCTATTTTCAAAGTAATATATGATTTTCTTTTGAAATAATAAAGGATAGTAATATGGATCAATATATAAGAGATATTAATTTTGTACCTCTAAATACACTCGAGGTTGATAATATTACAGAGTTTAATAAATTAATCACTACGGGACAAATGAAAATGTCAGATTTCAAAATATATCATCAAAACATTAGAAGTATTTCGCAAAATTTTAATGAAATCTGCATTTATTTAAGCCAAATAACTGCCGAATTCGATTGTATCATTCTGTCTGAAACTTGGAATATTTATAATATTGAATTTTTTAACATAAATGGTTATGATTTGGTATACAGTGAGGGTTCTATAAATAAAAGTGATGGAGTGGTAATGTATATAAAAATACCTAATAATTACTCTTCTAAAATTATATTTATTGACGAATGCAAGATAATACAAACTAAACTTACATTAAAGAATAAAAAAACTTTATTAATTACCGCCATTTATAGACCCCCCTTCTAATCAAGCTGAAAATTTTTTGACTCAGCTAAGGTTATACCTGCAACAAACTAAAAATTTAGTATTAGACTATCACATAATAGTGGGAGATATTAACTTAAATCTACAATTAGAGAATGATATAGTTTCCGATTACCTTAATCTACTAGCCGAGTATAATTTTACATCCGCTATAAACAAACCTACCAGAGTTAGTGGTGAATCTGCAAGTTGTATAGACCTTATTTTCATCAACAGCAAACTTAAGAACCTAAATGGTAGTCTACCAATCATCCTAAAATCAAATATAACAGATCACTACTCTACAATAATTAATTTGCCTGAAGTTGTAGAAAAAAATTTAAGGGTAGAAAATAAAACCATCAAAAATATAAATTATCCGCAATTGAAGGTCGATCTACATAACTATAATTGGAACAATTTATATAATATATCAGATATAGATGAAGCAACCACTTTTTTTGTAAATATACTGCGCGAACAAATTAACAAAAATACAAAATATATTAAACTAAAAAGAAAAAATGTAAAACGAAAGGAGTGGATTACAAATGGTTTGGTAACGTCAATTAACAAAAAAAATGAAATGCACAAATTATACAAAGAAAATCCCACAAATGCTGCGATTAAACAGGAAATCATTACATATAGAAATTACGTAAATTACTTAATAAAATTGACCAAAATAAATTACTATAAACAAGAAATAAATAAAAACGTAAACAGTGCAAAGCATTTGTGGAAAACAGTAAAAAATATTAACGTACTTACTAAAGATAGTGAAGTACAGCAAATTACGACTGAAACAAATGATCTAACAACGGATGATTTGATAATTGCTAATACTTTCAATAATTATTATGCTAAGATCGGAAAAGAACTTGCCGAAAAAATTCACAAGCCCCAAAGCACCCCTCCAGCAAGAGAGATATCCCAGTATTCCATATATCTAGAGCCAACCAACAAAAAAGAAATAATCAATACAATTAAAACTCTAAAAATTAAAAAAGCACCTGGTATAGACGGAATAAAAACAGAGACTTTACAAGAAATATGTGAAGAAATTGCATCGCCATTAACATTTCTTATGAATACAATAATTGACACAGGAATTTGCCCCCATGAATTTAAATCAGCCGTGATAAAACCTATTTTCAAGAAAGGAGATAAAAATATTCCATCTAATTATAGACCTATATCTTTGATCACGAGCTTAACAAAAGTATTTGAAAAAATTATAAAAGTAAGAATGGAAAAATTCATATATAAATACAAACTAATATCAGATAAGCAATTCGGATTCAGAGAGGGCAAATCAACGCAAGATGCAATTTCATGCTTAACATCTGAAATTTATAAAAATATGGATGACGGAAATCCTTCTTTATGTATATTCCTGGATCTTGCTAAGGCCTTTGACACTGTTAGTCACACGCAGTTGTTGGAGACCTTGCAAGATATAGGAATAAGGGGAAATGCTCACAAATTAATTTCAAGCTACCTAACTCAGAGAAAACAATATGTAAGAATTCGTACCAAAACAAGCTTGGAAAAAGTAGTAGAATATGGGGTACCACAGGGAACAGTCCTTGGACTTATGCTATTCACAATATATCTAAACAATTTACTTACCATTAAAACTTCCGGGATGATCATAAGCTTTGCAGATGACACGGCAATTTATTATAAGGACCAAACTTGGTCGGAACTAAAAACTAAAGTTGAAAATGACATGAAATTATTAATAGATTGGTTTAATCATAAAATTTTAACAATAAATTATGAAAAAACAAAGTACGTACCATTTGCATGTTACAAAAATAGCTTACCTAAATTTCAGTCATTAACAATAAAAAATATATCTGAGTCTATAGAAATTAAGTCAACAGATCATATAAAATATTTAGGAGTCACGCTAGATAAACATTTAAGATGGGATGTACATGTTGATAATGTTTCTAGAACTTTAAGAAGTATTTTATACAACTTTAAGTATTTCAATAAAATACTTGATACACGTCATATGAGAATGATATATTTTGCCTTAATAGAGTCTAGATTACAATATGCAATATTAGTATGGGGAGGAATCACTACTAGTTACCTGAAAAAATTAGATGTATTACAAAAAAAATTTTTTAAAAATAATGTATAATAAGGAAGATACTTACCCTTCAGATCTCCTATTTACAGAATCAAAAATTTTAGATATTAGGCAACTATATTTCTGTAATGTTGTTACTCACATCTACAAAAACAAAACTAACTTACAATATATTGATCATTACTACTCTACACGAAATAAAACAAATATGGAAGTTAAAACAATAAAGTCGGAAAAAACAATAGGGCAACGAAGCCATACTTATCATTGTTCCAGAGTATACAATTTTTTACCTGAACAACAAAAAAATCAAATCAATGATATAAAATCTCTGGGATTATTTAAAAAGAAAATCAAAACTTTTGTATTAAATATAGATAGAATAACTATACACAAACTTATAAGTCCAAGAAATTATTAATTTTTTTATTTATTTTTTTTAAAATTTTTTTACAATCTATTTTATTTTACCCCAAAAACTATTGTATTGAATTTATAATTAATTGCCCAAAAAATGTAAAATGTAAATTTGTCTGTAGTACATTGAAGGAACGGAAAATCTTTATCTACGCGCAACCTATGTTTTTTTGTAGATTATTTTTGTTTATTTGCATGTATTATTGTAAAATTGCATTATATACTCATTGTAAATTATACTGTGAGCAGTGGCAAATAAACGTTATTATTATTATTATTATTATTATTACTTATTAAGTACAACTTTTTTAATTTTGTCAATGGTACAAGAAAAAATATCAATATTGTCCTCCACGTTGCAATAGTTTGCGATCATTTGATATAAAGAGGATGATATCATAATATTAGTATTGGCTGTAGGAAGTTTAAAAATGCGGTTGTGATGTGATGATATTCTTGGAACTTTAAAATTAATTTGGTTTAATATCCATGTACAGTCAACTAAATTATTAACCACTTATACAAAAAAAATTATAAATTGTGCCGCCCTACGTTTTGCAAGCTCGGATAGATTGAGACGTGCAAGTAAAATATTGTTTTGAATGCCTCTTTCAGGATATTGACCATCAAGTACGTATACTGCTGATTTTACAAATCGTCGTTGTATTTTTTCTAAAGACCAGATATGTATATTATAAATGGGACTCCACACTATTGATGCATATTCCAACCACGATCTAACAAATGAAACATAGAGCACTCTAATCGTATGCAAGCTACCAAACCCCATTGAATTGCGTATTACAAGTCCAAGGCTTTTATAGGCCGACGAAGTAGTCGTTTCGATATGCCGTATGAAAGATAATTTAGGATCAAAAACAACTCCAAGATCTTTTATGTAATCTGGCCTTTGTAATATTAAATCATCCAGTTTATAATTATATTTGATTGAGGTTACCTTCCTCGTGAATGTCAGAACATTACATTTTGATCCATTTAACGGTAATATATTATTCGCACACCAGAGACTTATGTTATCTAATGCTGTTTGAAGATATTCGCAATCTGTCTCAAACTTAATTTCGCAAAATAGTTTTAAATCGTCCGATGTGATATCGTTGATAAACAAGACAAATAAAAGTGGTAACAATATCGAACCTTGTGGTACGCCTGGCTTCTGCAAGAATTTGCCAGACCTTTATCCACGGTATTGAACAAATTGATACCTATCTTGCAAATAGGATTTAAGAAATATAACTATAAAGTTCTCAAATTTAGTTAATAAAATACCATGTTACATTCCTATATAATCTTAAATTGCTAATCTCTATTTTATGGTTGTTCTCAAACACATGTTATGCAATACTGTTCTACCATATTTGAGATGGGCCATATACTCTTTATATCTAGTTTTAATTGATCTTCTAGTTTGACCAACATACTTTTGATTCTAGTCCTTACAGCTAGTTGCGTAAATCCCCAACTTTTCGTTTGCTTCAATTTTGTCTTTTGGATTGCCTAAAAGTTGTTGTAGTTTATTTGCTGATAAATAAACCACTATCATACCTATATGTTTAAGAATCTTACTAATACCACGGATGAATCGAGGGTCGAATGGAATCAATACGAATTTCGGATTTTTCTTTCATTCTGAAAGGTCGAGGTCGAGGAATTCCAAAGTGTTCCATCAAATTTTCGTTTCCTATTTATTTTATCACTTAAACTTACAGAATATCCATTACTCGCAGCTATATTCTTAATCAATGTCTTTTCTTTTTCAAACCTCTCCTTATTGAGGGGGAAGCTTAATAGACGATGGAGTAGAAAAATAAAACTTGTCATTTTGTGTTGAGTACGTGGGTGAGAGTGCTTAGGAATATATCTTCTGTATATGTCAAATTCTAACTTATTTTCACAATTTCTAATTATTAATACATCTAAAAATGGTTGTTGTCTAGAGTTCTCAGTTTCATATGTGATTTAACTGACGCCAAACGACAGTTTAATTTAGAAACAAAGTTGTCAATACCAGCGACATTTGTATCAAACACTGCAAAAATGTCATCTACATACCTAAATAAACATTGCACATACATGCAGTTGAAAGCTTTGAAATCACATAGTGTAAAAATAGTATGAATAGTGACAGAGGACCTATCCCAAATAACCCGCTTTATTGGTTATTAGGTCACGGTTCACCGAATCGAGACAATAGTTTAGGTATAAATATGATACATTGTTAGCATAAGGTTAGTTTTAATCATCTCCAGATAATGTCAACTTGGTTGGCGACAGCGCGTCGAGCACTGTATATATGGTTTTGTAATTTCATGGAAAACTACGTCAGTGTTATCTTCACATCAGAGGTTTCAACCCACTTGAGGACTGTAAATAATAGGGAACTAAAATTATTATATATGATGCTGCATGAAATAATAATGTAGTACAATCACGACGAACGAAAAGATCCTGTATTAGGATATTTAAATAAGATATTTCTAACAAATAGAAATGAAAAGGCTGCTAAGGACTATGCAATATTTATAAAAACCTAGTCCATATTTTAGTTCCTTCCATCGAAGCGATGAAAAAAAATCATCTGAAGGACTCTGAAGTATTAGGCTACCTGAAAATCCCTGAAAGATCAGAAGAAGACTAAGAAGAAGACAACGAAGAATCTGATGCTGAGGAAGAACTTTGGTCAGATGACTCTGATTGATATTGTTTTCTAATTTTTTTCATATTTTTTTTACTTAACACACACTTTTCCAGCTATTCATGTGTTTTATGTATATCGACCTAACCTGCTTTGACAGTGCATGAATCTTAACTTGCAAATTGCCACAGTCCGTTTTTGAAAATAAATAATTTGTAACGTAGGTAGGTTGATCCCATATGAGTAATTATTCATGATAAATCAAAAAGAAAAATTCTCATAAAATTCCTTTATTACTGTGACCGGTTTCGTGAACAAATTAATTACTTCACATCATCAGACATCTTTTTGATTTATCATAAATAATTTGGTCCACATTCCTTATAAATTAGATGGAATGGTTTGAGCTATAGATTAGCTTCCTAATTCGATTAAAATAATTTCATTAAACCCTATTGTACTACCCATGTGGTGCGCTGCTACTGTGCAAAAAATTGTTTACTAAGAAGTTTTATCGCGCGCCCGCACGGCGATAGAACGAATTCGGTGAGCGCTTTTAGCGGAAGAACGAGCCCTGCCGGCAGCCCGGCTAGAGACGAGTTGGAGACTATTAAGTAGTTGTGTGCGTTACCTTAAATTTGCTTGGAACTACGTTAGTGAGCTAAGAAGTTATGAAGTAGCCGAGCTGTTGTGATAAAGGAATATCTCTGACCGTGCTCTTGGCCCAAGAGCTCCAAGTAAGATTGTTTCAGTATACTCTGAGTGCCTCGCAAGTGAACAATAAATTGTCGACTTGAATTATAGTTAATACTTGCAAATCCGCCCGGTACATTTAGACTAACTTCATGTAAGTTCTGTACATTTATGTGTGGTTCATTAGGATTGACTGTTTAGATAACTGCTTATTTTCCATCTTTTAAAGGTAGCTAGTTGTTTATTAGTTAAGGAGAATTATGGTAAATTTTAAACTTAAAAGATGGTGGCGCCCAAGTTGAATTGTTATTTCGTATGATATGAATCGGCAATTGCTATATAGATCTTTGTTGTTTTTTAATTCAGTTAGCCTTAAATTTATTTGATTTATCTAGTTAATTACTCTGCTTCTCCGCCCGGAGAAAAGAGTCATAAATATTGCTATTTTGATTAAATGTATTTTGCTATTAGTTTTTTGTTTTATACAACAACATTTTATTGAACTATTTTAATGAAAGGGTGAGCTCGGTTATAAAATACAAAAAGAAACCTTATAATTAGTTTTTACGCCCCTAAAAATAGTAAAGTTTATCTCTGTTCTCATAAATTTTGTCTTATTTCAGTTTTACCACAAATCATCCATTTTCAAGGGGTACTTTTTTTAATCCACCACTGGACAGTGGTGGATTATATACACATATTTTAAATATTTTGATTCAACACAAATTATGCATTACGTATTTGCAAAAATTACTTTTTTTAAAGCAACTCTTTGAAGGGAGAAATATTTACTGAATTTTAAAATTAACCACAAAATCTGATTCTACAACCCAAAAGACGTAGGCGTACCATTGTTTACCCTGCAGATAGTTTTCATTGTGACGCTATGATTTTCGATTACTTTTTTCGGATTCTCAACCACTGTACCACCGTGAGATGATCCAACATACTTTCATAATTGGAGTAAATTGTACCATACTAGAGCAAAATGTTTGTCAAGTAAATTAGCACGCTACCATGTATTAAAAAACAAAACAATGCTTATGTTTAGATTATTTTTACGGTCAATGTATAATGTTGAAACTGTTTTGCTTAAAAAAAATCTAATCAATCTTCTGATAAATGTATTGATTTCTTATGTCACATTCGATATTCCAGCTTAAACATATTAATTAGCATTAGTGAATAATGTTCGTATTTTATATCCTCTAATGCCAGTTATGTTTTATGTTTATACTTATATAATGTTTGTAATCTCGACAATATAAAAATTTCATACGTGTTCAGAATGGTGTAAATTTCTACTATGCAATTTTTCTAATAGCTCACAAAAGGATTTCAAAAAATGATGAAAAACAAACATCTGCCTTTTCAGATCTAAAGCGAACGCCTTTGAGTAATAGACTTTTGTGATTTATGTACGCGCTTTATATATTTTCTTAACAAAAATGATTGTCTGTAATACAAATACGTCGGTTTATACTAAAGAAAATTTATTATTTGTTTTACAGCTACATGAATTTCTGAAAGTCGCGGAAAATATGCAATTTGGCTGAATACATTATTAAAATGGATATACATAGAGAAGTGAGATCTCTTTTAATAAAATTTTATGAGCAGAATCAACATGCTGGAAAAATGAAAGTTAAAAAAAAAAAGCAGTCATTGGTACTTCAAAACTTTATTTGTATTTGACGACTCGTGTTTTGTAATTAAATATATATTTTGACAGAATAATTTCCGACATTTTAAAAAATATATATAATTTGTAAATATAAAATCATTTGCAATAAATTATTGTCTTAATTAAAATTAAATTCTTTTTTAATATTACATAAACTAGCAACAGAATCTGATCTCCTGGAAAAAAGTATCTTAATCATGGGGAACACTCATGATTAAACATTGAAACATATGGTTTTAAGTTTCAGATCAAATATAAAATATAACTGATGTCCAGTTTTTTATAAATAGTTCTTGGGCCTGGAGTTGACAGGCCGATTTGTCTGTCACTTTTAAATATTACTTCTATTTTCTTTTACGTAATAGTTTGCTTATTTTGTCTGTTGTCCTTTTTACGACAGATAAGTTATTGCATATAAGCTGAGCTTGTATGTACAGAGTGAGCACGCACGCACATGCGTTTGTGCTCCGGTAAAGGTGCGTTTGGACTTGAGCGCGTACGCTAAGCATACGCGCACGAGTGTGTGTCCGCGCTTGGGAAAGCATTTACATTTACAAACGAATGTGTTATTCGAGTGATGTAGTTCGCACTGTCTAAATTTTCAGTGTGTAACTTCTGTACAAGCGCTTGCCACGCGTAATTTTTTGTTTGTTTTAGAATAGTATTCTGATTACTTTACATTACATAAAATAGACAGCTTTTCACATTCTTGTAGAAGCAACAAAGATGCTGCTCCACTCTATCGTAAACGTCGAAATTGTGCGCTACCACAAGTCTTGTTTAAATTGGCCATTCGCACCACAATTAATTTCTTCCTTCCAAGACCGACATAAAGCGGATCGCATGCGGCTATTGGCGTATAGAAAACCACTAGTGAGTGTGCACGTAGAGCCGTTTACAATAGGCCCAATACAAAAAATATAATTTTGGCATTTTTCGAAACCTTACTTAATACAAAAGAGAGTATGTAAAGAATCTTTTTTTTATTTAAATTTTTTTATATATTTTACATGTTACGCGCGCAAACACTGCCGGCTAGGCAAGTCGATGCAGTGACGTCACAGGACTCGAGTGCTAGTGCATAAAGCAGGCAAAGCACGTTGTTAAACGTAAGCAAGTCGTGTTATTTGTGATTTATGTTATGAAATTTTAAGTGTAGTAATTATATTAATCAATTCTTCTAAATTATCATCATATTACTGGTGTATCATACCGATATGTGAAAATACTTCAATAAAAACGCCATAAAAAACGATTGCCAAGTTCCAAGAAACGGAAAATATAAAAAAATATAGTTCAAAATAGGATCCAAAGAAGTTTTCAAAAAGAGGTTTGCATGGACCAATAATAATATTAAAAATAAATATACAAAGGCAATAGAAAGTAATATGTGTAAAATATACATGATGGGGTAATAGTGAATCGGACTTCAATATCTCGAGTTCTACGATAGCTATAAATTAAAAAAAAGATACAATTAAAATAAATAAAAAAGTCTATAACCGGAAATTATTTTCGAATATACAAGACAAGTCAAGACGAAATTACAGGAACAATTGCCTTTCTTTTAAATGGAACGCTAATGTATATCAGTATATTTTTTGAAGCCTCTTTCTAGACTCTATTCATTCCTATATCATTATTGACTATCTCCCAACCATTTGGATATAATGAATTTTTTTTGTTGAAATAATGTCATTTGCAGATGCATATTGAAACATCACCAAAGTCACAATTATGAGTTTTAAGAAAAACTTATATGAACACTAGTTACAAGACATCTAATTAATATTTTTGAATCATTTCTACTTCCTAAAATGTACAGGGTCGCCAAAAATTGTTTTTCAGCTAAGAACTTTTTAACCCTTTCGCTCCGGGAAACGGACGAATCCGCAAAAAATTTTCGCGATGTGTAGGCGGGAAACGGATATCTACGCATGACAAGAGGTGCACTTAACTACTCGAAACTTACACATCCGTCCATCACACAATATTGGTTCAACCATTTTCTTACTCCTCCCACCGTTAATTCTAATTGGTTGTCATCTCCCATTTTCTGAAATAACATTTTATTCCAAGTCGTTCGGGCTCTTACTTTTACGCGTTTTGTACATATTTGCAAGTGTGTGTGTAATGTGTTTTTATTCGCAATGACATCACAGCGACGGAAATATCAGAAACCTTTAACAGACCAAGAACTGCAGGATATTCTTATGGCTCACGACGAGAGCCATATGTATCCGCAAGCGAAGTCCGCTGCCGTCTGTGCAGCGTGGCGTGCTAAAACCGTTGCCGTCCTGAAAGGGTTAAATTGAATATTCTCAATTTTTTTAAATGGAACACTCTGTATAATCTTTGATGATGTGATGCAGAAATGAAAAATAAACATTTTTTGTAAGTACTTTTCTATGGCTAATTGCAACCATTTTCGTTTTATTGAGCAATAAGTACAAAATTCAAGAATAAACTTAAAAATAGAGGTTTCTTCAAATAATTATAATAAATGCTCCATATATTGCCCATTTTGATTGGCACATGTCCCTATGAGAGATGAGGTTTCTACTGTTCCTAAAATTGCGGGTGTGATATATCAAAAAGCAGTTATTATCCTTTCCTTTATATTTTATACTGTTGTTGATGTCTTTATAAACAATTTCCTTCACGTATCCCCATAAAAATAAATCCATTTTTGTAAGATCTGGGGATCTAGCAGGCTATTTAGTTTGGTCCATTTCTTCCAATCCATTGAAGTGGGTAGGTATTATTTAAGTGGTCTCTAATTACATTTAAATAATGCCCGTGGATAGTACGCAATGCGTTTCTTTAGTGTGTGGACTGAAGTTACTCATTACGTATCTTTAGCTTGCAAGCTAAAACTACACAACTTTTCTATCAAATAATTGAGGTTTGGTTCATATTTGGTTCTTAGAACTTTAACTTCTGTATTATTCAGAGAACTTGCACTTGTACTTCGAAAATTATGAAAATGACAAGTACACATCTTGGAAAAGGTAAAACACTTGCTTCTTTAAAAGAGCTTGAGGATTTCATAGAAATTGTTGAAAATGAATTATGTTTCGCGTCCAATCCTCAATATCACTTTATTTATTAACCACGTAGTCCGCCCCGGACGTACCTACCATGCACCGCTTGTTTAAAGTAGCCAAAGCAAGTTCCCTCTCTACCTCGTTACCCGTCCTTCTCCTGTCTGGCGATAGTAACTTCACTCGTTTTCGGTGCATCTGCCGTGAGGCCGCTCTCTTCGCAGAGATCTCCACTGTTTACATTATTGTGAGTATAAAACATTTTATTATTAAGTATTAATTACCATTGCAGATTAAAATGGGAAAGAGAAAAAGGGATAGGAGTAGCTCCTCAGAGAGACATACTATGTCAAGGAAAAGTTTACAAAAAAAGGATTTTACGATTAGAACAAGAATTAGAAAGACGTGATCGTGGAGCCTCAGTGGTTAGTCATCGTAGCCGATCCAGATCTCGCTCGAGGGTCACCAGTACGTTATCGCGAGGGTCGGTCTCCGTGTGAGTCGGCGTCGCGCAGTGTTGGTGGACATAGAAGACTCTCCTATGAAGGAGAGGTAAGTCGCTGCCCAAGTGTAGCGGGCTCAGAGGTAGCCGGGAGCTCTGCTATAAATAATGGTCGTGTATTGCGTATCACGGCAGATGCAGTAGAATCGGAGGGTCGCTGTGAGAGTGCAGCAGCGTCCGACATAAATTGCGTTCAGGGAGAACAGGAAATAAAGCAAGGAGATTCTCCGGTATTAATTATTCATAGCGATATTAGTCTCTCAGAGGATACATTGAATATTTTAGGTAATGACCCTAATAAAATCAGGAGCGATGATTTTAAGCTACATGACGCTCTAGCGTCTAGATGGTCACACATAATGACTAAGGGTTTACCAAAAGAGGAAATTGACAAGTTGTATCAGGAATATAACACACCGGAAAACCGTCAACTATTGAATCCGCCTATGTTAAATCCTGAGGTAAAAGTAATTTTATCATCTCTCAATTTAACCAGAGATAATACACACTCGAGCTACCAACACCACCTTGGAAAGGGTATAGCTGCTTTAGGTAAAGCAATAAACATTGTTCTAGATGAAGAACAAAATATGCCTTTGTCTATAAAAAATAATATTCTAAAGAACATGGCGGATTCTGGCCGCATTATGAGCAATCTATTCTTCGAAATTTCTAAGAAAAGGAGACAATTAATTTCACCTGCTTTAAGCAAACAGATCAGAGAGGTGACGGAGTCCACTCCTCCTGGGGAATTATTGTTTGGACAGGATTTGGGAACAAAAATTCAGAACTTAAAATCGCTGGAAAAAACAAGTAAAGACTTACGTTCTACATCACATACAGTAACGTCGCGCATATCTATCCCTTCAGTTTCCAAATTTAATTCTCCGACGAATTATGGATATAACACAACAAAGAAAAAGGAGGGGAGAGAAAGGCCACATAACAACCAGGGAAACCGACGACGCCCGACCCATGTCAACAGGAGGGATGTGAGGTCTCACAAAGGGCAATACTCCAGATTAACAACCAGAAAATACTAAAGGTAAGTAAGTACAGAATTAATGGCTGGCCGATTGAAATATTATTATTCTTCTTGGCAAAAACTAACTTCCAACAGAGTAATACTATCCTGGATTAATGGCTACAAAATTCCTTTCCTAAAAGATCCTCCAGAAAAGAATGACTCATATATTGTGACGTACACGTCAGGTGACGTCCAACTAATGTCCTCAGCCATTAAAGACCTCCTGATTTCTGGAGCAATCGTTAGGTGTCAGCCATGTCCAGGACAATTCATTTCGAACATATTTTTGGCAGACAAGCAAAATGGAAAGAAACGGTTCATACTGAATCTCAAGAACCTTAACCGATATGTGGCTACAGCACATTTTAAAATGGAAGACCACCGAACAGTGGCAAGGTTGATTACCAAAAACGTATTTATGTCCACTATAGATCTTAAAGAGGCTTATTTTGCAATTTCAATTGATCAAAACTGCAGAAAATACCTGAGATTTCAGTTTTTAAGCACACTTTACGAATTTACTTGTATGCCATTTGGCTTGTCTTCCGCCCCATTTTGCTTTACGAAAATTATGAAACCAGTCATCTCTGTTCTACGCTCACGTAATATAACGTGCGTAAACTACTTAGATGATTTCATAGTATTCGGAGACACTTATGAAAAATGTCAAATGAATACGAAAACAGTTATAAACCTTTTGACGTCACTAGGTTTTATAATTAATAGAGAAAAAAGCTCTTTATTACCCGGCACATCTAAAAAAATTTTTAGGATTTATATTCAATTCCACAAAAATGACTATAGAGTTACCATCAGAAAAAAAGAGAAAACATTAAAAAATGGGTTTTTACACTCAGAAATAACCCTACTTGCAAAATACGTTGTCTAGCAAAGTTCATTGGTACCTTGGTCTCAGTCTGTCCGGCAGTCAAATATGGCTGGCTGTATACCAAAGCCCTAGAAAGGGCAAAATTTCTAGCTCTAGCTGGTGGTAATAACTTTGAGGCAACTATAAAACTTCAGGGATATCTGACCAATGACCTTCGGTGGTGGGAACATAATATAATGGAGACCTATAATAACATTCAAAACGACTCATACCAGATGGAGATATTTACAGATGCCTCCTTAACCGGATGGGGGGCTTGTCACGGAACTGAGAAAACTCATGGCTATTGGTCAGAATCCGAGAAAGGGATGCACATTAATGTGCTGGAATTAAAAGCTATATTCTATGGTTTGAGATGCTTTGCCAAAGAGTCTTCTAACTGCTCTATACTATTGCGATGTGATAACACCACTGCCATTTCTTATATTAATCGAATGGGAAGCGTTAGGTTTCCAGTTTTGAATGCTATAGCAAAAGACATATGACAGTGGTGCGAACAGAAAAACATATGGCTTTTTGCGTCATATATAAGTTCCGCAAATAACGTCGAAGCAGATCAACAGTCACGCTGCTCTAGCATAGAAACAGAATGGTCACTATCAGCAGAAGCATTTCAGGCCATAAAAGATAATTTTGGGAACATGGAAGTAGATCTATTTGCTTCATTCATAAATCATAAATGTGATAAATATGTTTCTTGGAACAAGGACCCAGGGTCCTTCGCAGTTGATGCGTTCACCCTAGACTGGAGCAAGTTCTACTTCTATGCGTTCCCACCATTTAACATGATTTTACGCACCATCCAAAAAATCATGACTGATATGGCAGTGGGGATCATAGTGGTACCCCAATGGCCTTCTCAGCCATGGTACCCACTTTATTCTAAGCTAAAAGTAGAATGTGAGATAATTTTGGGCCCTTCTTTTAATTTATTATCTAATCCTTTTAACAGGAGACACCCTCTAGAGGGAAAGCTTACCCTGGTGGCTGCGAAATTGTCAAGCAGTCATTCCTAATGAGAGATATACCCGAATCGGCTATCAAGACAATGATAGCTTCCCTGTCAATCGCCACATTGAAGCAGTATGAGTCAACATATCGTTCATGGTGGAAATATTGCGAGGACAACGACGTTTCCCTATACGAGGCTTCCCCTAAAGAGGTAATTTCTTTCTTACAATCCATAGCAGATCAAGGCGCCTGCAAATATGGCACAATCAATTCCCATAGATCAGCACTCTCTTTAATTTCTCTGCGAAACTTGGGAGATGATGCGAATATTAAACGCTTTATGAAAGGTATCTCCCGCCTTAGACCATCAATACCCAAATATGACAACACCTGGGATCCACTCCAACTCTTGACGTACATTGAAAAAAATGCCTACCAAACTTAATCTCCAACAGCTATCCCAAAAATTAGTAACTTTAATGGCATTAGTCACAGGAGGAAGACTCCAAACTATATCATTAATAAGATTATCGAACATAATGGAAAATATTGAAGAAATACAAATTAATATATCTGACCCAATTAAAACAACAGGGTTAAACAGACCTCAACCGACACTTTATCTTCCTTTCTTTAGGGGAAAAACCCTCCTTGTGCGTTGCGTCGGCTCTAAAAGAATATATAAGGGTAACAGAGAATCTAAGGACAGCAGATCAGGATTTTCTATTTATTACGTACAAGAAACCCTACAGAACTGCTCATAAGCAAATCATCAGCAGGTGGACAAAGGAAATGCTTACTATAGCAGGAATAGATACAGCAAAATTCAGACCTCACTCGACCAGACACTCATCTTCATCAGCGGCTCGGCGACAAGGTATTTCGTTGGAAACCATATGTCGTACAGCAGGGTGGTCTGAGCGCACATCGACTTTTGCAAAGTACTACAACAAACCTCTTACCAATCAGAAGACTGAATATGCCAAAGCCATATTAGTCTAAGAAATGAAATTAAGGACCAAATAAGAGAATAACCTTTATTTTAAAATGTTACTTTAGAATACTTATTTTGTTAGCAACAAATAAATAAGCAATGTGCCTTATATTTAAATACTATATGTTTATGGATATAAATAAAGTCATTATAAATAATTATGTGCAAATTGTGAGTAAACAATTTTATTACAATATCACAACTGCAACACAAATGCTTTAAACAACTACGTGGTTAATAAATAAAGTGATATTGAGGATTGGACGCGAAACATAATTATACGATCAAACGAACTTACCTGAAGTGAAGTTCGATCGTGATTATGTGAGCGTCCAATCCGAAGATATCACTTCCCTCCCACCCAGTCTTCACTTGCCCGGGAGTTGCAGTTGTTAGTTTCCCAAGATGGGGAATCTTTAAATAAGTGAAGTTACTATCGCCAGACAGGAGAAGGACGGGTAACGAGGTAGAGAGGGAACTTGCTTTGGCTACTTTAAACAAGCGGTGCATGGTAGGTACGGGGCGGACTACGTGGTTAATAAATAAAGTGATATCTTCGGATTGGACGCTCACATAATCACGATCGAACTTCACTTCAGGTAAGTTCGTTTGATCGTATAATTATTTTTTTCGCTATATAAAAGGGACAGTAAATCTTTGGAGCACATGAAGAAGTATTACCCGAAAAAAAATTTGAAATGCTAATAAAAATTTGGTATTTTATGAAATCGTATTTTCTTGTCATAAAGGCGGCCATAAATTTAAAACTAGAGGAACAGGGATACGAAAATCTAGGTGAGTAATAATTATTTGTAATAGGTAAATTAGAACCATTTGTGTGTTAACCACAAATTTTTTTAGTACTTTTAAAGAAGAATGCCCGATGAAACTAATATTTTCTCTTTCCGAAAATGGGCAAAATTTGGTTTTTGAGCAAAATTGAAAATACACACAACCATTTTCAAACTATCCCTAATTACTGCCTCTTGATGCCACGTACAAACTGAACAATCTTCGAAAGCATCTGTATGTATTAATGCGAATTGACAGAAATGGACAAGGCTTGTCGCTTGCACTTTCATTCCTCAACATGAGAATTCGATTTCAATTTCTTGCTGCTAAATATTTTTAAAAAACAAAATTTACTTTGGACAAGAACTTCTACTATATTTACGGATACAGATTTTGGGGAGAGGAAATCGCTATCTGAAGAATTCCCGAACACAAAGCTATTATTATGCCTTTTTCATACTCTAAAATCATTTTGAACAACTATTACATCCAATTCAATGCAAATTAATAGCGATCAACGAAAAACTGTATTGAATATTTTGCAGAAATTTGCTTATTCAAAAAGCATTGGGCAATATAATGAAAACTATAATGAATTAATTGAACTAAATTTGCCATTAATTGTTAAATACTTCAATGATAATTGAAATACCTATAAGGAGGAATGGGTCCAATGTTTCAAAAAAGAGAGTGTTGCATTTGTAGTGTCTACGACGAATCATACCGAATCCATTAATCAGAAGATTAAGTCCGTTTGTTCAACACTAAACACATTACAAGGATTTTATAAGGAATTTTTAGTTTTGTTAAATTCTATTGGTAGCGAACGAAGACAACGTGAAACTCAAATGATTTAAAAAAATTCAGTTGCGATACTTAAGGATTCTGTGCGAAGTAAATATTTCAAAGTAGCAACTCCTTTCGCTTCTAAATATATAGATAAAAATCTAATCAGATCAAAAACAGTTAAATTTGAAAAGAGAGAAGAGAGTCAGTGCTTTATTAATCAACTCATTGTAACCCGTAACACGTGCCAGTGTTTATTTTTCATTGATATGCAACTACCATGTAAGCACATAATGAAGTTTCGATCTCTTAAAGATGCTGATTTGTATGATGAGTAAGATGTAACATATCGATTTAAAAAATACACGTATTTGAGCACCTATCTTTTTATAGGTCAAGGAAATGTTGATACTGAGAATGAACCTTGTGCAAAATTTGATGACAGAGTTTGTATTGTTGAAGGTGTTAATAATATCCAATCTATCAAAAAAATCGACTCTTACGCAACAACAAAAATATGCAATGCAAGAGCAATGACTAAGTTACAACAAGTAGTTAGAATAATGTCACAGATGGATCCATTGAAATTTGTAGAAAACTATGAAAAAATAAATCTTTTAATAGAACTGTGTAATTCTCATAAAAACGTTATGATAATAGAAGAAGTATTGGATGTGCCAATTAAAAATTGTGATGTATTAAGTGTACCAGTTGAAAATTGTGATAAGAATCAACATGCAGTCAATAATGTAGAGACAGAAAGTAAAATGATTGAAAAAGTAATTATTGGAAAAAATAGATATTAGTGATTCAGACTTAAATGACACAGTGGAGCGTGAAACTAGTGCTGAATCTAATGAAAATAATGCTACCAAAAAATGTTCCCGATCAAGACCTTCCCAATAATACAATCAAAATTTTACAAAATATTAAATTGCCTCTGCAAATAAGACAACACGAACGGCCTAAAAATCATCTTTTAACGGCTGTGGGTTTAAAGAGAAAAAGATCCAAAGTAAACTAAAATATTGGATGTACTTAATTACTTTTTCCAAAATATTTAATATGCTTTATTAATAAAAATTATTTTTTCTAACATATAAGTATATTATGTTTTTTTTTGTTATATTGTAGAAATAATAAATACCTACCTAATTATTCAAGAAACAGAAATTTTTTATTTCATGTTTACCTTTATTATAAGAAAATGTTTATAATCCTTCAAAGTAATTTTAATACTTGCGTAGATCTATCCAATAGACTAGAATTACGATAAATATATACATAGCCTCTATTATTTGACTGAAAAGTTTCATAGTTTTAGCCTGTAAACCAAAGATACGCAATGAGTACCTTCTGTACACATACTAAAAAAACGCATTTCGTAGTACTATCCACGGCCTTTAAATAATGTGGTGGAGCACCATCTTGCTGAAACCACATCCTATTTCGAATCCTTCCAGGAAGATTCACCAATAATTGTGGCAGATAATTTTCCATAAAATGAAGATAAATAGCTTCAGACAATGTACCATCAAAGAAATGTGGCCGTATTACATGTTCTCAAATAATTCCTCCCCAAACGTTTATAGATCATCTGTGCTGGTTATCAACTTACCTAAAAAAGTAAGAATTTTCCGAAGCATAATAATGGAAATTGTGCCTATTAACAAATCCATTTTTATGAAAGTTGCCTCATCAGTAAATAAAACATTACTGAAGAAGGTGACATCTTGCATTTTATCTCTGGTCCAATTACAATACTGTAGACGTCTTTGAAAATCGTCATAAGATAGTTCCTTGTCCATTTGAATATGATATTCATTAAACTTATTTGTTTTTAATATTCTACTTATTCGTACTAATGAGCTCACTTCTCTCTGACTAATATGAGGATTCTCAATCGTTGTCAGCACCACAGAAAACTCATTTTCTTCGTTCACAACACGTTTTATTCTTTCACCTATTTCATATTCGACATTTCCAGTTTCCACAAATCTATCGAGGAGGTTTTGAGAGCTGTTAACATCAGGAATCCTTATTTCAGGATACCTTTGCTTGTAAATTCTATTGGCAAGCAAACAATTTCTGTCTGACTCGGCCAAAACAAAAGTCATGTCTACAAGTACCGCTTTATTAAAATTTATTTTGTAAAACTCGAAATATTTTAAATTTAATACAAATAATAACTGACGACTAATAAGTGCGATAAATGTTCGTTTGTACAAGACAATTTATACTAAACTGAGGTTTTATAGCTTGTCGAATAACGAAAACAGCAAAAAAAATTTACAAAGAAATTATTACAGTAAGGGACCAGTTAAATACTATTAACCCACTTCAATAGATTGGAAGAAACATTCAATTTATTATTATAATTTTTTCGAATGAATTATTTGAGGAAACCTCTATATTTTAAGTTTATTCTTGAAATTTGTACTTATTGTTCAATAAAACGAAAATGGCTGCAATTGCCATAGGGACGTACCCACAAAGAATGTTCGTCTTTCATTTCTAGATCTCATCGTTGAAAAAATATACATGTTGTTCCATTTGAAGAAATTGTGAAAGTTCAATATAAAAAGTTTTAATTCAAAAATAATTTTTGGCTACCCTGTACATTTTTAAGAAGTAAAAATGATTCAAAAACGTTATTTAGATATCTGGTAACTAGTATTCATCAAGTTTTTCTTAAAACCCATAATTGTGACTGGTGATTTTTTAATATGCATCTGCAGATGGCATTATTTCAACAAAAAAATTCATTACATCCAAGTGGTTGGGAGATAATCAATAAAATATACGAATGAATAGAGTCTAGAAAGAAGCTTCAAAAAAATTTACTGATATACATAGCATTCCATTTAAAAAAAAACACTTAATCCTGTAATTTCATTTTGGCTCGCCCTGTATATTCGAAAATAATTTCCGGTTGTAGACTTTTTTATCTAGTTCACTTGTATTTTTTTAATATCTAGCTATCGTTGAATTCGAGATATCGAAGTCCGACGCACAATGATTACCCCACCCTGTATATGACACGATAATAATAATGATCCTGGGTTTCGAACGATTTTATGTTATTTTGGGGCACTAACAACAATATTTTCCATCATGGATTTTGTGTGAACCTACTGGGTGCTACTGAAAATCTTCAGACACAAACTCATAATTCTTACTTGAAAACGATAAAGGAATATCCAAAAATATTTTTTCTAAAATTAAATACATACAATGTATATATTAAATTCTTATACATAGGCATCTAACAAAGAAAATTTTTTTATGATAAAAAAAATTTAAGTATGTGGATTTGTGGGTTTTGATTCTATCAATAAACAAAAATTTAGGAACCAGAACGGCATTAGATATCGCCAGCCGCTTACGAGTTATAAGGAAAAATGTAGTATAACGTCACTCCCAAATTTGACTAGTGTAAAAATATAACCCTTTGTGTTTTGTTACACGTTTTCCGATAAAACTACTATACGATTCAATTGTAATGTGCCGTCACTTTAACTACGAATAACTCAAAAATGAGGGAGTGGAAGAAATAACACTAGAAATTTTACATAAAACTATACTCTATTTACTTAAACTTAGCAGTGTTGAATTGGATTTAGGTGAGTGAAACCTCCAACTACGACCGATGCTTATGAAACAAAATAAACATGAATATGAACCGCTATAGAAACTTTGCATTTGTGTATATCTGGCTCGCCGTCTGCACTAAGAATCAGCTCGCATTTTGTTCTCTATCCTGAGTAACGCTGCAATATTTAAGTAATTTCCGAAAAATGACTACATAAAGTTTAATGTGACGAGAGTATCGTATTTTTTTTGCTATAAATTAAGAAATATTCGTAATGTTTCAGAAGGACTAAAACGAAAATATACTAAATACGCAAAAAAGCATGCAGCATTAGTTGTCTATTGTATGTATATTTTTCTGTTTTTTTCTTCACTTCATTTTTGTTTGTTATGTGTTACAGAGTGATGTAAACATTAGTACTAAGTAGTTTTTTGTAACGGAGTATGTGGTGGCATGGAAGAACGTATATACAAATGTCACCTTTTTGTGTTTGTATAATGTTTTTGTACATATATATAATTCACAATAAATATTTTTCTATTTCTGTTTCTATATATTTGAATCGTATAGTAATTTACGTAGTAATATTTTAAAATGAAATAAAATTCACTTTATGATGGTGTATAAATTTCCGGTTTTCTGTTTGTGAATGTTTCTGTAGGTATTTAAAATACAATATTATGTCTGCATAAATATCATAGACCAGAAACTACAAAATAATTTTAGGAAACAACCACACATACTTAATTAATACATGAACTAGGTAGCGTATCGTTGACCACCGGGAGATATTGTGATCTGTGACGTCACGCCAATAGGACACCGTTCTCACAGAATCTGATATTCCCGGAAGTTGAATTAATAATTTAAACATTTTCCAGGTAGATGTTATTAAAACAGATTTGGTAATTGTTAATGTTTAATAAGACCATATTCGAATATATGAATTAATTTTAAAAATTCGTCAAGTGCAAGGGGCCTATTGAGTATTCACGGTAAATCAATGCATGCGTGCTCAAGTCTAAACGTATCTTTTATGTGCAAAATTCGTTTTAGTCCGGTAAAGGGGAATTTTAAATTTCCATTCGTACTCCAAGTCTGACATTTTGACCAAAAATTAGTTATAAGATGTACATCAAATATCAATGATCGAAAATTAATAACTTATCCATAGGGTTGTAAAAAAATAAAAACCACCCCAAAAAGGACTTTTCTGCAAATATCTAGGGAAATGTAAAAATTACAGAAAAATGTTTTAAATACAATCGGAAGATATTGAAATTATCTATGAAATCGTCTTGAATCTTGTTTCACGTATTTGCAATAGAAAACGAGTTATTTACAATTAAGAACTGCTATTTATTAGCTAAAAAATACGCAAATTAAAAAAAATTCATTAACAAACAAATTAATGGTTTTTAACTTTTTTTTTAAATCGTATCTACTTGATGTAACTAATTTCTTTAGAGATAATTTTTTTTTAAATTTTTTAAAAGTTATAAACAATTTTATTTTTTCAATTTACATTTTTCACGATTGAAGTTAATGGTAAGGTAATGGTATTAGAAATTTTTATAGATAAACCTTCAGTTAATGTAATAAGACCAAAAAACATTTTTTTTTAAATTTCAACCAAAAAAAATGTAAATTGAAAAATACAATTGTTTATAACTTTTTAAAAAATTTAAAAAAAAAATTATCTCTTTTAAAAAAATAGTTACATCAAGTAGAGACGATTTTAAAAAAAGTTGAAACACATTAATTTGTTTATTTTTTATGAACTTTTTTTAATTTGCGTATTTTTTAGCTAACAATTAGCAATTTTTAATTGTAAATATATCGTTTTCTATTGAAAATACGTGAAACAAGATTTAAGACGATTTTATAGATAATTTCAGTATATTTCGATTTTATTTATAATTTTTCTGTAATTTTTACATTTTCCGAGATATTATAGAAAAGTTTTTTGGGGCTGGTTTTTATTTTTTTACAACACCTATGGGTAAATTTTTAATTTTCGATCATTGATACTAGATGTATATCTTATAACTAATTTTTGGTCAAAAAGTCAGGCTTCGAGTATGAATGGAAATTTAAAATTCCCCTTTACCGGACTATTTTTGTGAGATCTGTGTGTGCTCAGACTATTCCAGACACACACACACTACACAGTGATGAAAATCAAGAGGCAATGCCTTTGCAAGTGCTGCATTTATATTAATGTACAGTTTAATTAAGAAAAAAAAAATAGGAAATAAATGGGAGGCGTTGGTAGGTAGGTAATACGATTTTAATAAAGCAGAATACAATATAGTGGTTCTAATTTGTTTGATAAGATACTTATAAATTGGTGAAAGTATTGGACAGTTCAGAAACTGCATAAAAATTAATTTCAAATAAAACATTTGTTTAAATATCAACATACTTCATGATTGATCGAGTTAAAACAATTAATTTTTTTTCTCGTGCTAATTTGCTTTTATAAAAAATATAAAATATGAGAAATTGTAAATTTTATAAACTTATTAGTAATTTTAACCCATTTTTTTTTATATTACATTGAAATATGCAGTACTTATAGAAAATATTCAATCTTTATACCTACTTAAATAACGCTGGTTTAAAATAGCGCTTTAGTTATTTTCTACATTCAAAACAGTTTAATAAATTATTGTACTTTACGAAAAGTAAGCACGAAATTAATGGATTTTCTTTTTTTGTTATATGTAGCAAAGGTACCTTCTGGAATACAGGGGGTTGTATTATCTGTGGTGTTTAATTTTTAATTAATCAAAAAAATAGGCTTTGTATACGTACCTACCTATCAATTACTTTGACAAATGCGTTTCACCATCAATGAAAATACACATTGTTAATAATGTATCCTGATGCCACTCTCGTAGTTTTTAAGAATTATTTAGTTAATTTCTATTGGGAAAAGCTCAAAAGAAAAAATACAGGACTGCACACGTAGCATTACAAATAGTAACTACTAAAAATACTTTTCTTTAATTGATTACAGCAAATTTAATGGTAGAAAATATTTAACTAATTAAAATCGTATTTTAAAATCAAAATATTATTGGCATATTAATGATCCACTCTAGACAAAAACAACATTCTGTCCATCACTTTTAATAATTATACCTTTAGCGCGTTTTCCTACCAAATTTTTTACTACGAAGAAAACACGGAGATTCGCGGCAAATCGAACTGTCGTCGTCACTATTCTTTTTAATACGTTGACACCAGCTGTACCAAAAAAAAGTTCATTCGGCCGACAATTTTTTTTATTGTTCGTGTCAATTTCAGTTAAATATGACCTAACGATTCTATTTGTTTATATTTCTTTATTTAATATGTGGCATCGTGTTCATCACACGCCGGCTAGGGATACAATTTTTGTAATTGGACCGACGTGACATCATAAAAAACCGGCGTGTAATCATAAGAAAAACCGTTGTGTTACTTGTTACGCAGAAAAGAAAAAACTTAGGGAAGGCCTATTGCTGCCAATAAATGTTCTCAATCACTGTAATGAGTGTAAACAAATATTGTGTGACTTATTTTTTTGAAACACAATTCTACCAAGGTATAATATTACACATATTATGCACATATTACACATGTTATATGTTAGTCGTTGATCTGTTGTTTTCAATGGTTTTTTTTGTTTGTATCTTAGATAAATAATTCCAATTTGTTTCAGTTTTTAGTTTCCTTACTTTGAGGTCTCTCAAAATCAGCAATTTATCACAAAATCTCCGTCCGGCTTATATGAGCTGGTCATTGGGACGGCTTGCTTTCATCTTTTCTTTATTTAGCATTGTAGCGTGAGTCCCATCGGATTGCACGTCGTATGACATCATATCGATGCCACGCCGGCTCGATGGCAGAACAAGCGTGATATGCGTATGATCTCATGCCGACGTCAACGTGTTAACTATGTTCTGAGCATGTCACGAAGACCGACAAGCTGTGGCTCACATTCGCATGCGTGCGTTGGTATGCGCACCTTCACACACCAAACGATCATCATGAACAATACGTCCACATTTGAGCGTGCGTGTGTGATCTTATGTATACGCGCCGTTGTGTGCTATGTGAATCCATTTGTCTGCGCAATAATTTCTGAAGTACTGACATTTTTTTCACTAATCCTATCGGCATCCGCTTTTGTGAGCCTGTAACTAATGTCCTCAATACTGAATTTAGTTGTGCTGGATGGGGCCGTACTTTCAACTTAACAATGTTAGACCCTAAGTGTGATACATTTTTGGAACCAGCTGTTGATTCAGTATCCAAAAATAAGGAAATGTACAGTATGTATTCTATTTAAAAAATATGTTCATGACGTCATAACGAGAAAGTGATGACGTCATAACCAAAAAATAAAGTATAAGATGCGCAATTAAAATTACGTGTCCGAAGATTTTTTCAAAATATCTTTAGTTTAAGAAATAATGAATTTATTCCATACTTTACAGACACACTGTATATTAAAGAAGTCGATTTAGTTATGTAGCTATTTTGTTTCATTCAAGCTTTTGCCTTAGTACAATAGCGCAGAAAAATTAATTATTTTTTCCTTGTACAGCAACTTTTTTAATATCACAGTATTAAGAAAGAAGTTCAAAAGTTTTAACGAACCATTTTCTTAATTTTTTTACTGACGAAACTCCATAAACATGAACTTTATTACACCGGGGCGTTAGTTATATACTAGTATAATGGTTTAAATTAAACTTTAAAACTTTACATTGTGATTTTCTCAGCAGACAGATTTTCTTACCTTGAGGAGATTATTAGAAGCACGTATACAAACAGTCTTGGAAGAGAACATTCCAGTGGCGGGACCAGAGCTTACTTTAGTTTAAATTTACACAGATTAACAGACTATTTTGTTAAATTGTATTTATCAAAGAAAAATGTGTTTTACCGGATCATAATAGGTAATTACGACTAAGATTTAAGCTTTTATAATAATGTAATTATTGTTGTTAAAAGCTATTTGAGAGTTACTTACGCAAATAGTTTCATATTTTCACAGAACAAGAAAATATAGTTAAATAAAATGACGAGGATATCAAATTTTATGAAACGCGTAAACTAAAACATAAAATATAACACATAAATTAGACAACCCCCATACCAATGTCGAAACTACCTGGACATGTGTAACACAGTTGAAAAAAAACGTGGACACATACAACCAAACTCTTCAACTATTCAGAATCAAAAGTGGGATTTAAACCCGGGAATCGATAGGCAGTAAACCAGCTGCGTTTGTCACTTAAGGCTCTGGCTCATTGCGTTACCGAGCTTGGTAGCTTCACAATTTAGAAATACGGATCACAGAATGTGTGAAATTTAGGTCTTTAGTAAGCAAATCTGTTTCAGAATATTTTAAAATCATTTACCGGCTCGATGGTGAAATTGACTAGAGCGCGCGATAGTTATTGTGACTATAAATCTTCCTATCGCAGCTGCGGATTGTCTAATTTTTGTGGTGTTTATAATTATTTACTTTCTCTTGTAATTATTATATTACATCTTCATTTAAAAAATCAGTAAAGCAGGATACATTACCTTATCACTGAAGTGGTTTTCATATAGATGAGATCGCTACATGCTATACTGTCCACAAAGTTGATATCATCAGTAGATGATTAAAATTGATATAAATCTAAAACTGTCCATTTACTCCTATTTATACCTAAACTATTATCACAGTATTGACCTGCCCTTATATTACTATTAGACCAAGGACCAGCAACGTGTTTCGAGTTATCATTTCAACAGTCGTGAAAATTTAGGTGCTTATACCTGCTGAACAATAAAAGTCGATTTTGGGAGCACTCTGCGACCGGGGTATACTACCTCAAAATTACTAAGAGGGTGAGAAATAACAAAAGAAATTTATCTAAAATAAAAGCCATGAAATTTCAGGAGGTTACTTTGGATAGTACTTTTTATTTAAAATAATTATTGCCAAAACATTTCCTCCTAAATGTTGACAGAACGCAATAAATGTTTATTTAAAAAAAGTACCGTGCTACTGTACTTTTGATAGCATCTTAACAAAATTCAGTAATAACCACACAACTTTTATTTAAAACTATTTTTCCCATAGGCAATAATAACGATGATAAGTGGTGGGTAACTTAGAATGAACCTGTACCTTATCCATTTTTATTACCTCACTGATAAAAAATTATTACTAATTGCCCCACAAGAATTGAAGATGGCGTTATTAAGTTCCTGCATCAACCTAATATTGATACAATTACTTGTCTTGTTCTCAACCGAACTCAATATTCACCTTAATTACATTTTATTAAGTATCTGGAGTCCGAACTTTACAACATGAGAGGCGCATTAAATTGAGGAAATACAGTCTGAACTATTACTCCAGTTTTGCTCTTTGTCTGGCAAATTTGCAGCAATGCACGAATGCCTTCTACTACAGTTCACTGTTTAACGAACAAATGCACTTCGGGTATGTACAAATGGAATGAATTAAGCAGAACGATCAGAGACAAATTGAGGGTATAATTTTAACATTCTTTGACTTTACTTAGCTTTTGATTGAATGTCAAAATTACTTTGTTACAAATTTTTTCCAACTGTTATTTTTTCACATATTATGTCAAGTCCAAGTCAAATGTGAAAAATAAATTGAAATTGGATACTTCAATTAGGTAAAAGGAAGTGGACATTTTCTGTACACAAAATGCATTTGATGTATTTTACGGACGTGTTGTGAGGCTTTACAAATGAATGGACTAGATCGGTGGCGGTGCGTGAACCACCTACTTTTCAATGTATTCTACGTAACAACTTTTTATACAAAAAAAGAAAAAAATCCGTTAAGAATCCATTGTGTGTTTCCAACATACAGTCACGGAAAACAGATTCAAGAGCATGTTTTCTGTCACATCCACAAGTTTATTTTACGCTTGATAAATGCTACGCTGAATTCGTTTTAAATAATTTTGTACTCAAATATGAGTGCAAGGAAGATAATAAGATATCGACAATTTAAATAGAATGAGACAAAAGTAATGGTAGTTGTAATAGTGGGGGAGGCTGACGTCTAGCAATTAGGCCGCGGATGGGTCCTTTTTACTCACCCCCCAGCTATGTACTTCGCTTGCTCCCCTGTTGAGTATTTCCGACCTTATAATGAAGGTCAAGATGTCACTTAGTGCGAAGGAGCTCATCTCCTTCCTTAGCAGCGCCTCGGTACTGAGAATGCTATGTGCCTGGCTCCCGAATGCTTCATGCTGCCTCAGAAAATGGTAACACGTGTCTTCATCACTTCCACATCCTAGGTATGGAGGATATTCCTCAATACATATCAGTGATATATGTCTCCTAAGTCTGCAGTGACCTGCCAGAACTCCGATTAAAAGATTCAGTGTCTTTCGACTCCGACTCAGTAACCAGTTTGCCTATAAGCCCTGTTGGTCCTCCAATGCATCTTCATTGTCTCGTGGGCACACACATTAAGCGGCCGTCGTGACCTGTCTTCTCGTGATGCCCAATATAGGCTCAGGAACTAGACAGGGCTCCTCGGCTCCAAGTGTAGCCAGTTCATAGGCCTTCTCATTGCATGTCACGGAGCCAACACCATTCTTACTTGTTAGAGTTTGACAAGCTCTTCTAGGACGTTCCAGTACCTCTGAACGAGAACTGATCTCGTCCTGAGAATGCACACCGCTTTTAGAGCAGCTTGACTGTCAGAGCAGATGTATATTATCTGTTCAACACCGTTCCTTACCTGCCACTGCTAGGATGGTGTAAACCTTTGGTTGGAGGACCGCGGTATACGATCCTAGAGCAAGGCTCTCTTGCCTTCCGGATATATTCCCTCCTCGGAGGTTAGTCTGGCGGCTACACAAGAATCGTCTTTATACCACATCCAAAAGTTTGGAGAGAAGTTAATTCTCTTTTCTCTCCACTCCTCCTTACTGAAGAGAGTGTAAATACAGTTTCTTTCCAAGATAGGGGTAAAAAGATTAGCAAATCAATATGCACTAGAGAACGAATTTCCCTCCCAAATAGAACATGATTTTCTCTGTTGATTTTCCATTAAAATGTCGTTTAAGAATTTGTGTTTACTCTTCTGCAGAGTAAATAAGTATTTAAAAAAATATTAAATGAATGAACAAACAGAAAATTAATTTGAAGGTAAATTGAATAAAAAATAAATAAAATGACTTCATCTGCGTCCTATCACAGTTACTGTTTACTTACGTATCACTTATTAAAATAAACCAGATATAGGAAAGGGTCCTCATTCCAAAAACATAGGGATCTCTTTAACGTGCTCCCATCGCAGATACCCCACTTTTTATTTTCCTTCAATAGATAGTAACTCGAGCAGATGCGGGTTTGATCTGGGTCGTTTGGGTGGAAAAACGCGACACTGTCCCTCACACCACCAAACGATAAACGTAAAAATAAATGAGCTTTATTTACACGAAAATATCTATCAGGGGCCAGATTCCCGAGATGAGAGAGTATAATCGTTATGAGAATAAGAAAGATGAAAATATATTATATAAAGGATAAAGAAGACAGAGACAAAAGCTATCACTTTTCCTGATATATTTCGAGAATAAAGCCCCAGATGTATATGGCTCAACTTATTGTAGAAATAACATGAACGGTGTATGCCTCGTTGTTATTAGAACATCAACCAAAGTATGACCGAATTAAGACTAATTTCTACACCAGAAAATATAAGACGAAAATTTATATAACCTGTTCTAATAATAATCATTTTCTTGACCTGATAAATCTGAAAGAATTTCCTGAAAAGAAAATGAGAAACATAACTTTTCTTATTTAGATATTTACATAAATTAAAATCTAACACTGACGTTGTTTTTCACAGTACACCAAAACACCATATACTGCACTCGACACGCGTTTCACCAACCAAGTTGGCATCATCTGGAGATGATTAAAACTAACCTTATACTATATTTATACCTAAACTCTTGTTACAAATCGGTGAACCGTGACCCACTAACCAATAGAGCGGAATATATAGGATTAACCCTCTCTCTATATTCATACTACTTTTACATTTTGTAATTTTCAAGCTTTCAAATGCATCCAACTGTCTAGTATTTGTTATATTCCTAACTAACCTTAAATTGCTAATATCTATTTTATGGTTGTCTCAAACAAATGTTGGGAAACACTTGACTTATATGTTCTACCTTATTTGAGATGAGCCATATGCTTCTTGAGTCTAGTGTAATTGATCGTCTAATTTATCCAACATACTTTTGATTACAGTCCTTATAGCTAATTTCTTAAATCCCCGACTTTTCGTTTGTTCCAATTTTGTCTTTTGGATTGCCTGAAAGTTGTTGTAGTTTATTTCCCGCTGAATGAACCACTGTCATACTATATCTTTAAAAATGTTAGCAATACCATGGATGAATCGGTGGTCGTATAGAATAGATACAAATTTCGGATTTCCTGTTTTATTTTAAATGATCGCGGAATTTTGAGATATCTCTTTAAATTTACATTTCGTAATTATTTTATCAACTAAACTTACAAAATATTCATTACTCACCGTATTAGGGCTTAATGGGCGAATAACTGGAAAATTAAAACTCGGCATTTTGTTTCCAAATGTTCCGATACCAGAAAGCCTGAACTACTTTAATGATTTACTTCAATCAAATAATCTCATTTAAGACTGAAGAAGGCAAAAACCAGAAACCGGTCTGCGATTGGTACACACAACGGCTTCGAGAAGGATTTGCAATTATTTGGTAAAAATATTTTACTAGTGAGCAATCGCAATTACAGCTTAATCACTTATCTTTGTATGATACAAATTTAAAAATCAATAAGAAGTGTGTGTGGCAATTTTATTTAATCTTAAACAAAATAAAATGATAAGATTATGACTTTGATATCTTATTTAGGTATTATTTTTAATATTTATTACCATTTGTAAAATTGGCTAGTATTTTTGTTGTTAGTTAAGAAAAGTAGATACCTTCTGGATAGGTATCCAATAAACCCTTGTTGCAAGTGAAACAAACGATTTAGGTGCATTGTTTGTGTAAAGGTTTATCAAAGACTTCCTCATGACATTTTCTAAAAAACGAAAACGGTGTTTAAACTTATTTCTTTTTAATTTATGACTGTTTGTCTCTTCTATAAGGAGAATTAAAAGTGATGTACCGGCGTCCAGTTAATGCATTGCGAAGCTCAATGTATTGTATCCAAGAACATCCAACTTGTAATAAATCATTTGAAATATCTAATTATTATAAACACAACTTCTTAACTGAAAAAAAGTCTAATCATAACAATTTTTGATTTATGAATCAAATATCTTGATTCTTGATCTTGATTGCTTATGAAATTATGAAAAATCATTATTGTATATAAAAACATAAAAAAGTTGTATGTCCTTTATTGGTGTTATAAATGTTATTAATGATTAATAATGTTGTTTCATAATTTCAAACGTAAATAAGGTTAAGATTTAGGATAATTTTTTTTGGTTATTTGACCTAAAACTCAAAAATTTTTACGATTGTAATATTACGGCTGTTAATTTTACAACCTTTATTAAATAACTGAAATATTTATCATTTCATGCACCATTGATACACCCTGTACAGCAGATGAGTTCGGTTTTTGTAGAAGAGAGCAGCTTGCAAGTGATCCTAAAATAAATTTTAGATTTCTGTTAACAATTTAAACGTACATGAATAAATAAATTTGAGGTTATGTATTTTTTTTAATAAATAATGCTACTTCAGACCTACTAAATGACCTTGAATTAATAAGCAGTAACTATTTTTGATACGTTACCAATATTATCGGCATTATAATAGTTACTGCTTATTAATTCAAGGCTATTAATAGATCTGGGAAAAGTAGTATTATTTATTAAAAAAGTGCATATTGTTTATTTCAATTTTTTTTACTTCATTCTTAATTTCCTAAATAAATAATTTCGCGCAATCTGTATTATCGACAAGCACTTTGCCCGATAATGACCAATATTACCATGATGTTTATTGGCTTACACTAATGGGTGGCGCTGGAAAAATTGCTTTTGAGAGCATTTCATCACGGATAATATATCTTGGAAATTATCTCTACCAAAGGCATATACACCGTTATTACATTGAGGTATTTAAAATTTATTAGTAGACAAATCTTAGAGTTATATAACAACTATTTTATTCGTGCCCCACTTTGAACGCCGCGCCAATTTATTTAACGTCGATGATGTCATGATAAAAAGGTATAAACGAAAATAATCTGAAAATGAGGTTATTATGAAAAACAGGTCGTAAGAATCAAGCATTTCGTCTAACACTATGGTTGATTTCACCCAAAATTCGAGTATCTTTAAACTTTAAGTTGAAGAAGCGTTACCGACAATTTCATATGTGAAAAAATGAGGTTATAAATTAGAAAGTGCCGAAATCTCATAGAGGCACGTGCTAATATGATCAGCTGCGATTATTTCGACACCCTGACAAGATTTTCTCTAACGATTTTTAATTTTATATGTATAAAAAAAATGGAACTTGAATAACAGTTTTTAGATAATTATCAATTTTTGGATCTCCTGTAAAATTCGGTAAATACAGCTTATTCCTCTTTGCTATGTGCCGTCGACGTGTTCTTTAACTGAAAAGGGATTTACTTTTAAAATTCAAACAGGATGTGATACTGGCGAACGACTAGATGAAATAATGTGAAGGAAAGAAATATAGGAATATCCGCTTCAAAATACAGTGCATCAGACCACTTTGTTTCACCAGGACCACGACAAAGATGTAAAATAATCAAACACTTATCGAAAGGGCTCTATCTATAGGTAATTAAGTAATCTTTATCCCCATGGAAGAAAATTTCTATAGAAGAACCTGAAATGAGTTTGGACAGGCAAAGAATTTGCGATTTAATAAAAAAAGTATAATACAAATTTGTAAGATATATGCTGTAATAAATTGAGATGGGTACGTCAAATTATAATATACGAAATGTGCGAAAATGTACAAAAAAAACTGTTTTAAAGCATTACGTAAATTTAACTTTATAAATTTTACCAATATTTGATTGACGATAGTTGATAAAAATTGATTTCAAACAAATGATCATAATACAGATCTGCAATAGCTTCCAAGATATGACAGATAAATAACCTTTAGGTTTTACTAAACCCTGGTAGTATTTGTTCCGCAAAGTAGTTGCTCTCTTAAGACGGAATTCATACTCTACTCTCCGTTCCAGCTTTCCAGTTCCTAAAGATGTATCCAAATCTAACGTTATTCAGTTCATATGACTACTTATTAGATATTTGTTCAAAAAAAAAGTGACATTTGAATTGATGTATTACAAGTTGTGTGTTTCTGCAAAAAAATAAAAACATTTTGAGTGACAACGCCTTACCAGGACGTGTACGTGTATTTTTTAACTATATTTATATAATAAACAGACAACTACAAAATAAAAAATATACGTTTGCCGTTTTTAAGGAATATACTAAGGCGGCAAGATTTTTGTCACCCTGTACATTACAAGCAGATTTATTTTTCTCAATCTTATTGAAGTTGTTAGTGTTCTGGCTTTTGTCTTTCCTAATTCCAATTAATATACATAAAAAAATGGGTTTTGGACTTTATTCTAATTGATATACATAATAATAATAATTAACACAAACTTATAACTGCGCATATAATATTTTTTCAAGAAAAACGTATTTAAAATTTTCGACTCAAGGTCTCCCATTAAAAGTACATCAGGTATATATGGCATAATTTGTGTAAATAAAAATAAAGCTATTATCAAAATGTCTCTCCCTCCTGTCCTTATGTTAAATGAAACCTGGAAGTTTGGTAACTTTATGTTTTATATAAAAAATAATAAAACTTAGCAACTTAAATCACTGCGAATAGAATATATGCGGATCTGCAACTAACAGGTCCCCGACCCACTCCTACAAGTTCAAGGCTTGCTTACAGTTCACTACGTGCCGGTTTATATTCCTTGATGACGTGCTCCACTGACTACGATACTGACGTCCATTCACTGGAACTTATAAATTTTATTTGGCTTTTGAGCTCTCTGCTTAGGGACGAAACAAATTTTATTTGAGATGCTTTTAGATGAAAATGATAAATAAATAAAGCAATCGAGTTTAAATAAAAATGAAGGTGCTGCGAGGCACAAATATGGAAAATTTTCGTATGAAAGTTAATTTAAAATCTCCTATATCGGTGTTCGTTCAGTTTACGAACGAGGGTTTATATTTCAATTGATAAAATATATACAGTGTAAGGCTATGGACTAAACAGACAATTTTCCATTTTATGAAATACATTAGCGATAATCAAGAAACTTATATTAACTTTTTGATTTTTCATGTGTACATAAACATGTAATAATCTATTAAATACTTCCTATAAATAACAAAAAAAGTAGAAATATTTAAAAAGGTTTGCTGTCGGAATATATTTATTAAATATTCGAATATATTCACCATTGAAATGTTACGTTTATTAGAGTAGCTCAGCTGTGGTTACCAATTAAATAAAAACAACTGAAAAGTATATTGTACAGTAAAGTTTATTATACAAAAGACTGTGTAATTGTTTTTTTTATTATAAGTACATAAGTTTTGTGTCTGACCTATTGTTAAAGTCTTCAAATGATTCCAACATTAAATCAGTATTTAAATTTTTTCCCCATTCATAACCAATGTTTACTTCAATTAAAACCCATTTTTGAACATTATTTGAAAATCGAGGTATACAGGGTGTTTTTAAAATAAGAGGTGAGATTTAGATAGATTTAGCCAAGTACTTATCTTACCGATGACTACGAAGTAAATAAATATAATCAAAAAAATAGAATGTTATATGCAGTAAAATGCAGTATACACAATACACAAGACTGGCGTTTTTTATTATTAAATAGATACATACGTTTTTAGCCTGACCTCTCGTTGGAGTCACCAAATGGTTCCAACTTGAAATCGATATTTTAATCAATAACTAATATTTGCTTCAATTTTTTTTTTTAATATTACTGAATAATCAAAGTTTAGAAGGGTGTCTTTGAAATAAGGTGTACAATTTTGGAGCATTTTCAGGGCATAAGAATGGTACAGCTAATTCCGCATGAGGCTGAATTTAATTTTGGCCAGTACTGTGAAATAATAACCCTTATTAATTCCAAACCGTGAACCAAGCCTCACAGCCGTATCTCAACAGGTTATTAGTATACGTATAATAATTAAAAAACAATTTCTAGCAAAAATAATTATAAGGATGTGCACAAACTGAGGGTAAAAATTATTGTTGTTTCGCAATCGATCAATCCGGAAATGTTAATAAATGTATTGAAAATAACGGAAGACGTTTTGAACATTTGAAGACATTTCTTTCATAATTGTTTGTTATTTATTTGTTTGTTCTTTTTTATTAACTAAACAAAATATGATCGTCATTATTATTAGGATTTATTTGAGTACATTTGGTATGGGGAATTTTATTTTTTTATTGTTCCTCATAAAACTCTTAAATTAAACGACAATAAATTAGAAATGACGTATAAGTGTAAACACGTGAATATTAGATAATAGAATTTATTGATGTTAAGCGTCGGTGCGGCTGTGCATTTAAAATGTCTGTAACTTCTAAAGCACAAAATATAGGAATGTGCTCTTTTCACAGTTGTATCTAGAATTATTTGCTGAGTCGATTAATAAAAAGAGAATCTTAGGCGTCCATATGAAAAAACAAGAGTGGGACGTCGCGACGCCTAGCGTCGACGTGATACCCATGTCAGTACTAAGTATTCGGCCACCTTTCTTAACATCGAGAAGAAAATGTAATAAACTATTTTGCATGTCAAAGTGGGCCCACTTTGAGTTTTTATCATGGAGATATTTGAATTATTTAACTATTTTCTTGTATTGGTGAAAGTGGAAATATTTGTAACCTTTTTTTTAAAGCTTTATTATTACCTTATGTTTGCTTTTTTTTTGTTTGGCCACCTTTCGAGAGTCGATTTCACTAACGGAAAATTTAGGAAACTTTGTACTTACGAAAAAGTAACAATACAAAATTTGTAAGTTTTTTCAGGACAAAGCCTCAGGATTGCACAAAAGACATCCCATGATTGTCAGGAGATAGAAACGGTTTAAAAGATAGAAAATGTTGGATCGTAATATGTTATTTTACAACACGAATATAAATAACTAGTTTAACCTATTTCCCTCTGATTATTTAAACATTGGTGTTCGATATGAAAATGATGGCCCCCCTTTTTCACAAAATACTAGTATTTTTTTCATTATTGTTTTCAGTTAATATTAGTAACCCTTTATTTTTCACTTTTCAGTTTGATGTTCTTTAAAAGCGTTTTTTTTTTTTTTTTTTTTCCTTTTTTTTGTAAATAAGATGCCTCAAGTAGTAATACAAAAATATACTCGTAACGTCGTGATTTAAATTAAATTAAACATCACAGGTAATACAATCCCCTGTATTCCTGAAGGTACTTTAAGATGCCTTGTGCGGGAGAGGGCTACACATTTAGAGACAATGGACACACATCCAATATCCGAGTAGGCAAGGATTAATTTCTGGTTTAGAAAAAATTCTAGCGCCTTGACCGGGGATCGAACCCGGGACTCCAGGGTGAGAGGCAAGTGTGCTTGCTACTCGACCACGAAGCCAGTAATGATGGATATGTTTTTTCAGTTCGTAACAATTTTTCAACTATAAATTAAATTTTCCAAAGAATTTATCTGAAATCCCTATACAATTATGAGGTTACATTATTATTCATTTTAAAAATTTAAAACATGAACAAACAGCATAGAAATTAAAATTTTTTGGACTTTTAATGAATACTTGAAGAAAAATAAAAACTCGTTCAAATGACGGCTCAGTGACGTATACGTTAAGATTTAGACCAAGGTGTCCCAGGTTCGAATCCTAGCCAGTGCATAGACGTGTTGTGGTGTTTTTAAAATATCGAGACGGTTGCACAGTTGCATAGGGCCTTGTTGTATGGCAGAACACGGCTAGTCACTTTCTATCTCTCCTGATTTCGAGTCTCAGCTGCGGCATCTGGCAAATGACGGAGGGAATGATTGTTGTGTGTGTGTTTGTGTGTATATGTCCTCGTTGTTTACGTGTGTATCTCTGTCCTTGTTGAGCGGTGGAATTGAAATGTGCTAAACTTCGCCAGGACGTGGACGTTAAAATAAATAAACAGATAAAAAAACTATTTTTTCATTATTAATAAAAAAAGGCTTAGCAAATCACCATGTATACCTAGAAAGAATTAAGAAGTGTTAAAATAAGTGGCATTGAATTTAAAAGAGTTTTCTTAAATTCAAGGATATTTTATAATATTTTCTACGGGAATTTAAATGATATTTCAGAATTCATTAAAGCATTGCAGGTAATTTTTGGTAGTTCATGAATGAATTTCTTCTGTTATTTTGGTGTGGCTTATTCTTGCAGAAAACTTAATGTTTTATTTATCAATTACAAATCAACAAACTAACTTTACCGATGAAACACAAAAGTAACTATTTATAATGTTTTAGTCGAATTATAATCAATCAGGCAAGCCAGTATTTTCATAGCTGTTCGCAAGTATTGTACCTTTGTTTGGTCTCAACTAGATTTGTAAGATCAAGTGATTTATTTGCAAAATTAAATTTGTTTAAAAAATGGTATAAACTTTAAGTGATGGAAAGATTAAGACCGTTATTTCGTCAATATTTTTTAAATGAAGATGATGCGAATGTTTGCAAGAAAATTACAAAAGCTGCGATCATCTAAACTTTCTTCATAAATTGTAAATTGGAATAAATAATTTTTATTTTAACTATTATTTATACGAGTTAATAAATATACAAAATTATTACTTAGATTTTCATATAAAAAATGTGAAACAAACCCGAATGGACATAATAATAGTCTGTGAGCGAAGTAGTGTCGTTCTCAAGATCTGTATACTCGTGAATTGAAATTTAGTTTGTTATTGTTATTGTCTCATAGATTCCAAATCTTAATAGTACGTTAGCTGAGGAGAAATATTGCCTTAGAATTAAGTAGTAAAATATTGGCATTAAACCTTTGTTATTTTGAAAATTTACACCCCACCTCCGTTAAGTATTAATAGAGGTAACACAATTATAAATGTCACTAATTACTTCGGATGGGACATCTCATGAATATTAAATATCAAGTTCACCAAATCAGAGAACGAAAAAAAAAACTATTAGGAAACAGCTTTTAGGATGCAATTAAATTAAAAAAGACAGCTTGGTTAAAATGTTATTGTTTACTTTAACTTATTTTTATGGGTAACACGAAGATACATCATTTATAATATTAAATGTTTGGGATTGTTATACAAATTAAAAATTAAATAAAAAAATGATAAAGTATTTAATATATAAAATTTATTCTACTGCGATCCTTTCCTATCTGTGTAGTTTCCCTGTAACTGTCAAGACAGCTTTCTTGGCAAATGACGACTTTCTGTTGTTCCCCACTGCTGGCCAAGACTGATCTAGGGAAGCCCTTTCACCAGAACGCATTTTGCTGGCATTTGGAATTTATCCAGAGGTTAACATACACATTTGTCCTGACATTTTGTTTTATTTTTATTATTCTCTGACAGTACGAATGTTTTATTTCCTTGAAAATAGTTTTTTGCATTCAGTTATTTTAAACGTGAAAGATTCTCCTATAATATTGAATAATTTGATCCGTTGAATTTGAGATTATATTGAAAACTTTATTTTTCGTTATATATTTATATTGATATTAAAACATTTGCGTGAAAGTATAGAGTAATTGTTAAATACCTACAGGATGTTTTCTAATTCCTAGTAATAATTCAGATGATTCCCCGAATTATTTCATAAATAAATATAGTTTAAAAAAACTAAAAAACACGCTTTTAAAGCACATAAAACTAAGAAGTGAAAAATAATTATTAATATAAACTGAAAACAATAATGAACGAAAAATACTAGTATTATTGTGAAAAAAGCGTGGGTTGCTCGATATACGAAAAATATGGCACAAAGCGCCCCACGCTTTTTTCACAATAATACTAGTATTTTTCGTTCATTATTGTTTCCAGTTTATATTAATAATTATTTTTCACTTTTTTAGTTTGATGTGCTTTAAAAGCGTGTTTTTTAGTTTTTTTAAACTATATTTATTTTTCACTTTTTAGTTTGATGTGCTATGAAAGCGTGTTTTGTAGTTTTCTTAAACTATATTTATATTGCTTATTGATGCTGATATTGTAACATGTTACGATCCAACAGATATTTCTGAAAAAAAATTTGAACTCACGCCCTAGGAGTCTGTCGTTTCGCGTCGACTGCCTTAGCCCGCTCGACCACCGAGCTAACTTGACGATCACGGAATGTACTTACATATTAAGCTTTTGCTCTCACGCAGAGGATACGTGAGGAAAGGACTGGCGATCCTGATCAGGATAATGATATAAACTTATCAAATTATTGTATTGTTACCGGTTTTTCGTAAGTGTATAAAGTTTCAATTAAATCTGTCCGTTTAAAGTGGGTCAAAATCGAGTCCAAAGAGTCGGTTACAAAACAAACAAACAAGCAAACAAGCAAACAAGCAAACAAGCAAGCAAGCAAGCAAGCAAACATACAGGTGAAGCTAATAAAAGCGTGTTAAAAATAGGTCTTATCGACATGCTTCTAAAAACACCACTGCCTTAAGCGGGTTTTTGCGTTGATTTATTTTCCCGGCAACCCAGTAAAACAATGTCCTTGTATATATACCCTATTTTTAACTTGTAAATATTAGATATTAAGTAGTTTAAGTTGTACTGTTGCAGCATAATTAGTTTTAAGCCTAAATATATTATTTAAGAATAATAATTGTTAGAATTTTAAATCAATTGTTGTTTATCCTCCGGACATCACCCCCATAGAACTCATCAATTGCCACAATGCCCGTGCGTAATCTAGGTTGGCTCCGGGCGCGAGTAATCCGGGAGGAACAAGTTTATCCAAAAACTGGTAAGCAAATTGTTTTGAATTTTAATGAATTTTGATTATTGCACTGGGCAGGCACCACTATTAAAAACTGCATAAGAAAATGTGCTTTTACTATATTTAGATAGGTGCCATCGTTCTGTATTTTAATATTGCAATACAGGATAGGTATACAACAATGGAAAGGTAACTACATAAAGATAATTCCACAATATTGTTACGCCACTGGACGGTGTAGCAAACACGTAACAATATTTTCAACTATTCTTTTGTTTTATATATTTAAAAAAAACAAGAATCCACCCTACACTGCATTTAACTACCCCAACAAATCATGATATTTAGATTAAAATTTAACAAAATAAGTAATGTTATGGAATTATTAAATGGTCGAAATTTTATTTTTCCAACTTAAGACGTTTCAAATTTATTAACAAATAACTATATTGAACTTGCCCCTTTAAGGTGATTGTAGCTCCCTTAGGAATTGATTTTTAAGACAATTGTTTATATATAAAACTCAACTTATTTTTTTCTAATTCTATCAACCCCCCTGACGGAAGGTACTTAATTATGGGACACCCTGTATATTGTCAAGACAACAGTAATTTCATGTTTAAAGTTTATTCAAGGTAAAAGAATCCGAATGATGCAAACAATATATATTGTATAATTATATGTATGTTTTTGAGGGCATAAAATTTACTTCTAATATCTATATATTAACTTTTATTAATTTATTATTATTGGCATTCAAACAATAGGAAAACTATGACTTTTCGTCATATGAAATCTGATGGTACCATAATAATTTAAATATAGAACCATTTACCGTTTAGAAACTAAATTTAATAAATTATTCAGTTTCATTTGTGCATTTTTATTGATTAAATTAATAAAACTACCCGAAAAAAGCAATTTAATGATGTTGAATTAGACATAAAGAAAGAAAAAAGAGATTATAAATTATGTCTCAACTACGCTTTACCTTTTTCCTACTAAAGTGCTCACAATGAAGTGGTTTTAATATTTAAATGACTGTTCTAAACCTCGCTAGAATTGTTTTATTAATAAGAGTTTTATATAAAGAGCAAATAATAAATACTGCTGTGCAAAGATCTTATAATTTTAATTAATTTACCGTTCAGTATGTCCACTTTATTACAGCTGGTTAATGTAATTTGAAATTAAAATAAACACTACATTTTAAATCGTTGTTAAGTTGAATTATTAAGTTGACAAATCATCTAGGTAAAAAAGGCGGATCACTTTAACATACAAAATTTATATATTAGTAAATATAAATATGTATAAGGAATGATATGGAAATATAATAGCAATAGCGACAAAAATGTTTGCTAATTATTATCTTCTAACTTTTACAAAAATAGCACAGAATAGCCGGGAAAGTAATTATTTAAAAAAATATATGTTTTAAACTTACTGGGATAAGTTTTTGTAAAAGTTAGAAAATAATAATTTTCAACAATTTTTGTCGGTATTATATTTCCATTTCATTCCTTATTTTATCAGAACTTTTACCAAGAAGGATACCTAATTTGTCTTAAGTTATAAATATGTGTGTTATAATACGTAATAATTATACAATATCAATTGTCAAACAATACGTCACAAAAGAGATAATGTCGTATTTTATAAAAAGAAATCAACTATCCAGCCACGGACACCGGTGTCTTGGAATTATAATTAGTCCTAAGTCGCTTTCAGACTAAAAGAAAAACACCAACGAAAGTGTATTTAGCGTTCAATCGTTGTCGAATATTTACAATGTGCAATTAATATTTATTGATACAGCCTGTCCAGAGTTCGTAATCTGTTTTGCAATTTTTGCATTAAAAATGCATCAAATACCGGCATCATTAGCAGAAAGCTGAGGAAATGTAAAACATTATCCACCAATGTGCATTCATTTTTCTATTTAAAATTGTCTCCAGTAGAATAAAGCTCGTACCCAGTCATCAATTTTCATTTATTGAAGTCTTTGATATTTTTAAAAATGCTCAAGACAAGAATAAGTTTACCAGGGAAGTAGGAACATAAAGTCAACTTTCATTCCTGGATGTACTGGTGAAGAAGAAACAAAAAGGAATCCTGGGCCACCCAATATATAGGGTGGAGCAGTACTCAGCTGGCAATAGGGGAGGCGATGAAGCAGGGCGTGGCATAAACATGCACTAGGTATGTCATTTTAGTAAACATGGCTCGCTGCTCACCTATATAGGGTGTATCAAAATGGGTGGTCAAAATCAAAATTAGTTGAATATTTGCTTTTTTTTTTCATAACTCCAAAACTTGTAAAAGTGCCCTAAATCTCCAAAACGCAATAAAGAAATTGTAGGTATACATATAAATTTATAATAGGGTTGGATAAAAATCTGGACCATGTCAAATAAGTCTGAAACTATTTTAATTAATTAATAATAATATTAGTTATATAATATTATCATATAATGCTCCAATGTATTGTATTATAACATTATAAAAAAATATATTAAAACACTATTGCACCCTCAAATCCAAATTTTCATTAAAATTGGAGCAAGTTTGTTATTCCAATGAAATGGATTTTCGGCATTAAAAAAATAAATAAATGTGCAAATTTTGTTGAAACTTGTGATTTGGGGGTTTAATGTTTTCGAACAACTTTTGTTTATAGTTCTCCTTATCAAAAAAATTAGGTAGACTACAAGAGAATTTATTTTCATAAGATTATAAGAGAAAATATCAAGAATGGGGATGAAAACTAAATATACAAGCTAATAATTAAAATTAAAAAAAAAGTTAAAGCCATCTAGCCTTTGCCTTTGCTTGCCTTTAATGATAATAAACGGTAATTAAAGTAGACCTTGATTTTGACAACTCTCCTGTACTTTTTGTGTTGCTATTCTATGTGTTGCGTACAATTATTTAACAACCAACTGACAACTGTCAGTCGACAGGGACCTTGTTAGCTAACAAGGCCTGTCACATGATGAATTTGCTTGATACATACTTTAGACCAGCTTTAAATCAGCTAAGTTGAGATAACTTAATGGTTTTAATTCATGGAATGCAAGCCATGCCACCTAATTTAAAAAGAGATCTAGCAAGACAAGAAATAGCAGGGTTCATAGAGAATATAACAAACTCAGGACAAGCAGCTTCAGTACTGGAGCCAAGACAAGAAGAGGGGTCACGAAGAAATGTTGAGGAATAACAGAACTTTAGATTAGCTAATATTTTTATTATTATTAACTAATTAATTGTTATTATTGAAATTTAATAAAATTTAAATGGTAAATATGTTTTTTAATTGATTTCAAAAGAGCATGTAAATTTGATAGTTGTAAACGTCAGTAAAGTAGAGGTCTTATAATTTTATTTGATGTTAGTGCATTGAGTATTTTAAAAACAATTAAGTTAAATCAACAAAATAAGATATTTGTACAAATTTTTTTCACTCGCTCCAGAGCCTTTATTTTAAAAGCTAGAGCTATTATATTTTGGAGCTAACGCAAGAAACACCTCCCTATATATTTTTCGCCCATTCCTCTTTATGTTTATTATGGTTTCAGAGAACAGGATAATTCAGTATTTTGGCAAATAGCTGGGAAAGTAATTGTTTAAAAAGATATATGTTGTACTTTTTTATGATAAGTATTGTAAAAGTAGTAAACAATAATTAGCAAACCAATATTTTTCAGCGTTATTATTTTTCATTTCACTCTATATTTTAAGCTTTTACCAAGAAGAAGATACCTAATTTATTTTTAAATTATTTTACCCTACGGGGAATTTCCACTACATAATTTCAATTATCCTGTTCTCTGAAATCTGCAACACCCTCGTCCAATTGCTGGCATAACACAATTAGCTGGGGGTTGTACTTATTGACCGGTAGCTCAGTTAGCAGGTCGTGAATAAGGGCTTAGATTGATTTGAGTTCTCACCAAAATCTAGGCTGGGCGCCAGGACTTTTGCAAATACCAAATAATTAAAAGTTTACTTTAAAAGGTAAAGATAACGTTAAAACTTGAATTCGGTTGGGAAGGAAGTCGATTAAAAAGATACTATTTAATAAAAAGTATAATAAAGACTAGTATTTGTACAATATTTACATTGGCTCAGATGGCCTCTTTAAGTCAAAAATATCTAGGTGTGGTTGAAGACCAACAAACTAACCATACAAAAAAAAAATGATATGATGTTATTGAAAGAGAAAAATAAATTACTGATCTCTTACAAATTTCTTCTGACCAAATATAAACATTCACTGGGGACGAAGATCTTACGTAACTGTAAATGGATTAGTCCAGCGAAGAATCCACCAACGGCTAAGCTCACCACTGTCAGTTCTGCAGTTACCCTTGAGACGAAATGCCAGTTGTATAAAATATCGTTTTCCTGCTCCACAGTCATAATGATCAGTTTGATCCACCAGTTATCCTTTTCTGTTGGTCCAGGTATTAACATAAAAAGGGGAGAGTTTTATGAGATCAGTATTATAGGCAAAACAAAGTAAAAAGCTGTGACGTTTGAATTGTCCAGCTACGTAGACAAAATATGAGAGTTAACACAAACTTACAGAGTAAATTGCAAACTAAACAACCTAGGATCGGTATCCCACAATATTTTAGGAAGTTGAAGACTTCAACTAACTTAAATATCAAGAAAAGTTACGTTAAATAGAAAAAAATACTAGTCCAACAAATAAACTAGGTAGCTAGAATAATAAACAAAGTGAAATAGGTATTCACTATATGTTAAGATATTTTTTACTAAAAGAAGGTAATCTTCAAGAAAATAGAATTTTGAATGTCTGTATACAGACAGACAACTAGAAAAATAACGTAAATAAATATTTGCTAAATATAAAACAACATGATAATTTTCAAATTAAAGGTAACGTTAAATTAAATTATTTATTAGTTCCTCATAGAGAGGTAATAATGAATTCCAGATAAAGTTAAATAAAGAAATATAGCTTGACTATATGTTAACTGCAGGTAATCCAAAGTTAATCAATTGCCAGATAACTAGGCAGGTATCTTTGTCAGAGAACTAGGCAAGGCTTCACTAGAGCAGCGTTCTTGACTAAATACTAAGTAAATGTTCAAGTAAGCATTCCATATTTTAAATTTAGAAAAAACCTTACGTTACTGAGGTCTGGTTGGTAAATATATTCACTGGTATAAAATGATCCACCACAAGACAAATGCACCACATTAGATAGATAATTTTCACAAAGGTTATAAACGTGTAGGTTTAGTCCATAAAAGTGTACCAATCTCCAAATGTCACCGGTCACCACTTTTCCCAGAGCTACCAACGTAGCCAAGTGACCTAAAACATCAACAGACAAAAACAGAAAACAACTAACTACGATACAAAATGGCGACATTCGTTGCCCGGTAAATCTAAAATTTAGAATAACCGAAAGTTAGTTTAAATTAGCACACGAAATTATTACAATATCAGAGGGACATTAGATAAACTGCCAACAAGACACGATAAATCGTTACTAATCAATATTAATGACGTCTGTTCCAAATACGGTACGATATTATTATGAAAATTACCTCAAATGTACGTTAAATCAATATAGCAACTTTTTAAATAATGATGATCATAAAATTACACGATAATACCAGACAACATATAAATTTGACCAGACCGCTGAGCTAGAGATGTTGTCTTCAGAACGCTACACTAGTAAAAAGGAAGAAGTCCCGTTCTGTTCTCCCACTTAAACTCGGTTATAGTTTGGAGAGAGACAAACATTTGAGAGTAGAGTATGAGCAATAAAGATAGATAGATATTTAGTGCAAAAATCTGCAAAACCAACTGTTCCAGTAGAAATCAGTGGCGCCATCTGGACTAGACTAGCAGAAACTTAATTCATCGTGGACAACAACAAACTGGAATGAAATGACTTGCAATTTCGTTACAAACCATCAATGTTTATTACATTGGAGTTTACTAGTTTTTAGTTACTTTGCATCCTTTAAATGAGTTATCTTGGCGAAGCTAAAAGCAGAAATACGTGTCGGTAGATATTTTAAAGTTTTTAAAGTGATTGTTCAACTGGTGAGTACCTTTCGTTTTATTTATTTTTGGATTTACTGATCAGAATAGTTGAAATTAAAAATAACATTATTGAGTCAGTCACACTGAACAAAATGTGCATATTATCCTTTTTGTCATACAAGTTTCAGTGTTTTCGTAAATAGGCGGGAAAATAATTGTTTAAAAAGATATATGTTGTACTTGTCTATGATAAGTTTTGTAAAAGTAGTAAATAATAATTAGCAAAAAAAATATTTTTCAGCTTTATTATTTTTCATTTCACTCTATATTTTATTTTTACCAAGAAGAGGATACCTAATTTATTTTTAAAATTATTATTCTCATTTAGAAACTAAACATCATTAACAATAATAATAATGACAATAGGTAGTAATAATAACAATAATAATAATACTTAGTAGTAATAAATAACAAAATAAATATGAAATAATATCAAAATACATAGTGTAATAACATACCTATATATGTTGTCATTTGAAGTGGAACAAAGATATTAAAAACATATTAGCATCAGAAACTGTAGAATTTTTGAAACCTTGTTTGTACTCAGATTCAGTGTGAAAGTCTTCCACAGATATTGTTTCTATTATTTTTGAAACCGTATGGCCTAGAAGACTTTGAATTTTTATCTGAGCACTAGATTCACTAATATTTACTTCATCTGGGTAACATTTCTTTTTTTGCAGTAAATATGTATTTGTATGAAGGGAATAATTTTGAGTTGTGAGCTAGGGCAGTTTATCGCAAAATGTTGTAGCTCCTCTGTGTCAGCTCTAAATCAGTAAATAATGCCAAAACCTCTTGTTAATGGTTTTTATTTCTGTATTTATTTTTTATTCTCTTTCTTGGCATTACCATCTACAATGTGTCTAATGCCTTCTTTACCAGTATCTGTTTTAGTATATTGAATTTTCTTTCTTTTTGTTCGCGTACTGCTTTCACAAAAATTTTTCTTTGGCCTTCCTTTAAAGCAAGCTGCTTCTGAATTTTTTGACGAATTTTGAAAGGTACAAATAAAATATTTTTCAAGCCAGTCACTCTTTGTTGGATATTGCAAAGACACTTGAGTCACCACCTCTATAAAATTCAAATAGTGCAAAAGTTGTCAGGCAGAGGATTCACCTGAAGAAGGAAATATTGTAATTAATTTGTGAACGATCATCCAGAGATAATTAGTCAGACGATGCTCGTTTTGAATTGTCTGGTTCTGTAAGTAATCAAAACATGCGACACTGGAGTGAGGAAAATACTCGTAAACGGCATGTGAAACCACTTCATAATCAGAGGGTGACAGTTTGGTGCGGCATATCAACTTTCGGCATAAATGGCTCTTATTTTTGACCATGGGACCATTTCACACTTTGGTCACATTTCATGACCAGTCTGTTCACTTGATTGCGTGTGATTTCTTTTCATGTGATTATTTAAAAAGAAAAATGTTTGAAACGCGTTCAGTATTCTTAAATAACTTGAAGCAGATAATTGTGGAAATAATTAGTGAAATTCCTCCAGTCATGTCACTCTGCGTCATGAAAAACATGGTAAATCGGGGGCTAGAGTACATCAATTTAGATAGATGGCATCTGGTAGATGTTATTTTTTTTTCAATTACCTTTCAGTTTTAGTACTTCCAATAAATGTAACATTTCCTGATGTGGGTTGGAATCTTTGATGTGCAGATAACACAGACGTAGTTTTCCACGAAACACCAAAACACCACATACTACACTCAACGCGCGTTTCACCAATCAAGTTTGCATCATCTGGAGATGATTAGAACTAACCTTATGCTAACAATGTATCCTATTTATATTTAAACTATTGTCACGGTTCGGTAATCCGTGACCCACTAACCAATAAATCGGGTTCATTGGGATTGGCCCTCTGTCACTATTCATACTATTTTTACAGTTTATGATTTCCAAGTTTTCAAATGCATCCAGCTGTCTAATATTTGTTACATTTCTAATTAATCTTAAATTGCTAATATCTATTTTATGATTGTTCTCAAACGCATGTTGGACAACACTGACTTAACTGTTATAACATATTTGAGATGGGCCATATGATCTTTGTAGTTTGTTTCAATTTTGCCTTTTGGATTGAATAAAAGTTGTAGTTTATTTCCCTATATTTTTAAAAATCTTGAAACAAACGAAAAGTTGGGGATTTTCGAAATTAGCTGTAAGGACTGTAATCAAAAATATATTGGACAAATTAGACGATCAATTAAAACTAGATTCAAAGGACATATAACCCAATTCAAATATGGCAGAACAGATATGTCTAGCGTTGTCCAACATGCTTTTGAGAACAACCATAAAATAGATATTGGCAATTTAAGATTAATTAGAAATGCAACAAATACTAGAAAGTTAGATGTATTTAAAAGTTTGTAAATTACAAAGTGTAAAAATAGTATGAATAGTGACAGAGGGCCAATCCCAGATAGCCCGACTTATTGGTTAGTGGGTCACGGTTCACTGAACTGTGAAAATGGTTTAGGTATAAATAGGATACACTGTTAACATAAGGTTAGTTTTAATCATCTCCAGATGATGCAAACGTGGTTGACGAAACACGCGTAGAGTGCAGTATATAATGTTTTGATGTTTCATGGAAAACTACGTCAGTGTTAAATGTAATTTTATTGACTAGTGAATCTTTCAAAATCATTCATTCAATATGGCTCACTCTGTAGAAGAACTCCATTCACACATATAAATATCTAAATAATCGCACGATCATCCAGCACAACTAAATTTACTGGTAAAGGGTTAGGTACACGCTACCAGGCAGCTGATTCCAATAGTATCAAAAAGTGCTGCAAGGAAATTCACGAATATTCTACCACTTTTTTTGGATTTTGGTTGTGCAGCCAGTCCCATAATACCTATTTACTTTCATATACAACGTTCTCTGATTCTGTGATACAATATATGTATATTCTCTTAGACATCGTATATGAATATGTCAATCCAAAAACATCACGTATCTATACTCTCGCGAGGACTCGAACCCATGACCAGGCTAAATACGTAGACGCTGTACCACTGAATCGGTAGAATTTATGAAATAAATTCGAAATATCTTTTCGGAGAGAGGCTCTGATATATCGACCAATGTTGTAACACTAAAGTAATTTTTACAATCACCATAGCACTCGGTACTGTAACTGCATGTTTCGCTAACCAAGTTGGCATCATCTGGGAAACATTAAAACAGGAACATTTTTTATTCATGTCCAGATGATACCAAACTTGGTTAATAAATAAGGTAATTGTTCAAATTATTCATTAATGTATCGCCATAAAATTATTCTAATATAGTCAAATCTGGAGACCCAGCTTTCTCCAATTCAAATTAAGAAAACCTCGTCAATATATTATACGTGAACAAGATCTGGATAGTGCGGTGGTATTCCATATTGTTGAAACTGGATATCACATCTGGGAATATCAGGTTTATTCGGATGGGGAAATGGTGCTGCTCATGCGGGAGATAATTCGATCTGTAAAGATTACAAATATCGTGCCATAATTAACGAAGTAGAACGTGGACTCAAAATGTAATATTATACTATTACTGACTAAACTTTTTGATACATTCGAGCGATTTAAAAAAATGACAAGAAGAAAATTAATGTAGGTCATACTTTTTCCCACATTGCGTACATTATAGTGTTTGACTGCCTTTATTTAATCAAATTCTTTCAGTAGAATGTGCGGTTAAAAATCAATATCGATTAGCCACATAAATTAGTTAAGCATACACATTAAATTTTAATGTTATCAAAATTATTATAACCTCATTTCTGTGTGGTTTTCATAATAATTTCCAATAATGATTGCAATTTTCAAGCCAAAATAAATTTAATTTAATCATGCGGTACAGGCAGATTCAATATCATTATTTATTTAAATCTGGAACGTATCTGCATTATAATAAATAGTCCGGCTAACCTTGCTCTTTATTAAATTATCTTTTAATAAATTTTACTGCTTGGGCCTTGAATTAAAAGAACTAGTTGTAATTTTTTTTTAATACGGATAACGCGGCTGTGTATTTTTTTTTATTTAGTAAATTTTAAATAGGAGCGTTAAAATAAATAAACAAAGCTTTTAAATCATATCTATATGTGTTTTACACTAGTATCATTAATGTGTTTATTTTATATATTACTTACATATTAAAACTAGTTAAATATTTAAGAAGAATATCGGATAGATTTAATAATTTCTAGCACACATCTAGGAAGAAGAGAGGGAATAATAGTATAAGAGGGGCATGGTAGCCAAGGGGGTAAAACGCTTATAGCTATATACTCGGTACCGAAGATCGATGGACGATTCGATCCTATTCTGGAGCAAGTCAGAAATTTTATTTGTATTGATATATAAAATAGTTAGCAAGGCATTTTATATTGTCACCTATTTTAAAAAACTACAAAAAATTTTAAGGTGATTAATAGTTTATTAAAGAAAACAACAATGAACATAGTAGTCATACTGTTATACTACAAACTATAAAATAAAATATATTAATGAAATCGAGAGAATGAATTACACAATAAATAAATAGAACATAAATATGTATACCTAATACCCTGTAGAAACAAATAATGTTGTTAGTGTTAGTAACATAAACATAAAACACACCGTATAAATTAGACAACCCCCAAATCCAAGGGCGGAGTTCTACGTGCGGGATAACCCCAGTAACTACAGTTGAAAAAACGTGGACACACAAACAATCCCTTCGACTTTGTCAGAATCGAAACCTAGAATTGAAACCTGAAGTCGATAGACAGTAAACCAGCTACGTTTGTCACTTACTGCTCTAGCCCACTGCGCTACGGTAACAATATTACAAAATATGTTAAGCACTATGCTACTCAGTCATATTTAAGAGTTATCTTAACAGCCACAAAATTCATGATCATCTGCAAAACCTGTAATCGACTAATCTTAGATTGTTAGATCAACATCAGGGAGATCTCATCAGAATCGAAATATTCTGATTCACTAGAAGACGACAAGTTATTATCTACTGAAACAGAGTCGGTAGATGGACAGTCTAGTTTCATTAAATTTAAATTGTTTCACAAAATCCAATTTTTTTGTTCTCTATTATTAATTTTTGTATTATGTACACGGTTATTCATTATAAATTACCCACCCCTTATCATCGTTATTATTGCCTATAGAAAAGAAGTTTTAAATAACAGTTGTGTGGTTATGACTGAATTTTGTTAAAATGCTATCAAAAGTACAGTATCGTGCAGATTTCAGAGGATTCAAAAAATTATATAATTTTGAAATGGGATACCCTGTATATTATCATATTTTTGGAATGATTATTCCTGATTTCAAAAATACACCATATGTTACCCCTAACATATAAACTGTTTGAGTTATTAAACGTCGAATATCTTAGTTAAACTAGTTACTGTAAATATAGAAAAGTTAACATTATTAAAGTGAGCTATGGAAATGACAACTATTATGTTTGATAAGTGACATTTCTTTATTAAAATAATCAAAATGGTTTGCAGTGAGAAAGAAAAAAATCAAATATTTATACAAAATAGATAACAAAAATTTAATTAGGAAATTTAAATATAAATAAATGATAACTCATAAAAGATGTTCGATGTCTCCACCATTATTGTCGATGCATAATTGATAACTTCTTATATTTATAATTTCACAGGAAATGGCTTCATTATTTACATTCAGATTGTTTATTTCAAGTCGAATCCTGTCTTTAATGACTTGATTACTATTATTATTATTATTATTATCATTGACAGTATCTCTTAGAAATCCCCAAAAACATGAATCCATAGGGGTCAAATCCAGACTGTTAGGGGGGCATTTAATAGGTCCATTATTCCTTATCCATATTGGGAATACATTATTCAAATGATCTCGAACGGGTAGGATACTATGCGGAGTGGCCCCATCCTGCATCCAAGTCATATCATCAAGTTCGGCTTCCGGAAAATTCTGCAAAAGAATATTTTCTGCTTCGGGGCTAATTATTTCCAGATAGGTAACTCCAGTAAAGTATAGGCCCAACAATTTTTTTTTTGAAAATTCCACACCAAACTCGAACAGATTTTCGTCCTGACTTTGTTATTTGTTTTATCAATATTTTTCTCTTGTGCTTGTTTTCCCATGACTTTCGATTTTTCCTATTAAACACTCGTTCCGTAGAAAAGGATGATTCATCAGTCCATAATATTTTAGTAACAAAATCGGGATCTTCATCCAACTTTTGAATCATTTGACGGCAAAAGTCCAGCCTTTTCCTTTTAAGAGCCTCTGTTAAAACTTGTACGGGTAAAATTTTATATGGTCTGTAGTTGTTATTTTTTAACGTACGTTGGATTTTGTAATAACTTTTACCTAATTGATCGACTGCATTATTTATACTACATTCAGAATTTTCTAAAAAATAATACAATGTTTCAAAAAAGTTTATTCGCGAATAAATGTGGATGGGCTTACCTTCGAAATGACGCAGTATATTTAGCTGTTTTTCCTGGTTTGCTTAAACTATTCGCTTTTTCTTCTAAAACTGAAGGTATTATTCACCTTTCGGTAAATATTTTTGAACGTATTTTCTGATGGTGTTGGACGATGTGGATACAACACCCTATATGCTGTTTTTGCTGCACTTTTATTTTGGTTATTTTGTATATAACAAGTAAATATTTGGACTTTTCCTTAATCACTGTAAACCATTTTGATCATTTTATTAAAGAAATGTCACATATCAAACATAATAGTTGTCATTTTCATAGCTCACTTTAATAATGTTAACTTTTCCATATTTACAGTAACTAGTTTAACTAAGATATTCGACGTTTAATAACTCAAAAACGGTATATGGTAGGAGTAACATATAGCATATTTTTGAAATCAGGAACAAAGGATCATTTCAAAAATTTAATAATATACAGGGTATCCCATTTGAAAATAATATTATTTTTTTGTATCCCCTGAAATCTGCACGTTACTGTACTTTTGAAAGCATTTTAACAAAATTCAGTCATAACCACACAACTTTTATTTAAAACTTTTTTCTATAGGCAACAATAACGATGATAAGGGGTGGTTAATTTATAGTGAATAACTCTGTGCATGAAAATGATTAATCAGTTGGGTGGACGATTTAAAATTGTCGTCGCTACTTTCCTTAGTTTTGTTGGAACGCGTTAATCATGTTGAGATAGGAGTAGTGGACACATTCGCCCAATCATTGCAACTCAAGGCATGATGATGACATAATTTTCGAGTATTAATTTTATTTTTTTAATTTACGGTAATTAATTACATAATTTACGGTAAAACATGGGTAATTAACCATTAATTACGATAAATAAAATGGTAATTTATCTAATTAATTACCATTTTACATCACATGCGTAAGGTCACTGTTAGTTTTTTTTATTGCTATTATATTGCGTGTAATACGGAATATAATAGAAGGGTTAACTCCGTCTCTGGCATGTCATAAGCTTTTCTCATGTCTAATCATAACTTTGTTATACAAATACAACGTAAGTTGTTGAAATGTTGTAAGTAAGAGTTACTGACGTGTACAATAATTCCACTCTTGGAAGAAAATATACAATTCAGATTTATTATTCTCTGAAATAAAATTGAATTAAAGCATTGCATATTAAATTTATATCTATATGAAAAGGCGTTTACACACTCTGTTTGAAATATAAATTATAAATGTTAAAGAGCATGGAAATACCGAGGATATAAAAAATACAATAAAAGCGAACTCGCAACTGCTATTAAATTTTTTTACTAACTTAAATAAAACGGGCCTTTCATGTATTCCATTTATTAACGAATATTTTTTATTAAGGTCGATGCTACTCAATGTTTAATTTTAAGTTGATATATTTTTATTTTAAATTTAATATTGATTGCGATTTCGTCATAGGTAACCGCAAAACTGTCGACATGTTTTTGAGTTATATTAACTGCTTTTTCTTATTGCCCAATCTGCTGTAGCAATATTAAATAAAAGACGTAGGTCTATTTTGGTAGGTAGGTAATATAAACACAAACTGTAAAATACAAAAGTATATTCTCATCTCATGTAATTAAAATTTCACCTTGGATGTACAAAACAAGAAAAAATTGTGTGTTCAGCTTACTCAGTTGCTTTCAAATGTACGCAATAAAGTATGTTATGTCTTCTACAAAAATGACAAGCCATATCCTTAAGCCGTTTTGATTTAATAATCATAAAAGTCGCTCAGCCGTAACGCGGTTTTAAAAACTTTTTATGTGAGTGATTTCTGCAATGCAACTTACTCCTACAATACTTTTAAAAATTTTACGATCCGAACTACAATTTCATGGTTTAATGCAAAGACAACGAGCAAATGCACTTACCTCTTGGGAATTTCTGGCGAAAGCCCCATTTCTATAACCACAGGCCTGAAATTAAACGCTGTGTAACTAATTTTGACGAGGAGGAAATTCGAACTTGATTTAGTGGTGTACGAGATAAGGGTTGGTCGAGTTGGTTGGTATGTGTGATATCTCAGTAGCGAAGGTCTCGTTATCTCTATTTTGAATACATAGTAACATACGACCATAAAATGATATATACACGTGTGTGGTTCAGAATCAAATTGATGTTATATGCAATATTGAAGACAAAACAATACACCGATTTTTAGTTATGGCTTTAGTGCATTGTGGACGTATTTCATCCAATTGGCCAGTGGCGGCAGGTGAATTTTGGGTTATACATATATTAATATCAGAGCATAGAACCGAAGCGATACCTAAAGGCATGAGTGTCAGTGTAATGCAAAAGTTTTGCAAAAAAAAATATAATTAAAATTTGAGAAAAAAATTTGCAAAAATAGTGACCACCTAGGTTAACTAGTGACAATTTGTAAAATACTGGCCAAATTGTATAATATTAACATGTTATTTACTGCTTCAAAGTTTCAAATGAAATAGCATATTTTTCTAATTTTTACATATATTGAAAGACAACATGTGTAAAGAGAAGTATCACCTGATAATAGTTCGTTCAAACTGTCATCGGTGAGAGGATATGTTCAACAAGTTTATGATTCGTTGAAAACGTGAAAACGTAGAAATAATAAAATTGATTAAAATGTAGGAATAGTTATTAACGATACAAGTTTGATTATGGCATCTTTAACGAAACGAGTTTTACTTCCAGAACGAGGCGATGAACCGAGTTTTACGGCAATAATATGAGTTCGCTAAGTCATAATCAAACATATGTATTGTTCAATATTTTATTTTCGTCGGTGAAAATAATGTTTCCATTTTATTATTGTGTGCAAGATAAAATTGCAAATGTCAGAAAATGTTACGTTAAAATCAAAATAAGTCAAATTATTTTCTGATTAAGTAAAGTGGTCGAAGTACGTATTTCTATGGTAATTTATGATAAAATAATATTACTGTTATATTGCTCAAATGAATAAATTCTGCTTCAATTTATGTTATTCCTTGTTTTAGAAAAAACAGTGCGGTTAAGGATTCATAACAGCACTAGTGTGGTAAAAAAGATCTTAGCAGAGCTCGGCAATGAGTTCGTTAAACTATAATCAAACGTGTAGTGTTCAATAATTTATCTTCGATGGTGAAAATAATACGTTTCCATCATATTATCATGTGCAAGATAAACTAAAATATATAAATGTCAGAAAATTTTACGTAAAATATTTTTTTTATTTACTGCAAGTTTACAATCTACTTTATCAAATAAAAAGTAATAAGTAAATGTTCTGTGGGAAACTTGGCTTGAATCAGGCATCATCCACTGTTGGTTCTCTGAGATTCACCTGGCTAGGTCATCTGGATACAATCTCCTTAGCCTCCTTTCTGCAGGTGGTTGATCAAAGAGTTCATTTATGATATGATTACTATGGTTAGTGTTGCGATTTCTGTATTTAATTGAATACGGTTTTATCACATCCTTAATATATGGAATGTCGAGATCATCATGCAGGGTTTGATTTGAAACGTATTATGAGGCACCAGCTATCATTCTCAGAGTTTTGGATTGGAATGTTTGAAGAATCTTTGTGTTGAAAGGTTTACTACAACCCCATAATACTATTTCATATGTCCAAACAGGTTTTAATATTGTCTTATATATGATTAATTTATTTTCTAGAGATAATTGTGATCTTTTATTTATTAACCAGTGCATGTTTTTTACTTTTAGGTCTAATTGACGTCTTTTCATTTTGATGTGGGTTCTTCAGGTTAACTTTTCATGTATATGGAGCCCAAGATATTTTACCTCTGGTTTCACTGGTATATGAGCATTGTCTATGTTTACTTGCGGACAAGAACTTCTTTTTCTGGTAAAGGTTATTTAGGTGGATTTATTGGTGTTTACGTTGATTTTTCATTTTTTAAGCCAGTTTTGTGGTAAGTGAAGATGGTTTTGTAGCTTTTCAGATGCTCCTACAGGATCAAAATCACCAGATTTTGATCTTACCACCAGATTTTGATCTTACCACCAGATAGGATAGCCATATCATCAGCGAATGTAGCCATTAGTATGTTATTTGTTAATGGAACGTCTGCTGTAAATATTAGGTACCGAAAGGGTTCTAGGAGGCTGCCCTGTGGTACACTGGATTTTATAAAATAATAATTGGATAAGGCATCATCGAATTTGTCTTGAAAATAACGATCACTTATGTAGCATTTTAAGATTAGGTATATAGTTGATCAGGCAGATACATTTTTAATTTGTATAATAGTCCCTGATGCCAGACTTTATGAAAGGCTTGTGTATGTCAAGAAAAACTGAGGCACACATTTTCATTTCTTCTAGACATTGCTTGATTTTGTTTACGATTCTATGACATTATTGGATAGTAGAATGGTTATGTCTGAATCCAAATTGGTGATCAGGAATTAAATTATTTACAGGCACAGTCTCTTCTATTCTATTTAGGATGAGTTTCTCAAATACCTTAGACATAATAGGTAAGATGCTGATTGTTCTATATGAGTTGATTTCCGTTGGGGGTTTGCCAGGCTTAGCAATCATAATAACTTGAGCATATTAATTCAAATTAAGTCAAATTATTTTCAGCATTTAACAAAATGATTGATGTACGTATTTCTATGGTAATTTATATAAAAAATAAATGTTGTTATTATTGCTCAAATAAAAAAATTCTGCCTCAATTTATATCATTGCTTATTTTAGAAAAAAAATCGATGCGGTTAAGGATTCATATCCATAACAATACTAGTGCGATAGATAATAAAGATCTTAACGAAACTCAAATTAATTTATTTTAGTAGGCTATAACAACACCGACGTAGATAAAATATTTAAGGAAGTTCATAGTTCTCTAGATTATTAGATAAAGATTTTGTGTTTAATGTAACATATAAAGTCGAGCCTGGTATTACATGTAAAACGTCCGAATTATTTGTAAATTTCAATTACACAACTGTTAGAAAAAGTTACTTTATAAAAATTGAGGAATAATAGAACATTATTAAACCCGTTGTACTTAATATCGTTGTACATAATACAACTAAACGGTCAATAAGAAAACAACAGAGCCTTATTTGAAATGCATATTTTAGTGCATTTGATAATATACTGCTTATATTAAAATAATTCAGTCAAATACCCAAGTAAGTATATCGTATTGTTGAACTCAACATTTAATTCTCTATAGTGGTGAGAGGTATGAAACTTCTTGTATGGTCTGAATGCTACTATCCGACCGACATCCTAGATGTCTCTGTGGCGGATAGCGACTTGCATCACAGCAAGTACCGAGAGCGGCGACCCCTAGCCCAGGTGGACTAAACTAATGTTGCTGTGATGCAAGTCGCTATCCGCCACAGAGACATCTAGGATGTCGGTCGGATAGTAGCATTCAGACCATATGAGAAGTTTCATACCTCTCACCACTATTCACTTCACCTTAGTTAGTATATAACTAGCAGGTTGACCACTATCATTTGTCTGTTCCATAACCTATGGCATACTGAAGAGAACAAATAAGTTCGAAATCGATCTATGTCTGGTTAGGAATTGACAGATGATATTGGCTTTCCATCTATCATGATTTGAAGGTGTAATTCAATGCAGGTCGGGGTATTTGCCCGCTGAGTAGTTGTTTCCTTCAAATCATATTTAATAATTTAATTCTCAATCCAAAACTGTAAAGTATACAGGGTGTCATTCTTAAACTGATAGTTAAACAGGAAATAATAAATATTTTTCATTTAATTAGACTATTATACCTCTGGTAAGTATATAAGACCTTTATACGAATACAATTTAAAAAAAATATATCATTTAAGTAGGTAGACACGTGAAGGGCGAGACTACTTGAAAAGGACTACTCTATTATGTGAAAGAAACAAACTGTTACACTGGAATGTTAGTCAACAATCATTGTATAAAGTACCTAGCAATTTTTTTTATGTCAGGGGTCTAATGAATCTATTTCTTACAATTCCCACCCCCTCATATTTACATTTTGTTTATACTGTGTGTACTGTTCTCGTATACAGCGAGGGTTTGCTCTTGCCCAATATCTACAATTCTGACGATTTACTTCACCATTTAAGTGCATTCATCGGAGAAAATAATATTTTTTATCAGGAGAGGATCACCATTGCACATATTCATCATTGTTTCACAAAATTGTATCCTCCGATCTGGATTATCATCACTTAGTTCTTGCACAAGCTGAGTCTTAAAGAGATGCCATTTTTCTAATTTAATACTGTATGTACTGACGTTTTATTGACATCATAATCGCGACTAACCTGGCATATGTGGATTTTCTTCAACGGTCAATAAAATATTTAATTGTGTATCCTCCTCAACATCTGGGCGACCTGTTTTGGGTAAATCTTCCACCGTACCAGTCTCTCTAAATTTTATTTAAATTTTACTCACTGTCGATTGAGTTATGGGTTGTTCTGGATATTTGGTATTAAATAAATTATATATTTCTTGTTGAATTCGCATCCTATCACCATACCTAATCATCGTAAGACTTTCAATTCTCTGTTTTACAGATACACTCATGTTATAAATTAAAATAAATCGACAATAATTATTGAAAAATCACTACTGGGGTAAATCATTATTAAGTGATTCACTGCCAAAGGCGATAATGATAAAAAAAATAATCAGAAACTAACATACTCAAAAAATTAATAAGAAACGTGTTTATTTTACTTTTTTACTGGTTTTTTTTAATGGTCGTATCTTCCAACTTATCAATTTCAGACCCTAAGTGTGATACATATTTGGAATCAGTTGTTGAAGTAGAATCCAAAAAATATAGAAATATGCAGGGTGTTTCATTTAAAAAATATATCGATGACGTCATAATAAAAACAGTAATGACGTCCTAACCAAAAAAAAAAAAATGAAGGATAAGGTGCGAAATTGAAAATAAAAATCGACGTGTCAGGATTTTTTTTCAAATATCTTTGGTTTAAGAAATAATTAATATATAAGACTTATGTAAACCGTACCTAAGATTAATTGAAAAGTTTGTCCAAAATTAAGCCATGAGGATGATTATTGGTCACACAACTCTTAAATAGTTTCACTCAAACATTGCCTTATTGTAGGCAATCCTTTATTCTCAAAATGTTTTATAACTGATTTACAACTCGTCCTATAAGAAATTATAGGCTTGTCAAGAAACCAAAAACACTCATGTCTGTTCTTGTAACAATTAGACTGCTTTTAAGAAACATGTGTCAATTTAAGAAACTGCCTATCCTGGATATATTTTATACCAAACATGCTAATAAGATGAGTTTAACGATAACTTTCTACAAATTTACCGACGGAACATGCCATAAGGACATTTTTGTCTCACATTAATGCCTTGTGACAACGTATATTTTATTCATCATATGGAGGGCTTTGCAAATATCTTTAATTATACCATAAAAATTGAAATTGGTCAACTCAGAAACCTGTTTATTTAACTTTTAACAATGTTCTTAATCAAAATTACACTTATTGTTTAATGTATTGTCCATTATTTGGCAAACAGTTATCGAGTATGTTGCTGTTTCTATATGCTAACTGGTTGGGTCTTGTAAATAATTGTCCCATCAAAAAGAACATTAGAACTAGTGACTTCAACGTCCACTCTAATAACTCACTCAAAAATCAATTGTGCAATCATTTTCGGACAAATAAGGCATAAAGGGATGAGGCGCTATACATTACTTTGAAACGAAAGATTTTTAACCTTAAAACAGACAAATGAAAACTTTGACAATGAAAAGATGCAAAAAGCCAACATCAAATCCGTACATAAATGCGCATATACATGGTAGATAGGTTGGCGGGCGTCTTAAATGAGTTGTAAAAAATGATACTGTTATTATTCCTGAAGTAGATAGTAAATATCAAATATATTATTTTAGTTATACATGTTTTTTACAGTTTTTTCTTCTCTTATAACCTAAAAATAATAATCGCTCCGTTTTTGCCAATGTATAATTAATTTTTAAATTATAAAACTCCAAACACAAAAGTACTCAGTGAGTTTTATTTTCATAATGTAATTATTATTGACAGTGCTGTCTTTTATATGATAGGCCAGGGTCCAAAGTAATGAGTTGACCCTTCCAAAAAACTCAATATATTTTAGTTACTCAATATATTTTTAAAAGACCTATTTTATATGTTTTTATAAACAGAAAACAAAGACGTAAGTGTGATAGGTTTATTTACAAATAATAATGAATCGCAACTATCTTTCTAAGGGTTGGAGTTAGAATATCAGATCTTACCGAAAACCGATAACATGCAACTTTAATTTATTGCCTTTGATATATTTCGCAGCGGCTTTCTTCAAAGCTTAACGTGTGAATTTGGAATTAGATGAAAGTTTTTGTACATATCGTTATCGGTCTTTCTCGGGAATTTCGGGATACCTCACCGGCGGGCAGTTTATATTCTTTCTGTATTAGGGAATACTATTTTATATTAAAACTTGGTTTTATTTTTCTTTTTAACAAAATTGTGACGTAAATAAAATGGTATTCGTCACTTTGGCACCCTTTACTATAGCAGCAGTACTTTGAACTTTTTGATACGGTACGGTTTCGATCGCCAGTTACTATTTTAAAGTGTATGACTCATTTAGAATGAAGTGGTAAAGCTGTATAAGAGAAGCTAGGATAACCCAGTGAAGAAACGGTACGTCCAAGGGTCTGTGTGTATTGTTGTCAGTTGCGTAGCAATGGACAACTTCATTTTACCTACCGAAAATGATTCTCGGTGTACAAACAAATTTTTTATTTATACCCTTGCTTTAAATAAATGGCAAAATTTCAATTTAATTTCCTCTATTTTATTTAAGACTGCTTCACAGAAGTATAAAGAAGTAATAAATACACAACAATTATGTTATGAAACAACGTAGATACTAGCATATATTACAAGTCATCCACCAAGGAACCAAGCAAGAGGTTATGATAATGCAAGAACGGTGATCACTTATATCAGTACAACTAATTTACGGAAACTACTACTACGGTATTACTATCAGCAGACAATATTCGAATCGTTACTACAAGCATTTACAAAAGCAAGCAAGCGGTGATTTCAAATAAAGCAAAGTTGCGACAACGACTACTACTTGTATCTACAGTAAGCGGTTAATGAATCTATAGTCACTAGTGCTTAAGATGGTATTACGGCAGGCGGTCGGTACAGCAATAGACCCAGGTGCAAGTAGTTACGGGGTACAAGCCTGACACAGCGGCAGGATGTCAGTCCAGGGACAGGCGGTGTATCTGACTTTCTAATCGTGCTTGTGTAATATCTTTGGATTAACTTCTTATGTCCCTTATTAGGGTTTTTTGACTACGTGTGTCAGACGGAACGGCTAAAATATTATACCCCGTGGCACTTCGTGAGATTCTATCTAGATACGGGGATTTAAAACTCACGTATATTATTTCGCGTTTACCTAGTGAAGCCCTACCCAGATAAGAGACCTTAAAATCCCACTGTTAATTAAACTATGACTGAGATGGAATTCTATCCAGATACGAGGCCTTAGAATTCTATCTCGACAGCCGCGTATTCCTGCTTTTCCTCTAACTCTATAGCACTTGGGTTTTAAATTTACTAACCCGTGTTTCAGTATAAACTGTCACTTAAACTGGCTAGACCAGAGATATGCGCGAACTCTTGAAATTCACTTTTAGTAGTTACTTATAGTTCAAATGTGATAGATTATCACACAACTTCAAGATTATCTTCGCTATAATTTATGTTCAGTAAGTACGGTTGGGGGATGGATCGGTTAATACATTACTTCCGGGTCACTTCGCGACATTCTATTCAGATACGAGGCCTTAAAAACTCACGTATGCCATTTCGCGTTTACCTACTGAAGTCCTATCCAGATCGAGGACTTAAAACATTACTGGTAATTAAAGTACGACTGAGATGGAATTCTATTCAGATAAGAGACCTAATTCTATCTTTACGTCAACTATAAACAGTGATAACCGAATATTCCCGATTGTATCGGGAATATTCGGTTATCATTCGTTGTTGAATAGATAAGTTTTATTAATCAGCCACGAAATTTCCCTGAATATCCCTGGCCGATCGGAATAGCATGCATTCGTAGATATGCAATAATTTGCGGATAGAATAATAAAGCAGGCAATCGGATACAATCGGTTAATGACGGAAATACAAATAAAAAAAATAAAAACGGTCAAAGTAATTCTTACCACTACCTGATTGCGGCGGAGCACACTGGATATCTGGAGCTGCGTGCTGCTAACTTGAAGACTGACTGGAGAATTGTCTGTTTTCATCGACTCGTTTAGATTTATACCTAAAATGACGAAAACTTTGACGTTGAATCTGCACGACGCGCCAAGTTGTCAGCTGCTGTCCGTGGCAAATGTTATTTAATCTAGTTTGGCGCATCACACTTAAACAAATTCCCTGCGTTAATTCATATAAACAAATATTTACAAAATATTCTGAGACTGGGAATTGCTTTCTCATAATTTTAAAACTTTGTTTCCAAAAAAGAAATAATTTAAAACTGCCATGTACTAATATTCAAAATAAATCAACTAATAGCTTATCCAGTAAATTATTTAAACAAATAGAAACACATTTCTTTACCATTAATAAATGCATTCAACTCGGTTTGAAATTAAACTAAATTAAATTAAACTATTTTCCTCTTACTTAGCTTCAGCGAGCGGCTGTTAAGTATAAACACAATAATTGATTTATCATTCAGATAAATATAACAAACTAAGTTTACCCTGAAAAGAAACCGGTTTGAAACAATGAGATATAACTGTTATTCCAAATGCTAGACTTAAAATAAATTTAACTTTGATTCAAAACGGTTTTAAAAGAAATAATCATACTAGTAATAGTATACAGGGTATACCAAAGTGAAAGAAGAACCCAATTCAGCCTTTTTACAACAGAGAACTATTATCAGAAAAATCACTTTGCTACACAATGAGTTAATATATCATATTTATTTAGTTAATTAGTTTACGTCCGTGGGGGCCCCGACCCGTGCCTAAAAACGGTACTGTAAGTAGTTGAAAATGAACGATCTTAACTTCTATGTTAAAAGTAGGCAGTTATTGTTATTAAACCTTCAACTAGATTTATCAATTATCATAAAGGATATGGTGTCACACAGGAGCGACTAGCCCTGCAGATCTGCACAGAGCTGCACTTCATGGATGAAAGAGTAATGGATTTTATTCAGTTTTGTTTCTATAAATAATGAAATATAAAAAATATGAATTTATAGGTACAAATTTTTATAATTATGTGGATTTGTTATCTGGTTGGTAGTGCAGCGTTGTAATGCTGCACTACCTCCGAGGCAACACCTTGGGAGACACCTGGGTAGCCGCCAGTGGTACCACATAATATTTTACAGTTGAAGTAAATGACACTGACGTAGTTTTCCACAAAACACCAAAACACTATATACTACACTCGACGCGCGCGTTTCGCCAACCAAGTTGGCATCATCTGGAGATGATTAAAACTGCAGTTTTAATCATCTCCAGATGATGCCAACTTGGTTGGCGAAACGCGCGTGGAGTGCAGTATATAGTGTTTTTGGTGTTTCGTGGAAAACTACATCAGTATTATCTTCACATCAAAGGTTCCAACCCACTGCAGGACTTGAAGTAAATGGATAATTGTCATTCCTATGTAATCTTACGCCCCCTTTCGTTTTTCGATTTGAAGATATATAAAGTGAGAAGTTTAAACTACACTGTTTAATATGCATACAAGTGTTGTAAAGTTATAAACACCTATGAGAGGCACATGATATAATCAGCTCATGATACATTTGTTGCCTCATGAGTAGTGAATGTGTTAAGGGAAGAATTCTCGGCGTGACAGGAAGGAGGAAGCTGCGAAAATCTTGGCTTAATGTGATTTATGAGACTCTTAACAAGTGCTTTACTAATTAAAGGAAATACATGGGTGAATTGAAGCGAAATAAGTATTTAAGGATGGAAGATTATGGGAAACTGTTTGTAATGGTATAATTAATGTAATTTGTTTATAACAAAGGCAACAGCGTGAGAGCTACTTATGTATTTAAAATGCCTTACTTTTTATAAAGTCAATGCAGTTGTTGGAAAATATATAAATGTGTGCTTATCTTTAGTATGTTATTTATGTACAGAAGTCGTTTTTTAGTCATATCGGTTATCACGTGTATTAATCTTGACGTAAAAATACTTGAAAGCTGGGCACCGAAATTACGTTAAGAGTAATGTACCGAGAATATTCATTAATAAATTTTGTTTAATTACATTTACAACTACTTCATTGTCAAGCATAATCAACTGACCAACTTCAAATTCAAATACATGGTTGCAATACAATAAAGTTTTAAACCGTCACGAATCCAACGTGCATTTGCCATTTTGAACTTTAGACTTGTAAATCGTAAATATTTGCTTCAAATACGATTTGACTTGCAGAAATTCGCATGCGTACCACAATGCAAATTTATGTTAGGCAATTAAAATGGGAATAAAAATTGTTGACGCGGTATGATGATAAGTTTGTTTGTTGTTATCGTCATTAGAAATAGTTGAGGATCGATTGCAAGTTTTATGTTGGCTACCGGATAAGAGCACCGTCTGCCAAGAAAAAAATTCTCAGATCTATATTTAAATTTCCCAAAATGATATACTTAGCCCTTTCACGCCACTGCTAGGGTTCTTGTGAACATGGAGTGATGTAGAGACAATTATGAAGTAATTGCTCATTGTAATTATTAATTTACTGGACAAATAACTTTGATTTATTGTTTGGGAAACTCCATTTCATTCTTAGACCAAGTCCGTAAAATCGTCTGAATTTTACTTAAAGTCATTAACTTAATTTTGCCACTTAGTATTAATAATTACATTTTTACTTTCTTATATCTAATATAAGAATTGTCAACAACATTTTAGGTGACACATTAAATTTGGTGGATATGGTACCACCAGAAGAGAGATAATGAATGAAAGAAAAAAAAGGTATAATTTCGGAAAGAAAATTAAAAAAAATATTTCATTCTGGACGAATCTCGACGAATTATAAAGAAAAGACATAACTTTATGAAAAAAAGATCTGTTTACATGTCTGTGGTATCGCGAAGCAATCACAGTTTTTAAGATATAGCTTTAAAATTTGGTACACTTGTTCTAAAGGCCAAAGACAATGAAAAATTCGGTAATGAGCAAAATGGCCAGCTGAAAGGGGGTCCACTGGACCCAAACTTTTTTGTATTTGGCTTTACAAAAAAATGTATTCTTGATGAAAGATTATAAATCATGTCTACTATATGAAGCGAATAAAATATATTTTCCAAATACTTAAATAAAGCTGATGTAAACTGAAATTTTGTTCGTATTTGACCTCATAAAATTGGGTTAGGATAAATCTGGCAGTTTGATATTTGAAATATCTAATTTAGTAACAAAAAATGTCAATGTCAATAAGAAGAAATTTTTAAATATGACATAAATTAATATTGACAGTATCGAAGGACGCTGATAATTAATTATTAAAAAAATTGTATGAAATATTTCAATGTATGTTTTTAAAATTTAATTGAGTTAAGTGAAAAATTATACAGAGTGATTTTTTTAGGTCAGGATGATATATACTGGCATAAGAAAGTTATGTGCTGGCCACATCAGATATTTAAGTCTTGTAAAAGAACATGTTCTATTGAAACCATTTTACAACATTCTAAACTGTTGCCTGAACGCAAAATTTTCGAAAAGAAAGTGTGTTTATTGTATGCCTGTCGAATATTTATTCCTACAGGAATCTTACATATTAACTTTCAGTCAAATTAAATAATGTGTTTAACATAAGAAATAACCAATTTATACAAACAGTATTTAATATAGATATAAAAATAGCTGATGTGGCCAGCACATAACTTTCTTATACCAGTATATATCACCCTCATCTAAAAAAAATCATTCTATTTAATTATTCATTTGTCTCAATTAAATTTTAATAGCGTACCTTGAAAGGTTTCATTAAAATTTTTAAATAATTAATTATCAGCGTTATTCGATACTGTCAATAATAATTCATGTCATACATTTTAATAATTTTTTTGTTGTTGATATTGACATTTTTGTAACTAAATTAGACCTTTCAAATGTCAAACTGTTAAATTTATCCTAACCCCATTTTATGTGGCCAAATGTGTAAAATATTTCAATTTGCATCAGCTTTATTTAAGTACTTGGAAAATATATTTTATTCGCTTGATATAGTAGACATGATTTATAATCTTTCATCAAGAATATATTTTTTTGTAGTCAAATACAAAAAAGTTTGTGGACCCCCTTTCAGCTGGCCAATTTTGCTCATCACCGAATTTTTCATTGTCTTTGGATTTTAGAACAAGTGTACCAAATTTTAAAGCTTTATCTCAAAAACTGTGGCTGCTATCGCGATACTAGACATACGGACAGATTTTTTTTTCATAAAGTTAACTTTTTTCATTATAATTCGTCGAGATTCGTCCAGAAATGCAATAAAAATTTTTTTAATTTTTCTCCTGAAATTGTACCTTTTTCTTCTTTCATTAATTATGTCTCTTCTGATGGTACCACATTCACCAAATTTAACTGTCACCTAAAATGTTGTTGACAATCTTAACTGCCAAATTTTGAAAGTCTCCCATTAGTATTTTTTGAGTTATCGCGGATCTGCATATACACAAACACACACACACATCCACACACACGCACCGACAGACATCATTCGGAAAATAGTCAGAATGGATTCAGAAGGGTTTAAAATGGATATATCAATCAAAATCTCGAGGTCGAAAAAAATCACGATTACTATACTTCCTTATATTACGTATAAGAAAGTAAAAAGCAAAACAAAGGAACTTATTCAGTTTTCTATCACAAGAAACAATAAAAAGAACTATGTAGGTATTTCTGTCAAACTAACTTAAAAATTCAGATCACTTTTCTTGAATTTAAAATAATTTTAGAAACAAGTAAGTATTTAATATGTGTTAGTCAACACCACCTAATTGAAAATAATGATATGTAATTTATAATATTTTTGAATTTTTAAATTTGTTGCTTAATTTCTGTTAAGAATTAGTGGTATATCTTCTAAGGAATCATGACTGCCCTTACTAACGAATGATATTTGTCCACAAGGCCTTTTCTTTAGTGCCCAAATCGTTTCTGTCAGTTCCATGCACAAGCGATTATTTATGAATTTCTTTGGTTTGTTATATATTTTGTTATTCAATATTTTTCTTATATAAGCTAGTGAGTTTTTAGGCCCATTGATATCATCAATCACTTCAAGTGGTTAAACCATCTCAGAAGGTCTTTTCACACTGATTAAATCTAACTTACATTTACAGGTTTCCAGGACACATCGTTAATTATATTGATATACGTTTCTATGTTTATCTTGTTTTAGTTCTTTTCATTCAACCGTGCTTTTCCGCATCAATTTTTTACAGATATTACAAAATGTGTTTGTGTAGGTATAAAAATACTTTTCTACAAAAATAGTTCTATGAAATTAAAATAAGTTCAAGTTCAATATGTACGTGATTATAAAGCACACTACGGTAAACCGTAACTGCAACTTGTAAGCCTATATAATTTATTAATAGAATATACTAATTTTTATTTTCAATTTTCACAAAATAATCACCACGACAGTTTAAGCCGAATATACAGATTTATATATTAGCAAGTTCTATTTAACACAACAGAATTTTGATATAATTAATTTAATATAGACATGTTTAATCGTGACTGACAGGATTGTGGATAATAGTAATTTATATTTATTTCGAACAGTATTATTTGACAGGTTATGATGTTTTCAAATTGCATGCAATTTGTAGTCTAAATAAAACACTGTGGAAGTGTAATTTAATATGGCCCACTTTGGTATACTTATAATAGCAGATACCTTCAATCGGCCTACAGCTATTTTGTCTTGTCTCGTCTGGGAATTCGTCTTTGTCAGTAGTTTCGCAAGCTTTTGTATCATGGATAATACAGCCCAAATGATTTTATCTGCCGGGGTCACTTCCACAGTCGTAGCTCGCATGCTTTGGTTGGATTATGTTGTACCCCTACAAACAGCCTCAGTATTAAGTGCATATACTAAAGCCTCACTACTTTGTTGGTACCTAACGAACTTAAGGATTCGTCTAATATCCTGGTGCCTTACTCCACAATAAACGTTCAAACTGCTAGCTGTTAGGTCAGGTTAGGTTTCTTGTGAGTGGGTCCCTGTGGACCCTCCACTGCGGCCATCAACAGGCCTATTGTGGCTCGCACCTAGTTATATTTCACCCAATAAATTCAGTCTCTTAATGAAACAGATAACTTTGTTGGGTGAGAATGCGTCCAGATCCTCTGGCAGCAGTTGGCCTTTGCCAAATACTGAGAATCAGATCCTATCCACAGTGAGACAGGTGCATAAGATGTGGTCTGCCTTTTCATCACCCTCCAGGCATAGACGGCACTCGGCGTTTTCCGCTAGGCAGAGTTTATGCAGATGATAATTTAGTTGGCAGTGCCCGACATATAGGCCTCTTAGAGTTTTCAGATTTACCCTGTTTCTTAGTTCTTGATTTCAAAGGACATTTTATAAACGCCTTCGAATTAACTAATCCTGGTAACTCTTGCCAATACTGGAGAGTTTTCCTTTCATCCCAGGTTGAGATAGCCATCTTAGCAGTACTTGAAAATATGCCAATTATTGGTTCTGGTCCACTGATTCGTGATCCGGTTCCTTCTTTGGCAAAGAAGTCGGCTATTTCATTACCTTCCATACCAGAGAGTTTTGGTTTGGCCATCCGTTGTGATACTTTCGGCCACCAAACAATGGATCCGTATGTTATTATTGGTCTGATGGCCATGACATAGATCCTGTAAATTTGTTGGGGACCCATGTCCACGGAATTGCCACAAATACGGCGTATGTTCATAAAGACAGCTTTGCTTTGTGGATTACTTTTTCCAGATCGGAGTTCCAATTAAGTGATCTATCTGGAGTCTTAAGTTCTTCAGCTTCGTTTTCTGGGTGAATGGGATACTATTACTATATTTTGTGGGTTTACAGGCATCTGCTCCCTGCCTCACCAGTTACTCACTGCATCAAGTGTCTCTTGAAGGGTATTCGATATTACTCCTTCAAAGTTTCCTCTGACTAGTATGATCTGCATATGCTAGAACCTCAACCTCCCATAGTGTGACAATAGCTAGAAGTGACCACAAAAGGGGGAGAAAACCCCATCCTGCGGGCGCGCTCTTGTGTCTTTAAACCTAACTGTTTCTCCCTGCAGAGACGTTGTTATGGTTCCATTTGATAGCATAGCATGAATCCAGTCGCCTATAGGCTACATATAAGGAGTCGGGCAGTGAATTATTAAACGCCCCCTCAATGTCGAGAAAGGCTCCCACTGCAATTTACTTCATTTGAAGTAATTGGGTGATCTTCTCGACTAGGTTGTTGAATGCTAGTTCTGTTGATTTTCCTGTCTGATAGGCGTACTGATGGGTTGATGATTCAGGATGTTCCCCGTGATATATCCATCTAGCACCTTCTCCAGGACTTTCAACAGAAAATATGTCAGGCTAATTGGTCTAAGCGATTTAGGACTTGGTTCTTTCTTACCCATTTTTGGTATATATACTGCCTTAACCGCCGACCAACTGGGTGGGATATAGTTTAATACCAGACTAACTGAATAGTTTAATGAGGAATGGGAGCAATATTTCCAGTCCATTTTGTAGTAGAGCTGGAGAAACTCTACATTCTCCTCGCGATTTGAATGATTGGAAGGATTTGATAGCCCACTCAATTGCCGGTAGCGTGATCACATTTTTAGCTATCAGCCAATCATTTTATCAGGATGTTTTAATCGACCTTCTGATGGTGACGGCTGTTGGTCATCCAGATTCAAATACACTGGAAAGTGGTTTTTTGCTAGGCGCCGTAAGGTTTCTTTTCCAGAGTCCATATATGAGCCATTGGGTCGCCTTAACGAGCTGAATTCCCACGTCCGCTCTCTGGAAAGAATCTTGTGGATTCTAGTACTGTGAGGTAGGTTAGTTATACTCTCACAGAATTTCCTCCAAGATACCCTTATTGCTTTCCTTATTTCTTTGTTATAGTCCGTTAGAGCTAATCTATATTAGTCTCAGTCGTCCGAAGCTTTAGCTCGATTAAAACGGCGTCGAACTTCTTTTCTCATTTTATCCAAATTCTTGTTTCACCAAGACGCGCCTCTATTTTCCTTTTTTGTCTTCAGTGGACAGTTTTCGTTGTAAGCTGAAACAATTGCGTTTTGGATCTGTTAATTGTTGCTCAAACTTCATTGGTGCAGCAGGTTTGGCTAGATAACCTAATCTCTACAGCAGCCTCGAACTACTGAAGGCTTTCTTCACCTCATTGGGTGGCCGTAATTTGGGCTGAGTATGATATTCTTGGACGAGATGTTGATCGCCGTATCTTAATTCTAACCTCCAGAATGCTAAAATTTTGCTGTTGTTGTGCAGGAATTGTTTGGAGCAGGTCCAATACCCTTCATTGTCAATACCAATACTGTTGTTTTTTATTCATCGTGCCAGTTATTTGAACGTGCAGCTGCCTCAAACTGTCTCATATGTTGAACATGAACCTTGATGGTCAAAGGAAAGTGATAACCTAGTCCCAGACGACCGTACCAGTTGGCCACCCCTTTCTCTTAGTTGTTGTTTCAACCGGGTTACATAATAGGAGGCCCTTATCGACATCAGTAAAATAAAGTTTATTAGACGAGGCTTAGACATTACACCAATCCTAAAACGTGTTTTATTATGAAATTTATATAAAGCTGACTTCTTGGAACCTCTGGGAATATAATACGGGGGCCCTCTACAGTATGACTGAATTTTTGAATGCCGGCGTGCTTTGTTTTAATTATATATTTAGATACTTATCATTTTATGATTTTTGTTAGTGTTTTGTTTGTTAAATAGCAATACTTATATTTTTTGTTATTTTGTTTTTATATTTTATTCACTAATCTGCCTATATGTAGAGAAAATAAGTGCGGTAGATGTACATGTTATTTTTTTGAGACTACTAATAAATTTTATGTCCAATAATAAAAGTTAAACTTAAAGCTAAATTATTTAAAAACTAGTTAATTATTTTTTCAGTAATTTTAGTTGGTATGTTTAATCATATTAAGAAAATTGAAGTGGGTGACCCACGGAAGATTTTTGCGTAAGGGCCCAATATTTCTAGTTACGCCACTGAATATGCAATATTCAAAATGTTACCGTTACGTGTTTAGTAAACACATAACTCTTGGATTTAATATAAGGACTTTATTTTATATAGGTGACAGGCCTAAAGTATTTACGAAATTTTGCATACTACTGTTGGAATTCAACTATGTATCTTATAGTTATACTAATATTTGTTTTACTGAATCCCTACTACAAATTTCAATTGCTACAGTCTATTTAAACTTATGATTTGTTGAAAATTATAAATACTTTTCTACGCATCAATACTACGAAAACTATATTGCCAGATACATTTCACAGAATATAAAGCTCATTTTAATTACGGTGTTAATTGAACTGGACAATTTACCGTATCCAATGCCACTATGGAGAATGCAAAAAAAACGTTGCTAACTACTACTGTATATTAAAAACTTTACAATTTGTATAGTGCATTGATAAACAATGAAAAAAAAATTATATATATATATATATATATATATATATATATATATATATATATATATATATATATATATATATATATATATATATATATATATATATATATATATATATATATATATATATATATATATATATATATATATATATATATATATATATATATATATATATATATATATATATATATATATATGTATATAACGGGTGACACAGGAGACATGTAACACCCCGTAGCATGTTTATTTAAAAAGACATCATTTTGAAATTTGGTACACTTATATAATGCGTGATTGTCCTTTTTTTAAGTACAAAAAATTTTTGTCCACCACTTCCGGTTTCACCGGAAGTGACATCTACTCTGTTATTTTAAATGGCACCCTGTATATTTTTTTTACCTATCTGATTCGTCTCTAGATTCTCTTTTCAACCATGAATCGGAACATGGCATTTGTTTTTAAAATGACAGTTAATATCAATTTTAGTTTGTTAAGTCTACGTGGCCCTGAAATGAATCTTGGCAGATATTGATGCGTGTGCCGTGATATCGAAACACCTCTGGCATGCAACTTTGTGCCTCATATTTTTTTGGGAATAACCAGTAGCTGAACAGACTAATAAGATCTAACTTATTTAAAAAAAAAATATCTTTAAACAACCCACGATATCTTAAAAACCAAGATAGGAACCCCATTTTTTCACTTCACCTAGTTAAAAAATACTTATTTATCTTTTATTTTTGTCCAATACAATTGCTGTGCCTATCATATTTTGCTTTCTTCATTAAAATTAGTATCGAATGTTATTGCATAGTAATGAATATTGTACTGCAACAAAAATATTTAGTAAGAAGGCGGTGGAAACAAAAGAAGGTAAAACGACGCGTCATTTTGATTTGACAATTAAGAATTGTTTACTTGGCAGCAATTTAAGTATTTTTCATTAAATTATACCTAAGTTATCACGTTTTTAACTCTATTTTGCCATGTATTCACGAAATGAAAAAGTAGATATGCTACTAATCTATGGCGAATGTAAAAAAAATAGCAGGCAGGCTGCTGTCTTATATGAAGAAAGATTTCCCGAAAGAATTCATCCACCAAACAACTATTTTGTAAGAGTTGAACGGCAATTCAGAAGTGAACCAGAAGTACCGGAAAATAATTTCATTATCGATGAAGACTCGGAAATCAATGTACTTGCAATTGTCGAGGTAGATCCCACGATTTCGATAAGACAGATTGAGGACCAAACCGGTGTAAATCGGGAATCAGCTCGACCCATTTTGAAAAAACATAAATTTAAATCATACAAGTACCAAATACACCAGCATTTATACGAAAATGATTTTCAAAGAAGATTGAACTATTGCAATTGGTTTCTGAACAGACACAATTTGGATAATAATTTTCATGAACAAATTTTATTTTCCGACGAGTCCAGGTTCACTAATTTGGGATTATTCAATCGTAACAACACCCGTTATTGGGCACAAGAAGATCCCAGAAATATGAGAGAAAGTGCATATCAGGAGCGATTTAGTTTTATTGTATGGTTAGGAGTAATTGGCAAAAGAATTATTAGGCCAATAATTTTTGATGGTCCATTAAATGGAGAAAGATATTTGGGATTTTTGCAAAACCAGATACAAGATCTTTTGAAAGAACTGCCACCTAATGTTAACCCAATAATTTTTCAACAGGATGGGTCTCCACCACATAACAACAGAGTTGTGGTGAATTAGTTAAATCAAAGGTTTGGAGAAAAACTGGATGGGAACAAACGGGCCCGTTCGATGGCCTGCAAGGTCACCAGACCTTACGCCGCTTGATTTATTTGTATGGGGCCACCTCAAGGAAAACGTTTATAGGACTCCACCAACAAACAGAGAAGACATGGAAATGAGAGTCAGAAGAGCAATCGATGGGATTACTGAATTACAGTTAGATAACGTGCTTAGGGCTACCGTCACAAAAACACGATTGTGCAGAGATAATAACGGACAACATTTTGAACATCTGTAGTAAAAAAATGTTTTTTGTATGTAGTACTTCAGTAAATATTTTATTTTATTTTCATTCATTCGTTGTAAAAATGTATTACATAGTGTAATGGTTTTTCATCAATTTTGTTCAAATGTGTTTTACTGATGTTTCTTATTTATTAAAAAAAATCATTTTACCTACTTTTATTTTGTTTCCACCGCCTGCTTACTAAATATTTTTGTTGCAGTACAATATTCATTACTATGCAGTAACATTCGATACTAATTTTAATGAAGAAAGCAAAATATGATAGGCACAGCAATTGTATTTGACCAAAATAAAAGATAAATAAGTATTTTTTTACTAGGTGAATTAAAAAAATGGGGTTCCTATCTTGGTTTTTAAGATATCGTGGGTTGTTTAAAGATATTCTTTTTTTAAATAAGTTAGATCTTATTAGTCTGTTCAGCTACTGGTTATTCCAAAAAAATATGAGGCACAAAGTTGCATACCAAAGGTCTTTCGATTTCACGGCACACTACGCATCAATATCTGCCAAGGTTCATATCAGGGCCACCTAGACTTAACAAACTAAAATTGATATTAACTGTCATTTTAAAAACAAATGCCATGTTCCGATACATGGTTGAAAAGAGAAACTAGAGACGAATCAGATAGGTAAAGAAAATATACAGGGTGCCATTTAAAATAACAGAGTAGATGTCACTTCCGGTGAAACCGCAAGTGGTGGACAAACATTTTTTTGTACTTAAAAAAGACAATCACACATTATATAAGCGTACCAAATTTCAAAATAATATCTATTTAAATAAACATGCTACGGGGTGTTACATGTCTCCTGTGTCACCCGGTATATATATATTGCCATAATAAGCATGGACAACAACTTAAAAAACGATGGAAGTACGATGAATAAATTAAAATACATAATAAAAATTAAAAAAAAATTGAATTTTGATAAAATATAAATGCTAAAATACCACACATAATGGTGAATTTATTGTAATACTCAAATTAGGGTAAAAAGATCTATAAATCAATAGCAAATAACACTTATTTGAAGTAAACTTGGAAATTATAAAAATAAAATGTAAAAGATTCACTTGAGATTAACAAAAGGGTCATTATTAGCTAAAATTATATTAGGAAAGTTAAATAAATACCTGTAGTGAAAATTCCACTGCAGAGAAACAGGAACATGTTATAGCATAATCGTAGTAAACTCATAACGTAGGACAATCTCATTTTCTGTAATATGAACATGCATAGTGTAAGTTAAATACAGCCAGAACTTTAAAACCAAGGACATAATGTGTTGTGTTTATCTGAAATAAAAATATAAACAATAAACGATAATAAATCACATAAAGAACGATTTGTGTATCGAAATCGACGCAGTATTCTAAATATTTAAATTAAGCAAATGAACTTGAGAATATTGAAATATAGTGAAAATAAGTGAAAATCTACCTAACAGAGACTCCCAAGAGTAGACCACTAAGTATAGACACAGTTTAACGTAGTAATAGTAAAATAAATTTTGTAACTTTTGACACAGTACGAGGATATGGATAAATATCAATTAATAACATAAGTAAATTCAGGAAATAACTAAACAATTTGTTTTTATGTATTAATATTTTATAATTTATTTAATTATCTTAAGTCGATAATGTATGTATGTATGTATTTTATATATTTACATAGAACTAATTTTTTTATATTTACAAGTATACAAACTTTTTGTTTGTAGAAATTGTTATTACTTCCTTACCCCTCAAAGTGAGGAAGTTATGTATTCGTGAAAGATATTTTGAAAATTTTTATTGCATTTCTGGGCGAATATCGACGAATTATGACGATACAAAAAATTTCAGACAGAAAAAATTTTCTGTCTGTGTGTGTGTCTGTGTGGTTCGCGATAGTAGCTACAGTTTTTAAGATAAAGCTTTCATATTTGGTACACACATTCTAAAGTTCAAGGAAGAGATTGAGTTCGTTGATGAGGAAAATCGGTCCCAATGTCTACAAAAATATATTAGTGACACACCAATATGACTTTTTTGAAACGTCAAAATGATTTTTTTGAAACATCAAAAATTACTTTTATTATAACCTCCACCAAACGTCGAGTTTTACTACGTTCTGATCACCAAGTAATTGGCAGCGGTTTTTTTAATTTTTAATTGATTTTAATTCCAAACTGGCCACGCTCCGTCCGATCCAACAACTTCCCCGGTGTTGTCGTACAGGGGGATGCTGGATCGGCTCCAGAATGTCCAGAGCGGAAAAACAACTTGTTCTTATAATGAATTTGATTGTTGTTGTTGGGGGGTTAATCCCTAAAATTTTAAATCACAATATTAGCGAAACTATGAAAACTTTGTATTTTTAATATTTGTTTATAAGATAATTTTTATGAACAAATGCTACTACAAACATTGTTTATGTTTATCTGGGAATTTAGTTCAATATATTTTTTACCCTAAACAAATAAATCTTAAAGTCATTCCCATATTTCTCAAGAAGATGTCAACCAACGGTGATTGAAATAATAACGACCTTGTATCTCACGCTGTTGCAAATCACGGCCGTCTGGAGTTGGCAAACAGGGACGTAACTTCGCCAAGACATAAAGTCATGTGAACGTTATATCCTTTAGCAGAAAAATTACCATCGCAGAAATGACTTCCACATTGTTATATCATTTAGTTTTATGCCCGTTGGGGTTGCGTATAATAAAAAAGATAATATCGTATAGACTTTCTTGCTCCTTATGGACCATGAATTTCGAGTTTAAATTTTATAAAAAAAAAAATTATTTTATTTATTTCTGTGTACTTAGATACTGGTATATTATTTGTAATATTCTTATTCAATTATAATTTTATCCTTTATTTTTGTCAATTTACTCAATCCACTTTAATTTCGCTGTTAAATTTATTTCTTTTTATGTATTTTGTATACATTTTTCGTTTTGTAACATGTATTTGCTACTTCTGTATCAAAACTCATTCTTCTATAAACGTCGTTTTTGTGATTAATTTATTAAACGTCGGCCTAGTTTGGCTACCAGCTATCACTGACGACAAGAGACGAGCTAACCCCGACCTGGAAATTTTGTCAAACATCGTCTCTATCAAAGAGTATAGATTTTTTACTTACCTAACAACTAATAGATAAAGGACCGACAGCTTTACATCCCTACTGAAGGATAGTATATCACATAATATACAACCTCGCCTAAGATTGCATAGCTTCTGCGTATACACTGATGTAGAAGCTGCTAGAATATGGGACGAGGTCGTCGAGTTTTACTTGGGTTACTATCTAAATAATTACTGACTGCGACTACCGATGGTTAACTTCGTATCGAAATACGAGTATGTTGAGTCAGATCTACAATCTACGCTTTAATTTCCATTCACCACTAGTAAAGGATTTCTATCTAATGAAAGGAAATCTTCTTGACTGCTAGTAGATGGAGCTACCTTATAACACGTTAGTACTGTACCATCACATAGAGACGTATAATATCGAGATCTTTCTTGTCGAATGTTTCACGCACATACTTCATAGTTCATACTGATGAAGGCAACAACCAGAAACCGGTCTACGAATGGTCTGCACGACATTCTCAAGAAAGATTTTCTTTCATTAGGAAAATATCATTGACCACTAGCCAATCGCAATTAAAAGTTAAAACATTTATTTGTATGATACAAGTTGTGATTCATCAAAAGGGGTTACAGTCTGCTGTGAATGTCGTGTCTATGAGTGGCAATTTTATTTAATTTTTAATTATGTATAATGTGAGGATTTCGTCTAAGTTTGTACCTTTATGTATGACATTCAGTATCGATTATTATTTCTGAATAAATATCAGCTCTCAATTGGAATACTTTGGTTTCTGGTTTTATAAGTTAATAGGTTTTGGTTTATCAAAAATGCGAATAATTCAGACGATGTCTTGAATTTCTTATGATAACAAAGCTTCTGTAACTATTTTTCATACTCCTATCATTCTATTTAGTAACATAAATATTTAAAAGCTTGCTTATGGCATGTGCATATCTTGCAGTTCACGATCCCAAATTTAGCTCGTAATTTCTTTTCAAGATCAACTTTTTATTTTTTTCGCTATCTTCTCATAATCATAGTTGCATTATCATCTAGTAATTTTTTAAACATTTTATCATATAGTTAAAGCTATTTATAAAAATGTCACATGTCGATCCTAAAACATTTACCAGATTTTTTACGTTAACTGCAAAATAAGTTAAACTTTCAATAAATCCGTATTTGTTTCTGAAGTAGGTTGTAACTTTTGATGTGAAACTAATAAAGACATGATTTTCCGCAAAACACCAAAACACCATACACTGCATTTGACACACGCTTCGTCACTTAAATTAGCATCATCTGCCGATCACAGCTGGAGAGCTTTAATCATCTCCAGGAGATGCCAACTTAGTGGCGAAATGCGCGTCGAGTGCAGTATGGTGTTTTGTGGAAAACCACGTTAGTGTTAAATTCATATTTGATAAGCAGTATATTTCCATTAAATCTGATATTTCACATTTTATATACAAAACATTCATGATTATAGATATTGCGCGTTTCCCAGATCATAATTAAATCCAGGTAGTTAGCTCGATTTAGTTGTCTATGCGCAGATCGACTTGCATTTCTAACCTAAAAAATCTGTAGACATTTTCATAATATCTTAATTTAAATAATTGTGTTGTAGAACTGTAACATTGATAGGTACTTGGTCAATGGTCATCTCTTTATTAACCAAAGAATATATACTGTTTGCCTGTTTTATTTCTTGAAACAGTTCTCCAAAATGTTCATCCTCCATTTCACTTTTCTTTTTTGATTTTAAATCTTGCGCATCCAATATTATTTAAATTTCATGGTTTTTGTCCACTGATTTTCATTTGACTTGCTATACTGATTGTAAATATCTTTTTCTTTAAATGCAAAAATTCGTTTTCCGTCTAGCCTTGTCTAAACTTACTTAATTTTTCTTTAATGCTGCATCTTTCTTGTCGTCAACATTGCCATTATTATATGGTATATCAGCTGAGCCTTATGTTTTAAATACTATTTCATCATCTTCATCATCTTTCTTGTCGACAACATTGCCATTATTTCATGGTATATCATCTAAGCCTTATGTTTAAAATACTATTTGACTTCCTAGTGACCACTGACTTTTTAATGCTTCTGTCTGTCCACTCTTCTTGACAGTTTTCGTATTCACTTTACCATAGCTGAACAAAATAATTTTTAAATTTTCATTCTTCTATTTGTTTTTATTTTACTTGTTCAGTTAAATTTGAGTACAAACCACCTGGAATTTTCTTATTTTCATTAGCAGAAAACTACTTAATTATTTTGCAATTTTCGTCACAAAAAATAATTTTATACTTATTAAAGAAAAAAGTAGTGTCGTTTTCTGGATTTCACTATTTTGTATTAAAGAAATATGGAGTTTTGCATGTAATTTGACCTACTGATCTATCTCATTCAAAATAAAACATTTTTTAATTATTTTCGATAGTTAAACGCAATTTATAATAATGTGCGATCGAAAAAAAATATCTTTGAAGGTGGTCATGTAAATAAATCGTGCTTGTATTAATCCACTGACGCATCGACTGATTGACTGTCACTGATTTGATCAATGTTTGAATTCATTTCAATTTCTCAGCATTCGATTGTATTAGTTTTGGGGAATATTTAGTCTGTAAAAACTGTTAAAATTGTTGATTTTATTGTTTTCAATAGTTTTTTTTTTGGAAATTAACTAAAATTTTTACGAGTTACGAATTAAACCGCGTGTTGTTGCTAGATTGGAATTAGAAGTTCCATAAAATTGAAAATTCACTAAGTGCAAGTTGATTTCATAATTGAAAGTTTCCCTCGACCTATAATAAAAGTCAACGTAGAGCAGATATATTCCATTCCGGAGTGCTTTGAGGATTTTAGAGAAATATATCCCGATATTGTGATAATGTACGACTTCTTTTGTCATACTCTGCTCTTACGAATTATGAAAAATCAGGGAAACTGTGTAGCGTGAGCCGAGAAGCAGGTAATGGAAGACGAACTGCTGAAGTTGTATTGTAGGTAAGAGAAATGATTGATGTACAACTTTCTACGTCTGTCAGACATTTGTCTCAACAATATGATCTATCCTACTGTACATTGCAACCAAGACTTGACTTCACACTTATCCAAATATCAAAGCACTCAACAACTCCTCCCTGACTTTTCTGAATGGTTTTCTTTTACCTATGAGGGTAACGTTAAAAGTTTTCAGAAAACATTCTTTACGGATGAAACTTGGTTTCATTTGTTGGGATACGTAAAATCGCAGAATATGCGATTGTGAAGTTCCAAAAATCCACACTTTTTCATTGAGATGTCTTTACATCCATAAAAAATTGGTGTCTGGGCTGCGATTAGCAAAAACCTAGTTGAACCAAAATTCGATGGTAATGGTAAATTAACAAACTTTCAGGAGTTACTGATGAAAGATACAGAGGAAATTTTGAAGCCAATCATTGACGAGCTGGACGACGAGAAACTTCAGCAAGGATGTTTTCAGCAGGACGGAGCCACAATTCATGCAATTCGTGAGAATTTGGATTTGCTGCAAGAGTTCTTCGATGATCGCGTCATAAGTAGAAATTTGGCCACGCATATTATGTGATTCAACAACCTGTGATTTTCTCCTATTTCTTACATCAGTAACATAATTTTTAAAACACCTATTGCAGACTAAGGTCTGTTCAAGGTCAAGAATTATAGCAAAATATTTCAGAGAAAAATGAAGAATTAGACAGTTCCCTTTGGCCCTCGAGAATGTTTTCAATTCGGTGATAACGAGAATTAGGTAAGAAAGTGCAGGCGACATTTTGCATCATTTATAATAATATTTATTTTTCCTGAAAAAAATTTACTTAATAAAAATAAAAATTTAGAAATATTAAAGACATTTTTTCGATCATATTGGGTGATGACGGACCTGTAAATAGATTTATATATTTTGCTTAGCTAATTTCTACAGCAAGTTAAGAATTTTATTTTTAGGATGTCATATTTATTTTACATTCTTTATTTATTATTAGTCGCCTGTGAGTAAAACTTTATGAATTAAAAATATATGGTTACGTCCCTGGTGGCAAGAAGAGTAGGTAGTGCAGCCACGGTAGTCCGTAAATCAGTGTGACACTAAACCGCATCCTTACATGTATCTGAACACGTAAATCCGATATAATATACAACCACTGCTAGATCTGATATCAATACAGCGAGACGCCACCAAATATTGATTCAGGGCGGTGTCGGTGAAGGTGACGTACACAATCAGCATCTACTAGAATTTCATACTTAAGTGGAGGTTTATGGCACAAATTCGTCTTATAGTTTCGCGCCTTGTTTCGTTTCGCGAGCTAGGATAAACCACCAGCAGTCAATAGTAAATATTTTGATAGAACGTTTTTATTTAACTTGCAAATTTTTATAGTGGAATAACCAAATTAGATCAAGTGTTCAGAAATAAAGTTACTCAGACACATTATTTTTATACATGTATAATAATTTGTTGACTAAAAAGTTAAAAGAAAAAATATTTTCTATACGTTACTTTTTTGATATTTGCCATTCTTTTACTTTCTTATACCTAATATAAGGGAGTATAATCGTGATTTTTTTCGATCTCAAAATTTTGATTGATTTATACGTTTTGAACCATCCTGAATCCATTCTAACTATTTTCCAAATGCTGTCTGTCGGTGCGTGTGTGTGTGTATGTGTGTATCCGCGGTAACTCAAAAAATACTAATGGAAGACTTCCCAAATTTGGCAGTTAAGATTGTCAACAACATTTTAGGTGACATTAAATTTAGTGAATGTGGTACCACCAGAAGAGACACAATGAATGAAAGAAGAAAAAAGGTACAATTTCGGGAAAAAAATAGAAATTTTTTTATTGCATTTCTGGGCGAATCTCCATGAATTATAATGAAAAATCATAACTTTATGGAAAAAATCTGTCGGCATGTCTGTAGTATCGCGATAGCAGCCACAGTTTTTGAGATAAAGCTTTCAATTTTGGTACTCATGTTCTAAAGACCAAAGACAATGATGAATTCAGAGATGAACAAAATTGGCCAGCTGAGAGGAGGTCCACGGAATTCAAACTTTTTTGTATCTGCCTTTACAAAAAAATATATTCATGATGGAAGATTATAAATCTTGTCTACTATATCAAGCCAATAAAATATATTTTCCAATTATTTAAATAAAGCTGATATAAATTGAAATTATTTACACATTTGACCTCATAAAATGGGGTTAAGATAAATTTAACAGTTTGACATTTGAAATGTCTAATTTAGTTACAAAAATGTCAATGCCAATAAGAAGAAATTATTAAAATATATGACATGAATTATTATTGACAGTATCGAACGACTCTGATAATTAATTATTTAAAAACTTTAATGAAACATTTCAAGGTACGCTATTAAAATTTAATTGAGGTATGTTAAGAATTAAATATAATGATTTTTTTAGATCAGGATGATATATACTGGTATAAAAAAGTTATATGCAGGCCACATCAGATATTTTTTTCATAATAATGTGTTGTAATAAGACAGCGGAGTATATTCGTGCGTGCAGGGCCGGCACATATAGTAAGCGACAATAACAACAATTATAGACTGCAGTTTGTAAACATGTGCACCTTCGCATAAATGCTACTTGTGGTGGTAAAGATAATCCAGAGATGTGCTCCTTAAATTGTTGTTGGTGCGAACTGGCCTTTATAAATAAGTCCTTTATACTAACAATTAATCGGTTGACTGCAATATATTGTTGACGTATTTCGTCGGATAAGCGATGCAAGCAATAGATTAGACAAGTGTACATGGATAATATTGGGATACATGGATTGCAAAAGCCTGGCAACATTACCAATGTTATGCCGTTGCATCTGATACAAGCAGTATAGCTATTTGTACACTAGGGAGGAAAGCGCCACTTTTTAAGTTTAAGAAGCAAATTGATTCCGTGTAAAAGATATAATTTTTTCTCCTACCTATACAATAAACTTACAAAGATATATATAAATAACCCCATTATTTGATTTTATTGATGACTTAGTTCCATTGAGTAATTTAACAAATCCTTAAATATAACTTAATTACATTATTTTTCATTTAGATTTTAGAATTATTTGTTATATTAATATTTAACGTGCAGTTTTGAGAATTTATGTGGACACCATGGGAAGAAGAAACTGAAGCAATTGCAGCATCAGCATGTGAAATATTTTCGCTAATCACATTATTATTATAAGAATGCTGATGACCTCTAAAAGTGTTTGGTTGATTTTTATCAACAAGTTCTACATCATTTACTATAATTCTATTGGCAATCTTTCCCTTTCTTGCGAGAAACTCTGTAACCTTCTGCGATATATGTCGATTTCCACTCGCCGTGCTGTTTTAGAGTTAAAATATCTTCACCAACATCTACTAATAGAGTTGATGAAGTTCTCCTGAAACTGTGTCCTGTATATTGTGCGGGACTTGCAAGTTAAGATATTCAGCAATTTTCTGTGGTATTTTAGATACACTATTATTGCCAACCACTTGATTTATATATTTGCCTGCTTTGAAGCATAAAAAAATCGTTTATGTTCAGTTTTTAGACGTAGACAGACATATTTTCTATACATTTATATAAAATTTGAACTACCGTTTGTTGTAGTCGTTATGGTGAATATGCGTCGTTTATTTGCTTATGAGTTTAGAATTTTCACTATTATTATTCTTTATCTTCAATGTCATCCACCGTCATTTTAATAACTAAGCCTGGCCAAGGTCATTAATCCTACAGAGACGTCCTGGGTATGCATCATATCATAATACTTGAATAAGTACAATAATAAAAACAAAAATATTTTATATATTGTGATGTATGTTTTTGTACTATTTCATTCGCTTTCAATTATTTTTTATGTATTTCCTTATATTTTGTAAGCTTAGTGCTGCACATTATTATTAAACTGTTAAATGACGTTCACACATGTACATTGTATATCTAAGTGATAACTAATAATAAATCATTAAATAAATAAAATAAATGGAAATAAATTTTATTAATACTGGTACCTCTGGAAAATATTTTCGAATCGTTTCTGCTACAAGATGGAACGCATGCACTTTACACGTAACATGTAAAAACCTACAATCGTCTCTTTGAAGAAAACGGCCCACCAAACGCATTGTCGCAGCACCGTTGGTCACAAACATCAACACTTGACTTGTTGACAGTTCAAATTTTTCGAATGTCTCCAACACCACCCGCGTAATTGTTTCGCCAGTACACGCAGTTAGTCTTTTGCTAGCTAGTAAAAGTGGAAATGTTAGTTTAACAGGGTCGAGTACACATACTATAACATTTAAAATAGAATTTTTTTTTTACAATATGTTGTCCCGTCAACACATAACCACAGCCGTGTATTTTTTTAATGCATGTTTAATCCTATTTAAAATGTTTCACGAACACTTGATACATATCTACGCAATCAGCATTAACAATAAATCAAACATAAACTGAGGTTCCAAAGAAGATGCGCCATTTTTTATATTTTATGGCGGTTACTATTGACATGAATTTTGCAGCCGTATTTATTCCAGCACACTAAGTCGTGATTACAAACTTTCCAAATTATTTTACATCAATCATAGAATAAATCCAGAAATTCACCGATAAATTTATTCACTTTATCAGCGTACGGTCGTTCTCTACTCTTTACACTCAACATTATTTATTATTTATTAGTACTCTATGCATCGACCGACAAATAACAATTGAAGTGTGTCGTGTCATCGTCATCGTAAACAAGCGCGCGATGGCATTGTTATTGCGCCCGACCCTGAATCTACCATCGCTTGGCCAGGCTTATTAATAACTTGATCACACCGACATGATCCTTAAACCCCAATAACAAGGAATAACTACGAACGAAGAATATGTAAAAACTACATTAATTTACACTATATATTAAAACGTTTTAGGTACCTTTAATAATAAAAATAGATCGTCCGGTGCTTCAATTGAAAAATGATTAACTTCCTCGCTTATAAATGTTTTAGCTTTATTTGGTTTGTATCCTGCACTTTGACCTTATAAAAATGCTATCAATTTTGGATATTTAATATGTACATTATACAGATACACATTTTAAATATTAGATATAGGGACACATTAACTATGCCACCATATAAAACAACATTGTACACAAGATCGTTTACGTATAATTCTGTCCGCTTGTATAATGCTAAATGTTATGGAGGTCATACCTTTCGCAGAAAAATAAAAAATGTGTATTATGTGTACTTACATGATACACTATACAGTTTCCTTTCAGCTTAACATATGATTTTAAAATATTTGATTAGGATTTTAATAATAATCTGTTTTTGTATTTTTTTTCTTCCATTAGGATAACTATGAATATGTTAGGGGTTAAGTGTAAGAGTGAGTTAAACTTCGCCCAATTTAGATGTAAATGTTTATATATTTATATTTGAATAAAGACGTTTATTAATATTATTATTATACACTGAAGTGGCTATTTCTATTCCGATATTTCTTTAGTTACGTCGACATAAAAAAAATTGGCGCTGTAAACTATAGCCAACAATTTTTAATAGTAATCCCATCATAAACTTTATAATTTTTTTTCAATCGAAAGACCTCTTTGTCATGAGATATGGGCCAGCTCTGTTTTTGTATTATTTTTGATAAAAGTCGATTTGTTATTGATGTGATGTGAAAGGGAGTATTCTTATAATCCCACAATAAATTTCTTTCCCGAACTTGGATGGGTTCCACACCACACTGATAAAAGTTTTGACACGTATTTCATAATATACTAATCGATGTTATTTAATTTTGTTCCACATAATTAATTGATGAGTAAAGTTTTGTTGTTAATAGGAAGTTATCTACTAAATCTCGGATATTAGTTTTTGTGCACCGGGAAAGAGGGATTGTTAGTATTAATGAAAGGAAACTGTAGATAGTATCCTAATTTCTAGCCATTGCGTTTACACTAACTAACTTGGAAATTGTATTTTGACTTAAACTTACTTCATTATTACAACAAAGAGTAAAATGGTAGTTTTTTAAATATTAATTATTTATATTTACAAGATTTATGCGATACAATTTTAGTTGGGTTTAAGTTGGGTTATCATGTGATCTCAAAATTAAAAATTAATTGATTTATTGCATTATCTTTATTTCTACAGAAATAAAAAAAACGAAACGACGCATATCAACAGCAAAATCTAACAAACATATAAAAAAGAGTTATTAAAAGAAATGTATATAGGTAAAATTAAAACAAATTTCGGGAAAAATACACAGCTACCTTTTATATGGGTTTAAATCATCCAGATTTGCGTCTCTTTATTTTTAACACGCTTTTATTAGCTTCACTTGTATGTTTGTTTGTTTGTTTGTTTGTAACCGACTCTTTGGACTCGATTTTGACCCACTTTAAACGGACAGATTTAATTGAAACTTTGTACACTTACGAAGAACCGGTAACAATACAATAATTTGATAAGTTTATATCATTATCCTGATCAGGATCGCCAGTCCTTTCCTCACGTATCCTCTGCGTGAGAGCAAGAGGCTTAATATTGTAAGTATATTCCGTGATTCTCAGTTCGGTCGTTGGTCCCATGGCTGAAATAAAAAATATTTTTTTTTCAGAAATATCCGTTGGATCGTAATATGTTATAATATCAGCATCAATAAGCAATATAAATATAGTTTAAAAAAACTACAAAACACGCTTTCATAGCACATCAAACTAAAAAGTGACAAATAAATATAGTTTAAAGAAACTAAAAAACACGCTTTTAAAGCACATCAAACTAAAAAAGTGAAAAATAATTATTAATATAAACTAAAAACAATAATGAACGAAAAATACTAGTATTATTGTGAAAAAAGCGTGGGGCGCTTTGTGCCATATTTTGCGTATATCGAGCAACCCACGCTTTTTTCACAATAATACTAGTATTTTTCGTTCATTATTGTTTTCAGTTTATATTAATAATTATTTTTCACTTTTTTAGTTTGATGTGCTTTAAAAGCGTGTTTTTTAGTTTTTTTAAACTATATTTATTAAATATCCAAATTAATCAATTGTTTGTGTATATGTTACGGTCAAAGTGAAAATCCGAAAAATATACATAATCACCGCCCACTATGAATAATCACCGGTAACTTTGGAGAAAGTAATGAATTTATGAATTGTAATAAGATTTTATCACAATCACCGGTGCCAAGCACCGTTGGGATTTGTGATAAATCAATAAGTTTTCCTCACTTATCAGCGATTACGAAAAATTTCCATGCTCCTTTAGAGCAATTAGTAAACCCAATATGCGAATTTGGTTAATACCCAAAAATGTGCTCAGAACTAGTAATGGGCAAAAAAATTGTTCAATAACTGACATGTCTATTTTTAACTATTGTTGCATATCCATAATATGCGCAAAATTAGTTCTGAGAATTTTACTATATAATTACAAACCACAAACATTATAAGAAAATATGGGTAGCTTACAAATATAACAAACTTTTATTAGTTTACAACATGTATATTTCATATACAGGGTGAGGTAAAATTGTGTCCGACTTCGATATCTTGAGTTCTATGATAGCTAGAGACTTGATTTAAAAACATAACTAAACTAGTAAGTTTTTTTTAAATGAAATGCGATGTATATTAGAACATTTTTTGAAACCTGTTTGTGGTCACCTTTCACTCTTGTATTATTATTGACTTTCTCCCAACCACTTGGGTGTATTGATTTTTTTTGTTGAAATTATACCATTTACAAGTGTACAATAAAAATATGACTACAATCGCAACTATCGATTAAAAAAAAATATATGTTAGTACCAGTTATAAGACACCTGTGTGATGACACTCAGCCGTTTTCACTTCCTAAGAGTATAGAGGGTGGCCAAAAAGAATTTTTAAATTTACAACTTTCTGAACTGAATTGAAAAACGAATATTTTTTGTACGTACATTTCTATAGCTATTTGTGACTATTTTCAATTTATTGAACGATAACTGCAAAATTCAGCAATAAAAATGTAAAATGAGTTAAAATGGGGGTTGTTTTGAAATAATTCAATAGAAGGTATTATAACAAACGTGTTTCATTATGCCCATAAAAACGTCACACTAACAATCCAAAATTTGAAGAAAAGGATAATAAACGCTTTTAGAAGAATCACTCCGGCAATTTTATGAACAGTAGAAACGTCATTCCAAAGACTCATAGAAATATGTGTCAATCAAAATGGGCAACGTGGAGCACTTTTTATAATATCTTCTCTTAAGAGGGCTAATCGAACCAGTGTTTATAAGGTAATTTTTCAAAATTTATTTCTTCCATACGGTTTGGTCAAATTACACCAAATTTGGAGGATCAGTAGTTGAAAGTGTACTAGAGGGTATATGTATATCTATTTTAATTAATTTTCACTTTATGTAGGGAAAATTTCGTCGTCTAGAATGAATCTTCATAATTATGCTCAGCAAGTTTCAAACTTTTATTCCGTACTATTTGGTTAAAAAGAATTTTCTAAATAAGTATCTTTGTCACTAAAAGTGGAGCTAGGAAGTGTTACCTCAATCGGCAATCGCACCTCAATACAGTCGGTGAAGAAAACGTCCAGTGAAGGTATAGTTAAGAGCAAAATTATTCAGCGGTGCATGTATAAAAACTTTCTAGAGAGTGACACAGCTATCCGAAGCTTTTTCCCGACTAGGCCCCTTAAATTATAAAAAAAATATATTTTTATTGCTAAATTTTGCAGTTATTGTTTAATAAATTGAAAATGGTTACAAATAACTATAGGGGTGTGTACAAAAAGTGTACGTTTTTCAATTCTACATCACATCGTCAAAAATATACAGGGTGCTTTATTTAAAAAAAAAAAGAGAAAATTCAGTTCAAATAATTATAAATTTAAAAAAAATTTTGGCCACCGTGTATACTTCTAGGAAGTGAAAATGACTGAGTGTCATGACACATATGTCTCACAACTGGTACTAATACATTTTTTCTTAAAATCGATAATTGTGACTGTAGTAATTTTTTTAAAATACACGTGTAAATGGGCATAATTTCAACAAAAAGAAAAAATCATTACATTCAAGTGGTTGAGAGGGAGTCAATAATAATACAGGAGTCTGAGGCCACAAAGAGGTTGAAAAAAATTTTCTGATATACATGGTATTCCATTTAAAAAGATGTTAGTTGACTCTGTAGAATCGTTTTGGCTCACCCTGTATATTCGAAAATAATTTCGGGTTATAATCTATTTTGTCTGGTTTATTTATGTTTTTATATCAAGTTTCTAGCTATCATAGAATTCAACATATTGAAGTCGGACGCACTATTGCCCCACCCTGTATATTTCACTGCATTACTTGCCGTACAATAACTATTCAAATTTATGTCATTCCTCATAATTTTCCTTGTCCTAAAATGACTTTGAAAATCTCATTATTTCGTAACATTTTCCTTGCCAACCATTTTATTTTCGATCTCTGGCCTTCATAACATTCAAAATTACAAAAAAGGGACATTTTGGGGCACGGAAAATTAGTTGCATCACAAAATATATGCGCAACGGATTCGGCATAGGGTAGTGAAACATATTAATTACATTATCCAATTTGTTGGAAATTATGTGATATAATCAGTTAAATTGGGTAACATTGAAGAATTTATCACATTGTTCAACCAGTATCGAACATTTTTCACAGTGACCGGGGAAAGTATTAAAAAACAATATTATTTCTCAAATTAACTGAAATTAATGGGAATTATGCATATTCTCCGCTGATTATGTACAATACCCTGTTTATCACATTTCCCGTAACATACATATATATTGAATGTTTAACTTGCGGCGTTTGGTCTCTGCGGTCAAACTAGCATGGAAAGTAATGTCAGTAGCAAAAGAGTGACATGACTAAATGTTCAAGAGAGTACGTCGGTAATGTGAAGAAGGAATAAAAATTGAGATAAGACGGATCCTTGTGGGATACCAGAGTTGGTAGAACACACATTCTGACTAATGAGCTAATATTAATTAAGGAAATTATTTATACAGCATATATTCGAAATTTGATTAATATCAGTAAATCTATTTACTGTATTAACTTCGGCGAAAAGAAAATAATATTTATTTGACTTGGATCAGTTTGTGTTTGTTTGATAAGTTCGATCCATTTGCTTGTCCAATGCTGTACTTTCTCGAAACCCGAGATAATAGTCTTGAATATGAATTAAACTTCTCAAGATTTACCATTTTCTATGGAAATTAAGACATTGTGTTTTTTCTTTGTAACAAATAATTTTATTATCCAAACACCAGAGGTCTTTCACTTTATTTTTTCATTAATTCCTTGCTCATAACTGATACGATGATAGAAGTATCGTCGGCATACAAATTGACCTTCCCATCTTTGATACATTTTTTTAGGTCGTTAATAAATAGTAAAATGTACATAGACTAAACACACTTCCTGGGGGCATACCAATTTTTAAGTAGTAAGATTTTACTTTAAGTTATGTCTTTGTTAAATAGAGCATATAATAAATTTATAGGCACACTTTTAGACATAACTTTCAGATTTTCTTAGAACAAATTCGCTGCCCAAACAATCGAACGCATGGGATATTTTTTTCTAGAATCTAGATTCATCCAATCATTTTCAAACCAAAACAAACATTATTTCATTTAAATAAATGTAATGCAGGGATAAATTTCAATAATAACTACAACGCTTCTTCGTTTTTTAACTGCTCCTAATATACTATTAACTATTCGGCTACTTGCAGTCTAAATATTGGGTCGAAAATACTTCATAAATATATTTTTTCTAACAAATAACATTACATCAATAGAAATAATTATTGCTCTGAATAATATACAGGAATATTTATTAATAAATTGACTACAAACTCCAACTGCTTTTTGATGTCCATATAAATCAATCACAAAGGAGAAATATAGCTTTCTTGCTTGAGGATCCTCCTCTAATCATGATAAATAATTGCTTTGAAATCACGGCTTTCAAATTGCATAACGGATTATAAATTGATGTGACAAATGAAGACGTTTTAATCTCTCATTAATTAATAACGAATGATTATTTGCCATCATCATAGTAAACATAATACCTGAAATTCAGTACATTGTTTCTATAACAGCTGTATTTACTGATTTTATTTTACTGGATATTTTAAGATAAATAGATTATTATAATTATTTCAGATTATATTTATTCAACAATAGAGGATACAACTAATATAGTCATAATATGCAATATAAATTGATAATCTTGTTTAAATAGTAAAATACATAATGTTAATACATAACAAAATATACTCAATAAAAGTATTTAAATATTTAAACACACTAAAAACAAATACATATGTACGTACATACATTAACATAAATGTTACAAATATTAATTAATTCATATACAAATAGTAACAAATACCAAAAGTAATATCTAAATATAAGATATCCAAAGTCGTAATTCTCACACTTTATTTAATTGAAATTAAATAAAAATGCCATACACGCTTCTTGATGATTTATAAAATTTGTATTATACAAAGAGAGGTGATTGAGTTTTAATTGAGATTAGTAAAAGATTTTTACCAAATAAATGAAAATCCTTCTTCAGGCCGTCGTGTATACCATTCGCAGACCGGTTTTTGGTTATCGCCTTCGTTATTGCGAAGTAGGTACACCCAACGTCACCACGGAGGATTTCAGAATCATAAATGTAATGTAATAATGTAAATGTTCCGATACAGAAAATTACTAACAAGGGCATAATAAAAACTAAATTATCAAAGTATTCCAACAGAAAGGAGATTAATTTACAAATAATAATAAATATTGAAAATAATACCTAAATACAAAATGTCAAAAGCCATAATCCTTTCACTTTATTAATTGGAATTAAATACAGTAGCCATACAATTCATGATGATTCATGAAATTAGTATCATACGCTTATTTTGTATAAATCTTTTACTAGTGGACAATCGCAATTAAAGCCTAATCTTTCTCGTTGTAACAAATAAATTAAGTGGTCAGTTATATTAATAAAAATGTTGAAAATTCTGTCTGTTAGTTCATCACAACTTGATGAATTTTTATATTTAACCACTTTAGCAACATTTAAAATATCATTTTTCGTGAAGGGCGTGACATTATTATATTATTATTATTATTTGGTAATGCACATCACAAAGATGATAAGAGAATTTTTGTTTAATAGCATTCACAGCAACCAAAGAGAAATGTCTACCAAAAGATTTTGTCTTCACTAATTATATTATCGTCTATTTTGGGATATATCACTTTTATTTTGTTTCCCCCTTTCCCTAGCTTTTTATTTGTGTCTGTTTTTGTCTTGTGAATTGTTTATTTTATTAGTGAAATCGTTTTTTTTTTTTCGTAATTCCAGTATTTTTTTTATATACATTTTTTCTTTCTCGATATAATAAAAAATGTATGAAAATAATTTTTGTACCCTTTCTGCCCTCAATGTCCACCGTTTCTGGTTTTAACAGATTAGGTTCAAAATGAGTAATCAATTTCAAATCTGTCACGGCGGGATCGTAGAAATTTAAACAATATATTTATGAAAATGATGTTCTTACAAAAGAACGTTATTTGTTCTTTTGTAAGTACATCACTCCATTTTCAATTTTAACCAATCAGAACTAATATAGGAAAATTCATTCAATATGTTTTTGCAGAAATTAGATACTCCTGATTTTTTAAATTTTACCCAAGTTTTAATGTTAAAATTTACTGAAATATCAATCAAAAAAATCTTCTTAATTATAAAATTTTATAATTTCTTGTGATTTCCACAGCTTTAGCAATGTTACTGAAGGATTCGGTCCTAACTTTTTCAGAATTTGTACTAACCTTTGTTTCTCTATTTCATAAAATAGTTACTGTTCAATCGCAAACTTGACCTTCTAGATAGTGTCAAAAAAAATCTGTTAGTTAATTTAGATTTTTGACAAATGGATATTTCGTTTGTTCAAAGAAAAACTCCATTAATTGCCCAGTGTAAAGTCAAGTCACAATACATATTTGCAATAAATATAGGCAACAAATAATTAATTGCGAGCAATAGAAATTGTCAACTGTAAAACATAATTAATATTAAAACGATGAAGACGGCAGCAATGAAGCCGTTAGAATCACATATAATGGAATAGAACAAATTACTGGACCTGTAATGGTATTTACATATTTTTAAAATTTGCCAGAGCTACGTTTGAAAGTAGAATTAGTTCTTCTTTAGTGTGACATTCTCCCATTCCAGACTTCAGGTAAGACGATGATGCAATTATACTCTTGATAGCACTAAATTTCTTCAAATAGTCTACTGAGGTTCTAGCTTGCTGAAAAATTAATGTAACAGCACTTTAGAGCACGAATCACATGTTATCCAAAACAAAACCGTATATTGTAAGCAGAGTGCACGCACACCCTCACCGCTTGAGAATTTCGTGAAAAATGAGTGCTTGTACATTTTGCTATGTATGAAAAATCGTATTGTGACTTCTTACCAAACACAATATATTTATGTAGAATTAGGGGGGCACTTGAAAAAATGTTAACAGTTTCGTAGATCTTAAAATATGAGGGTTGATTGCAAAATAATTTATAATTATTATTTATTTATGTATATGTTTGCCTTCGATTAAAAAAATTGGTAGTTAACAAATTTTATTTATGGCACATTTTCACATATTTTCACATTTAAAATATACTAGGCGTTTCTTAATGGTATGTACAAGAATTTGCCACATAGTCTCGATATTAAAATAATACGATTAAACCTTGCTTAAACTTACCTCCATCTAAAAATTTCTCAAGAATCAAAATTCTTAAGATAATTTGTCGCTTCTATATGGATACCAAAAAAAATTGTCTCTGAAGACTGTTATTCTGCGGCAGATATCATTAATCAGGATTTAAAATCATTGTTCGTCATCTCAATGGCACACAATTTAAAGTTAGATTTTAATAAGTTGGCGGTAATATATTTTGGGTGAAAGGAAAAAAGAAATACAGTAAGACATAAAGAATAAACTGTACATTTGAATGGAGAACAATTACCTATTGTCAATGAATATAAATTTTTGGTTTGGTATTTATGCCAATTTTCCTATAGCACACTTTGGTATTATTTTCTCAAAAAGATATTCTAGATAATAAAATAAAATTACAATTATGCGAAACTTTAATATTTTCTAAATTATCATTTTACATGGACGCATTTTATGGTTCTGCATTGTTATGTTCCGAATCCAGACTACTTTAGTTAATAGTTAATATAAAATGCATACCTGAAATTTTCCACTTATTTGCGTAAGTTTGACCGAGAAAAACTTAGAAGTTGGTTGGTTAAAGTTTAGGTAAGATTCGCTTATCTTTGTCTAAAACAAAAAAACACTTGTAACAAAAAATCCTATCATTGATGTAGTTTTCCACGAAACACCAAAACACCATATACTCGACGCTTGTTTCGCCAACTTGGTTGATTATCTTCACATCAAAAGTTCCAACCCAATTCAAAACAAAAAAGTCCTCTATATTTGTTTGGGAAATTATTCCTTTTAGATTGTAGTAATATGAATACCCAAAAACGCAATTTTCTACAAATACCCAAATGTTTCTCTATCACTTTTGAACGTAGCTTTTCTTACAATAATAGCAAGAGATATAATGACTTGTCCTGTGATTTTAGGCATTACTCAATATGTAATTATAAAATTAAACTTAAGTTATACCTATTTTCCTTATGACTGTCTAATTACATATCAACATTACTAAAACCCTAGAAATTCTTAAAAAAAATTGCTTTTATAATTACTTCATTAATATTAGTTTTGCACGTCATTTGATATGCATATTATTTTTAGCTCACAATCTATTTTGTTACTTTTTCTTTTTAAATTATTTTGTAAAGATAATATTTTATATGTGCCATATTCAATTGGTTAAGATGGAAATCAGTCTTTGGCTGACAGTTCGCCATTTCATTGATTTATATTGTTTACTATTATGTAATTAATTTGTATTATTTTCTTTATCAATGAATAAAGACGATTTATTATTATGATTACCATAAATGTTTTTTTTATAAATCATTGTCGCTTTTTAGAGTTTATTGTATGGAATTTGTAACACTATCATTACGAATGTTTTATTAATAAATGCGCCAGTATATGGCGTTAGCTACGTAAAAAATATTTTCCAAACAGAGTTTGATATTATTTTGCACCAATGTCTTGTATATCCGTTTCTAGAGCTGTAATTTATTGTATTCTGATATTTCATTGAAGTTTATTAAAGTGCCGCCTTTGAAAATCACTAGCAACTGCATTAAAATGATATTGAAGAGAAATGTTAGTTTTATTTACATAGCCTACGGTATCCAAGTAGGCGAATTAATAGACCTTTGATAGAAATAAAATATTCTGCACTTATATTTAAATTTGTAGATCCAAATAAATATTTATAAATATTCTACGTTTTATTTATTTTATACGGCTAGTGATTGGATGGGCAAAAAATCAAAGAAATTTAATTTTTTTTGAGTCAGGAATAACACGTGGCAACAATTTTATTTAATTTTTGTTTTTAACAAGGTACTTTTATATCTTTATTTATTTTAAGGCAAAATTTTACTTATGAACCTTTTTTTTTAGCCCAAATCATTCCAAATAAAGCTTTGTGTAAAATCGTTACTATTTCCTTTACAGAAACAACAGGTACTATGACTTGACCATTAAAAAACTCAATATACATAATATGAATTATTTTTGATATTCTAATAAGTATTATTACATTTTGTCTACCCAAATTTATAATATCGTCACAAATTTGACAATTATTCATCGTATTTTCTCTAAATTCTCCGTTTATGTCATAAGCGTATAACATATACAACATAAGCACCGTTATTTATTATTTTTTCATTTTCATCAAAATTTCGTGACAGAAGATCAATTATGTGCATCTCTTTTCCTGGACATAATCTCGGTAATCGCACATTTGTAGAAAATGATTATTTCGATATAAGCGATGCGTGCTAATGACGCCATCGGAAATCCGTGTGTGTTCGCCCTGTCACAAGAAGAGTCAGCTCGGAATAATCGTAATTTAGTACAAACTACCCTACTACTGACACTATTTTTTCTCAAATCACCTAGCGGATCATCATGTAATAAATCAACAAATAGGTGTAACATTTTTCATACAATTTCCTCTTCATATTTATATTACGAATCCAAAACACTCATTTTTTCTTTGCATTTTCATTTTTCTTCGTCACCCAACGCTCACGTAATTGCAAATAACTCTTCTTTTAAACTGCTCATCTCGTCACAATGACGTAACTGAGCTTGAGGCGTAATAACACACGATTTGACTGTTAAATTCGTAAATACGTAAAGCAATGTGCGAAAATGACGAAAATCATATGATTTGGTCTATGCGTTCGATGCAAACAAATGGCTGCTTACGTATATTGTCATATGTGAATAATTTTAATTTTAATCGGTCTTGAAGAATTAATTTTTGATCATGATTTCTCATACGAAAACCAGCGATTTGTGTTCAATTTAAAATTAAACTTTCTACCATATAAAAACTAATGATAGTTTTTTACAGAATAAATGGCGGCTAAAACTGCTTCTTCTATTTCAGCATACTGTTTTACTACATGTATTAGATTATATATTATTTACATTGATTTTCTAATAATAAATTGACGTTATATTTCTAAATGCTTAATTCATTTACTTGACATATATTAAAGTAGCCGGATTCAGGCAACATTGTAATATTGATTTCTCGATGAAAGGCTATGAAGTAATCCCAGATGAATAGCAAATAAATTTTACTTATCTTTGAACAACATAAACAAATTCCAAAGTATTCTGGCAATTTGCCATTTCCAAAGGAACATTAATATATGATAGGTATGCAAACTAAAAAGAAATCGAAGATGCAGTTTGCCAAAACTAGTTAGAATTTTTGCACGTTTTAGCACACAAACGAAAAAGGGTGTAAGCCTTTCTTTGGTTTTTATTTAAAATACTGTATTGCATATAAGGTATACCAAACTGGCGTATACATATGGCAATAATACTGTTGTAAAGAAATATTCCCATATAAAGCTAAAACTAATATTAGTTTTTCATTTCATTTTTATCACCTTTTTTCTTTTAAGATTAACGTATGAATATCATCGATCAGTAATTAGCTGCAAACAATAAGCAGTCTTTGAAAAACATCTGTGATTATTCAATTGTAGCAATCTCTAATTTTATGAATGTGTTTTGTGAACATAACATAATTTTACTGACATCTGGAGAATAATATTGAAGTTATTTTTGTAATAAATAGCCTGAAAGTTTTTTCATTTGTCCTGAGCAACAAATCCAAAAATACCAAGAAACAAACATTTTCGTATAGTGGAAAGATAATATCTCTTCCTTAACTGAATTACTTCATCGAGTTGCAACTTGCTGCTTCCACTATTTCAGTAATACCGTGCTCTTTCGTGGTCAAGTTATCGTTGGAAATGCCAACTCTCGTGAATCGTAAAATTTATCAACCTACATTCACTATTATTGCTATTCTTTTGAACTTTTATTCAATTTAAATCCAATATGCTATAAATAAATATTGGGTGCTGTGTACATCGTACTATACAGCAAATTGAATTAAATGTACAAACAAAAACATATACCAGCGGAACACATGTAACTTTCCTACTTCTCATATAATTAAAAAATAGTTGGTAAATGGGATGTAGTCAGCTTAATGCATAAATCTATGGACCGTGAAAAATAAAAGAACATCTTTTATTTTTAAAGAAATTAGTGTTTTTTCCATAATTAAATTTTAGAAAGTAGAGGGGCTATAATCATAGGAATCGAGCTCTCAGAAGAAAAGGGTATGACTAACGTAAATAATATAAGTTGAAGTGAAATAATCTTAGGATAAACTGCCAACAATTACACAAACCTAACCAAAGTTATTACGTCGCGTTTTTCTCGTAATACCATTAGTGCCATAACAATAAATCATACGTTATGGTGGAAGTTTTGTTTTTATTTATGTTGTGATGAGCTTTAACGACTTTACTGAAAAGTGTATGTTTATTCCTGAAATATTCGTGATTAAATTAAAAGTAAGCTATGTGCTAAATTTATTGTGATATTATTATGAGATATAACTTTTGTCAAAAATATTTATAGACAGAGTTATCTGCAACTAATTATTATTCAGTTGTGGCTGTGAAATAGTACTACAATTAGTGGCACCTGAAGGAGAGGTAGCAACAATTGCATCAGCCTTAATGCACATTCGAAAGAAGTTGGTTGCCGAGGCAGCAATTATGCTACATGCCAGACCATTCCATACATGTCCCGAACTAAAAGATATTTTATTTTCACTTTTGGAGATCTTAGGAACGAGGAATTGCTGATGAGAGATCTAAGCATACAAAGACAAAGGACGAATGAAAGTTCCTTACAATTTTCAGACAGATGTGTAGACTTACGGTCTCCATAGAAAGTGACATCCGCATGAAGACAGAAAAATAATATAAACTACCACAGAGCCCAATTATCACAACCTCTCGAGTCCCAAAACCGCTCTACAAAATCAGTCAGTTACCCATTTAAAGTATGCCTACTAGAAACCCTCCAGCATATCAAACAGAGTCAAATCAATGGAGATTATCTAAACAACCATCACAACAGGCAGCATGGATGCCAAGGTCATTCCGCCTGCACAGCAATTCAGATCTAACCCTATTATTTCCAAATCATTTAGACTTAGTCAAAGGCCAGCTACTCGTCAAAACTGAAATAGGCCCCCAACGAATATATTTGCACCTCAAAACCAGAGACAGTTTCCAAAACCTGCATCAATGGACATCACGTTTACAATACAAAAATGTTACCGAAGAACTATGTCACCAGGAAGAAACCGAAAATCCTAATGTAGATGGTAATTCATAATATTAACAAGAAGAACATTCTTTATGATGGACTTAAAGAAGATCATCAAGAAACCGATGACAATTTTATTACACCAACTCGGAACACCAATGGAATTGATAAAAATAAATGTTTCGCCTAATAGCCGTCTACCGAAATAAATACAAAATATAATACGAATTTATCCATCTGAAATCTTCCAAAAACCAGAACTTTTACACAAACATTAACTTTAATCCGAATTATGAAATATTAATAGCAATAAACCTATTAAAAAAACTACGAGCTACCATAGAGTTTGATAGGAGATTACTGATCAGTGATCATCTTAAATACAGAAACCTCGTTATACATACAAGGCAGAAAAATGACAGCCAAAGTGTACACTATCAACCAAACAATTTATTAACGAAAACTCTACGCACCATAAAGATTTCACCACAAATTGAAATACTTTTCACAATTCCTGTAAACAATCAATACATCCAATAAACAGTTACATCTTTAACAATGGTGTAGAAAATACCAGCTGGAATTTGTCAAGAAATCCACAAATTAGAAATACACCTCTGGCCTATCGAACTGAATACTCTAACAACTGAACAAATGGATTATGAAACCACAAAAACATATTCTGGCATCTTACATAAAGCCAACTTAAGAAATTAACGACTCCAACCCCCATACCAAAAATACTACTCAGCCGTACGTAATATATGCTGTAAATATAGGGACATCATGTTCAGTGAACTAAGTTTTGCACACCAAAACATTCAATCAGAACAACATGTAACCTTCCTATCTACATGAAATTGTATGGATATCCCCCTGTGCATAAACAGGAAGTTGAAGGTCAACTGAAATTTATGATGGAGCATGGTATTATACGTCCATCCACCTTCACATGGTCAGCGCGTTTACATTGGTATAGTTACTAGTACCAGTTACTATTACAAGTAGCTAGCCTGGTTAGTTGAGTTTGCCAGGCTCATCGTAAGTAGGTGTATACACACAAAAGTGTTTTTTCCTTTGCCAGTAGTAGCAATTGTGTAATTGCATGGAGAGGATGAATTCTTTTCATGGCTGTGTTTCTCGTTTAAAATGTTATTCGGCTTAATAAGGTTATTTTGCAACTAACCGTCTACATTGGGTTAGTTGAAAGATTAGTTGTGCGGATAGTGAGAAATGCTGGGGGGGGGGATTAGTTGGTAAATAATGATAAATAAATTGCTTGGGAAACTATATATTTTCCTCTCCTCGCTGCTGATACAAGTACAAGTACTTTCTCATTCGGTTGACATTGGGTCAGTAACTGTCTTGCAAATTAGTGATACAAGTAAATAACTCATTTAATATACTACTAAGTTTCACTGATTGCATCAAAAAATATATATTTTTAAGAAAGGATATACAAATGCGTGTTGCATATGTTTTAAACTGAAATAATTGAAAAATTATTAATACTTCTTGTAACCACTCTCGTATATGAATGATTCTAAAGATTAAAAAATATTGTGGATAATATCAGAAGATCCAATAAAAAGGAACATCAATATTTCACACTGCTGAGCTAGATGGTGTACTTAAGCATACAAAATTTACGAATTTATCACGTACATAATTTAAACTTGTCAGTCACCTTTAAAGAGAGAGAATTTTTGCGAGAGTATTGTGCCCAATTTAAATGGAAGTGAGACATAAGGGAATAGAAAGCTAATAATAAAAAATGTATTTTTCGAGATTATTTTATGACGTCACATTCGCTACATGTCATTCACAAAGTCCCTTTATAAACCATTATCAATACTGACTCGAAAATCATTATTATGGCACTGGCTTTTGTTCCTACAAAAAGATTCTTATAAGAGGCTTTATATATTGAACTTTATTCTGTCAAATTTTAGATCAGATTTGGTGTAGGCCCCTTAAGATTCAAATACAATAATACGTGAATATTAAATGTGTACCAAGATAAACATATTTGCCGTGTTAATATTACTGTGCATTATCGTAGAAAACGTTATTCGTGGCCAGTTAATAGGAGACATATTTTGGAAAGGAAATATTATAATCAAATGAAATTCTCACTATTTTATAAACACATATTAAAATATCAAGTAAACTATGATTGAAGATATATGCCAGAAAGCATCCGACTCAGTTTTTATTGCTCTGGTGGAACTTCAATAAAACTTAACGAAATATTGCACACGTGGACCCAATGCTTCTCATTAGTAGTACATACACAATAATCGGTCAGCCCTTCGGCAGGAATTCAATGTTGACCTACCTTCTATTGATACGTGGCCTCTGTATTCAGTTCATCGTAATTGGCCAGCCAGAGTCGCTTTTCTGTGATTGGCAGCGTTCTCACATTAAAAATCAAAGGTACCGATTTCTTATTTATTAAAAGAACCAATAACAAAATTTTAACATATTTTTTCAGAAAATTATTCTTAATAGAACTTATCTCAACGCAGCGAGACTAGCAAACTTTCCTCAGGTAGAGACTAGCGCAGGGACGTCACATGCTCGTTGACTTGTTGCGTGCTCACATTAATACAACAGAATTACTCTATTCTTGTGGTAATAAAATAACGATAACTACATAACTGCTGCTGGTTATCTCATGGGCTATGGATAGTCGAGTCGTTACACATGCGGTGACAGATACTACACTTATTTGCCTGTGTTGATAAGTGTATTAAAAGGAACATGTCAGCTAGAAAATAATGTTTTGTTCCTAAATAAATAAATACAACTAATACAAGTCCATCTAAAATCTTCTTAACTGTACTAGAGCATATACAAATAAAACCGTTCTGTATGTTGTATACAGGGTATTTCAGGAATAGTATGTCAAACTTCTACAATGTATCTCTGGGCTAAAATTAGCAAAAAGTTTTTTTCATGAACTACTGAAGATAAATACGATAATAACTAGGTACCACATCTTAGGTAGTCATTCCAGTTACGGACTTACCTATAACTCTCGTATAACTAATAAAATTATAATAATTATTGTGAAATAAAATTACGTGGTACATGAAACATGCACGTTTTATATACCACGTAATTTTATTGTACATTGCTTATTTGTTGCAGAATAAAATATATTTATGTACTCTTGTAATCAATTGAAACAGTGAAGAAACAAAAAACTACATTTTAAATATGGGTGCTGTCATGTAACAAATATCAGCTGAATTATCATCTTTTAAATGTAGAAGATTAATACATAACAATTACCTAAAAATTCTATAATATTTTTTCTTAATTAAACCCATTTGAATTCCAGTGGCGGCTGGTGAAATTTAGGCTATGTCATATCTCAGTATTGGAGCATGGGACCCAAGCGATACTTAAAGGCGTAACTATCAGGACTAAATGAGGAAGTTTTGCAGAAAAAAAATTGCGCTTGAAATTTGCGAAAAAAAGTTGGAAAAAATTTGTGCCCCCCAGGTTATTTTTTTAAACGATTTGTAAAATATCTGTGAAACATTTTTTTTTTCAGAATCAGGTGGAAAATATAAGTTCACATTTCAAATTTCATCGAAAAATATTGGTTTTCTATAAAGTTACACCGATTTGAAGTTTTATTTTAGATTCATTTTTCACTTTGCAAACTTCAAAACGGTGTAACTTTATAGAAAACCAATATTTTTCGATGAAATTTGAAATGTGAACTTATATTTTCCACCTGATTCTGAAAAAAAATGTTTCACAAATATTTTACAAATCGTTTAAAAAATAACCTGGGGGGCACAAATTTCTTCCAACTTTTTTTTCGCAAATTTCAAGCGCAATTTTTTTTCTGCAAAACTTCCTCATTTAGTCCTGATAGTTACGCCTTTAAGTATCGCTTGGGTCCCATGCTCCAATACTGAGATATGACATAGCCTAAATTTCACCAGCCGTCACTGTTGAATTCCCTAAAACTATATAACAAAGTACTAAATTAAATGTAAATTTTGTACGATTGTAAAAGGTCTCTTATAAATTGAAAACACTTGTAATATTTCGCAGTTCAAATAAATAAACAAGCAGACATCGTGCAAGATCCCCCGCCCCACCTACATACATCCTAATTGAGCATTTATGGATCCAACTATTCATGAAAATTTGGCCTACGAGTACATACATAGACATTTTTCACTAATTCCCTCAGCTTTACATAGTCTTGAGCGCCAACCAACGTCACAATTTTAGTTAGTTAACGCCATCGTAACGATTAATCAGTATAATAATTTCAAAATTGATAGATTTTAGATTCTCAAGTAACCTTATGGATTTCTTTATTTCCTACTTAGATAATAGATTATAATACGTGGCATTTAATGGGTTTTTAGGTAGGACGTATCTGCAGCTATGTCCCGAATCCTTCAAGGGTCCAATCTTGGGCTTATCTTATTTTTATTTTTTATTGATGATCCTCTCAAGGCTATTGAGTGTGATAAGCTCTTATTCGCAGATGATTTAAAAATTTATTTCATAATTAACAACATGTGATTATTATAGTTAGTTAACGCCATCGCAACCATTAATCATATAATAATCTCAAAACTGATAGATTTTGGGTTCTCGAGTATCTTATGAATTTATTTATTTCCCACTTAGATAATAGATTATAATATGTGGCATATAATGAGTTTAGGTAGGATATATCTGCAGCTGTATCCGGAATTCTTCAAGGGTCTAATCTTGGGCTTATCTTGTTTTTGTTTTTTATTGATGATCTTGTCAAGGCTATTGAGTGTGATAAGCTCTTCTTCGCAGATGATTTAAAAATTTATTTCATAAATAACAACATGTGATTGCGTTTTCTTACAATCGCAGATTAATTCGCTTGAAGATTGGTGTAATACTTTTAAACTATACCTGAATATATCTAAATGTAAAGTCCAAAGCTACTCACGAAAGTGTGAAATAATTGTGTATAATTATTCTCTGAACAATCAAATATTAAATAGGCAATGTTCAACAAAAGATTTAGGTATCTATTTGATAATAAATTGTACTTTATTTAAGATATAAATAGTATGGATATGTTTTTCTATAAAAACATTTGGCTTCGTTATTAGAAATTATAAACAACAAGGCGTTAAAAATTCTTTACTATTCATTTGTGCGTTCTAGGTTAGAATATGATTCTCTAATTTGGTACCCAATTTATGAATATCAATCGATAGTTCTAGAGTCCATCCAAAGGAAATTTTTAAAAATGTTAGCATTTAAGTTGGGAGTTACTTCGGTAACATAAGAGGCGGTTAAGAAAACATTTTTTTTAAGTATAATGGTATATATTCTGCTGACCGTGGTTATAACCATGGATTAATATTTTCTGGGTTTGATATGTCATCGTTAAAGTTCCGATGAATTATTTTTTCTGTATAATATTCTTCATAATAAAATTAACTGCTCACCGCTACTTGCACAATTTTAGAATACGACAATTTAATTCCAGACAAAATAATATCTTTTACATACTAGTGCTAGTAGCAATATTTAAAAAAATCACCCATTTACGTTAAACCTCATGATTTTAATAATATATCCGATCAGTGTGATATTAATTTCTGCTCACTTGTAACTTTAAAGGAAATTATTCATAGACACTTTCATCTTTAGTTTATTTAGTTATTTTATTTAATTATTTATCAATTTTGTACTGCTTGGTCAGAATATATCATTATTCACAATTTCTGTAAGCTGCTCTATATTTTGTACTGATCATTAAGATTTTATTTGATTATCGTACTAATTATTGCTGTTATTTTTTTGTTATTTTATTTTATATTATGTATTTTGAACGGCAATTTTATTATGCTGTACTTTTTAATTTTTGTCCTGGGAGGATTTCTTTTGGAATAAATAAATAAAATGAATGTTGTGTACGATCTACGTCAATTTGTTTTCAAGTTATCAAAAATCACTGCGGACAACATGAAAAAAAAATGTCAAATAGTTTTGAGGAATAATTCGGGATTTAATACTATGTGTCATGTAATGGACCTTTTTACAGGTAGGGAAGTGAATTTATTTGATTCTAATGTAAATGGGCTTCTTTGAAAAACTCAATATTTTAAATATACTCAAGTTACGTGTGTAAACGTGGAACCGCCGTTTTCAGTCTACAAATGGATTTTTAATGTCAGGCGCCAAAATCTAACTACAGATCATTTATAACAATTATTAATAGTATACTTTTATTTCAGTGCCAAACAAACATTTTTATAGCGCAATGGTGCTTTTTGCTAAATGTTCAGCGTTCGTCTAATTTTGGACATTACAAAAATCACTAGTCAAAAGTATAAGGTAAGATATTGTCTATTTTGTATTGTCCCAATATCATTTTTGCAGATGAAAATGTTGATCTGATTTCTCCACTGATATTTGCGAAATTACTACCTGAAATGCGGTCTCTAATAATAATAATGGCATTTAGAAACAATTATTGTATTTTCAAGACATTATCTATGTCTTACCTTGGATAATTTTTATCTTATTTTCACATATATTGATGGTTCTATCTTGTTATAATACATGAATTCCCTTTATAATTTTTCTCGAAAAGTGATTTTTTTTTAAACAAAACATTTATAACATAGTACGTTTTGCTGTTTAAGGATTATCAATCAAACACTATTCATTTTAAGGACTGCACTGAATAGATTCATAATTATTAAATTATCTACATTTTTAAGAACAATTATCTGAATACGTTCCTTTACATTCCTCGTTAGGGATGATAATACTATATAACCTAGAAATTACTATTGGCTCAATAAAATTTAATTTAAATTCTAAATCTCATCATATAAATAATTTTAAAAAGAAGTATTGGAGGAAAATGACATTTTCAAGATTTTCACCGAATGTAATTCAAACAACTGATGTTGAGGGGAGCTAATACATGAGACTCATCCTCAGATTTAAGGCTCAGAAATTTTAATAACCGACTTTGATTCTAAATTATTGATGTGTGAATTTTAGTAAGGGAGAAAGAAGCTTACTCGAGCTTAAATATGATGGAAGTAATATGAAATGGCTTTATTGTTCTCGTGCTGTGAAATCTCGATAACTTTTCTTTATATATCATATTTTCTATCCTGTAAGACTCTAATGTCAACATATTGTAAGAAAGTTCATGTAAAGCATACAAGAGGTTGTTGAATATATTAGAAAGATATTGCCACTTTAGGTGTTACATGTTTCAGTATTTAATAATAATTGTCTTTTCTGACATTATACGTTAGAAGATGCGTAGTCACGATACGATTTGCTCTAGAATAAATGTATAACATATCGACGTAAAAAAATAATTTAGGTACAAACAGCTTTTAGTGGGATTAATAGAAATAATGAGTAACGAGAGTCCAAGGATGCAACATTGTGGAATACCTGATCTTGTCAGTTACAATTCTGTAGAGACGAACAAAGCTTGTACTAACATTTATTGCTCAATTTTTGGATTACAAATGTGGACCCTAATCGTGTAGTTATTTGCTCAGGTGCAAATATGACACATTAGATAGTCAAATGTGAAAGAATGATAATTTCTGGATGTGTTATTTTAATAAACCGTTAACTAATTTCGAAAAAATTTAAGATTTATTCAATCTATTGTCGTAAACCCTTTGTGTAAAACAGTAGTTAAACAAACTGAAATGATATATTGTAGTCAAAAAGATCTCTGAAAATCTTTGTAAATACCCATTTGCGTATACAGGGTGAGTCTTAAGTGGGTAGTTATATTTAAACCACAGATTCTTGACATCTGTAGCAACTCACTGATACATTTTTTTCTCTTAATTGCCACGTAAAATTGAGTTACCGACTTTCAAAAAAAATAAGATGAAATTATTTTGGAACTGCTGATTACTAGAAACATTCCTCACTTTATCTGAAATAGTGAAGCAGTGTTGCCGCATTTCATATGCAATTTATCACCTAGCCAGTAAGTTCGTTCCCAAACATAACAACTTTGAATGAAATAATTACCTACTTATGCGATTAATTGCTCCATTTGAAGTGATTTTTAAACATTTTAAAATACCTTTTAATGTAAAAAATGTACAAGTTTGCCTTTTTTTTGCATCACTTAACATTTATTTCAAGTGTTTCATATGGAACATACAACTAAAATCAAATTATCCGATTAACAGTAAACTTATAAAATGCTACTGACAATTTCGATTTCGTTTTTTCAAATTTTATAAAAGAATTATTATTTTTTAACAAGTAGTAGTTAATTACCATGCAATTATAATAATTTGAAGTAATCCTCTAATTTATTAATAAATGAATCGTTTTGTAACAGTCATATGTTTGGCTGGTTCATTGACCTGATAGGTCAATGGACGAGTTACACTGACCTATGTTTTACGTACATTACATTACCAATCAATTCATGATTCACATTACACATTTCACAGACGGCAGGAGATTCTTATCACACACACCCATCAAGCATATTCGTACGAATTAAGATGGAAAAACGAGTTCAATACAGTAACACGGCTCATTCACTAAATAAAAACAATTACCTAACTTTATTTGTAAACAAAATCCAAGCTTTGACAAGAACTATTCTAATAACAAAAAGTACTTTTAGGAACTGTTAAAATATCGCAAAACTGAAATAAAAGCACAAAGAGAACAAACAACGCACTTAAAAAACCGAAACCAAACATCCTTGATTTACCTAATACCTAATGTCAATATCATAGTATAATTATTTCCAAGAATAAGACGTTTGTGTAAATTCACTCTGAACGATTTGCCATTATTATTCGCTCTATCTAATGCAATAAGAATAACAACGACAGCGATAGTGAATTGGTCACTCCCGTTATTATTTTCGTAAACCGCTATATTGAATAAAAGACGTACACGCTTCTTGGAACAGGACAGGACCGGATTTAGAATTACAGTAACATTAAACCATTTTCTAGGTGGACTTAAGTCAACATTATTTCTCATTTCATCTGCAGTGTCGGTACTAGACAATTTGTATTGCATTTTAAACAACTCGGACACAAAACAGGAGCAATTACGATGGACAAATAAATATCAAATAAACCAAATAACTGCTCTTATACACGACATGCTTGATTACAATTCTGTAAAATAGGCGGGGTTCGTCTTCCTCGATTTTATTGCCGGTAGACCAATAGGAAAACGAAGCGTTCCGTGGTCCGATCTGATCACGTGGACATCACGATCAGTTTTATGTTTTCGTCCAGTCTGTTAGTGCTGCCACTGATTTATAGTACAATTGTTCAAGATTCAATACAGTTTAATAATTTTATTACATCGGCACCTCTTTCAAAAGTCTAGTACATTATCATAATTTGTTCCTCTATGCGGTATTTCAATAAACAAATGAACAACTAATGCTCGTCTTAAAAGTAACATCAGTCACTTGCCATTGCCATGTCACTTTTTCGTGCTCTAAATATAAGCAAATAGTTTAGTTTAACGAATCATGGAAGAGGAAATTTGTATTCAATCAATCAGTAATCAGCATTTATTTTTAGTAAACATGTTTTAAGGCGTTCGTAGCGCAGAAATACTCGTTTTGATTACGAAATTATTTTAGAAAAAGATAGACTACTCTTAAAACATTTCTTTCTGCTATGTCTTTTTCTGGATGTTCTGCCGGCCTTTGTCCCTTCTGTAACATAATTGTATTCTGCTTGTCACCAGAATAATTAAGTTCAACTGTTAAAAATGTTCTACAGGAAAACAATATGTTTTCTTCCAAGTTAGTTTCGCAAGAGTGGGTCTCGGTTCATACTGTTTTTTTTATTGTTTCATAAAAGAACGCTTCCAAAAAAGCATTCAAGTACAATTTTCTGATTTCTAATAGAATTTTGTATCAAAAAGTTGGTACGATTTACTTAAACTGGTTCTGCACACTAGATAATACAACTCCGAATGACATACATCTACATTCTGCAAATCAACACGACCAACACGCCACGACGGCAAACAACTAAACAACACATAATTTGGGTGAATCAAAGTTTTTCAGTTATTGTGTTACCGTTATTTATTATTAATAATTTTTTTCCTTTGATGAAAAGTAGTGATAACAATGGTAAATAATTATTCTAATGCTGAGTGGGTGAATATGTTAAGGGCATATTTTTAAGGCGATGAAAATACTAGACAAGGAAAACGGCCTTACGTGGAACGATATGTTGACGAAACCCCACCTGAAAATACATGCGTAAGAACTGTTCAACAATTACGAGATCTTAGAAGTTTTATGCCTCCAAATCACAATCGTGGATGACTAGTTACAAATAGGATTCTAGATGTCGAACCAGAACTTCTGGAGGCGGTTGAAGAAAATTCTGGTACAAGTACAAGAATGTGTTTTTAATTTTTGATTATTATTAGTAATTTATTTTTGCTGTGTACCAGGGTATTATGGTTTATTTAGATGTAGAAGAGATTTTTTCAATTAGGTATGTACAATTTTTTATTATTTGTTTCAGCATTAGAATTTTTTAATGTTTAATTTATTTATTTATAAAGGAGTATAAGCTTTTGTTATCATAATCTATTGTTGATTTTACCAACTTTTTACTAAAATGGGCAAAAAATAATTCTATTGTAGATGAGATAGCAATAAATATTTAAATACTTAGGCTTCGATGGATTCACAGAACAGAAGTATATCGACCTTGTGGCCGATGACGTTCTGTGCTATCCACATATTAAGTAAACAAATCTGCTTTTCCGTTCGTTAAAGTAAATGCTTCTTTATAAAATAATTATCTTCAATTTTGTTTCATTTTTTAGAATTTAATTCAAACGGCATATTACCAGTTGTGTACAAATTTAAAATAGAATTGTGACGAACTGACAGTGGCAACATTGCCTTCAGTGACGTCATTTCTGTGAAAGGCGTTTAGAGAGATATCCAGTGACCATCAAAATGTTAGTTGCTGTTGGACGAAAAAATTATCGGAAATTCAAAATTTTTTTTGCTCAAAAATTTTTGTTGACAGTGCCAATCGATTGTACTGGACGAAATATACTTGTTAAAATATAACTACGCATTTAAACTCAACTTGTATAAACTGAGCATTCAAGTCAAATGATCACTGTAGAACAAATTTTCATAATGGCTATAATTTTATTGTACGCATTACTGTAAATAAAATCAAGTTTATGAATTTCTAGGGTTTTATAACTATCTCAGTTAACACAAATCGGTCGAAATTTTCTAGAGATAGCCCCGGAGAAATAAAGGGATTAACTGGGAATGAAATATTCATTTTATTCGAAACAATTTTAATACGTTTAAAAAGATTAGGTGGGCATTTGTTATATCTGCCATATCAATATAAAGAGTATACTGAATAAGACTGATCAATGATTTGGTCTTACTACTGGACAGTGAATTTCCCCGAGGTTGTATTCCCAAAAAAAGCTGGTATAATGAAGAAAATGTGTCTTAATTTACAGTCCTTGCTAACAAATTATTTCTGCAGGGATAACATGGAAGGCATATTATTCATGTTATTATTTTCAATCATAGAAGTGTTGCAAATGGCGCGTGCTTCCACCGAAAGCACCCTGATTTAAAACTGGGCAGAACCAAGTCGATAGGGTATAATCTGCTTTTCCGTATTTATACAGGCACTTATCAGCATATCTGCTGGTGTCGGTGATTAGTCTTGGTAGCGGACACAAGTGAAAAAACCGCTGCCAATTACTTGGGGGTCAGAACTTCTTCACCGTGGTAAAACTCGACGTGTGGTGGAGTTTATAACAAATGTAATTTTTGACGTTTCATACAAGTCACATTCTTTGACGTTTCAGAAGTCACATTTTGACGTTTCAAAAAAAGTCACTTTGACGTTTCAAAAGAGTCACATTTTTTGATGTTTCAAAAAAGTCACATTTTTTGACGTTTCAAAAATTGTGACCTATTTTGCTCATCAACGAACTCAATCTCTTCCTTGACCTCTAAAATGTGTGTACCAAATTTGAAAGCTTTATCTCAAAAACTGTAGCTGCTATCGCGAACTAAACAGACACACACACAGACAGAAAATTTTTTCTGTCTGAAATCTTGTGTTACGTCATAATTCGTCGAGATTCGTCCAGAAATGCAATAAAAATTTTCAAAATTTTTTTCATGAATACGCTTTGAGTGGTAAGGAAGTAAAAGTTATTGCACGAATATCAGCTTGTTCAAAATTCCTTAAAAAAGGCAAACGTCGTAGGATTATCTGCATTTCTAAAGAAAGGAAACATTATTCCTAAATTTGGTTTTTGAATTGGTTTTTCCATTCAACTCGGTACAATATTGATTAACGTAGATGACAACAAAAATTCTGTCTATGAATTTTTTTCATCTAAAACATACATTTGATACCATAAATCATGCCACATTCAAAACATTTTTTTTGTTGATTATACATATTGTTAAACTAGTAAATCTTATACTAACAAAACAAGAAATAATTTTAATTCAACAAGTAGGTCATAAATAAGCTTACCACTAATACTGGCGGTGTATAAAAAAACATAAAAACACCACATAAATTAGACAACCCCCACACCAATGCCGAAGCTGCTCAGGGGTTACACAACTGAAAAAAACACAGACACACACAACCAAATCCTTCGACTTTGCCAGAATCGAAACCGGGATTATAGCCCGGGAGTCGATAGGCATTAAACCAGGTACGTTTGTCACTTAACGCTCTGGCCCACTGAGTTATCGAGCGCGGAAGTGTTACTCTTTATTGCATTCGCATGATATCAATCCAGTAACAGTGTGGTTAAGAGCGCTCATACTTACTTGGTGGCGAGAATCAATAGATCGACGTCATCCCGGGACAAATTGAAAATTTATTTGAATTTTTTCTGATTTTGGTAAGGTGTGGAACTGTTGGTGACCTTAAATGGTTTGGACTTCACAATAAACTCTAGGGCCTCCTTTCCTTTTACCTACCAGAAAATCTCTGATTATCAGTGGGTTGCGAATAATAGCGCCAAGTACATGCCGAAATATTGCCTATTGAGTTCTTCTTATTATAATCAGCAGGGAGCGGAACGCGTGCCAGTTACGTATAATATTACATACATCTATCCCGTCTGCCTGCCACAATACTGGTTACCGAGCTGGTGCATATATTACAGGTATACAAATAAACACGAACATCTCAATTAATTCGCTCTTTAAAAAAAATATATAACTGCCGGTTTTGAAAAATGGGCAGAATGGCATATATTTCCGTTCCCTGATAATCAGTAATAAATTAAATAAACAAGAACTGGCATAAAATACAGGTTTAAGTAAATACAACAAAAAACAGATAAATGGTCTTTACTCTCTCAACGATACACATCACTTGCTATACTGAAATGCGAATTTTAAGTTCGTAACGTCTCTCGTACATCTTTTGTTTCAGACATCCCAACAGAAAAAAAATTAGAAGCTGTCAAATCGGGGGAATTAATTGGACGACTATGTTATGTCATCAAATCTCAATACCAAACGATCAGGAAACATTTCCTCCACCACAATTCGAGTTAGCCTTGCCATATGTGCTGTGCACTATTTTGTCGACACCTATTTGATTTTAACCAAATCTGCGAAATCCTGGCCTAAAAAATCTCTCTAACATATGAATGTAACGTTCTGAGTCAGTTTCATTATTTTTCTTCGAAAAAAATATGGTCCTGCGATAACAAACGATGAAACACCACACCATATGGTAACTTTGCAATCATGAAGCTGTCATCAGCAAAAAATGTATCTGGTTTTCACAATTTTCTATAATTTGCAAAAACCATCTGCGCAAAAAGCAACACGAGCAGATTCATCTGCATTTTTCAACTTATGGACGACTTGATGTTTGTAAGGATGAAAGTGCAAACAGAATGCAAAATTCAATCAAAAATTTGCAAATCAATTTAATATCTTGCTGCCGATTTTTTGGAACTTCTTTCTACAGCTTGTCTGATGATATTTTCGAGTGTTCTGACTATTGCCAAAATCTTGTACCCACTCTTATAATTGTTGAAATTTTTCAATGTCATCTAACACTAATCTTGTGACGAAACGATCTTTGAGTGTAAACAACTCACCGACTTAGTGTAAAGTTTTAGTGCTTATACTGACGCATTTAAATCTGTCAGTAGAACTGTCAATAACAAAATCGTGCTAAAAATAGTTATATAGTGCTGTTACTGAACCTGTTACTTAAAGCAGTCTAAGACAAGCTTAACATTAAGGATGGTATGCAATTCTACAATTACTAATAAATAATGAATTTACTAAGTACAGCGAAGAGTGGAATTTTAATTTGTGTTTCCGGTTCATTTTAGCTTGTATTAAAATTTGTGGTGGTGAGTCTGCCATTGTCTTGGAGATTTTCTAACGTACATTTTAATTTTTGAAACAGTAACAGTACAAATTTACACCATCTCATTAAAATTTATATGCGGTTGCATAAAAACATTGTAGTTTTTCCAACAAAATTTCATTAAGCTAGTCTCGCATTACTTTTAACAGGGGATGTTTAGATAAAGAAGATAATTGAAAGTCGGGTTTTGTTAGTATTACTAAAAGAGCAGCAGGATTAAAAACTTCATCTATGTGGATTTTCTAGAGCCCTTTTAGTTTTTATTAATAACGAGAAGGAGAATCTTTCTTTAAACACTTCTAATGAAAACCACGGGTTGAAGTTGTGATCCTTAACCCAAGTTTTAACATAAAGAAAAAGCTTAAAATATTAACTTTTTATGTCACATAAAAGTTTTATTTAATCCGTTGGCGGTTTTCATATATCATGCTGCCTCTTCAGAGCTCTCAATTTTTAACGGCTAACGAAAAATATAAATATTTATACACAGCTATTTTATTGCTTGTAATTTGGGACCTGGCAGTAAGTACGTGTCTTAAACTGTTCTATTAATATGTTTAAAATTTTATTAAGGTGCTCATGAAACCCAAAGTTGTTGCTAACTAACCTGAAATAAAACATCTTTGTGTCATACTTCAATTTTCATTAAATTTTCCTTTAAACATTTATGGCCTAACCATCTTTATTGGAACACTTTATGTTACAGCAACACATTTTAAAGGACAAAATATTGAAACATAAATATTGAAGGGAGTTAAATATTAATAAACTACAAGATGTTATGAAATAAGAAGACATTTATATTTATTGTGAGTGGTGTCAAACTCGAAATAAATTATGGTTATTTATTATTGGTTTCAAATTCATCGAATAAACAATATGTAACCACAATAAATTAGTTATTATTGATTGCATCTATTCCTATACCGACTAGAACTGCAGCAGAAGTGCAGAGATATTCTTAGACGAGACGCAAAAAGCAGATTATAACAGTTAAGGGACAAATAGTGTAGACACAAGTCTTTTTTGATCTGAACAAAAATTTACAAGTTACTTTACTAAAGTCAATTTCAACAGCAGTAATTATTGCTGTGTTGTGATTGTTATGAAACATACCAACATTTTTTATGTTTATGTTACATAACACTTTTAGACAATTTAGAATTCCCAAATAGCATGACAGAATCCTGGTGCTGTCTTACTGTTTAATTTAATATAAATTATTCACGAAATTATAGTATTCTATACCGGGTGTAACAGGGCTATGGTACACCCCCCTTTTCTCATTTAGTTTTGAAGATAACTGATTGAAATTTGGGATATCTTATTTACATAATAAGCAGCAATTTTTGACATACAAGTGATTTTTTTCACTTCCGTTTTCGCTGGAAGTGACGCTAACTTTCGATTTTTAAATAGTACACACTGTATATAATTGCATTTTTTAATTCTGCATAAGTTTCTGAATCCAACGATACCATGTAAGTGACATTTCAAACGTCAATATTTTTTATAATGTAATTTTTAGTTTTCCATTTAAATATCCCATGCTAGTTCCGATTTATTATAAATGACCCGTGTAATGCTAGAAAAATCGGAATCCCATAAAAAATACTAAATTATGTGACTTATGTGCAAATAAAGTTCATCAAATGATTTTTGGGGAAAACTCAAATTTTGAGAAGGGAACTATATTGGTACCGTAGTACCATTTATTAGTACTATTAATAAGGAATTTATTCATATATCGTATTAAAATGTGCGATAGATACAAACAAAATTACAGCTAAATGAAAATAAGAAAATACAATTTTGTTATAATTACCTAGTTATATATAAGGTGGCTTGGAATACAAAAAATGAACACAAAACATTATAACAGTTGTTCAAAATACTGTCCATTAACGTCAATCAGGTCTTCACGGGTTGTAACGCCGGTTGCGTAGATAATATTTATTAAATGACCCCAAACAAAGAAATCAAGGGGTATTTTATCAGTTGACCTTGGAGGCCACCTCACAGGACCATTCGTCGAAATTAAGTTTTCTCCGAATCTTCGTTGAAGGTAACCAATTACTATCCTTGAATTATGGGGAGGACCGCCATCTTGTTGGAAATACATTCCTTGTCGTAAATGGAAAGGTAATTCAGCTAAACTGTCCTCAATTTCATTTTGCAGAAATCCCAAGTATCTGGCACCAGTAAGGGGTCCTTCAAATATTATTGGATCAATGATTCTACTACCGATTATTCCAAGTCAACCATTGAAAGCGAACCGTACTTGAAAGTTACCCTCCCGTAATAAATTTTGATTTTCTTGTGACCAATATTTTGTATTTTGTCGGTTAAATAATCCCAAATTTGTAAACCTAGACTCGTCCGGAAATAAAATCATTCCCAAAAAATTATTATTTGGCTGCACGTCAGTCTGCAAAATCCAATTTCAATATTCCATCCTACGTTCGTAATCATTTTCGTACAAGTGCTGTTGCAATTAATATTTAAAAGATTTATAGTGCTATTTGTGCAAAATTCGGCTTACTGTTTGGTGACTGATTTCCAACTCAAACTCAATTTGCCTTAAAGAAACAGTCTTATCAACTTCTACTCGAGTCAAAACATTAATTTCAGTTCTTTCGTCAAGAATGAAATTTTCTTCGGGGATCATTGTTGGGTTCACTTCGGAATTGATTTTCAAGAGGATTAAAATAATTTCTCGCTGGACATTGTCTATCAGGATATCGTTCGGCATAAAGGTGTGTAGCCGCAACGGCATTTTTTTCTACATTCCCCATAAATAATTAACATGTCTACTTTTTCATCTCTTGTATAAATTTGCGACATTTTAAACACAATTAACAAGAATTTTAAATAATTTTTAAAGACAAAATAAAATCACCGGTAAACCACCAAATGTTTGACAAGCTAAGTATTTCATTATTTTCAGAGCCACCTCAGTTAGTTATTCTTAACATTTAATTAGAACAAAATTATATTTTCTTATTTTCTTTTAGCTGTAATTTTCACTTCCTGCGAAACCGGAAGTGAAAAAAAAAATCACTTGTATGTCAAAAAGCGCCGCTTGTGTACATATATGGGATGTCCCAAATTTCAATCAATTATCTAAAGGAGAAAAGGGGGTGTACCATGATCCTGTTACACCCGGTATATTCACTTATTTTGACTTGAAGATTTATCTTAAAATTTTCAATGTGATTTTCATACTACTTCATACTAATCACAGTATAAATGCTACCTTATATTACCAGGAAGTTCCTGCAGGAATAAATTCAATGTGTATATATGAAGTTGATCTAACGAGATCAGTTACCTCCCTGGACGAGGAACATTTTAGTTATTTCGAAAATCGTAAATTATCGCGAAAAATATATAAATAACACTAATTTCGTTAAATCTCCAACATTTCATATTCATACCATAAGATGGAATTATGAGAAATTATGCACTTTAACTCCAAATCAAATAAAATATTAAGCATGCGTTTTCCCTCGATTGCCAATATTTCTCGTAAAATAATGTGATAGATATTACAAGTACATAATATGTTCAATAGTTGCCTTTGTATCAAATACAAAACTTTACAATTTCGCAAGCGAGCTGATAGTAAGTAATGGGCCATCCTCAAACTATCGTTATTGGAACGTTGGCCTGATTTCTTTGCATAAATGATTGACTAATTATAATACAATGAAATTGTGTTCATAAAATTGGGTTACTGTAGTTTTATTTATTTGATTCGTGACGTCTCAAACTGCATCAATAACCCATTGTGGGTTTGTTGGAATGAACCATGACAATGAAAATCTCGGTAACTCAACTTCACGTCTTTTGATTATTTTCTGTGGGATCTGAGGAAATCATTGGTTTGTCCTACGCCAACAACCAACAAAAGATCAATTGAAAATTCACTATATGGAAGCTGATGCAACTATTAAGTTAAAGATGTACCAAGGAATTGTGGATTAGTCGTACTGAACACTATAGCCAACAATACAGAGGTCACTATGAATGTTTTCTGTTTGAAAAGGCATCCTTAATATTAATAGTAGAAGTTTGGGACATAAGCTTACAGCATATTTCTAGCACATTTAAACAGTCTATTTATTTCTGTAAATTTTAAATACTTTGTACATTGCAAATAATAATAATATTCCACAAAACATTTATTTGTAAAGGAACAAGAAAATATCCACAATGATTTTAATATGAGTATACATCTCTTTTTCCTACGATCACTTACAGTATCAGTGGCCATATTGTCATGCATATGCATGGGAACTTAGGTACGTCACGAAGGGGGTGGTGTCTCCCCAAATGTTACGTAATGACTTTGACCACCTCCACAGGACCTCCACCATACGTCATGAAGTTTCTTACGTTGGTTTAGACTAATATGGATCAACATTAAATGTTCAGGTATTAAAATATTTCAATAATTTAAATATGACTTCGCCTGGTAACGGAGATGTATTTTTATATTTTTGATTGACAAGTGAAGGAAAACAAAATAAGACATAGTGGTAAGATATAACAATGTAGTTTTATTAGTCGGTTTGGATAAAATTAGTAAAGAAAACCTCAAATTATCATTTAGTCGACGTTTCGACAAAATTTATTGTCTTCCTCAGGACTGATGAGGTCTTTGGTTTCCAGTCAACATAATCATAATCGTCAAATAAATAAATAACGTCACTTATAATAACAGGATTCTTCGGTCAAACAATGACCATTGGGCAATAAATTAATGGTTTTTTAACTAGTTTCAATGCAGATCGATATGAAAAGTGTAAAGGCAAAACAGAAAATACACTTTTCATATCGATCTGCAATGAAACTAGTTAAAAAAACATTAATTTATTGCCCAATGGTCATTGTTTGACCCAAGAATCCTTTTATTATAAGCGACGTTATTTATTTATTTGAGGATTATGATTATGTTGACTGAAAAACCAAGGACCTCATTAGTCCTGAGAAAGACAATAAGTTTTGTCGAAACGTCGACTAAATGAGAATTTGAGGTTTTCTTTACTAATTTTATCCAAACGGACTAATAAAACTACATTAAGAGATTGTGGATACGAAATTTCTTAGCTAAAGATATAACAATTTCGGATACACTTTATTTAATGGCCATTAAAACAAATACAAGTAGATAAAATATACTTACAACTAAGATCCCACAATTCACACCAAACCCCGGCTAGGCCACCTGTCTGGGTGGAAGACGTGTCACCCTATAGATACCCTTTCTACCCAGAGAAATCCCCAGAAGCAACTGACTAGCAGTTCTACTTTAATTTTCAGATTCGTCTTCAGTTTTCCTTAGTCAGCATTAGGAAACTTACTTTGGCAGTGCAGGTCATTGTTGTAATTTCTGCTGTATTATCACCCTTATTTATCATTATGATATGCTCTACTGTATAGTCTGGGTTGAAACTAAATATATTTACTAAAATGCATATACTGTATGTTTTAATAAAAATATCATAAAATCTATTTTCTATTATTGTTTATCCTCTTGTGTGACACAATAATTTAATCGTATAGAGAGTAGCTGTTTTATTACATATATATGCTACACTTTACTTCTATAATATTTCAAATAATAGGTGGTCTAATTTGCAATTATAAGATCCCGCATAACAACCAGGCATTATTCTGTCTCACATCAAATTGCAAAAAGTGCTACAGATGTATAATATTTTCCCCCTTTTCCCTACTTTCTTAAATAACTATGTCACATAACTCTCTGGCGTAATCAGACTTGATTTGTGGTGGGGGTTGAAAAAATAATAACAGTATTAAAACCTTCTATTTATTTTATGACCAAAAGGAGGACAAAGGAATTTAGCTAATTTTTTAGGCACATTGCATTTTTTTAGTTTCAACTTTTCCTCACCAATTGGCACACGTCCAGTTGAGGGGATTTTCTTCATCAGCTGCTGCAATCACACAAGCGTTTCAAATGAGCTTACAAACCTATCAATGTATTATTTTTAAGCAATCACCTAAATTTAATCAGCCACTTAATATCATGGCTGGTAGCAAAGATTTGATTGTAAAATATTTCAGCTTTTCACTTGCACATGTAGTTTGAAATACAGGATCATCGTTTTGTATATCATACATCGATTTTTTATGCCACAACGTCCATAGATTTTTTATGTCCCAACATATTTGAGCTTGGTCTAATTTTGCACTATAAGGCCCAATGGTTTGTTCAACCCAACTAAAACTCGTTTTCTTCTTTTATATTACTATGGAGAACACGTAATTTTTTTACTATGCCTATCGTTCAAAGAATTTATACTCTAATCACTCAACATTTGTTTATTTAATCCCCTTGTTTTAAACAAATATGCATTGGAAATTATGTTATTTTGTTCATCCAAAGTAACCAAGAATTAAAAAAATCGTTTTTTAGGATGTAACGTTTAAATTAATTATAACTTTATATACTGAACATAAAAATCACATTTTACAGTTTTTGTTCATGAATTGAAGAATAAATTAATAAAACATACAGACGCTCGAAAGAATTTGATAACAAAAATCTCTGGACTTCCATCCTATTATCGAATGGACATTGCGTCGTTCGACCGTCACGGTCAAACAAGCACTCAGTGGAGAGAAAAATGCCTAAGACTCGGTTCTCAATTTAGAGTCCATGCGATAATATAATAAAGTAAAAGGCGTAATTCCGTATATTGTGAAATGTGGATATAATTTCCAAAAACGTGTTTTATTAGTAATTAGTGTTTCTTCAAAGCACAACTACCGTAATTTCGTACACATTACATTTTTATCTTGGCTTATTTTGAATAATTTATTCATAAATCTCTAGATTATGAAAACCTAGCGTTATGTACAGGGTAACTGATTATTATACATTCAATTCAATATTATTTTTAAATGAAACCATTCAAATATTTCCTCATTACCTTGGTTTTTCGCAGTTAGCTAGAATTCCTGAGCTTAAAACGTTTTCATATGCTTCATCCAAGGTGCCTCAAGGCTCTATTCGTGGGTCACTTCACTTTGTACTATGCATTAATGACATTGTAATAAACCTGAATGTACATGTACTTGTTATACGCTGTTAACATAAAAATTTTCTGCACCGTTAATAACATATATCGGATTGTGTAAATCTGCAACATTAGTTTGAATAAAATAAATGACTGGTGCAGCTTATATAGTCTTCCTCTGATTGCTACAAAGTGCAACGATATGACCCTTTCCAGAAGAATACTTTCCTTATTTTATAAATATTATAAATTAGATAATGTTACCCTAAATCGACCTGATTCAATCAAATATCTAGGAGTCATAACTGATAGCAAAGTATTTTTTAATTCCCACATGGACGAAATTATTAAGATCTTTTATAAACGCTTAGGCTTTGTCATCAGCAGGAATTATCAGGGTTTTACCGTACAAAAGTCCTAATATTATTTGTTAAGTCTGACAATAATGTCTATACGAAAAATCTATGAAACATTCAAAGACGTTTTCTAAAATTCATGTCGTATGAATTAGATGATCAATACATACCAGTTGTAATCCCTCAACATAATTTGTTAAGTAGATTTTCTATCTTGAGATAGCTTCATGTCACGGAAGCGAACATGGGTCTCAATATTTTAAATAAACTTGTAAATAATAAAATTGATTGTCACCAACTTTTGGAACAGCTTGCTTTTCATATTCCAAGGGCTCAAACTTGTGTCTGAGTACTTTCTGCTTTGCCACTAACAAATTTATTAAAATTTTCTATTTTACGTTTTATGTTTGAAACCTGATAACTTGTAGGACAGAGTTGATATATTTAATATTAATTACAGAAAAAGGTGTCTAACAAATACCTGGCCTACCATAAGGAACAGTGCGTGACAGACACACAGGCGGTCAATTGCCTATGTTAATGATTGAAAAAATTAGACAATAAAACAATAAAATAAGAAAATGTCCCCGTTCTCGCCCCTTCATACTGTGAAATAAATTTCTGCAACAAATAAGCCTGCTAGGCAATAAGTTTTCAAAAATGAAATTAAATTACAGAAATTGCACACGTTTGCAGATTAGTGGTGAGTTCCAGCGGTTCAAGGGACTTCCCATATTTCGTAGTGGTGTACAGCGACAGCCAACTTTAAACAAGCCGCGAAGTGATCCGGCCGGGGCCCATGCTTTGATTCGAAACGTTATCAAAACAGTGGCAGATATCAAATTCTACATAAATAAAGTGGTAGGAAATAAAATTTCCTAAAAGTCTATGATGGCATATGTCTATTTTATTTATTTTTTTGTTTAGAAATACACCATCCAACAGTACAAGTACCAATTACAGGATGGGGAAAAAAGTAGATAATACAATGCACAAAAAAAAAGAGATGAAAATTAAAATCAAATATACCATAAGAAATACGGAATATTGCGTAAAACAAAAAGGACAGTCAATAAAAATAAAGTTAGAAGGTATAATGTGATGACAAACAGTAAAAATTGTGTATAAATAAAATCAAGTGCAAAAAATGACAATGGTTAATTACAAACATTTACAATTAAATTTTTTTTGGTTTTATATTTGTATAAAATATATCAAATCTCTTCTGCAGGTAGTTATAGGTATTGCAAATAAAATGAAGGGGAGAAAATTGTAAGAGATTTGTCCTAGCTGTGGCAAGATAGAAGGTGTTAGCATGTTTAGACTGAATATGTTGTTAGGAAAAGGTCAGTTTTTCTAGTAGAAGTGGATAAATTACCAGATTATGTATTAATTTAACAAGTAGCATTGCTTCTTTATTTCTATGCTATATTTTTTTCATGAAAAACTGTTTTGATATAATCAAAGATGGCACTAAGAGCTTTCAAATGGCAAAGGTGGTCAAGTTGGACCTCATTATTTCAAAGGCTTTTCGATGCAGAATTCCTCATCTTAATGACAGAAGAATTAGTTAACTTAGTTTGAAATCGTGTTAAAACTGCTTACTAATAGAAATATACACGTTTGGCATATTTACGATTTGGGTCCTACATCTGAGTTAAAGAATGTGATATCACAACTCAACTCTACAAAATTTTGATGGTTAGGAGGAACCATCGTCCCTCAAGTAAGAGTCTGACCATAGAGCATGCGGGGTCCATGATTATCCTGTTGTGTAATGTCGTAATGGTCCAGGAAAATGAGGTGAGAAGCTGACAGTTAATTAGGTAGTGATTGCAAATATTTTGTAGTTGTTCAGAATTAAAAATAGAGTATAATGATCGAAAGTTTCAGATTCGATCGACCAGACAAGTATGCAAAAAAAATTAAATTCTTTTTAAATAAAGTGCGCCGCGACCCTTCACCCAAGACGCTGAGAGAACCATAACGTATTCGTCAAAATTTTATAGAACGAAAGTTGTAGACCACAAAATTTTGCAAAAAGAAGTCTGCGATGTCATATATTTGGGCTAGTTTTAGAATTTTAGATCTACTTCCAATTTATTAGTCTTATTAAACTTAATAATAAGACATGGTGACATATAATTTGAAAGATCAAATTGGTATATTTCAAGATAGAGGTCCATACATTCACCTGTCCTTAATCTATGAACATGTGATATATCGTAGACTGATTAATTCGTTTTAATTTTTTATTTTACAGCCTAACATAAGTTTTTTAAAGTGATGTATTTTGTTATTTGGCTGTTTATTACCTTTAAATATGAATAAATTTTTATATACTTGTATTTTTATTTTTACAATTGTCACCTTATATTTGCCAATTTTTACTTCTATTTATTTTCTTTAATGTTTTTAAAAAAATTTTTAGCCTTGTTTCCTGAAGATGTGATAATACGTTTAGCATAAATACCAGGAAACCGGTAGCTTAAATAAAGAGTTTATGAGAAAAAGGGCCTATTATTTACATCATCAATAATGTTATTATAATGGACTCACACGGGTACCACTTCCTCAATTTTATATATTTATCTTTTATAGTTTAACCGTGACCGTACTCAAATTTGTGTAATCAAAACCCGTGGCGTGCGGGAGCAGCTATATTGACGATATTTAATTTATTGTGTATATTTTGTACCTACTGAAATGAGTCCAAAAAATTCGTGGACGTTCTACGCATTGTGGAGAAGTTTTCCATAATGAAAAACAATTTTTTGACCAAAAATAAAAATTTTGACAATTCCGCAAAAAAAATTCTCAATTTCATCGGGATTTCAGCAGAATTAAGGTTAAGATATCTTGAAGATTATTTATTGACAACCAAAAAAAGTTTGTGCAAAATGAAGGACTTTCAATAACCAATAAATCTTGATATTTTATTATAAAAGCTATAGTTTCTCCGTAAAAAATTCATATTTAAACAAAAGTTCCCTTTTTATCAATCTCTTGCATAAAACATGTTTAATGTGGATTTGTCAAAGACTCTGTCAACTTTCTTGAAATCTTGGTAACAGCGAGTATATATATAATATAGCTTTTCTATAATTTACATTTTTTTCAAGTAAACAACTGTTACAAACAATGTGAAAAAAATCGTAATATTTGCAAAAAAGTCTTTATATTTTCCTGACACCGAAACTCACATGACAAAATTTAAAAAAAAGTTTAACAATTATGTAAAATATGATTTTTGGTATTAGATTAAATTTTTATAACTTTAACAAATATGTTTGTTTTTATTGCTCTAGCCCATTGTTTCTGACATATTTCCTGATACGTAAATATTTGCATGCGTGTCAAAAATATTTTACAGCTGGAATACAATAGTTCACTTTTTTAACTTAAATGTAAGATAATTTTTCCGTGTAGATTTGTTATAAACTAACTTATTTGGAACAATATGGTTTTATAGTTTTGTAGCGCAAACAAAAAGCTTATTTTTTTTTGAGAATTCATTCAAAAATGAAACGTTAAAGAATTTTGCTATGATAAATAATTAATAAATAATTAAATGTACGTAAAAAAACAATATTTAAATATGTAGTTACTAACTTCACATAAATACAAAGTATTTGTAGGATTCCAATTTTCCCTTCGTATTTTGACTGCCCATTCTTTTCTACTCTGAGGATCACGTGGGAAAATTTTCATTTTAAAACCTGTCTTTATCATTCTTGATACAATACACAACACTACAGCCCGGCATTTTTACTGAGTAACACCGTGCACTAACTAATATTAAACAACTAAAACTATGCGACCCTACTGGTATCTATCAAAATCTACACTGAACTACTTTTAAACACTAATTATATCCCAAACAAATTATTCAAAATAAGCAAGTACCCGCCAGTACGAATTAAAATACACAGAAACTGAATATAAACAAACTACGAATTCGAAAAATTTGGACGTCGCGTATCATGAACGTCCGAGCCAATAAAAAAATGGCATATCTACTTTTTTCTTGAGGGACTCTAGGAGGAACAACAGCGTGCGTTTGGATGCGAATGTTCTCTATTACCCCTCCACTCCATGCACACAGGCTGATATTTGCTAGAGCGAGTACTTGCACTCATATCATAAATTTGCCGAACCTGTATATATAAAGGCAAATACTTTCACCCAAGATATAATGTCATGTACGTAAAGGCATTAAATTACATCTGACGAAATTAAAAATTTAATAACGGCACCCGGTGGGAACGACTTTGTTACGTAATGACAACAAAAACAAACAAAAAATTATAATTTCCCATTTCTACGTACAGATTCATTACAGTCTTTATGATATTACAAATTTTACTACATTAAACCTAAAAAATAACATCGCCGATACTTTTATTATTATTGGTGTATAGTTTATAGCATCTTTTGTGTTCAATATTATTTTATTAGCAAGCACAAAGAGCGGATGAATTGGGGTGTTAAAAGGTTTATTACTACAAACGTTAAGCGATTGCGAATAATTGTTTTTCTTTACTGATAGCCCGCATAAAAGTATAATTTACTTGTCATCTAGCAGATTAAATTCACGCAAAGTGGATGAAATAATTGGTTTTTCAGAGCGCAAAGATGATTATAGTCTTCATTGTAATAACAAATTGCATGCGCACCATGAATAGTACTATGGATTAAGTTGTTTTGCCAAAAAAAACTATGATTTTTTACAACGCTGTTTGTGTCATGTTGGATAACTGTGAATCGTTTAGGTCTGATTGTTTACCATATTATTTTTAAACTTAGGATTAAAACAGTTCTTTCGCTTCCAAAGTGGATTGAATTTTTGATGTGATAACATTAACACTGAAGTAGTTTTCACAAATGCCGAAACATTCGATACTACTCTTGACGCGCGTTTCGCCAGCCAAGTTGTCATCGTCGGAAAATGACTAATTAAAACTAGTTTTATTCATATTGTAATCATCTAGAGATCTCCGAATAATCGGGAGGTGATTAGAACCAGTTTTAATAATTTTCTGGTGATGCCAACTTAGTTGGCGAAACTCGCGTCAAATATAGTCTCGAGTGTTTTGATATTTGTAGAAATTACTTCTTGATATTTATTAATTTCTCTTAATTGTATATTTGGAATGCAACAATGTAATGATTCATCGACATATATAAAATTTCTCAGAAAACAGTAAAACAAAACAAACCTCATATGCTAGAGAGCAAATTCAGTCCATCTAATTTACAAATGCCGCCACGATTCGTGGTGACGAGTAAGGGTATGCAGTGGACTGAAATATGGTTGTACTAATGATAAGATCACATTCTTGGTAGTTCGGCAGAGTTACTGCTTGTAATAATGCATGCTACTTATTTTTAAGATTACACTAACACCAAAGCGAAGCTCACATTTTATGCTCAGCTGCTTGTTCGTGTTCGTACTAATACTTCTTATGGTTATGGTCTGAGCATAGTAAACCAGTACAGTTGGATAGATTTGACAGATAAGAGTACTGGATCAAACAGCTTACTTCGCCGAGAAAATGTACTCTCTATAAATGTACTCCCTATAAATGTACTTCCTATAAATGTACCTGTGTAAAACTTAGTAAGCGATATTTTAACATTATATAAGTCTATCTATGTGCCAGCGCCAATGATTTTGTACTCTTCAGTACGTCAAATAAAATTTAATTAAACTTTTCATTTGTATTTTGAATTTTACTAAATTTTTACTTTTTGGCAATTCAAATTAGGTGTAATATCATATGTCGTTAACAATGATAATTATTCTTTATAATTAGTAATAAAAAATAGTTTGTAGTTACAAAATGTCTGGAATTTTTTTTAATTCGTATTAAATCATATTTTGTTGTAAATATCTTGTATACTATATTCTTATGTATCTTGTACTTCTTTATTCTTATGAATGTAGAATTCATTGTCTATTTTCAATTAAGAGTAAAAAATCTGTATTAACAATTGTAATAAAGCTAGTCAGAAATTAATTATGAGCTTGCGTTTTCCGTCCCAAAGAATTATTACTTTGGAGTGCCGTGACGGTGCTCGATTTAATTGCTCCATTGCTTTTTCGTTGATCAATTAATTGCCTACCTTTACTCCTGCTGGTTGGGAATTATTTTTATTACTTTAATTGCCGTGCAAACCTAGATACGCTATTTCATGCATAAAAAAAATGTTTTTGGAAGTCATATCGTATTCATATTAGAGCTGTTACAAAAAATCAAAGGTCAAATTTTTTGGGCGAAGACTCACCTAAAATTTACTATTAGTCTAAAAAACAAAATTTGCTTTAGCTCAATTGGATAAGGTTAACCCGTGCCTCATCGAGGTTAAAGTTGTAAAAACCATTTTTGGCAAGAAATCGCCGTTTTTCCCTCATAAAATGAAAACCATTCGTTCAAGAAACCTAATTCTTATTTCATTTCATAGGAAATGTTGTCTTGAAGTTTTTTGTTTAAACTTTTATATTTGAAGATATCCATAATTTTCCGAGACCGGACATGACCCGAATCCTCAAAGTCACCCTTTTTGGAATTTAAGTGAAAAATGGCAACAGAGATACCTAATTTAATTACTTTTGACCTTTTTTGTTTTCTTTTGTTTTAACTATTTTTACGAATTGCAAGTTAGTGGGTACCTGTCTAATATATAGTCCTATCCCTTGAAAGTTCTGTTTTTGTTACAATAAAGCTATTGTTAAGGGCGTTAGTTTTCAAAGAATCCCTACCTGGAGGGTGATAAACCACATCTCTTCTCTTCTGGTCCTTGTCTGGGATGCCTGGGGAGAGGTCAGACGGCTTTAGTTAACGTTTTCAGATAGTGAACATTTGAACAAGAGTTTCTTCCGTGAGGTTTAAGGGATAATGTCTTCTACAGCCTCAACGAGCCATGCTTGTTCGGGTTCGAGTTCAAGGCGGCAAGAAAGGGTGTATTTAATTGGCCACATGTCTCATCAAATCACTGGCAGTAAATTACCATCTAATTGTTATGTCTTACGGAATTTATTTTATAATATACAGCAAGTGAAATTGAATACCAAAGAAGCTGCAAGACTTATCAATACATGAAGTTGTAATTTTTTGGGAGAAAGCTAAAATCCAACCAGACACTTGAAAGATTGTCGCTCGTTGATGCTATAGAAGACATTGTCCCTCAAACCTCACAGAAAAAAAACTCACTAAACGAACGTTGTTCAAATGTTCACTGCTTGAAAAGCAAACGTTAATTAAAGCCGTCTGACTTCTCCCCAGGCATCCCAGACATGGAACAGAAGAGAAGGTGTGGTTTATGTCACTCCAAGTAGAAATTCTCTGAAAAAAGGGTCCTTAACAATAGCTCTTTTGTAATAAAAACATACCTTTTAAGAAGAACTATATACGATATAGATACCCACTAACTTGCAATTCGTAAAAATATTTAGAAAGTTAAAGCAAATGTTTATTTTATGTCTTATTATGTATTGTACAATAATGTATTATTTGTATTGTATATAATATGAAAGAAAAAAAAATAAGTAAAAAGTAATAATTAAATTAGGTATCTCTGTTGCCATTTTTCACTTATTTTCCAAAAAGGGCGACTGAGGATTCGGATCATGTCCGGTCTTGGAAAATTATGTATATCTTCAAATATAAAAGTTTTAATAAAAAATGTGGTAGGAATAAAATTTCAAAACAATAACATTTTCTTATGAAATGAAATAAAAATCAGACTTCTAGAACGAATGGTTTTCATTTTATGAGGGGAAAACGGTAATTTTTGGCAAGAAATCAGTTTTTACAAATTTAACCTCGATGAGGCATGGGTTAATGTTATCCAATTAAGCTAAAACTTTGCAAATCTTATTTTTTAGATCAATAGCAAATACAAGGGTGATCCAGGCCCAAATAATGCGAACATTGATTTTCTGTGACCACCCTAATACATATATACAATGTTTAATTTAAATGAATACACTGCTATTTACATCTTAAATGGTACACCTGGCACATATTAAGTTAGGTTAGGCTTTCTGACAGTAGGTCCCCACGGACCCTCCACTGCGGCCATCAGCAGGCCTATTGTGGCTCACACCTAGTTTTATTTGATCCAATAAATTCAGTCTCTTAATGAAACTGATCACTTTATTAGGTGAAAATGTGTCCAGATCTTCTGACAGCAGTTGCCCTTTGCCAAATATTGAGAATTGGATCCTCTCCACAGCGGGCCAGGTGTATAAGATGTGATCTGCCTTCTTATCATCCTCCAGACGGCACTCGGTGTTTTCCACTAGGCAGAGTTTATGGAGATGATAGTGAGCGATATGTAGGCCTGCTAGAGTTTCCAGGTTTACTCTGTTTAACTCTAAAAGTTTCTTAGCCCTTGACTGCAAAGGGTATTTTATAATCGCCTTCGAATGAACTAATCCTGGTAACTCTGACAATATTGGAGAGTTTTTCTTTCAGCCTAGGTTGAGATAGCCATTTTAGCAGTACTTAAAAATATGCCAAGTATCGGTTTTGGTTCGATGATTCGTCATTCCGCCCCTTCTCTGGCCAAGCAGTCGGCTATTTTGTTACCTTCCATACCGAAATGGCCGGGTATCCAGACCAGAATGACTTTCTTGTTTTTGCTCAAATGATTTAGAGCCTTCTGACAGTTCCATACCGTTCTGAAGTTACACCGGTAGGAGTTAAGAGCTTTTATAGCTGCTTGCTTATCTGAGAAAATTTTTACTGATCTGCGTGTAAGGTTAATATATTCCAGCTTTCACACACACAGTTCAATGGCATGAAACTCGGCCTGAAAAATAGTTGCATTAGTATATAGGCTTGAGGATATCCTCATCCTTGGTCTGTAGTAATATACTCCGACTTCTGTTCCTTTGGGAGATTTGGAGCCGTCTGTAAACCAACAACTGTCTGCCCTCAGCAGGTCGGCTATATTCCGATCCCACTCATCTCTTTCCAGAGAAAGGATGTTGAAGGTCAGCTCGTAGTTGATCATGATAAGCATAGTATCCGAGGGCATTCCCAGGATGCTGTTATTCTCTATGTCGTCTAGCAACCTATTCCACTCCATGAGTCTGCGGCATATTAGTGGTCTCTTTTTGCAGTCTGTAAGTTGTCCACTTAGCCTCTCTCTCCTAATATATATGAAGAGGAGGTAAATCTAGGAAGATTTCCATTGCAACTGACGGTGATGCTAATTGCCCTCGTTACGGTCATGCATATTAATCTCTGCAGTCCAGAGAGTTTGGCTTTGGCCGTCCGTTGTGATCCTTTCGGCAAACAATAGATCCATATGTTATCATTGGTGACACAGATCCAGTAAATTTGTTGGGAACCTGGTACATGTTATGTACGTAATAATTTTTAACTTTCATATCATCAGCAATACCTTTTATTTATATTTAATTATAATAAAAATTTGCAGTTGCTTTCTTTACTATAACTTATTTATAATCAAGTTACTTTTCGGTTAAATTTTGTACTCGTATAGAATTTATACCATACATTCTTTACTTTTCTCAAAATAGCATTTTATTTATTGAGATCCATCCACCTTGGCAATAAAATTTAACCTGAAATTGATCGAAACTGCTCAGAACAATTGATTAGATTGATGGACTTTAGATTTTATTGCTTTGAAAGCTTCTTTAAAATGATCTACACCTGAGACATGATTTCTAAAAATACCATATTCTCAAAATGTCTAATGTACGTTCGAACTAAAACATTTACACCTGTCGTAAAACATCGGTAGACAGTAAACAATACCAAGGCAGAATCCGGACAAAACAACTTTATATATTAACCAAGATAATTCAATTTTTCTTATTTCCACTTAAAGTCTTTTCATTTTAAGTCAATATCTACAGAATTAAGTTAGAAGTTACCAACTTTTAGTATTTCTAAAGTGATTAAGTTAAATTTAATAAATTGAAGTTCATTGAAATTTATATTCGCTTTAACTGTGTAAACAAGCTATTTTATTATTCGGTAGAACAAACAAAAGTGCGAGCTAACAGAAGTGTTAAACTCTGGATTTAAAAGTAATATATGGAATTTATTTATTCAGTCACTTTCAAATTAAATTTAAATTGATGTGTTTACTAATGTTGATAGCTTAATCATAATATTAAATGGACAATTTCGGGGTTGATTGGACAAAAAAAATCACAATTTATTATAGCTGACACATTTCGTTGATTTTATGCAACTTCTTCATAGTCACTATAAACATTTTTTGTAAATAATAAAAATATTCCCAATCCCCTGGTTTGTCACACTTTTTTTTTATTATAAAAACACATGAAAACAATAGTCAATTTGTGAAAAAAAAATGTAAAATGTTTATCGTCGTTTAAATAAAAAAAAAAAATAGAAACTGAAACTTAACTAACTTAACTAACTTACTTAAACGACACTAGACATTTTATTTTTATATAACATTTTTCGCAAATTAAATATCGTTTTTATCTCTATTTACAATTAAAAAAAAGTGGGACAAACCAAATGAATGGGAATAGTTTTATTAATTAAAGAGATTTTTATAATTGGCTTTGAAAAAGTTGAATAAAATCAATAAAACGCGTCAGCTGTATTAAATTGTTACTTTTTCCAAACAACCCTGAATTTGACCTTTAACTATAAAGGATTTTCATGGACTCGAAATTAAATTATCTAATCATAATCGTATGTGTAAAGTAATTGTCACGAATACTTTTAAATTTTATTATGTGTCCATTGTATCTTTACAAAATGTTTTTGGGAAAATCGTGCCTGCTTTGTAAAAATTATAAGGGAAAGTAATACTGAAAATATGAACTTTATTGAAATCAATAAAAGGTTTTAAAAATCCGTATATAAACACATTTTTATCTCTTTTTTCTGTATAAGAGTATGTATTAATATATACAGCATTAGAATATATTTTTATTTATTGTAAAGTCTAGCAACATCGTCAATAATTTTTTTCCAACATTTCTTTTGATGCTTTTTTGTAATTCCTTTAAAAAAAATAACGAAAACTACCCTTATTACTATTAGACAAATAACCTTTAATCTTCTGAGATAACAGTGAACGAAATTTCAAAATGACGTCAGAATATGCACAATAATACATAATTTACCCCCTCAAATTTTTAATACTATGGTCGTGATTGATGATAAGATTTACCTATATGATTTGCTTTATTTTTTAATTTTTATATTTTCATTTTCAGGTAAGTCTCCTTATGAACTGGACTATTCATGGATATAAGGTTTGATAATAAATTTTTATCAATAATTATGTAGTTGAACGTTTAGGATAGATAAAGTATATCTACAGGGTGTCCAATAACTAATGGACCTGTACATAGAGCAACTGGAGATAATAGACATCAAAATAGGCAGTTTCAGCTAAATATGCTTTAGCAAGATGTTCCTCATTAGGGAGGTACAGAGTGTTTAAACTGAAAATTTATTTTTGAAAATTAGCAATAGTTAATTTGAAAACAGCTGTATGGATTTTCTGTCATCCATATTAAATACAATTCCTCGAACTCTCTCACTAAAACACGATTAAAATATGTAGCATGATCCCATACGAAAATGTTGTATGATATATAGTGATTGGGAGGCAGCGGTAAATGACGTCTATTCCAGGTTTGCCTCCAGGTGACGTGTTACCGAGTAAAATGTTCATGCATATATGACCATACGTGGGATTTACCGATGGGTTCCCAGGAATGACTTTTACAGATATAATATAATATATTGCAAACATACTGAAACACTCTCAAACTAGAAAAACATATTAAGTGCATTTTATTTAATTTTACAATGTTCATGGTAACTTAGTTTTGCCAGGAAATGCACTATATTAAATTAAAACGTAATGCGTAATAGATACATTTAAAATACAGTATATTGGTAATTTGCATTACTGAAGGCCAACGGCCGGACCTAGCGTGGAGAGCAAAAAAACAGATCAAACAGTATATTGCATAACGTGGATACACTCGGACGTAGGTACTAAATATTCACAATTAAAATATCATAACGTACTAAACCGACTGAAGCTACAGTAAATTCTTGGATTTGTGTTATTGCCGATTTATAATTTGATGGTAGACAGTTGTATTGCACTAGATGTAACAAAGCAATTTCGTGGTCATGCAACACAAATATTAATAGACATATTTCCTCAGAAAACCATAAACGGAGGGTAGGTGGCTTTACTTACAGTGACATGCAACGTAATTTTAACTTTGATTTGGTTGAATTTATGATAAAATGTAACATACCGTGGTCGAAACTAGCGAATTCACTTTTTAGGCAATTTTTGGAAAACTGTATTAGGGCAAATATAGCAATATTATCTTGCCTTCGAGGTATGCATTAAGAACAAAACATTTATCAACAGAGTGTGATAATATTAGACAGAAAATTTCTTCTGAGCTTATTGGGAAGTACATCTAGCTTACCATGAACGAAATCACTAATGTTTGCGGGTTTAAGTTAGCGAATGTTTTAGTGGGTGCATTGGAAGAAAATTGTTCAATGAGCGGGCACTTGATTGCCTCTAAATATTAAAAGCTACAAATCCTCGCTCTATAGTGGAGGTAGTGAATTCAAGTCTACAAGAGTTTTGAGGTAACTAATATGCAGAAAATAAGGATAAGTTCTTATTATTTCTTACCGATGGAGTGAATTATATGAAGCTGCTGGAAGAATTGTGAAGGAAACATCAGAATATATTTCATTTAACATGTTTAGCACACGGGCTTTATAGGATTGCTGAAGCTATTAGGGGTGCTACTCTAATGTCGATAATTTGATATCTAGTGTAAAGTTTTTCTTGAAGCATCAAGTCTTGTATGGTTATTACATGAAATTCTACCAAATACTCTATTACCTCCACAGCCAATTATAACACGATGGGAACTTGACTAGAGGCAGCGTCGTACTATTACCACTTCACAGGCGCACCAGGCATTTATGGTTCAAACTGTTCAAGAAAATCTGGAGATCATACATGGAAGCTTTTCATGAATTCCTCTAGCCATATGAGACCTTCAATATCAGCCAGCATCAGAATTTATTACAGTTGATGCAATAAACGTTGTGAAAAACCAAAATTATTCCATGATCAGTTCCACCCACAAAGGCCAAAGTGTTTTATTGTTATTGTGTAGTGACTTAAAAGGTATCAACATCTGTCACTCAATAACAAAATTTGGCAATAAACATTGCCGAGTGCCATAATATAATAAAGACGGCACGAAGTACAAGATCGAAGTTGGAAACAACAACGGCATGTGAATGAGTCGGAATTAAAGAGATTTTGAATGATTTTAAATCAAAGTTAGAGGCGTGTTACAATGTTATTATGCAGCAAAATATAATGATTAATGAAATACGAGAGGAAATAAAGAAAGTAAAAGAAAATAAATCAGTAGCATCATCTAAAAATATCCAACTAACGTACGCTAAAATTCTTGGTAAACAGGAACATGTTTTAGTCGTTAAACCCAAAATAGAAAGAGAAACAAATGAAATTAAAATCGATTTAAGAAGTAATATAAATCCAGTGGACTTGCAAGTGGGTTTAAATATCCACAAAAGTACACGCAATGGAGGAGTAATTTTAAAGTGTTCAAATGCTGAAGCCCTGAATACTCCAAAGGAGGACAATAAAACGAAATTGAATAATAAATATGAAATTAATGAAAAAATTTAAGTCAAGAGTTATCTTTACTGATATTGCCAAGGAAGAATTAGCAAATAAAGAGTTGATTGAGCAGATTCTTAATCAAAATAAAATACCTCAAGAAGTTGACACTTTTAAGTTTGAAAGTATTTATAAAACAAAAGTGCGAAGAGGAATATTTAATTGGATTGTGTAGGTCGATACTGAAACATTTAGACATCTAATGAATAAGGAAGAGCAAGTATTACACGTTGGATGTAATAACTGAAATATATATGAATATTTCTGGGTAAAAAAGGTGTTTTAAATGTGGAAGATACAATCACGAGGCTCAAAACTGTAAAGAAATGGTTTTGTGTACACTATGTGCTGAAAAACACCACAATAGTGCTTGCAGAAGTGAAAATAAAAAGTGTGTGAATTGTGTTAGAGCAAATTAAAAACTAAAAACTTCAGTATCCAGCATGCTGCTTTTGATAGAAATTGTAAGTGTTACTTAAAAATTGTTGATTCAATAAAGAAGATACCCTATAACGAATAGCAACCACAGGATGATAGTGCGCTATTTCTGTCTTGCATGAACGCTGAAAGATATTATAAAACTGAAGACTACATATCAGAGTATGTATTTAAATATAAACCCTTGATTCTGTTTCTCACTGAAATATGTATTACTAAAAATTTTATTGACAGTGAATTAGAATTAAAAGGATATAACACCGTTCGTTGCGACTCGAGCAGCCGTCACACAGGTGGGGTATTAATATTTATTAAAAAGGGCATACAATTTGACGATGTAAAAACGTTAATTCTAAATGTAAATTCTTGGTTATTATCTGTTGATGTAAATGTTAAAAATGCACTATAAAGTGTGACTGCTGTTTATAGATCGCCTAGTGGTAATATAACACTTTTCATAATAGATTATTGCAATGGTTAGATGATTACGTTAACAAAAATAATACACAATATAATCCTCACAGGTGATTTTAGTATTGCTTTTTCCAAAAATGATTATGTAAAAAGAGGGTTTAAAGAAAGTGTTGAGAATTAAGGCATGAAACAGTTTATACAAAATTTTACTAGATTAAGAAGTAATTCTAGTGGCATAATTGATCTTGTCAATAATGATTATACAATAAATGCGTATGTAAAGCAAAATTATATCATAACAGACCATTCAATAATTCAAGTAAAAGTAGAAAACGGTAGCGATTTATCAAAATATTAAACAAAGGAAATTAGATCTCGAATCAATTTTGATGAAATGATAAATTTGTTAATTGAAAAAGAATGGGAGTAGTCTTGTACAGATGTAAATACTGTTAGTCAGACATTTGTAAATAACATATTAGATATACTAAATATAGTGGCACCAAAAAAAATATAAAAAAAGCAAAGGTAGCTGAAAATAGATGATTAGATGATAAGTGTCGGGAAGCTATTGCGAATAGAAAGAGTGCTTAGAAAAGATTTGTTTTTACACGCGAGGATGAGTATTGGAATTGCTACAAGCAGACAAGGAACAATACTGTAAAAGTTATCAAGGAAGCGCAAATAGTATTTTATGATACAGAATATAGTAACGAGTCAAATCCAAAATTAATGTGGAAAAGTTTAAAGCAGTTAGTTGGGAAAAAAAGCGTGGAACACGCTCTGCAAAGTTTGACTGTAATGGAGTAATATATAACAATAATTTGGCGGATGTATTGAATCAGTATTATGTAGGTAGTATTGAGAGTATTATTATAAGTACAGGGACAGATGATGTCGATATTGATATAAGTAATGAATCTATACAGGGTGTAAATTCTAGCATGACATCATTTAATTCTATAACCCTACAAAATCTAAATAAAATAGTGACTAAACAAAGAAAAAATATATCACTGATGACATCGGACGTGATTTATAAAAAAATCTTTTTCACATAATAGGGTGCCTTTTTTAAATTTGATTAATTTGAATGTGGAAATGAGTGTTATGCCTGCATGTTTTAAAACATCTGTAGTGGTACCTACACCAAAAATACCCAATACGAATCTGGCCGAACAGTTAGGACCAGTAAATATGTTGCCTTTTTGTGAACAAATCTTAGAATTAATATTTTATGATCAAGTAATCAAGTACATAAATTCAAATAATATTTTATGCACATATCAATCGGGATTTCATGATAAACATTCATGTGAAACGGCTTTGCAATTAGTAATTTCAGATTGGAAGCAGTTGTTGTTGTACAGAGCAGGAGTTGGGATATGCGCAGTTTTCATTGATCTTAAGCGTGCTTTTGAAACAATTGACCGTAATACACTACTATTAAAACTAAAGAGATGTGGATTTGAAACACCCTTATAGACTGGATTTCAAGTTATATAATAAATAGGTACTGAGTACCAAAAATGAATGGGAATTTATCAGAAGCGAAGTTATATAACTTTGAGGTTCCTCAAGGCAGTGTACTGGGTCCATTATTATTTATTCTTTATATTAATGACCTTGGAAATGTGTTGCAAAAATGTAAAATCCATCTGATGATGATACTCTTATTTACTATGAGTACAAATTTTGAGGAAATGGTAAGTACTGTTAACTTAGAACTAACATTATTGACAGGAAAATTTAAGATCAATAGACTAAAAGTAAATGAATTAAAATCCAAATTTATGTTCGTGGGTGATAATTATCTATACAAATAGTTTGCCAGTCTAAATCTTGGTATCGAGTTAAATAGTAGAAAAGTTGAAATTGTTCATTAAATAAAGTATCTAGGCCTAATAATTGATCGTGAACTGAAATTTAACAAACATATGGAATTTATATCAAAGTAAATCGGCAAAAAGTTTTAGCAGAGATTTATATCGACCACTACTAAACTAACTGTGTATAATATCTTAACACTACCTCATTTTCTTTATAGCTGTTCTGTGTTGTATACAGTTGTACAAATTTTAGTAGACTCCAGGTTCTCCAAAAATAAGGTAATGCGAATAATATTAAGATGCAACCGTTTCACTAGCAGTCAGCTACTGCTTAATACATTAAAATGGCTCAACATTAAACAGTTCCTTTTCTTCCAAACTATGACATTTATTTTTAAAATGATTAATAACATTTTACCGGAATATCTCACACGACAATTGTAGCCTGTTACACACCTACACATGTGTAACACACGAATGGATAGTGCAAATAACTATTATGTTAAAGAACTTTTAGGAGTAGTACAATGAGAAGTCTGTTTCACAAAGGAGTTGTACAATTCAATCTTCTTTCTCACGTAATTAAGACTAGTAATACCGTTAACAAATTTAAGAGTCAACTTCTATGTTTTATAAAAGATAATGCATATCAGCCAAATTAATGTTGCTTGAGGTTTGTTTTTTTTTCTATATTATATATCTATATTGTGTAAATTAGTACTACTAGCTGGTTTTACTAACAAAATTCTATTTTTTACATATGATAGGCATATTTCATATACCTAAACTTCTCTAAGGATGTCCGTTTAATATGTTAGTTTTGTTGTTTATAAAGAGGTTCATTTTTTCAAGTTGCTATGTTATTTTGGACGTTTTTATATTGTTGTTATGCTGTTTACTAGCTCAAATCGCACAGATCTGTATCAATATTTATAGTATTTTATTTACTATTATTTTTATTTATATTGCATAATTGTTGTTTTATCTCGTAATTTTTGTGTCTTGATTTTCCTTTTCCTCGTCGATTTACTCGATTAGCTTAGCCTACTATATGTATTATATTACATCTAAATAAATAACATAATAAAGTTTACAAATAAAAGGGATATAGATAAAACAGTATCCTCGCTCACGACTCTGCTCCTGAAAATAATGACTGTCGAGCATCCTTGTAGCATAAAATGAATATAGAATTTTAAGATGAAATCAGATGTCCGCGCATTGACCAATTTTCCTCCAATGCACCAATGCTTACAGCCGCAAGCATTGGTGATTTTATCCACGCTAATCCAAACGTATTTGTTAATAAATTTAGTATAAATTTTTTGTTTAACACTGTCACATTTTTGTGATAAATGTTTTTTCTTAGTGTAGTTTCCGATGGCACCTGAACATTGCTATACTGCCCACTAATACACTTTTGCAAAAATTTTTTAAATAGTGGATTATCCAGTTTTGTCCACGATATATTAAACCCAACCATCATTTCCACTAAATCTAAGTTAAAATTTGTTTGCCTGCCACTATCAGTAACACTACAACTAGTACACTTTTTATTACTCTCTGGGGAAATGTGCCACTTAATTAGTTTTTGCTTTGACGTTGCATGAAAGCATTTTTTTACAGCTTGTGCAATATGATTCTATGCTAATCGATAAGTTCACTTTATCTTCTGAATTGAACAAGACATTTAACCTTCATTGTCTTTAATTTCGCACCGTTTACGTATCTATGTAGAGACATTTACTTATTTTTAACCTAGGGCAGTGGGTGTAAATGTGATAGACAAGCGACCTTGCAAGCGGGTACCTGCTATTGGACTCTCGGTGATACCAAGTCGTCCCTCTCAAGAAGTAAGTAATTATTTTTTATAGCAGCAAGCTGTCTAATTACCTGATTAAAAACCTTTAATGTTTTTTTCCCATTTTTATAAAGAAAACAGATTTATTGCATAATACCTACAGGTGTAAGAATATTTTATCAATTAGTATTGTTTGGGAATGTTTCATTAGATATTTACAATATAATATTCTATCTGCAGTGCATACATACGTAAGTAAAAGTCGTTTTTGGAATTTATCGCTGTCTCCCGATCTCTAGATATTTTAGAATAAAATATTGCATAATATACATTTATTAGGTATGGCTTGATCTAAGTTGTCTTTTAGGACAACAGAATTGCCATTTTCTCTAGAAAGAATTTACGTTTTCGGTTGATGATAAACTGTAATATTATTCATTCAGTCGTCATTTTTACAGTACATTACTAGGTAACTGATTACAAAATACCGTTTCTGCTTATAATTTATATACTGTTGATACATTATGTATATACAGCTTAATGTATGTTTAAATCAGTAGTTTACCTTTTGTGTAATGTCAATTACAAGTTTCAGCTAGTTATAATGTTAATTACAAGCTTCAGTATTACTAGTTTGTGTAATTTATAGCTATACGCAATTCGGTATAAATTGTAAACATGTTTCCTTTCTCAATATAGTCAATTCTTATATTGCTTTTGTAGAATACAAACGTAAAATACATTCGGCAGGCATGAAAATCATATATATCCTCTGATAATTCCATATCGGCAGATATAATGGTTATATTCAGATGATTTAAATCTGGGCTTACTCTAGCGATTAAAATGGCAATAAATCTGGATGTAGATTGTATACACGTATACACCTCTTCATGGGTAGCCCATACTCGCAGCTTGTAGATAATACATCCAAATGAATAATTAGTTTTTTCAAAATCTAATTTTTTGCAAGCACAAGTTATTTATAGTATACCTTTTAATGGAAGAGTGGAAATAAGTCTTGAATCCTAAAAGTTCATATTGTGTATTCAAAAAATTGTGTTTTGTTACGTTCTATATCTGTTTAATTTGTTTATAAAACTATTTATGCATTCGATTTATGATATTTTAACAAATTTAGTAGTAGTCTTTAACATTTATAGTTGGAGAGAGCTTTTTTGGGTAAAAGGTCCAATTTTTAAAAAGAGTAGTTTTGCAACTTGTCGAAGTTTCGGTAAATTTATTTCCTTCAGGGCAATTAAAAAATTTTAGCAAATACAATAATTTTTAATTGCCCTGAAGAGGGTAATAAATTCGCCGGAACGTCGGCAAGTTGAAAAACTAGTTTTTCTAAAAATGGAACCTTGCACCGAAGGATACTATTTTATTTCATAGTGCATTATCATGTCTTTTAATCTGTGCTTACCGCATGTTTCAATTAATTACATTTACTTAAACAAACACGCTATAGTTGTGTATATATTATTTCCTACTACAACGTGTTTTAAATATAAAAATACTATTATGACAAGTAGAACTTTAATTGAAGAAATGGCGGTGTTATATTATAAAATGAAAGAGGATTAATCTGAGGGCTTCTTACTGAATAGTAGGGAATTTATGCCGCTTCATTTTATTAAGACTGTAAATATAAAATGCAAAATTGAAGTATATTATGTTAATTATAATATTCTTGAATGTAATCCTATTTCGTTTGGCCTTTTTTTGTCATAGCTTGTTATATAGAGGGCGGATTCATTCTCGATTTGACTCCAGTGAAAGCTTGGAAATAGTAAATAGTCACATAATTTTGACAAAGTATTCAGTGCACAATCAATATATGAAAACAAAATATTGTTTTACTTGGTTTTTGAAATATCCTGAAAATATTGAAAAATACTCTTCTAAACAATAGTCAACTGACTTTGTACTTAGTTGACGTAGCAGTTTCAAAATGAGTAGTCGACTATAATAATGTATATTTCAGTTATGTCGCCAGAAATGACGTAGCTCGTTTTGTTTTTATGCGATAGTTAAGAAAATTGAAAAACAGTTCTTCCCAATTTTCAAGCTAAATTTGAAATAAAGTTTTAATGTATGACAGTGATTTATATATTATGTAAATAAATTACAACAATTTTTAAGCAATCCAAAAGACAAAATTGGAACAAATCAAAGGTCGGGGATTTACGAAAGTATTTGTAACAACTGCAATCAAAAATATTTTAGGCACACCAAATTACGTTTAAAGAGCATGCGGTTTATTTCAAATATGAAAAAACAGATACACGCGTAAATTTTGAACGGGTTGTAAATTGAAAGATTTTTTAATGATTGCTGCGTAAAACATGAAGTACTTTTGATTTTGACACCTGCAATTGTCGCAACGCTTTGCGAGAACTTAGCCTATCATTATCATTAAATGCTCTCAGAATTATATTTTTATTTATTCTGATTCTCCTGTTTTCATTTCTATTATCTTTATGATTTTGTAAACAAAATTAATGAAATCGGCTATATGTATCAATAACAATTTGACTTGATGGATGTCTTCTGTCTGGAAAACGCCAATGATATACCTCAGCTGCTGCTTGAGCACTACCATCACAAAATCCGTATATGAAATGCATATATGCATATTCATTGTTTGTGAGTAATAATTATAAAATTAATATCAGAAAAAAATTTACAAGTGGACTTTTTTACTCGTACATTAGATTTCGAAAATAAAAAAAGATAATTTTGGGCATTGGCGTACCTTTCTTTCTTTGAAAAGATAAAATCGCACTCCGTGGGTACGTCTCTGGTTGAAATAGGAAAATGAAAATAATATTTAAACATGGTACTTCTTGAGGAACATATACTGATCAAATTTCTATGAAACATTTTGTTTAGTTCTGGAAATATAAAAATAAATAAATAAAAAAAAAATTTAACTTCCACGTTCTGTATTTCTGAAACGGTTGAGTTTTAAATATAAGTTTGTTAAGAATACTCACATCAGTTTTACATTTTCTATTGATTTTTAAATTATCGAAAGTACAATTTGGACCCTGTATTTATCTATTACAATATAAAATTTCTTTAAATTTTAATGTGCTCTAATAATTCAGAGTAAATTATGTATTGGAAAAACGAACTTTATTTAAATTTTTGTGATAAATTGACATAGTTTTCATAACGCATCCAATAAAACAATGTGTTGTATTTTGAATTGTATTGGTTTTATAAATCAAACGTGTATATTCTCAATGAGTGAGGCAAAAGAGGAGATATCAAAAGATCCAATATCGCCCGAGTCATGACTATTAATTCCATCTGCATACGGAAAAAATCCAGTTCGATTTATTTATTAAAACGAAATGATATCTAGATGAAATTCTCGTATACGAGAGCTACGAAAAGCTCATTGGATCGGGGAATCTTTAATTCTGGATATAATTTGCGTTATGAAATAAACATTTATTAATTTTATCTCTGCGTGTATACGATAGCTTTACGATGTTTTTTGAAACTGTACAAAGAGAAATAAAAATCAAGAATGTAATATTGAAATATCATGAAATCATGATGTGCAGTGGCATTTATAGGGCATTCCATCTGAATATGCATTGCCCCAACGCAGTAAGCTGGAGGGCATATGCTTATGAGTCTAAATGTTCCATCTAACCTGTCGGCAACAGGAGATATTGCAGCAGTTATTACAAGCATTCCGGCACGTATTATGAACACTGCCTCCTCCTTTATGAATGTTTTATTGGCTCAAATTAAATTTCTGAGATAAGTTACTGTGGTTTGAACATGCTGGGAGACAACTTTATGGATATTGATATATGTTTTACATTCCTCAGTTGTCTGCAATAAAATATCATTTTTGGCCTTAACATCATGAATGTGAAAATATAAATATTTAAAATGTAGTGTATATCAACTTGCAGGAATATACATACATTTTTATATATTTTTTATAAATCATACGAGAACGAAATTATAATCCGTTTTATAGAATTGTGAGTATTTTTTGATCGTACAATGGGCTGTATAAAAATGCAGCAGAATTTTTTGTTTCAATGCACTAAATAGTCTAAGCTATAATATATTCTTTTTATTAATTCGGTTCCACCTGAACTAAATAGCAAAAAAAGAGTTTGTTTAGGTTCGTTTGTCTTGACGCACAGTACCCCATTAGACTTAAAACGTTTACTTAAAAATGTGGAATGAACCCAAATTGCCGTTAAAAATTTCTATATTAAAATTGGATCATATGTGTCGTATAGAGAGTTAGCTGAAGTTGTACAAACCTTCTTATTTGCGGTATACTATGTTTTTAAAAGCTATTAAAAGCTGGCAAAAAATGAAAAAATAAAATGTCGCATCGAACAAAGTATTGTTGCTATTTATTATCAGCATGAATAGGGGCATGTTTTCCCCCCACCACTTAATCTTGATGCATGCTTTTGTTTCTACCAAACCCGAAGGCATAAGGTCTATGTAACTGCGGTTGACGCGTGTATTTTTAAATTAAATATTATCCTAACAAATTAGTTTGTGTTTTTTCAAATTCGCTATTACTTTGTTTGAAAATGGACCCATCAACACCCTCAGGTATGTATTATGTAAATTTAATGGATTTATTTTTAATTTATGAATGAAATAATTTTAACAATATTTTGAAAATGCCTTTCCGAAGTGCCAAATATTTACGTATTGTTCTAAAATCCTTAATGTAATAGTTAACTTCCTCACGCTTCCCCACGTAAAATTTTATATATTAATATAGTAATACTAGAATAGATTCATAGTAAAGCTAAATCAAATACTCATGTCTACTCCTTATTATTTTATTTGCTTCTTTCAACAACCCTACAGTGTATCATTATACTCTTCGCAACTAAAATGAAGAGTATATTGCATTTAATCGGCACATTTTTAAAATAGTAAATATCGCTCATAGCAAAAAAAATTCATATCATTGTGATAGTCGTTGAATTCTGAATGACTTTCAAAATGTTCGCCTGTCTGTCCGTCCGTCTGTCTGTCTGTCCGTCTGTCCGTCACGTTTTTTGTAAGCACGATAACTTAATAGCGGAAAGTCTGATCGTATTGGAATTTGGACTGTAAGTTACTGTTAGTTGGAGGAAGAACCCTATTGTTTTTGAAAACAATTGTTCGATAAATGTAAGTTATTGAACATTTTAATTAAAAAATGGTAACCTGAACAGGGTTACAACCCCTGATCAGATGCTACAAAAACATAAGTACTGCATAATATACTACAAGCGTTTCGCTAACCAAGCTGGAATCATCGGGGGGACGACTAATATTAAAATTTATTATACCTAAAAAAATAAGTTAATTTTAAAGAACAGCGAAGAGGATGTGTTTCATTTAATGCTGATTACATCGGATCCAGTAATAACCAGTTATTGACAACTTCCCTAAAAAAAAATTAAACATTTTCCTAGGGAAATATTCGACTTATTAATTGCCCCCAATATTTCTGCAGATAATTGAGAGAATGAGAATGACTGTTCCTTATCTGCATCAGACGCAGACGATTAATCACTACGGATAGGACATACTCATTTCTATTCACAAATATTAATAAAACCTTAAGTTGTGATTTCTTAATTTAATAAAGGAAATATATTAATAGGTTCTTTAAGTGTTTTGCATACTCCTGGACAAATAATGTATTAAAAAATTAAGTACTATAAATTTTATTTTTATTATAGATTTTTATTTTTTTAATTACACCCTGTATATCGCAATATACGAGCAAACATCATAAAGTTGATTTATTTATACATTAACAACCATCGTCGGCTATTCTCAATAACAAAAATTTTACCAAACTCGTTCTATGAATTAATGCCAGCTTTTGGGGTATCTTGCCACACTGTGCGGCGGTGCTTTCGGATTTGCTGTACCAATATATTCGTTTTTTAGGAAAAAATCTTTACACACCTGGATAGAGGGCTTTTTGACATAATCAAAAATACCATATAATTTACACTTTAATTGATTGTTTTTATAAAATTCTTCAAATGTTTTTTTTATTATTCAAATTGCACATGTATTTTAAGCTATTTACGTCGATATGAACATTTTTAAAATCTGATGAGTAATAACGAAGTTACGAGGATAAGATGAAATAGCTTTACTTGCAACAAAGTAAACGTTGAATACATGAAAACAAAATATATCTGTTTTCAAATAGGTACTTGAGATTTTTGTAGGAACATGGATTGTCATAAGATAACAAATTTGTATGCCCAGTGGTGTAGTCAGATTTTTGGAAGCTCATATGGAAGTTCATAGATTACCCAAATAAAATGTTATGAAAATGACACCTAAAACAATATAGACATATATCAATATATAGATAATCTAAACAAATAGCAGTCAAATGTATGTTGATGCAAGGTTCATATTCCAACACTCCCACTGAACCACGACATCAACCGGATAACTTAATTCTTAATACTTCCTGATGACTTGCCAAATTACACCAAACCAATTTTTGTTATGCAATTCAAATGTTTAGCATACGGTAAATTTTTCGTTAGTATATCCGTTGCATTTAAACTCATCATCAATATTATCTCCCACTTCATCCGGAATGTCTTCATTAAAAGTATAATCTAAACAGATCCCACTATTTTTCTCCTTGATGATAGTTTTATCACATACATCTCTACTTATATGCGTTTGTTTTGTCATGGTTAATACAAACGAAATCCTTTGGTCCGCAAACTGTAGCCCACAAATATGCACTCTTCTGATTTACTGTCCAATTTTGTACGTTTTTTTCTTTGGAATATGTAAATAAGCTTTACAGCCAAATACGCGTATGTTACTGACAACCACTTTTCTACCAGTCTACCCCTCCTCTGGAGTTTTATTGCTCAGACAATTTGTAGGGGATCTATTAAACAAATATACAGCAGTCACAGCTGTTTCAGCCCATAATTCTTTGGATGAATTCACTTCAAACAGCATATACCGAACTTTTTCTACTATCATTTTATTCCGTCTTTCCGCCAGTCCATTTTTCTGATGAGTATATATTGTTGTCAGCTAATATTGATACCTGAATCTTCTAAAAATTTCAATAATTTAGAGTCACAGTACTCACGCCTATTATCTGTGCGCAAGAGTTTTATTTTCTTTTTGATTTTCTACGTAATTTTTAAATTTAATGAAGTAATCGGGTACTTCATCCTTGGATTTTATTAAGTGGAAGGAATGGTAGCCGGGTAGCCGCTTATAGCTATTTACTCGGTATCGAATATCGGAAATATAGTTTGAAAATTATGAGAAGGCGATTCCCAGCCTTACTATATTTTATAAACGTTTTATATAAATTAACGCAGGGAATTTATTTAAATATGATTCGCCGAGATAAGATGAAATACCGTTTGCCACGGACAGTAGTCGACACGCTTACGCGTCACACAGATCCCCCCATTTTTTGCCAGGCGTTTTCGTATAAATTGAATGACACCGCGTGAAAGAATCACTTGTCTGCGACTTCTTCGACTTGTCTTCTTCTCCAATTCCAATAGTGACTGTTCCAGTAAGCAGCATTCAGCTACTAATCTCCAGTGCACTCCGCAATCCGATAGTGGTAAGAATTATCTTGACCGTTTTACGGTTTTTATTTCTATCATTTACCGTTTGTATCCGAATGTACTGTTATGTTATTTTGTCTGAAGTGCCTGTTGTACGAATAAAACAGTATTATTTAAGAAAATTCACGATTCGTTGATAAAAGTAGGGTTATCTATTTAACGGCTAGCATCGAGAATCCGCGGTAATCATTATTTGTTGTAGCTGACGTAGACAGAACGCTAATGCCTCATGTGTGGATAGAGTTCCATCTCAGTCATAGTTTCACTACCAGTAAGGTTCTAATACCTAAGGCCTTACTAGGTAAACGCGAAGCGGCATAACCGTTCCGTCCGACACACGTAGTCAATAAACCCCAAATTAGGATTATCAGGCGCTAATCTTAAACTATAGCACACTCGTAATTATACAGTCAAATATACCGCCTGTCCTTGAACTGACCTCCTGCACTTGTGTCTTGCTAGTACTCCGTGACCGCTTACCACTAAATACATTGCTACACCGACCGTTTACCGTAATACTGCTTGCTGTAGCTACCAGTAGTTGCCGTATCCTTGCTTTATTTCGAATCACCGCCTGCTTGCTTGTAGTAAACAGTTGATAGTAATACCGTAGTAGTAGCTTCCATAACTAAGCTGTACTTGATATAACCAAACCGATCACCGCTTTTTTCATTTTCATAACCTCTTGCTTGGTTCCTTGGTTGCTTACTTGTAATATACATTAATATTTACAATATATTACAACCTAACTGTTGTGTATATATTTATTTTTTGTTTGTGAACAGTCTTAAATAAATAGAGTAAGTGAAGTTGAACTTCTGCCTTTTATTTAAAACAAAGATATAAGTAATACATTTGTTGATATACCGAGAATCATCAGGTAAGGTGACGGTGTCCATTGCTACGCAAACGACAACCACACACACATACCGCCTGGCATTCTGTTTCGTCACTGACTTACCCTAGCTTCTATCATACCGCTGATAGAATAAAGTGATGTTCCTACACTTTAAAACAGGAACTAGTGCTCGATACCGTTATCATAATAAAAAAGTTCAAAGTACCGCTACTGTACTGAAGGGTGGCAAAGTTAACACGTTACACACATACAAATAAGCACTGTGGTGGTAAGTACGCCACATAACTTTTTGGAAGTTCATATGGAAGCTCATAGATTACCCAAATAAAATGTTATGAAAATGAAACTTTTATTGAACTACACACAAAACAAAATGGACATGTATCAATACATACTCAAAACAAATAGCAGTTATATGTATGTTGATGCAAGTCAACAAAATGTCAATATCAAGCTGCTGCCTCAAAACCAAAATGATGGAAAGACGAAAAATGTTCTTATTCCAACACAAATGCATTTGTGGTTCTTTGTGTCGAATGTGAGTGACGTTACCAATTTACTGTCATGAGGAACGAGATAGTATTCTCATATACTTATTAGTAATACATTTCATCTTAAACTTGTAATTTAGTCATTTAGTCATCTGTATTTTTAAATGTTTGTATCAACATGTGCTTCAAGGTATCTTTGAAATTCGAGGCCAGTCGACCTCATATCGCAATCGATCAATGAATTTTCGATTTGAAAAGCATCACAACGCGCGTTGATGCGCTTTTCACAAAATATTTTCGATGTGATTCAATCCTGTTTTTATCACATATGGATGTCTCACTCCGATCTGGTAAAGGACACTCTAACTTGACTACAGATAAAAATGTTTATAGGAAAAAAAACTCAAGAAATTTAACTTGGAAAACTTCTTAAAATATAGATTTATTTGATAGACTCCCTTCTTAAACAACAATTTTAGTTTTAAAATGCTCTGTAAGATATTCTCATAGCTTATTTATAAGATTACTTATAAACAAAACTAGTCTGAAAGAACTCCGTAAAACTAATTTAAAACACTTATAACAATACAGGGGCACACCTAGAGAAAGGCCTATATGCCTTTTCTTAAAACTACTATTAAAACTCTTAAGTTTTAATCAATTATCCAAATGTTTACTCCTAGAGTGTTTGGAGAGTATTATAAAACCATACTTGGTTTAGGATAAGCATCGTATTAAAAATTAAAGACACACAAGGATGCTTTAAGTGGACGTTTTGTATTTAATAAAATAAATATAAATACAAATAAGCCTAGTTGATCCGGTTGGTGTATGTCCGGCGGGTACACGGGCACTATTAAGAAATGAGTCATGTATAGGGCAACTGTGCGCCTCTATCGTATTCTATCGCATATCCCGCAAACCCGATTTAAGTACATCAACCTGTATATGAGCCGCATGCATGGTTGACATATAGTGATTTCTGAGAACGATTCAGCTTATAGATGACTACTAATAATGAAGTGTTAAGACTCATCATATTGGACTAAATTTTTAGCTGTAAAACATGAGTTAGTTATTAAAAATTCGTGCGCTCCCTAAAAATAAATTTTTCAAAATGTATAAGCAATTAATTTTTATTTATTTTTTTTCAGTGACTTAAACCCTTAATTGCATGTCGTTGTAGAAGTACAACATACTGATTTTCTCCCACTTATGATACCCATGAAACGTTAAACTAAACTACCTACATGATGTTGTATTACTGAAACATAGTAATGAAGCAAAATGAGGTGAGTTTGCGCATTATGAATTTGTAGTTCAAACTGTGGTCACTATCTCCGCATGTAAACAGACGCGTATAACCTATATTATTTCGTTCGTGTTCTAAGCTGTGTAAAGTGTTGAATAGTTGTAAAAAAAATACTGGAGGATATTAAAAGGCTAACCTTTAACATATTTTATCATTTGGTGTAAGTAAAAACCTTGGCATAATTTATCTGATCAAAATTATGAATGTTGTACATATACAACAATATGTAGGAAGCTGCAATAAACCTGTTGTGTAAGTACAACATTATGCAACTACTGCATCTTGTGTATATCTTTATTATTTTTCTTCCAAGGTAAAATTTTTACAATGTATGTGTATGTTGTTCCAGAATATGGCGCAAGGATCCAAAACATTTCTAACTGATGCTGAATTGGAACATATATTAAACAATTTTAGTGATTTCAGTGAAGATGGTTGCGATTTTTCGGACACGGACAGCTTGCTTGATCCAGAATACATTCCCGAATTATTAGATAAAAATGCTGATAGAATTGATACTTCGGAAGAAGAAAACGAGGAAGATTTAACTGACACAGAGCAGGGGGAACCATCGGTAAATTCAGTTGTTGCAGATGTTGGTAAAGTTGATAAGGCTGTAAATAAAAGGAAGAAAAAGGTAGATATAGTCTGGAAACAAAAAAACCTAATTCTCAATGAGGTTCAATTGTCATTTAAGGGGAGATGAATCTTTGCCTCAGGATCTCTTAAATTTAACCACACTCTATGAATATTTCAAGTATTTTTTTTCAGTAGATATCATTGATAAGATTGTGCAGGAATCAAACATTTATGCTCATGAGGTTGATGTAAACAGACCACTGAACCTCACGTGTATTGAGTTTAGGCAATATATCGGAATATTATTATTTACATCTCTGGTAGGACTTCCAACTATCTGTACATACTGGGCAACTGACATAGGAATTGAGATTGTTAAAAAAACAATGACCATAAACAGATTTGAAAGAATAAAACAGTTTTTACATTTTAATGATTACGAAAAACACTTGCCCAAAGATGACCAAAATCATGACCGGCCTCATAAACTAAGGCCTTTTATAGATCACCTAAATAAAAAATTTTCGTCTGTTCCATTGGAGTCCGCACTTTCTGTAGACGAACAATTGTGTTCTACTAAAATTCGTCATTTCATGAAGCAATACCTACCGTTGAAACCACATAAGTGGGGTTTCAAGCTATATGTTTTATGTGAAGTCAGCGGATTTGCGTATACATATGAAATATATTCAGGTCAAGAAAATAAAATAGATGGGGACGAACCAGATTTAGGAGCAGCCTCAAATGTAGTTGTTCGCCTGGCCCGGATAATTCCTAAAAACCTAAACTATAGGGTATATTTTGATACTTACTATACCTCCATAGGTCTTTTGGCGTACCTGGCTAAAAATGGAATTTACAGTCTTGGTACAGTAAGAAGAAATAGAATAATAAATTGCAAGCTGCCTACGGACAAAGATATGAAAAAAAAAATGATCGAGGTACCAGTTATGAATACGTCGGAACATACGAAACCGTGGATATCAGCTCTTTAGTTTGGAAAGACAACAAAATTGTTTCTTTGCTGTCTACTTTTGCTGGACAACAGCCAATGTCAACAGTAAAAAGATATGACAAAGTGTCAAAAACTTCTAAAGAAATAAGTTGCCCATATGTGATAAAAGAATATAACCGCCATATGGGCGGAGTGGATTTGATAGACAGCTTCATTGCTAGACATAAAATTTGTATCAAGAGTAAAAAGTGGTATATAAGACTCTTTTACCATTTATTAGACATGACAGTATCAAATGCTTGGATGTTATACAGACGAATTAGTGCTGTAAAAAGAGGAACGATATCTATGCCAGAAATGTCATTGTTTGAATTTAAGCAAGAAGTTGCCGTATGTCTTTGTCAAGTAGGTCAAAGTATTGGGGTGAAACGTGGCCGTCCAAGTCAGACATCTGTGGAAGAAATGATAGCAACTAAAAAGCGCAATGGACCAACGCAACATGTACCTCCAAGTGACGTACGATTAGATCAAGTGAGCCACTGGCGTATATGGTCTACTAGGAACAGATGTAAATTTCCAAAATGTACAGGTTATTCACAAGTGTCATGCGATAAATGCGGAGTTACGCTATGTTTCAATAAAACAAATAACTGCTTTAGAAAGTTTCACAATAATATGTAAAAAAAGGTTTATAATAATACGACTATACTTGTATATTTACACATTGTTGTAGATATACAACATGTATTTTTTTTATGTTTTAATAAAGGATTTTTGAGAAAAGTGTTTCCAAGTATTCTTTGCAATATGTACTTCAAAATTACTCAATTTTTTTTAGACATCAATTCAGAATTTTGGAAAAAAATCATGCAATTAAGGGTAAAAAATAAATAAATCGGTAACATCTGCCCATAATTGTTTTAAGAAAACATTTCTATTAGATACAAATTACATTTTTTTTGTTCATACCGGAACATTGCCAATTTGGCTGACCGTTTTACATCGCTTAAAATAATGGCGGCTGTACGTATAAAACCTATTAATTTTGCACAATTATACTTCAAACATGATTTGTGTTAAAATTCTTATTAAATTACCAATTACACAATATCTTAAAACAAGTAGGCTTATCTTAAAACTCGTTAAAACCATTTGAGCACATGGCAGTCGCTTTAAAACCTATAGGATTTATGGTGCCCGGTTAACATAACCTAAAAATTTAGTTTCCGCGACAATACACACGTCTACTTTACGCGCCTCTCCGTTTTTATCCAGTGCGTTAATTTTACTAGTGCTATCTTATAACGCTACATTTTGGACACAGAGGAACCAAACCCGTTTATGTTTAAGATTGATTTATTACAGATTTTTGTCTGCTTCATTAAAACTGTAATAAATAGTTGGATTTATGATTGTTCGATCTGAAACTTAGTGATCTCAAAGCATATTAGACTCGGTATTAATAACCACTCCAAGATAGTTTTATAAAGCCTTTATAAACACGACACCAAATTCTCTATAAAACTCAACCCTTCTAGTCTTTAATTGTTATAAAGTTTTATTGAAAGCTTGACAAGTCAGTAATAAACGATTCTTGAAGTGGGTTGGAAACTTTGATGTGAAGCTAACACAGACGTAGTTTTCCACAAAACACCAAAATCTATATATTGTACTCGAAGCTCGTTTCACCAACTAAGATAGCATTACCTGGAGAGAAACATCAGTGTTAGTCACAAAACAAAAAAAGCTAAAGGATAATTTAGTTTTGATGTAGGCTCTTGAAGTCCTTCTTAAAACTTTCATTAAGACAAAGCTATCTTTAAGTGTACATAATATTATAAATCTGGTGTAAACACTAGTTTATGAGCTGGTCACTCTAAAGCTCTGATAAAACGTAAATAAAGGCATTTAAATTGTGACGGGCTGAATACTAAAAAGTACTCGACGTTCATTAAAATATTTATTTAGTAAATTTTGTACTCCCATGTTTTAGTCTTCCGTATGTTGATGTTATTGAATTGAACAAGGTGCTCCTAAGTTACTGGCTAAACTCCAAATTAATTTATTTCACTTTTTTTGGAAAATTTAAAACAAAATTGAACAAATAAATGAGCCTCAAGGAGCTCCAAAAATTTGTTCAATTGCATTTGACGTACAGTTTAAGAAATTGGTCTCTTTTGACATCTCAAAAATTCACTTGTAGAAAAAATCATCTTTCTCCTTTAACTTCAGTTTAATGTAAATAAGATGAAAGTGAAGAAATTGCTTGCTAACTTTTGTTTATTTTTTATACATTTTAATGCCAGACTAGAAATAAATTTTTCTTACAGAATACTGTATTATAAATAAGAGATGACAACAAAGGTGTATTAATTTTAAAATAAAAATACCCCAAAAGAAACTAAGTTTTAAAACAAATAGCTCTTGATAGTACAGAAACCTTTTCGAAATTGAGTTGCGTATAGTAAGATTTCAATGAGCTCTTCGCCTCTCCTCGATTTATTCTTTTTTTGCCTGTCCTATATATTTTGCTAATTCCATTCACACTCGAGGCACGATTCGCCTCACCTTGGTTCTCCTTTGTGGCATGGATCCTTTGACGAAAGTATTTTAAAGGAAAGCAGAGGCGAACTGAGGTTTGTGATAGCATTTAGTCCCTTCAAATTGTAGACGCCTCGCCCTTTGACTAGCAAGCCCAGTGTAAGTAACTCACATTTTGAAGTAGCATACAAGTAATAATAATAATAATTATTATTATTGGGTTGTGCTTCAAAAAATTTTAAATTTAAAATAATCTGATATTTTATTTGCTTCGTATTTATGCATTTGCAGAAAGAAATTAAATAATTATTGGGTATTATGTAAGTATTCCGTCAAACTTAATATGATAACAATGACAAATACCTATAGTTTCTTGCATTTTATACTGTCGTTCTTATGTAAATGCGCTAGTATAAAAGTTTTAGGTAGATAATAAATCAAACACGAACTTCAAATACATTTTATCGTAGAAACTATTAAAACAACTACTCAATTTAGAAGAAAGTTTGCAATAGATTTAATAACAGTATTCTTAAGAGTCTTATATACCCTATTAAATCATAATTCTCGAATATCTCGTTTAATACTTATCCGATTTGAGTGCGATTTTTACAAGATTTTTCAAAAATATGTATAAAATGTCGGAATGTAATTTTTTTTTTTTTTAGAGTCGGCAAACAATTTTCGCATGCATTTTAAATATTTTGTATCAAAATTTTTTAACATTCCGACATTAGTCACTGTTTGTAACGTTTATATTCATGTGACCCAACTCTTGGATTAGTTGAAAATAAATTTATTAGAAAACTAAAAACTGCATGTCTATATTCCGAAAATAGCTGCCATTTCGTAAGAATTTTCGGAAACACGGATGCACTTGCATACACTGGACTCGCTTGCGGGAGGGGGAATCGGGCACGTTGCGATTTTCGTAAACAACAGAGGCGTGTGTATTCTAGAGATATCTCAAATTTACTTATTTGTTATAAAGTGGTATACCTAAGTAGACATGTTATTGAAAGTGATTATTAGGGCAGTGAAAGAACAATGGGAAAAATAAAAACATATCATAAGCGTAAATACCCTAGCAGAAAACCGAAAAATCGAAGATTAGCCCAACAGAGAAAATATAAAAAGTAAGTACTAGTGAAAATTGAATTTTTTTCGTAAATTAGTAAAAGTAATAATTTTCTTTTATTTCCGGTAATTTCTGTAGAGAGACTAATATAAATGAAAGTTTTCCCATTTTGCCGTCTCTAAATATTGATATGGAGAATGAAAGGCTCAATGAAAGGTGAATATGACAATTTTTATTTTTTATTTATTTTAAGCGCAGTAACCTTATGTACAGGGTGATCATTTTAAGTGCACCTTACTCGATTTTTCTGCTGTATTTTTAACCTAGGAAAAAACTTCAAAAATTATACTTATGTACTTTTTTCTGAGGAATCCGAAAATTAAAAACAACTGCATGTCAAATAAAAAGAAAACGCCGAAAAACTGAAAAATAAAAAAATTACATCCCGCATTAATATGCGAATATGGACATATGACATTCCGAATACTGATTAAATATGCGTGTCACATACATATCTTTTACTTCTGGTTTGACCGGAAATGGCTTTAATTTTTTTTATTTTAAATGAAATATCCTGTATATTCAGCTCAATTTAAAAAAAAATTCTTTCTGAATTCAGCATAATATGTAACATCATCATAATCTTTCATATTTGATAAAAATATTGGAATTTAAATTTAAAATAACACATATGTTTTTCATATTATTTCATCGCCTTTTCCATTCTCAGTTGAATGATATGACACACATTGATACTTCCACTTTATAGGAAAAATTTTTAAAATAATACCATGCATTAATAAGAAACAGTAAAATGCAAATTTTTTTGTAGATTAACGATTTAATTGTTTTGTTGTTTAGTTCTTTAGCTATTCTTAAACAAAGTAAATAAAATAATTTCGGTTTTTTTTATTGTTTTTACATATTTATTGCAGGACAAGGACGCATGAAGGGTAAGGTTTATTGATGATGACTTTTGACATCAGAAACGTTTGCAAACATCATTGAAGTCAGAAATGGAAAAGGCGACAAAACAGTATGAAAAATAATCCAGGTCCGTATTAAAAAAATGAACTTGATGATGGTCCAGGGTAGACGAAACGTCGGATTAAAATTTTGATGACACCACAATATGCGCAGGAAAATGTTGCATTGAAAAGTGTTTTCAATTTTCCTGTAACTTTGCAAATAGTCAGAGCAAAATAAAAAAAAAGTCAAAAATTTTGTTTTCCTTGAAAAAATTTGAAAAGTGTAAGGATTTTCGAAATTTTTTTCCAGAATATTACTGCTCTCATAAATGCGCAAATTTGTCCTATTACGCTTTCGGAGATCCCTGTACTTTGTCGAATTTGAGTCACTCTGTATAAGATAAATAAACAATTAAAAGATCACAAAAATGTAAAACAAGAAAATAAAGGAAATTAGAAACAAAATCAGAAGATATCGAAAACATATTATTATCAAAATATCAATCAGTGTGAAGCCTAATTAACCAATAATCATTCTTCGGGAACTCCCAGGTAGCTGGTAAACATAAACATATTATTTGTAAAAAATATTTTAATTACATAATTCTAAATATGAAAAATTGTCATATTTATTTCGACATTTTAAATTGATAGATTGATTGTAACATTGGTAATCACAATGACGTTCATTCATGACAAGCTCATTCTTTTCATACATTTTAATCAATCTGACATTTTATTGGCACCTTTTCTAGAAAAAAATAATAAAATGATTATTGGGTATTATATAAGCATCTTTTCAAACCTAATATAACAATAACAATGATCTATAGTTTCTAAAATTTTATACTGTCATTTTTATCTGAATGCGATAAAATGTATTACAAGTCCGTGTTTCAATTGTTATCTACCTTAAATGTTTACACTAGCGCATTCAGATAAGAATGACAGTAGAAATTGTAAAAAACTATAGGTATTTGTTATTGTTATATTGAATTTGAAAGAAAGCTTATGTAATACTCAATAATTATTTTTTTATTTTTTCGTCATATGCATAGATACGAAGCAAATAAAATATCACATTTTTTAAAGTGTATAAAAAGAATGGGCTAATTTGGGTAAGGTTAGATGTTATGAATGCCATTGCGATAACCAAAGTTCCAATCTATATATCAATTTAAAATAAGTATGACAAATGTTCATATTTTGAATTATGTATGTAAAATATTTTTATAAATAATATTATGTTCGTGTTTATCAGTCTCCCCCTAAGGAGTTCCGGAAAAATGAAAGTCGATACATGTCGGCTTAGGGTTTTCGTCTTTTGTATTATAATTGCAGGGAGCAATTTTTTAAATGTAATTTTTTCTTTTTGGTGAACTAATATTTTACTTCCTCACCCCTCAAAGTGAGGAAGTTATGTATTCGTTAAAAATATTTTGAAAATTTTTATTACATTTCTGGAGGAATCTCGACGAATTATGAAATTTTAGACAAAATAAAGCTTTCAAATTTGATACACACTAGAGGTCAAGGAAGAGATTGAGTTCGTTGGTCCGAATATCTAAAAAAAAATATCACCAATGTGCCTTTTTTGAAACGTCAAAATGTGACTTTTTTTGAAAAGTCAAAAATTACTTTTATTATAAACTCCACCATACTTCGAGTTTTACTACAGTGAGGAAGTTCTGATCCCCAAGTAATTGGCAGCGGTTTTTTAATATCAATATTTTTTTTGCTTGTAATACGAAGAGTACTATTATTAAGTCAATGCAATCTTTCCTCTAGATTGATTAGTTGTTTTAATAGTTTCTGCGATAAAATGTATTTGAAGTGTCGTGTTTAATTTATTGTCTACCTAAAACTTTTATAATAATGCATTTAGATAAAAATGACAGTATGCAAAGTATGAAACTATAAGTATTTGTTATTGTTGTTATATTAGGTTTGAAAGTATGTAAATACCCAATAATTATTTTATTATTTTTGTCTAGAATTCTTTTTGTTGGCTATATGAAAAATATAATTCATTAAACAGTTAAATAGCTCAACGGTTTCAAATTTCGTGTTTTCAGATATATCCTTGTTTCTTCAACTGATGCTACTTTTTCTTCGCTTTGGAATGATTTGCGACAATTACCTCTTCTTCGTCTATTATTATTGATGTTTTCTCAAATATTAAAGAATTAAATTATTAAATAGATTGAAGTAATTAACAATAGATTGTTTAATCTCCTGCCGATAGTACAGAACGTTTCTGTCCTAACAAACTTTTAACGTTTCATGAATACTTTACCCCCTACCAGCAGAACAAGTGATTACGTATTTAAAAAGAGCATTTTTTTTCCAGTGCAAATAACCTGAGATTGATAGTACTTTATTTAAAAATGAAACAATGATTGTGTCGGATGGTGACGTGATCATAAAAATTTTATAGAATAATACCAAAGGTAATAAAGCATCAAACATTGAGTCCACATTTCCAAATATTTCTGACAAATGTGTCAGAACGAAATGATCCGTTCTATAGAATTTATAAAAAGACAATAGAAATTTTGAATTATATTATAACCGGATAAAGAAGTTCAAGGGTTTAAAAATTATTTTGCACTCAACCCATTCAACACCAACTCTGAATCAAATAACGTAAAAAGATTTGTTACTGATCGTATTTCTGTTGACCCTTTCTGGCCTTTCTAGCCAACACAATGACGTCCTGCATAAACAGTTAAATAGAATTGATACAAATTTTATGTATTCAAAAACATCCTTGTTACCTTAACGGTTGCTACTTTTTCTTCTCTTTGGAAATAACGCTACAATTACCTATTCTTAAATTGATTTTTGTCATAATTGAAGAAGTTTACAATTAATTAAGAGAACATCCACATCAAATATCAGCCGCTATAATGCACAAATTCGAATGTATCAAAATACAATGATGCGAGTGGTTTGCATTTTGAATAGTTTCTTGAATAATTTCAATCTCTATTTGACTTTTTTTAAATTTTCATTAGATATTAAACAAATTATTTATTTTATAATATATTTTATTTCGTTGAATATTAAAATGTCTGAATTTTTGTCATCACAATAATTAATATTAATTTTTATTAACATAACTTTAAAACCTGGTAATGTAATATTTAACGAAATGAAATAATTTTGAATCCACCATTTTGTAACAATAACAATAATAATAATAAACACCACAGAAACTACACAACCCCTAAAATTTTAAACCGATGTTGTCTAGAAGGAAGTTACACTTATAAAAATGTTGACGTACAAGTCATTCCCACCAACATTGCCAGTGCTGGTGGTGGGATTCGAACCCGCAGCTATTATAGAAGGTTTCTAGTCACATTTGCCATCGCATGCTCTAGCAAACTTCACCACATTCTTTTCTTAAAAATAATCAATACCCCTACCTCTACATCTATGGTTGGAGTAGGAAAATGAAAATTATAAAGAACAAATCAGTTACTGAGAAATATTAACTTATTTCACTATAGTATCACGGTTAGTTCAGGAGATACTTGAAAAAAACAAAAAAAATGGCAAATCAATATATTGTATTTAGGAAATAATTATTGGGTTTCATGTGTGGTAAGTCAATGGTTACCAACACTCGCTGATTTACTAGATGTTGGAATGTGATGCATATAGATTTTTCTAAAGCTTTTGACAGACTGGACCACAATATTTTTCTACGAAAGTTCTTTGATAATGGATTTTCCACTACTCCTTGTATTTTTCTGTCTAGATAATCCTCAGGTCTGAAGACCCACAAGACACTAATTTGGATCCACTTCTGTTTATTATATTCGTAAATGATATAGAATCTAATTTGGACGTTCTTTATTTACTTTACGCGGTTAATATTAAAATATATTACTAGCACAGATGATTGTAATATAAATAATAATAATATTATAATATTAATAAATAAATTATTCTGCTGGGTCGAAAATTACACACAGTTGGCTATAGTTGCTCACATGGAGGACGCTTGGTCGATGCTCTAATCCAGAGCCATCTAAGTGGAAACCACAAAGGTGCGACTGACCTCCTGTCAGTGGTTTACTTTAGTGTCTTTTCTTTAAGTTATGTCCATCTTTTTAACTCAGCTGCACCATGCCGATGACGATCAATAAGTTAAAAACACGCGTCCATGGTTTGCACTTCTACATCATTTGCTTTATTTTTGCATTCTTCCACCTTTTGCATTCTTTATGAGGGCCTACCAGTTAAATCAAATCATTTCGTACTGTATTGTATATAATCCCGCGATATAATTTCCTTTTCTGTACTTAAATTAATTACCTCAAATTAACAACGTCATCCAGGCCCGCCACTATTCGTGATTTATGTGTTACATGTGATGCTAGACTTGCTATTAAAAATTATATTAATAGTCTTACAAAACTTTAAGATTCGTTATTGGGAATTTTATAGATTTCAGTAATATTATCGAGCTAGGTAGCGCAGTGGGCCAGAGCGTTAAGTGACAAACGTAGCTGGTTTACTGCCTATCGATTCCCGGGTCAAATCCAGGTTTCGATTCTGACAAAGTCGGAGGATTTAGTTGTGTGTCCACATTTTTTTTCAACTGTGTAACCCCTGTCCGTGCAGCTACGGCTTTGGATTGGTGGTTCTCTAATTTATGTGGTGCGTTTTATGTTTAATTTTTTTTTATTAGAACATTTAAATTATTATACATCCCTTTTGTATAATTTCGTTGAATATACCTTAATAATATAGTGTTTTCACTACGACCATTAGTTAAAATATACGCCTGTGCGCCTGATATAGACAAGACTGTATATCTCACGATTTTGGCCTTCCTAATGCTATAATGAAATGCAAGTTTCTCATAGAAAGTCTAGAAAATAGACGTATGAAATCACAGATAACATTATTATATAAGATATATAATAAAAAAAATAGATGTATTCATTTTCCAGGTACTTAGATTCACCTCTTGACAATCTATAACTTTTCATATACCGACTGTGAAACAAATATTAAAAAATATTCTCCTCTTAACATTGCGACAAATATAATACAATTTAAGAACAGCAGTGTAGCCTCTCTAAAACAATTGTAATTTCTTATTATGTATGGCCTAAATTATCCTCATTGTCATTCTATCATATAGACTAACATTTTGTTCCCATTCTGTAATTGGGTCCACATCTGTTGAATGGTTGTATGATATATATAAATAAATAAATAAGCCCATTATACTACTCGCATTGCCTTTGATCCTGGTCCGATTATTTTTTATTGTGGGCTAGAAGTTCTGTATTCTTTTAAAATAAAAATTCTAATTAAATATAAAATTAGATCGATTTTACTATTATAATCATTACACATTACCTGCATAAGTGAATAACATGATCGAATTTTGCTTTTATGGAACATGAAACCTTCGATGACATGCTTATTTAATATTTAATCTACTCAATACGTGGCAAAATACAGGCAGACGAGAATTTAGAAAGAATAAACATGATGATGAAGGCGAGTCGCTGTAGCAGTAAGTATACCTGTATTGTTAACCTAAAGTGGTATCCATAATGTCACACTGCGTGTAGAATCGTTCTACGGCTGCTTTTTATTTATTTTCCGTTTCATCATCACATTATTAAGACCAGAAAATTTTCTTGAAACCTAATTTAATGCATGGGCAGAAAATTTATTATGGTATCTTTACCATAATAATTAAATTTCATTGCAATTGCTCAAGATATTAATACTATCGATAAACATCACAGTTGTTAATAGAATCCCATGCATCCCCCAATCAATCTTGTGTAGCATACATGGAGACAGAAGACATACACCTAATATGAGGATCGTCGAAATAGTTCAAGGATACACTAAATCAGTTCTTTCGATAAAGTAACTCGAGCTGAATGGCGCACCTGTAACCGAGACATCTTCAAATTAACATTGATACAATCTCTTCGCGAGATCACAAAAAAATAAATCAAATTTGGCTTTATTACCGCCCACTGCTGCAGCAGCACAACACCATACTTTTCATGTATAGCATCAGGATCAAAAGTGGTGTGGATGTGAAATGAATCCCGAAATTTGCAGTTGAATAAAAGTGAATAACCTCGTTACCTCTGTACCAACACTCCAGGCCCATGCTCCAAAATTATTGCTAAATCTGTAATTGTAAAACTGGTTACACTTCATCTTGTGAATGCAAATAGGCAGGAATGAAATGCGCGGCAATATGTGGACATTGGCACCTCTTCCGTGAATTCAAATGCAATTATTGAAATTGAAGAGAACAGTTCATTGGACAGAGATCTGGATGACAACAACGACTCACCACTTGATGAACTGACTGATGATATTACATCGTTGCGTTGGATGTTACGCCAATTACAAATTTTAAATGGTAAAAGTAACCAAATTTGCATAATTTTAGTATACAATACAACTTCTCTTCATAATTGTTGATCTATTTATGGTTTTCAGGAAAATCAATGTGGTCAGTTGGAGGAGAATGATCAGAGTTGAGGATAATTTGAGATGGTGATGGATAATTTTCTCACCCTGCTAAAAACCGGATAAAAAATGGATAATTCAATTCCACTTGTTTTGCGTTTTAGTAGGAAAAAAATAATTACTAATTATTTCGAATTTGGCAACATGGTTGCAGCACAACAAAACCCTTGATTTGAAATAACGTCTTTGATGTGACCAATATGAGAACACAGAAAGACCTCGACCCCGAAACTTCAAGGACGTCAGCGCACTACTATCGGGTATCCAGGCGTCGATAATTTATCCAAATATTTTAAATTTCTTTCCTTCACATTCTGCATTCTGTGTTTTACAGATATGGTGACTGCTATTTTGCATAAGTTGTTTTGAATTAACTTGTGCGTGGAGAAGCCAGCAGTATTGCAGAGATAATATGAATAAACTATTTTTATTTATTCTGATAGACGTACTAAATTTGGTCCTCATAAGTATGCAAAGTATTTGTTTTAGCTAAAGTAAGTATTAAAAAAAGATCGTTTTTTGTGAAATATCTTAAAGCTGGGTTCCCAATTAGACTTTTTCGTTTTGCGTTTCAATATTTAAGTGGTGAATCTGAATTTATTTAGATTCACCAATAAAATGTTGAAACAAAAACGCAAAAAGTCTGATTGGGAATCCATCTTTATACTAAAAATAATGATGGTTTGCCTGGATTAATATCAACCTTATATGTATATAAACTAAAAATAATATTGAACAAAATCGGATAAATTCAAGTGGGAAGGTGGATCTTTTCATTTTCAGCCAGTGGTAATGCTGCAACATATAAGAGTAAGAGCCATAGGAACATCTGCCGTCCGACCTCTCCGTCATGCCTAATACTATGCGAGACAAATACCTGACCCAGTACCTAGATAGAACTCAGGTGAAAATCTAGGCATATATCTATTTTTATCCATGTTCAATTGTATCTATTTTTTGAGTTGTTTATATGTTTTAATAATAATAATGTATACGGAGAAAACATATACAGGTTGTGTACTGAATGGTTACACATGGGTCTCTTAAATGGCAATGCTACAATGTAAACCAGAGAAAGGCATACCGTCGCTGTTTAACGAATTTATTTTCCATCTAGCTGTCCGTGCTGCCAAAAGTGCACACCAGGGTGTCCTTTATTTACAGATGATAAAGAAACCCTATATTTTTTCTGCCCCACCCCCTAAGAAGTTTTAACTTTTTATAACACAAAAAATTTCAGCCCTCTAGGTAAATTCTTTCCTGTGCCGACGGGGGCTTTAAATTTGATAAAAAAACGTATTTTTTAAACACAAATATCAAACCAAAATTTTTCGAATTTGGTAGCTAAATTGTGGTTTACAACCCCAAATGATTGGTTGGTGTACAAATAAGGTGACAAAATTTTAACTGCTGTGTTTTAAGGGTCAAGAATTCGAAAAACTGCGGTGATATTTATATAAAAAGAAATTTAGAAGAATTGAGATGAAATTAACGATGAATTAATAGCAAAAAAATATACTGCAATGATCTAAAATAACCTCAAAAATTAGTAAGGTAAACAAAGTAGATCTTTCTTCAACTTCTGTTTTATAAAAATCATTGCACCATTTAATCGTTCTGTGTTAGTATTGTCACAGCATAGAGCTTCAAGAGTGTCTGAAAAGTCGTTCAAAGTAGTGCCTTGTCATTGCCTGCTCTTCACCTATAGATCTTTCCAATTTTAGTACGCCAAAGAGCTGTTCTACATTTTGACTATTCATAACTATTGATTGTTCCATGGGTGACTCTCTAACATTTAACGAAGATGGAAACTTTCCATTCCAATGAGCAACAACATAATTATATGATTTATCTTGAAATCTAGATTTAATTATTTCAGCGCGCTCAGCTCTTAAAACCTTTCAGCATGGGTGGACTGAAGACCGATTCATTACTAAATCATTGGTATTATGCTCTAAAGCCTCCGCGACTGCACGCAGTTTATAAACCGAATCTCTTACACTTAATTGACATCACCTAAACTTTTAATGAGCTTAGGCGTAATATAATTTGTGCAACCTCTATTTTTTTTAACTGTGTAAGTGGTGATGAAGATTCTAATTATTCTACGTTGCTCAAATTTTGTTTCAGAACATATGATTCTGCATCAAATTCATCAAATGTTGATGAAATTGACAGTGATGTTGACGGAAGTGCTGTCTGTTCTTCATACTGAATTTATCTTACTGTTTCCTTGTTCTTACGTTCTCGTGATCTTTCTTCTTTCATTACTAATTTTCGATCAACATATCCAAGACGACCTCTCTCCCACGCTATCTATGGTTTATTAAGAATCGTTAAGCATTACCTAGTAAAAATAGCGGATAATTATATTGTTTTTAATTCTTACAAGACGTTTTAATCAAATAGTAAATGACATCATCATTTATTACTTCGTTTGATTAATTTGCTAAGCCATCAAATTCGAAATTTTTATAAAAATTGAATTTAACCTAATATGATATCTTGTACATCAGATTCTAACAGCCCGAGGTATTATTTTGTCACGTTTTGAGTTTTAACAGACTGGTAAAAATAATAACACTGGCGGAAAAAAATTTTTTTTTGTGACATAAATTGTGTTGTATTAGGATATTTTTTCAGTTAATAGGTAGGTATTAACAATATAAAAACAGTAGTGTGAACTATGTTACAAAAATTGTGTCGACCAGTGTAATTACCAAGTTGTACATGTAATAAGCTCAAAATATTTAAAAATATATGTACGACGGGGTAATATGAGTGAATGAATTTAATAATAATATATTTACCTAACCAGTTCTGAGAACTTCAGTGGCTTATCGGCACGGGTTAACAATCTTCCAAGTAATTAAAAAATATCCTAGTTCAATAAATAAGGGATACCCTAGTGCGCACTATCCGCGATACGATGCCAATTTCCAGTCTTCTATGTCCAATACTTCAATAAACATACTGTATAACTATTTTTGTAGAGAATTTCTTAAGCTTTAATTTTTATATGAAACATAAATTCGATATTGCTATTGGTTAGTAAGATATGTATAAGCAAAAAACTGAATAGGAGCACAAGTTCTCCAAAACAGCGCGGCAGCAAAAGTGCAAAAGATTAGATATGGATTTTTTCAAATATTTTAGGGTAATTGCACAGACAGAAAATTGTATTTTATCGGCGATTTTACTCAATAAATGAACTAAATTGGAATATTTAAATCATACAAGCAATTTGATTGTTGGGGAAACATTAAAATTTTTCGTTTTGCATCATATGTATCTATAGAAATTATTTAAAATGTGATTTTTCTGTTAAATTCCACACTAGAATTTGTCTTATTTATAACACAATGTACTCTTGTTGCCTTAAACGAGACACGTCCTTCCTTATTTCCTCAATGAGTACCGCTCTTGCCCATTCTGTTGCAATCACATTAGCCTGCCGTCTCCTGATTTAAATGTACTTTCTTTTTACAAGTTGTCCTGAGAGTTTGAGTCGCTTGGGCTGATCGCCTTAGCTTTCGACAACATGTCAAGCGACCCTCATGACCAAACTGGTTACGAAAGTTGTTATTGTGAAACCTTGATTCAGAATAATTCAGGATTGAATTGAAGGGCCATGGGGACTCGAATGTTTGCCAAGTGCCGGATAAGAGAAAAGAATCGTGAACTGGGAATTTCGAATGGAATAATAATGCTGTTTTGTATTTCACTCTTTTGCCTTTCCCACGGTATTAAATAAATTGGATGTTTCTACCGGAGACCAAGATTTTTATAATTGGATTTGAGATTTGAAAATTCTTGTACATTTCGTCAATAAAATACAACATACATGTCAACAAGATTCGTTGTTATTTAGGTAATTTAAATTCGAATCGTGAGCAATAATTCGATGCAATTTGTCAACGTGGAGTGTTACGCGTCCATTTTATGGAAATTTTGCTTATCAAATGCAAATTTAATGGAAGAGTCAATACGTATATATTTTTTTATAAAATATGAGAACTGAGGGTGAATTTAAAGTAGAACATTTAAAATAGAGCAAACAATCAATCAATACTGCGATAATTTAATTGCGAGGCATCCTGAAAATAAAAAAATTCCATACAAATTATCGGTTTAAAACCTATTAATCTTTGTATTGAACTCTCAATTAATTATGTTTCCTGTTTCAAATACCAATGGGGTCAGAGAGGATAATTTTGACTTATTATTAAAAAAAATGAATATACTAACCCTACGATTTTTGATTAAAATATATAATTTTATAGACAATAATTTCCAAAAAAAAAAAAGTTAATAAAATATAAATACTTAATACGAGTATACTGTTTTGTATTAATAATTCGTTATATCTGAGATACTTCGTAAAATACTTTCATTCTAACATTCTAATGGTCCATAAATTCAAAATTGGCATTTTAACAGATTCTGTCTAAATCGTAATAAATATACATATTTGTTTTGTTTACTTGTTTAATATTAGCCTACCTTTAACCCCAAAATTTTGCCGAAATTCCGCTTGGTCGTGCGTTAGAGATTCTTAACATGTGTATATCATAGATACGCAGAACCCATATTTTATACCCATTTCAAAGATGGTGATGCAAGCAGGCGAGCAGGCCCACTCATCCACTGTACCTCATCGAGTTGGTCGGGGCCGGTTTTAAACCCAAAGTCGTCTGGATGCAAAAACGTCCATTAACACTATCGAGTCTATTTGTCGGTTATCGTACACCTATTACTAGAGCTCGGAATTTACGTATTGATGACGTCAAAACTAGGATAAATTATAGGTTATGTGTGAGCGCGTAAATATGTTCATACATGTATGACACAATATATGTTTCCTTGTAAATTTCTTAGCGATATCCGTAATACCTAATATTGCCCAAGTAAAAATTTAAATACTTTTTAGTTTTATATAAGTTTTATCAGTGCTTTATAGTGGCCAGCTCATAAATTAGTAATTTATGCCAGATTTATTATATGCCAAGTGCAGTTAACGATAGTTTTGTCTTAAAGAAAGTTTTTAAAAGTCTTCAAAAAGTTATATCAAAACTAAATTACCTTTTTGTTTTTATTGGCTTATGACTGACTTGTCAAGCCATTTGTCAAGCCTTCAATAAAACTGTATAGCTGTTAAGTCCGAGTTAGGTGTATTGAGTGTTATTGAGAATTTAGGACGTGCTTTGGTTGGATGAAATTATCTTGAGATAGTTGTTAATGCCCAGTTATAAATCTAAAATGATTTGAGCTCACTAAGTTTCAGGTCGAAACTTCAAAAGTGTTTAAATGAAGCTGACAAAAATCTGTAATAAATCAATCTTACGCATAATACAGTTTGGTTTCCTTTTTGCAGAATGTAATGTTTTAAAATATGATTACAGTCGGAGCGCTGTAAGATTGCAACTTTCGTTAAAAAGTGTCAAAGCCACATTAAATTTTCAGCAATACTCAAACAATATGATACAATTTTTGTGTGTAGCATAATATAAATCCTACAGATTTTAAAGTAGTTGTGTTATGTACTCAAATGCTTTAAAACGGGTTTTAAGATAAGCCTACAAGTTTCAAGAATATGACAAGGCCAATGAGGCTTAAAATATACTTCCACAAGAACAAATCGATATCCTTAAAGAGCAACTGATAATTTAATAGGCAAACGTGTTTGTAGTAGAATTGTTCAGAACTAATACGGTATATATGAACTGCTTATTATTTCTAGCGGCAAGAGATGTATAACCGTCATATTGGGAATGTGCGGGATTGAACAAAAAAAATATAATTTGTATCTAATAGAAATATTTTTTAAAAACAGTTTACTAACACCGAACCATGAGCTGATGCTACTAATTTATTTATTTTTAAGTCACCGGGAAAAAAAGTTACCCATAATTTTTTTTAAAAAATGTGTTTTTAGGGAGCGTACCAATTTTTAAAATATATTTAACCCATGTTTTACAGTACATTTAGCGTTGTTGATCATTTTATCCCACTATGAGGAGTACCCATACTTCATTATAAGTAGTCCATCTATAAGCTGAATCATTCTCAGTTGTCGCCATATGGTCATTTTATAACTGTGCATGAGGCCCATATACAATATCGTGCGTGGATCAAGTGAACGTAGCATTTATGTTTGCTTCATTAAATACAAAACGTCAGCTCAAAGCTTTTGTGTATGCCTTTTTAAGTCTTACTATCGTCCTTATCCTAAACCAAGTATCGTTTTATATTACTCCTCATATACTATACGAATAAAGATTTGGACAACTCATAAAACTTGAAAGTTTTAATATTAGTTTTAAAAGGGCATGTAGGCCCTTCTCTAGGTGGGCCTTTGTACTTATATAAGAGTTTTAAATCAGTTTTATGAAGTTCTTTCATACTATTTACATTTATTTGTAGTTTTAGAAATAATCTTTGAGGAAATCTTATAGAGCATTTTAAAACTAAAATTGTTACTTGGGTGATAAAGTCAATTTATTATAAGCACTACTCGAAGAGGACTGGGGGTGTTGGGTGATGTAACACTAAACTAACCCATACAAATTTTGTCACGACTAGTTACCTTCAAGTATATTAATATCTCTTGTTGTAATATTTAAATTGTGAGAAGCTCAGAAAATAATTTCTAATATTGTCACACTCCACAGATAAATATTGTTTCCTTAATGTCAACTCCAATAGCATCTGAACATTGCTATACTTGCCACTAATACTAATTTGCAGAAATTGTCGAAAAAGTGGATTATCTAGTTTCGTATGATACATCCAACCAATGCTTCCACTAAATGTAAGTTAAAATCGCGTTGCTTGTCACTATCAGTAAAGCTGCTCACACACCTTTTATGGTTTTCTGAGAAAGGTTGTTTATTATCATTTGTGTTGCATGCCCAAAAAAGTGCCTTGCCAGAGCGAATCCACAAATTTACTGTAGCAGTGAATGTTATCAATGAGATGTTTTAAAAAGACCGATAGGTTCTATACAATTTTGCACTCTTGTTACATACGGCTCGACGTTATGCAATATTCTGACAAACTGCATGTGGTTTCTTCCTTCCCATTATTTTCTGTTTAACCACAGAGCGCAGGCATCTACATAAATTTCTAGAATTGAAACACTATAGTGCAATTGTAAAATAATCAATTACATTTTATTTAATATAGAACGTTTTCGGTAAAATTAGTTTACGTATAAACATTTTTAAATTAAATGAAATTAACTTTATCTGCTTGTATAAATTTATGTTTTACTGTTCTTTGGGAGTATATTACTCAATGGGAACATATTGTCATTTAAACGTTAATATAACGTTAATTAAAGGTTGCACAAACGTTAATTAACATTATATAAATATTTAAATAATACTGTGTTTTCATTAAGTAGTAGGTGTTTACAGTATAATATTATGTCTGCATAAAAGCCGTTACTGGGAGCCGATACCTCCGTCCGAGCTCTGCTTTTAACTTTATTTGATATCAAATTCAAATTTAATGCAATTTAAAGAAAACTTTTTAATAGTTTCTGCGATAAAATGTATTTGAAATGTAGTGTTTAATTTATTATCTACCTAAAACTTTTATACTAGCGTATTCAGATAGGAATGACGGTGTAAAATCTAAGGTACTGTACCTAGGTAATTTTTTGTTACCATATTAGGTTTTAATAGATGCTTACGCAATACCCAAATATCCTTTTCTCATTTTTTTTTGCATAATGCATAATACGAAGGAAATATTTTTTTTAATGTCCTTGTATTTTTTGGCATTCGATAAAATATTTAATTAGCGTTTTATTCTTATTACAAATTCTTGTCGTCTGATAATGTGATTTAGTTCAGCAAAGAATTTTTCTAATAAATATATCGGCTTTTTCATTCCGTCATAATATTAATTAATTGAATTTTTTTAAATGGTAAACCTTATTTTTATAGTACCATTTTTTATGTAATTACCTCGAATTTTGTTTCGCTATTTCTTATAATAACCGAGATAAACGCCGAAAGACTTAAATGCACGCATTTAGTAAAAAACGTCTAAGAAGTTTTTATTTCATCATCCTGTACATCCGTAAGCAATTCTTGACTCATATTTACATTTATAAATTTTTTTCTTATTTTTAAATGTAGAATTTGGAACATCTTTAATTTTAATTTTTTTTCAAAAATAGAACTGAAAATTAATCTTAAAAAAGCTAAGAAATAATTTTTAAAATGAATTGACCAGAGGCGTACATAAAGTTGGATCTAGATCGCTCAGTTTGGCCTGTCGTGCCTGCTTTAATCAGTGCTGCGAAATTTTGTACCCAAAACATATTCAAGAATAGAAAATAACCAATCGACCGTAACAATTGGTGACTCTATGTGACCGATTAGAGGGTTCATTCTAAATTCAATCCTCGAGTAAGAATAATCCTTTGAAAAATCACCCAAGCTCTTGATGCAAGGAATTGTGACAAAAATAAGTGTAATTCAACGTTACTCATTCTGTTTGTAACAATAATTCATGAATATGAAACGTGTTTTTGTTATTCATCAAATAAATTTTATTAATTTTTTTACGTTATACAAAATTATGCAAACATATTTTTATTGTGGGTAAACTTTGTGATATAAATTGAAAAGGCTGCCGAAAATAAATCATATTTTAAATTAAAATTGGATACTCATGGGTTTCATATTGTCATTTTAAACATTGAATTTATGAATATAAAAAAATATATGTAACATAACATGAAATAGCAAATTAGTCTTCCATTAATCATGTTTGGTTATTCTTTTGCTAATAAACATGGATTTGTAATTAAATTAATTACTTTATGAAATAACTATGACAATTAAAATGTATGTATCTTCCACTGACGATCAATCCAGGAAAAATAGACAAAATTTTACTTATTGGAGAAAGTAAACAATAAATAAATTGATATATCAAAAAAGAAAGGTTTTAAAAGTGTAATTTAACTACCTCATGCTAATAATCATTATCATAGTAACTCTCTGGAGTGCCTAAATTGAAAATCGATTAAGAAAAAAATAAGCCTTACAGTTTATAATGGAGACCAAACTATCCCAGTGGATAATTTTTACTATCTAGTAAATTCTGCTAGTATCATACTTATACCGGGTGAGTCACGAATTGCGCTCGCCCCGATATCTCCTAAAATATTTGGAATAGAAAATTGAAATTTCGAGGGCTTATTATACGACCAAAATGCCATCTTTTTTAATAAAAAATCAAGTTTGGTGCACATCCGGTTTGACTGGAAATGCCCACAACTTTCGATTTTTAAATGAAACACCCTATATATTTTTACATTTTTGGAATCTAGAGGAAATTTTGAATACAATATATCCATTTTGGTCACTTTTTGATAAACATTAAAAATTTTATTAAAAAATCTATTTCTTAATCCAGAGTGCTGTGCTATTGTTTTATTACATTCAATGGCTACTATGATTTTTACAATGTTATTAGGTTACCAGATTTTAAACAGAAATGTGTCATTTTGGTTTCCAAAGCCCACTAATCTATTAGCCGCATGTTTCTAAAAGGTTGGTTGCATTGTATTTTGGCTGAAATCTCAAATATTTCTGAGCGGATTTTCAAAATTTTGGTATCATTAGATTCGTATGAAAATGGGGTATTTAAAAATGTTGGTGGACGATTAACTTCCCATTTAAAAAAACCGAGTTAGTGGGTAAAAATCACATTTAAAAATTTTAAACGCCTCTAGACAATTAAGTAATGCAATCATATTGCTCTTTTTATTTTTATAGTAACGTAGCACACAAACTAAAATATATTTTGGGCACCACAGCACTCTGGATTCAGAAATAGATTTTTTAATAAAATTTTTAATGTTAATCAAAAAGTGACCAAAATAGATGTATTGTATTCAAAATTTCCTCTATTCCAATAATGTAAAAATATATAGGGTGTTTCATTTAAAAATCGAAAGTTGTGGGCATTTCCGGTCAAACCGGATGTGCGCCAAACTTGATTTTTTATTGAAAAGATGGCATTTTAGTTGTATAATAAGCCCTCGAAATTTCAATTTTCTATTCCAAATATTTTAGGAGATATCGGGGCGAGCTCCATTCGTGACTCACCCGGTATACCGAGTTTGAACGGAATTATTAGATAAGGCATAGTTTCCAGAGTTTTCAAGATGTAAGTCTTAATCTTGGCAGGAGTAATATATCAAAAACGGCCAATTTTTCATTGTTTGACACTTTTCCATTACTTCCGGTTTCCCCGGAAATTACACCAACTTTAAAATTATAATTGGAATACCCTGTATATTCTTAAATTTTTGGATTCCGGAGATAATTTTAAGTACGACTGCATAGTTTTTGAGAGTACTTGATTTTTTAAGGCTATTTTTATTTTTCATCTAGAGTACAGTGAATGGCACTCAAATCAATCAAATGAACCAAAACGATAAGAAAGAAATGTAAACGTGAGATTTTTCGAATTGATTTAGTGGCTACGATCAATCAAAATTTCCGTAATCACTAATTAATAATTACATGTCAACTTTTTCAAATGTCAACATCTTTTAGACATCGTAGTTACTAATACTAAAACTAATACTAATTTTCACGACTTCCATTCATACCTTCAAATCGGCACTTAATGTGGAAATTTCGCCAAACCCCACTTAGGCCTGGGTAGGGACTGTTAACGTGTTCGCATATAAACGGAACCCGCCGTTTTACATCCCTGTCAAAAGATGGTGTTACTATTGAGGATCAACAAAATGTTGTCAATTTTTTTGCTGATTTTTACACTATCTAGTCCTCAGGTTGTCGAGCAAAATAATAATGAAATAGTTGACAATTTTTACATATATGATTTTAAAGAATCGGCTGTTTAAAATAGTCTTAAAAAACTAAAGGCTATATTTACGACAGGTCGTGATGAACTTCCAGCATTTTTGGTCAAAGACTGCGCTTCTATCTTTCTAAAACCTCTGAAAACCTTTTTTTTTTTTTAATTTAGCGATCAACTCTACAATGTTTCTAACGATTTGGAAAATGTCTAAAATTGTACCTGTTTTCAAAGGTGACCGGACTAATATTAAAAACTGTAGACCAATTACTTTTTTTCAAAAGTATTTGAAATTTTATTACATGAATACAATGTATTGTTGTGCATAATCGCTTGAGCCAATATCAACATGGGTTTATTAAAGGAAGATCTACTGTCACAAATCTCTTTTGTATCACAAAATTTTTTGCTGAATCCATTGATTATAGACATCAGACCGATGTTTTATATGCAGATTTCTCTAAAGCTTTTGACAAACTGGACCATGACATTCTCAATAGGAGACTCCACGTTCATGGATTCTCACTGAATTTCCTAGACTTTTTTTATATCTTACTATTCGGAGACAATATGTTGAAAGTTCCTGGCCACCAGTCTGTCAGATTCACAACAATATCCGGTGTTCCATAGGATTCCAATCTGGGTCCCCTTCTTTTTAACATCTTTATTAATGACATTGTGATTTGAAGTTAAACTGCCTATTGTATGCAGACAACATGAAAATCTATTATAATATCAGAAGCGTTGATGACTGTAAAAATTACAAGATGACTTAGTAATTGTAAATGATTGGTGCATTGCAAATAAATTACCCTTAAATGTAGCAAAATGTAATGTAATGTCCTTTTCTAACAGAACAGAACCAATTATTTTTGATTACTCGTTAAATAATTCTAATCTAAATAGACCCGAAACATTTCCAGATCGTGGTGTAACGTTTGACCAAAAACTTTATTTATGGATCATATGAACAATCTCACCTCTGCTTGTTTTAGAGCTCTTGGGTTCACTATTAGAAACTGTCGACTACAACAGTATCTGTACATTAAAGTTCCTTTTTTCCACATTTTTGAGATCACGACTTGTATATTCGTCTATTATATGGTGCCCCTTCTATATTCAAAATTTGGAGAAAGTGCAAAGAAAATTTCTAAAATATTGTTGCTATAAAGAAGATGGGATCTATTCTACAATTGGTTTTTCTCACTGTCATGCTTAACAAACTTTCTATTTAAAGTCTACAGGATAGAAGTGAAAAAACACAAATAATCTTTTTCACAAAATATTACATAATGCGGTAGATTGTCCACAAATCGCAATGTTGAATTTTCATGTGCCAAGATTATCCACTCGTGAACAACAAACTTTTCATTTAAGCACATCTAGAATAAATATAAAAAAGTTCTCCCCACTCCATCGAATGTGTACTGCATTTAATGACGTACAGGACTCCCTTGATATTTTCCACTGCAATGTTTGTCCGGTTTTAAACCCGGGCAGTGTGAGTGAAAGCACGCGTTACTGTCCTTCACATCACCGAGATGAGCCCAACTTACAGTTAAATATAGTCCTATGAGTATAATATGCAAATGGAAGAATTATTTTGTGGGTAGTATCTGATCAAATGGGTATAATATTACAGAAAATATTTTACATACCTTATTTTATCACATATTTGCCATTGGCTAATTTCCGCTACCCGGGTCAATCACCGACGTTACAAGATTAGCTCATCACTGCCTATTTAAAAACTGATGTATTCTAAATAATCAAGAAACAGCATTGCACATATTTTATGACTATGAAAGGCATTCGACTACGTTTACCAATCTATACTGCTTATGAAATTATAATATAACGAATTTAGGGGGTTATATTTGTGCTATGTATATCCAATCACATTACGTAAACTGTAAGTAACAAAAGCATAGTAAACGCTTGGTTATCACCTGGCAAATTTAAATATGGAGTGCCTCAAAGCTCAATCTTGCTGCCTCTTTTCTTTCCGTTGTATATAAATGACTTGGAAAGCAATTTTTCTGTTTTCAGTTTAATTTTTTTTGCTAATGACACCAATATTTTAATTAATAAGTCCAACGAGATTGAACTAAAGCTTAATGGTGAAAAATTAATAAATGAAGTGATTAAATGGTTTAATCCAAACAAATTAATGTTTAATAGAGAAAAACACTCATAATATGACATTTAAATTACCTCGACAGGAACATACAGCTATCACACTACAGTCAAGAATTGGTCCTATTGAACATACAATACATACTACATTTCTAGGAATATACATTGACAACAATTACAGTGAGATAAGCACTTAAGAAAAATTAACAAGAAATTAAGTAAATCGGGTTTGCTACAGCTACAATAGGATAGTATATCTCGTATATTTAAAAAGTATTAGCATATGCGGTTGAACACTGAAGTATATTGTGGAGTTCCACATAATTAAAGACTCAATTAGTTACAAATTCTTATATTCATCAACTAAAAGGTTAAAAGTTATAATTAAATTGTTAATACAGTTACATATAATGAATTTTTATTAACACATATCTCAACATATTATTATTATTATTATTTTTAATCTTCTTTTATCTAGGAGCTCATTTATTAATGCACGAAAATGCACATGTAGTTGTTATCTTAGAATGAGTACCTTACTTATATCCTGTAACGTTAACATTACTTTCATATTGCAAAAAAGCTATAAGGATATTATTTAATTTAAATAATAAAAAATTGTGCAGGAAATATTTCAAAAACTTTAAAATCATTACACTGCAATTTATATTTACAAGATTATTTATAAAAATAGGACTAGTATATCTAATCACACAAATGTGTATACAGTGCGTCCATAAAGTAATGCATAAATTCATTATTAGGTAAATAAACAATATTATTGAAAATTCCCGAAACACGTCGATTTTTGATTTTAATTTACTGTTTTTTTCAAATAATAATTTAATATACAGGGTGACCTACCTTCGAGTAATGACGTCATCACCGGTTTTTTTTAAATAGAACACCCCACTTTTTTCCCAATTTCCGGATGTCCCTTGCTGAGCTGATTCCAAAAATGTATCACAAGTTGCTTCAAATTGGTACAGGGTGGGCAACAATACAAAAGGTGTTTATAAAAATTTAATTAGAAAGTTATACGTTACTGTATTTTTACAAAAGACAATTTACAATAAATGTTCAAATTGTTCTCCATTGACCGCTAGACAATGACCTAACCGGGCAATACATTCGTCTCTGACATTTTGTAGCACAGCGGGAGTTATGTTCAACATTTCTTGCCTGATTCGGTCTTTTAGCTCACGGATATTGCCATGTCTGTTGGTATAGGCTTTAGATTTTAAATAACCCCATAAAAAGAAGTCTAGTGGACTAAGATCAGGTGATCTAGCGGGCCATTCCACTGTTCCCCTTCTTCCTATCCACCGATCTGGAAAGGTTCTGTGTAAAAACTCGCGCACAGCTGCAGCGAAATGTGGCGGTGCGCCATCCTGTTGAAACCAGATTCTGCTGTCTAATGTATTGGCTATTTGAATATCAGGAAAAAGCCGGGTCAAATCAGGAATTAATGTATTTTGTAAGAAATTCAGATACAATGCTCCTGTCAAATTTTCATTAAAAAAAATATGGACCAACAATTGTATTTCTCACAATACCAGCCCACACATTGACCTTTTGTGGTCGTTGCGTATGGTATTCTTGCATCCAGTGTGGATTTTCCTGAGACCAATAACGGGTGTTTTGCCGATTAACATGCCCGTTCAAGTAAAACGTTGCCTCGTCGGAAAATAAAACGTTAGCAATGAAATTGTTATTTCGATTATTTTGGTCCATCATATACTCGCAGAATTCATTTCTTCGGTCAAAGTCGTCTTCAGCCAATTCATGGATGAGACGTACTTTATAAGGATGGTATTTTACCTTTTTAAAAATGTTCGACACTGAAGACTTTCCAATATTCAAATCCCTAGATACTCCCCGCACTGTACAATGTGGATTTTCTACTGCCGACAAAATTACGTCTTGTTGAATATTTTCATTAACTTTAGGTCTACCTTGCTTTGGTGCATCCCTCACATGTCCTAATTCTCTGTATTTTCGCTCTATTCTGCTTACCGCAGATTGTGAAATAGGTTCACGATCTGGGTGCATTTCATGGAATAATCTGCATACCTCTTGTTGAGTCCGCATCCTATCGCCAACACCAATCATCATTAAAATTTCAATCCTCTCCCTTTCAGTTAAAGGCATTTTCAAAAAACAGTTTTAATATGATAAATTAGATTTAGATTTCACGTAAACGTACCTACTTTGAAGCGTTAACAATACAGAAGTGAACTTTTTGTGACAGTTCTTAACGTCATTTAAAAAAACAAATGGCAAAAAATACCTACAAACAAAAAAAATAATTCGGTATAGTCGAGGGGCAAAGATCACTAATAAACGTGGTTGGGGTGTTTTTTAATAGTTTATCAAAGTAGTTGTATCACAATACGTTAATTTCATTTAATTTTTTACTACGTTTATTCATTTGTAAATAACTTGTAATTTTGGTATTGTTGCCCACCCTGTACCAATTTGAAGCAACTTGTGATACATTTTTGGAATCAGCTCAGCAAGGGACATCCGGAAATTGGGAAAAAAGTGGGGTGTTCCATTAAAAAAAACCGGTGATGACGTCATTACTCGAAGGTAGGTCACCCTGTATATTAAATTATTATTTGAAAAAAACAGTAAATCAAAATCAAAAATCGACGTGTTTCGGGAATTTTCAATAATATTGTTTATTTACCTAATAATGAATTTATGCGTTACTTTATGGACGCACTATGTATACCCTTGACCTGAAATAGAAATGACCTTAGCCCACTTCAGTATGTCTATAATATAAAAATAAATAATCCCTCATATTACGGAATAAAAATTTACAATTTACCAGATGTAATGAAAGTGCACCCAATATTAAATTCATTCCAAAATAGTTTAAAATCTGCACAGTTCGATTATTGTATTACGATATCTTAGAGTTTCATAATTGCAATCTCCTCATTAGTTTCACTTAATTATTTTATTATGTACTCGTATATGTGCAATCGACAATATCTATACAGATTTGATTCGATATTTCATTTTTACCATAAACTATATTTTTTGTAACTAATAAAAGTTGTATTCTTTCTCACATGCCTCTAAAAGAAGCGGTATAAAGTACAATATCATGTAATATTAATTTGTATTGAGATTTATGTAATTACCAATTATTTGTTAATGGTACTTTGGGAAATAAAACATTAAGTAGGTATAAATTTTCCGTTCCAGAAAAGCAAATTGTGTTCAGTTGATAATTTTAACAAAGGCTGGCTATGAAAGAGTATTCTATTAATTTGAATTTTTGACCAATAGTTTTCAAATTTGGTTATCCCTTTGGAAGCACAAATGGTAGAAGAATCAGGTGTTTGATAAAAATTTTGAATTTATCTAAAAAATCTTTTAGTTATAATGTTTAATTTAAGAACATTCTACGATTCATATATTAAATATACATTGATATTTCATCCCAAGTTTAAACTTTATCGCTGAAAAATGGACCCCAAAATATTTCAATCCTTCTGCGCAGTGCCTGTTTAGAATTTTCTTAGTTTAGAAACTCTAAATAAGTATAATAGCCCATTTGTACATATTTTCTATATCAAAATTGACAATATCATAAATAGGTGTTGTTCGTATTGATTTAAAAATGTCCGGTTCAGGGATATGGAGCGACAAATATTTACATAAGGACGGACTATCTATGTATATTTAATCTATGTGCGCTTATATAGTCGGGCCGCTGTAAGATTTCAACTTTCTTCAAAGTCATAATTTTATTTGTTTTAATCCTACGCTAAAGTTATCCAACAAAGTAGTTGCACATTTGGTCTGCTGATAATTGAAATGTGTAAAATTACTTACTGCTTTGACTCTTTAAGCATTGCAATCTTACAGCCCGACCATATCTGATTTTGAAGATATTTTCAATAGTTTTTGTTTCTGGCGGAGGCGCAGGTCACATAGTAGTCAACATCCGCGTCAATATGAGTGTGAGCAGCATCGTTTTGTTAAACTTTGCAGAATCCATTCAAAAGAAGATATAAGTAGTTAGTAATAAGTAAATATGTATTTAAACCCATTTTTAGTCTTTGTAATGCAGCGGTTTAAATGCAGGGAATTTTACACACGGTTTCTTAGGAACATGTGCCTCTAAATTTACTATTAATTTCCTAATTGAAAATTTACATATTGTATTTTAGTCCATTTATTTATAAGGACAATTTTCCATGTTGTTTTCCAAGCTATAGAATCTGAAAGGATGGTTTTAGAAAATAATTCTTTTAAATGTCTTGCAAACCAGCCTTCATTTTTCCTAACATTTAATACGAACGTAATCTTTGAATTATTATGTCAGACTAAATTTTTTATTTCTTATTTGTTTGTACATTTTAAATTTTAATCTTAAAACAAAGTAGAAAACTTTCCTAAAAAAAAAGACCTTACTGAAGTTTGTAATTTGAAATGAAATAATGTTACTCTCAAGTGAATTATTTATATTAAACATACATTTTCCTAAGACAACAAATATTTTCCTAATAATTTATAAATTCCTAAAAAGTATAATTTGATTCGTCTAAGGGTTTCTGCATATTACAAGTTTCTTCAAGTTTCAAGACGATCATATAGTTAATTCAAATTATGAATTATTGATTAATAATTTTATCATCTGATTTAAATAACCGAAATTATAACTTAACATGTTTGATTTGATAATAATTATTCCTTACCGATATTATTTATTTCTCAAGACAAAATACGAATAATGTATATAATACAAAGGCATTAATTGGTGAACATAATGAATTTTTTTTTCTTTAGAGAATAAGTTTAATTACTATACCGGGTGGGCGAAAGAAAAACATACTTTTTTTGACAAATTTTTGTTTTTCAGGCGATTTTAACGATCTTAGTATCAAAAGTTAGCTGATTGAATGGGCTGCAAATGTCAAGTAGATCGAAATATTAAAATTCAAGATAGCGGACGCAATTGAAGATAGGCCTTCATTTGAGTCCATTCTTTTAAATTGAAAGTTGTCTAATTGACAGAACTCATTACAGAACGAACTTTCCTCTATATTTTAAGACTATAGTGAGTATACATTGCATTCATTCGTTCCATTTTTAAAATCTGGAAAAAACGGGCTTTAATATTTTGTCTGCCATTTCTTTATTTCCCAACCGATTTTAATAAACTTGGTCTTGTTACGTAAGCAATCAAATTGAATCTGAAAAATTGTGAACAAATGACCGAAATGTCAAAATACAAGACCCATTTTCTAATAGTACTTCTATTACTTATGCTACTTCAACATCTTAAATAATGACAATCAATAATATGAACTAGAGAAATAATTTATAAACAATCTTATCCAGGTAAATAACACGACAAGATGGTAGGGGACATTTTACTAGAGATCTATAAGTTGGTAGACGCTATTAAAATTCGCCCTGTAAAACAAATATAATACTATTGAATCACTAAAAAAGATCAATAGCTTCAAACACTGAATAACCAATTAATAAGTAGGTAATGAAGTCTAGCATGTGCTAGACCTACTTCTTGAACTTGATCTTGTGAAGACACCTCTTCGACTGCAACTGTGTATGGCCCTGCTTTTGAAATTTGAGGCAGTTCTTCCCAATGTTGGGTTAACCCTCGTAGCTCTTTAATATTATTAAATTGATTTCGGCCATTGTCGAGCAGTCTATGAAGAAAATATGGCCGTACAAAGTAATCTAATGAATTCAGCTCATGACTATGGCGGCCATGGTAACATACACTTTTCCTTTTCTAAACAATTTTTGACACCTGTCTTGTGATTTTAAAAATAGCAAGTAGTCTTAAAATGTAGAGGGAAGTTCGTTTATTCGAAATCTGTTATTAGTTCTGTGATTTTGATAACTTTCAATTAAAAAAAATTGGTGCAAACGAAGGTCTACTGTCAATGGCGGCTGCCATCTTGAATTTTGCTGTTTCAGTCATCTTGACATTTGGTCATTATAGCCTATTTAATCAGCTAATTACTGACATCAAATTTGTTAAAATCGACTGAAAGCAATAATTTGACAAAGAAAAGTAAAATGTACGGTTTACTTGGCCCATCCGTTACATGCAACCAACATTTTTTAAAATTTGAAGTATTTTCTGTTTCATTTAAAATTAGTTTTTTTTTCCAAGTGTGTAGGTTACAAATTACTATAAAAATATATAGGATTACAACAACCACAAAAAAAATATCCATGTTGAAAGACCTTTTTTCTTCAAATGAACGTAATTAAATAATTAGTGAAGTAATTTTATGATATTTAAGGTAAAATGGTCAATTAAGTTGTTGCTCACTGTTTTTACTTTTGGGAACAAATATTAACTGATTTAATAGAGTTAACTTGGATTACATTCGTCATTTTCAATCCAAAACATATTGACTATTGGCGAGCGTAGATTCGACTTGAGATATACAGGGTGGGACAATAGTGCGTCGGACTTGATATCTCGAGGTCTACGATAGCTACAAATTAAAAAAAAATATAAGTAAACCAGATAAAAAAGTCTATAACTAGAAATTATATTCAGTACATTTTTTTAAAACCTCTTTCTAGACTCTATTCATTCCTGTATTATTATTGACTATATCTCAACCACTCGGATGTAACGAATTTTTTTGTTGAAATAATGCCATCTGCAGAGGCGTATTGAAAAATTCACCAAAGTCACAATTATGGGTTGTAAGAAAAACTTGTGAATACTATTTATAAGATATCTAATTAATGGTTTTGATTCATTTTTATATCCTAAAAATATACAGGGTGGCAAAAAATTATTATTCAATTAAGAACATTTTAAATTGAATTTTCTCAAATTTTTCAAATTGAACCCCCTGTATATTTTTCGACGATGTGATGTAGAAATGGAAAACAAACATTTTTTATAAGTACTTCACTATGGCTAATTACAACCATTTTCGTTTTATTGAGCAATAAGTACAAAATTCCAGATTAAACTTTATTAGAAAAAATTATAAGTGCTCCACATGTTCCCCTTTCTTATTGACACTCTATGCACTCTACTGACAGTCGTGTCTTAAAATATTGTTTGGATTCCATAATTCAATATTGAGATATGATATAGCCTAAATCCTCCAACCGTCACTGGGCGAGTCAGACAGAAATTGTTTGCTTGTCAATAGAATTTATAAACAAAGGTATCCTGAAAGAAGGAATCCTGATGTTAGCAGCTTCCAAAATTTTCTCAATAGATTTGTGGAATCTGAAAATGTCGAATATAAAAAAAGTGAAAGAATAAAACGTGTTGTGAACTAAGAAAATGAGTTTTCTGTGGTGCTGGCAACGTTTGAGAATCCCCATATTAGTCAAAATGAAATGAGCTCTTTACTATGAATAAAAAAACAAATAAGTTTCACGCATATCATATTCAAATGCACCAGGAACTATCTGGTGACGATTTTCAAAGTCGTCTACAATTTTGTAATTGAGCCAGAGATAAAATGCAAGATGTTTTATTCACTGATAAGGCAACTTTTCATAAAAATGGATTTGTTAATAGGCACAATTTCCATTATTATGCTTCGGAAAATCTTCACTTTATAGGCGATAACCAGCACAGATGGTCTATAAACATTTGGGGAGGAATTATTGGAGAACATCTAATAGGGCCACATTTCTTTGACGCTACATTGACGGAAGCTATTTATCTTCATTTTCTGGAAAACTATCTACAACTATTATTGGTGAACCTTCCTGAAAGGATTCGAAATAGGACGTGGTTTCAGCAATAATATTCAAATTCAGTTAGAGGCCGCTTAAATAATACCTACCCACTTCAATGGATTGAAAGAAATGGACCCACTAAATAGCCTACTAAATCCCCAGATCTTACAAAAATTGATTTTTTTTATGGGAATACGTGAAGGAAATTGTTTAAAATGACACATCAACAACAGTATAAAATATGAAAGAAAGGATAACAACTGCTTTTAAATCTGTCACACCGGCAATTTTAGGAGCAGTAGAAACCTCATTTCAAAAGTGCTTAGAGATGCGTGTCAATCAAAATGGGCAACATGTGGAGAACTCATAATTTTTTCTATTGAATTATTTGAGGAAACCTCTATTTTTTAAGTTTATTCTTGAATTTTGTACTTATTGCTCAATAAAACGAAAATAGTTACAAGCAGCCATAGGAAAATGTTCGTTTTTCATTTCTGCATCACATCGCCGAAAAATATACAGGGTGTTCCACTTGAAAAAATTAAGAAAATTCAATTTAAAAAGTTCTTATTTGAAAAATAATTTTTGGTCGCCCTGTACATTTTTAAGAAGTAAAAATGATTCAAAAACATTAATTAATGTCTCGTAACTAGTATTCACATAAATTTTTCCTAAAACCCATAATTGTAACTGGTGATTTTTCAATATGCATCTGCAGAAGGCACTATTTCGACAAAAAAATTCATTACATCCAAGTGGTTGGGAGATAGTCAATAATAATATAGGAATGAATAGAGTCTAAAAAAGAGGCTTCAAAAAATGAACTCATATACGTAGCATTCCATTTAAAAAAAGGGACTTGATCCTGTAATTTCATCTTGGCTTGCCTTGTATATTCGAAAGTAATTTCCGGTTATATAATATTTTTTATCTAGTTTACTTGTATTTTTTTTTAATTTCTTGTTATCGTAGAACTCGAGCTATCGAAGTACAACGCACTCTTGCCACACTCTGTATACTCGTATTTCGATAAGAAAAGTTAAGCAACGGTAGTCGCAGTCAGTAATTTGTTGGTAACACAAATAAAACTCAGCAACCTCGTAGCGTCCTCTAGCGGCTTATATCTCATCGTATATGCAAAAAAAATGCAATCTTAGGTGTGGATTTTGTATGCGATATACCATCTCTGACTGTTTTACATCCCCTCCTTCGAAGGGGATGTAAAACAGTCAATCCCTTAACTATTAGATGTTAGACAAGTTAATAATTCCTACTGTTCGATATAGGGGAGATCTGACAAAATTTCCAGATTGCAGGTATCGGTGATTGACCCTCGTAGCGGAAATATGCTGACAATAAATAAATGAATAGAGAAAATGTACCTTAAACTCTAATTTAGCTAAAAAAAATCAGGTAATGCTCAAAGAAGTTATAATGGTCAATTTTATGGTATATTTTTGTTTAGGCCATTTCAAAAATGATAAACTGTCATGAGATGGTGGTTGTACCAAAACTTTATAACAAAATGTGTAATAATTGTTTTCTCCATATTAGGAAAAATATTAATCTTTCTGTTTTCTACGTAAAAATGTTACACTGTATAGGTAAACTAGAACAATTAATTATATGTATTCTGGAAAATTTTCTGTTGCAGTTTTAAAAGTTTCAGTGTCATCAGTTTCTAAATAGGAGACAAAATATCACAAAACTGTTTTTAAATTAATACATTTCGACTTCATTTCCTATTCATTTACGACAATCAGTTTTATTGCATACACAACTCTCTTATACGTAAGTTCTTTCTTGAAGGTGGTATCACACCAGGCCTGGCACAGAAATGAAGCTTTCTCCAAGTTTATGATCATGCTGTGAAGTTAAGAAGTCGAGCTTAAAAGCCCGGGAGGGTTTGCGAGCCTTTATAGAGCTTTACATTCTTCAGAGGAAATAAAGAAATATGCCGCCAGGAAATAATTATACTTGGCTGGAATAGCAAGTAACTAAAGGAAGAGGTTCTTCTTCTTCCTCTTTCTAAAGGTCACGCTTTCATTGCTGTTTGCATTGAACAGGTAGGAAATGCCAACTGGCCTGGTTTCAAGCCTCTACATTCTTGAGCTACATTTTGCAAATGTGAATGGAGACAATTTACTATTTTTATTTGTATTGTTTTTTGAACTACAGTTAGTTTTATTGAAATAGAGATGTGCTGCATTTCTATCATGATAATTATACAGGGTGCGCGGTCAATATCTCCTCCACCAATACGAAATAATATTTTTAAATATGTTGTAGGATGTCGGGAGTTTCCTGTTTTAAAATTGTTTTACATTATAAAGGTTATTTCATATGATGGTGGCAAATCAAATGTGTATTTTTTAAATGTTGTGGTTGATTATCTCAAAATAGATTCTTCCTTTTAATTCGGTTGCCAATTTAGTTGATTTTTTTCCGAAATAATACATTTGCGGCTATCTGTAATAAAATCTGCTCTAGCCGTATTTTCATAGATTTGACATTATTTTTCTTTACAGTATTTTTCAATACAATGTAATAACTTCTGAGCCTCTCAAATTTGTACTCAATTCTTCTGGATATTCTCACGGTTGTTAAAGATTTCACATTTCCAAACTATCAGAAATCAATACTTTTCAACCCGTCTATTTTTAATTAAAATGCTCCAGCATTCAGCTACTCAGTTATATAGTGCTTTACAGCATCTGAAAAGTTAATTTCATATTTTCTAGTTACATAATAAATAGCGTCTCAATATCAACGTGAATCCATATGCAAATTTTGACTTATTAATAGAAAATTATGAGCATCTTATATAATAATATAATAAATATTTTATTTCTGCGTCATCAATTTGTGACGTAGCACTTGGTCCATTTTTTATTAAAATTTGTAAAAACAGCCAAGAAAAATTCCCATAATCCCAACTTAATGGCCTGACTACATCATACCATTAATTTCGAGAATTTAAATAATTATTTTTAAAAATAAACGTTGAACTAATCGATTTAATACCTTTACAAGTTATGTCACAGATCTATTATTATTCAATATAAATGAACCAACTATATATCTACGTATATCTTGTGTTAGTAGTTTTGAGAAATGTTTAACGTGTCTTTACTGTTGAGTAGTCAGTTGCTAAATTACCATATATAACCTAAGTAATTATTCTAAACCGTTCCGAACTCGGCAAAACTAAAAGTTGAGACATTATTATGTTTCCGTCGTAAAATACAATACTTAATGATACTTAGTAGTTACATTTACAATCAAACGTCAAGAAAATTACATTATTTAAATTCGAACCTCAAAAGTAATTGGTGGATATATTGAAAATATTAAAATGTATTAAATACAATAAATAATAATTAATTAAGTTATGACAATCCTCTCTAATTTTCCCACATACTTTTCTGGTAAATTATGTTATATTTAGACTACCTTCGTAATTTTCCTGATACGCATAAGCTTTGCTATCAAACACAAACTTAGTTGCACTTATTGTATTTTGCATAACCAGCAAAAACAGACAGATTGATTTAGTTCACTGATTCAAAATTATATTTTTTTTAAGGTTACAAATGTTTTGATTAATATTTAATTAGTTTGTGAGCAAGGTAGCCGAGTGAGTAAAACGCTTATAGCAATTTACGCGGTACCAAAAATTGATGGTTCGATTCCATCCTTCAGCAAGTTAGAAATTTAATTTGTAATTTGTTTCACTAATATGGGAGAGGGAATTGTCGATGATGTAGATGTGATTCGGACTGTAAGTCATTGTCGTTTTTTACCTAACACCAAAATTCTACAATTTTCAGCAGGTTATGTCTGTAAATGGAGACGTTGTTAAGACACATTTTTTTCTAAGTTACTTTGTCAACTTCATTTTCTATTCTAGTCATATTTTGCTACACATATCTCTTCAATCCCTACTTTGTAAACTAAAATTATGTAAATCGACAAATCAAGGCACTTGTTTATAATTAAATGTCATGTTTTGTCTTACCCAAAATAAAAAACCAAGTCAATTGACCTGGGGAATATTTCTGTTTCACCTTGAACCCATTTATGAAACCGATTATGAGAACAGTTTGTTATAAAAATTAAAATTATCCAATTTCTCTTGCAGTAATGAATTTTACTGAACATGAAAAAATATGAAAGGTAATATTAGAAATTTAGTTCAAAGATATTGTCAAGTGTTTGCTATCCCCAGAAACACCTGTACTCAAAGATTCGTTGATAGAAGGCCCAGGTAACACTATTACTTTATTGACTAATTAATAATTAAGAGCAATGGATTAATTATAGCTGACAGTCATTAATTAATTAAACATGTATAAGTCTCTATCTTGTTTCTTGTTAATTCGTTCACTTTCAACTTAAGACTGAGCTCTGGAGGCACCGTGTGCCTTATATATACATCCTTTCAGGGTCCAAAATGTTTCAGAACATTCTCGGCCATTCTCATACAATTCTAGTTTCATCTAACCAGTCTACACAGTCCAGTAGCGTAACACCGTCCCTTCCTTAAGTCTGAACTTTCCCAATCAGGCAATTCATTGTTCCCTGCTTACTTGGCTAGTCTCTCTCTATGCACCACCTTTATCTTTAAGTTTGGACTTTGCTCCTGAATTACCTTTAAGATCATAATGAACATTCATATGGTCACTTGCTATTGCAACTTCCTCAAAAAAAGCCCCACGTTATAATGCTTCATTGGGCCTTTGTTTGTCTTGCCCTATTTTTTCCGTGCAAAAATTGGTGGCACCAAGCTTCCCATCTTGACATTGTTTACCCAGTAATCGCTCTTATTTTTGTCATTCAAAAGGTAAAGTATTTTTACAACTGAACTTGGAATTACCAATTTTAAAGTATTTTTTATCATCTGAACTTTCACACGCTCTCTTCAGGAGTCCATCCTTTACTCTAAGGGAGTCCCATTATGCCCATAAAGCCATCAGCCCCACTGATTTATTTGAAATGTCCTTCCAATTGGGTCGGGTTCCTCTTTTCTTAAATTTCAGATAATAACCAGTTTCCTTATCGTTTAACTGCATTTTCCCTAACGACTCTTTTCTCCAATCATCCGGAATATCAATCTTAACGGTATTCACAATTTGTACATCTTGATGCATTTCCTCAGTGTGACAAGGCTTGCAGTCTTTCTGACTGGACTTTTGGAAAGGCCATCTGCCTTTTTATTAACCAGCACAGTCTCCGAGGTACCAGCGCGCCACTTTTCCTGCATGCCCACCATTACTGCAAAATTCACCCTTTCAGGGCTGCGCTGATGGCAGTTATTCAGAATATGGCCCACTCTGTCACACTTATAACAGCACGTGCCTCCTCCATTCTGTCTACCACTGCTTGGCTGTTGGACTTGTTTCGGCTGGAATTCATCAGTAGTTGTATGATCTTTTGTACATTGGACATTACATCTTGAATGTTAAGCTCACGACAGTTCCTCTTAATATGGCCCAAATTGCCACACTTATAACAGCGGATACCTCCATTCGACCTACCACTATTTTGTTCTTGTCTCATCTGGGAATTTCATCTTTGTCAATAGTTGTGCGAACATCTTTTGTATCTCGGTTAATATGACTTGCATCGTTTTATCTGCCGGGGTCTCTTCCACAGCCACGACTCGAACTCACTGGTTTGATTGTGTGTTATCCTCTTGGGCAGCCTCAATCTCAAGTGTATGTACTAGAGACTCACTACTTCACTTGTGCCTGGCTAATTTAAGGATTCGTTTAACGGGTTCTGGTCACTTACTCCATCAATAGACGCTCCAACTGCCAACTGTTGCTGAAACTCTATTGGTGCATCAGGATAGGCTAAATGGGCTAATCTCTCCACAGCAGCTTCGAACTCCTGGAGACTTTCTCCACTCCGTTGTCTGCTTGATTTCAGCTGAGCCTGATATACATGGGCGAGATGTTGGTCGCCATGTCTTAGTTCTAACGCTGCCTTCAGGATGCTAAAGTTTTGTTACTGTGCTGCAGAAATTGTTTGGAGCAGGTCTAATGCTTGGCCCCTCAGTTCTAATACCAATGCTGTTGCTTTTTCTTCATCGTTCCAGTTATTTGAACGTGCAGCTGCCTCGAACTGTCTCTTATATGTTGACCATGAACCTTGATCGTCGAAGGAAGGTGGTTGTAATCTAGCACCAGACGACAGTACTAACTGGCCACCCTTTTCTCCTAATTGTTGTTTGAGTCGTGCTACTTCTTCTATATCTTCAATTATCTCTCTTTCAAACTTTTCCTCTAAATTCCACTGACTTCAGCGCGTACATCTTCCTTCAATTGTTCAGTGACCAAGAGCATGACTTGATGCTGTCCCTCCATAATTTGTCTTAATTCTTCCTGGCGTTCCCTATTTTGCTCCTCGTTTTCTTCCTGACGTCTTATTTCCAGGCCTTCCATCATTTTTCTTAAGTCATCTCCTGTCTTTTTCTTTCGCGATCTTCCATAATTACTTCCTCACCCCTCAAGTGAGGAAGTTATGTATTTGTGAACAACATTTTTCAATTTTTTATTGCATTTCTGGACGAATCTCGACGAATTATGATGACACACAAAATTTCAGACAGAAAAAATGTCTGTCTGTGTATCTGTGTGTTTGTCTGTGTGGTTTGCGATAGCAGCTACAGTTTTTGAGATAAAGCTTTCAAATTTGGTACACACATTCTAGATGTCAAGGAAGAGATTGAGTTCGTTGATGAGCAAAATCGGTCCCAACGTCTAAAAAAAAAACTTAGTGACATTCCACCAATGTGACTTTTTTGAAACGTCAAAATGTGACTTTTTGAAACGTCAAAAAATGTGACTTTTTTGAAACGTCAAAAATTACTTTTATTATAAACTCCATCACACGTCGAGTTTTACTACGGTGAGGAAGTTGTGATCCCCAAGTAATTGACAGTGGTTTTTATCTCTGTTCGTCTTTCTCTTCCTGGCGTTTTCTTTCTTGATCATTTATCCGTTCTAACGACGCTGCTAGCAAGTTCTGTGTTTGTTTCTCCTTGTTATTGGCATTAACTCACGACACGTAAATCAGTTCAAATTAATGTTTATTACACTATAATGTCCGTAAAATGCATCTGTCACGTCTATTTTAATAATGGAATGTTCCAGAAAAACATCGAAACAGTACTAGAAAGGCTTATTTAGAGTCTATACTACTTTTGTATTGACGAAATTCGCTTATCTCCACTAATTGTGTGACGGAATGTTCGAGAGCTTTTACGAAATGTCACTACTAAGTCTTGTTTTGAGTCTAAAATACGTTCCCGTTAATAGAGTTCACGGTGGTTTCCAGTGGTTTCCAAATCGAATGTTCTAGAATTTTCAAGAAAATCTACTTTAAAGTCACTAATCAGTCTAGAAATAATCCTTCAAACACTGTCCAGTAGCTTAATTCTCCGTGATACCACTAATTTCTGAGATGAACACTGTAGAACCTTTTCGAATATTCCAGAAATTTCTCTTCCAATTTATTTTCGACACCAAATTGTTACGTGTTTGCTATCCCCACAAACACCTATAGGTACTCGTAGATTCGTTGATTGAAAGTCCACGTAACACTTACTACTTTATTACCTAATTAATAATTAACAACAATAGATTAATGACTGTTTTAACTATAATCACAATTTTCTTCTTGACTCGTTCACTTTCAACTTAAGACTGAGTTCGTGAACGCACCGTGTGCCTTATATACACTGTGTCCCAAATTGGGGGTGCATGCATTGCTATCTCGGTTATTGTTAGAAATAGAGAAACGGCTAAATGGGTACTTTTTTTGAAGAATTTTATGACCGTTTCGATGCCGTTTTTAAATTTGGCCCAGCTCTATCCGTTTTCTAGATATTTTCAAAGAACTGTAAAGGTGCATTTTAAAAAAACTTCCCGTATCTGCCTAATTTTAGACTGGTGATATTTTAATAAGTACATTGTTAGAACTCTTTTATACGTTGCTTTCGTTGACGTTTCCAAAAAAATTTTTATCGTCATTTGTTTTTGAGTTAGTGCCTCTAACTTTGTTTTTTCTTATGAGCGCCATATTGGATTTTTTGATAGTTTAATAATGATCTTAATTTCCTTTTTAACGATGTATCACAATATCAGGAAAAAATTAGCTACTGGTGTAAAATGTAAAAGAAATCAGTTTTCTAAGTAGGCCATGAAGAAAATTTATTTTAAAATAATCCGATTTTATTAGCTTCAACCCAAAATTAAAACAAAAAATTTAAACACATTTAAATGAGTTGTTGAATTGATTTGCACCGTCCAAATAAAATAAAATAATCGTATAATTTTTCTAATAGTAGGTGCCATGAATCTTGTTACCATGACAATAGACAAAACAATATTTGACAGTTCTTGTTGTCATAATTGCTGTTTTTTTTTACTAGTTTTTCACTGTGATCTATCATTACTTTGTAATAACTAATTTCGTGTTTCCTTTTCAACGATGTATCACAATATCAGGAAAAAATTAGCTACTGGTGTAAAATGTAAAAGAAATCAGTTTTCTAAGTAGGACATGAAGAAAATTTATTTTAAAATATTCCGATTTTATTAGCTTCAACCCAAAATTAAAACAAAAAATTTAAACACATTTAAATGAGTTGTTGAATTGATTTGCACCGTCCAAATAAAATAAAATAATCGTATAATTTTTCTAATAGTAGGTGCCATGAATCTTCTTACCATGGCAATAGACAAAACAATATTTGACAGTTCTTGTGGTCATAATTGCTGTTTTTCTTTTTTACTAGTTTTTCACCGTGATCTATCATTACTTTGTAATAACTAATTTTGTGTTTCTTTTATTAAGTTCATTTTTTGAATTTATTGTAGCTTTGAGAGATACAAACGAAGAAAAATTAGATATGCTAGAGACTTATTTTAAATCAAATAGAAATACTGATGATACATCAAGAATTTATGAGGATAACTTTCCAGAACGTGTGCAACCGAATGAAAGGTATTTTAGGACTCTTGTTATTAATTTATTAAATTATGGACGGTTTAATGGAAAAGAAATAAGACTTATGAGATAGATAACGAAGAGCGAAATAACGTTGTATATTGAATACGTAGAAGACAATGCTACAGCATCTGTAAGACAAATTCAAATAAGGTAGATGTTCCTGAAGCAACTGTGCATAACATTTTAAAGAAAAATCATTATTACCTGTACAAACCAACCATCGTTCAAAGTTTACAAGAAAATGACTATGAGAGAAGAGTAGCATACTGTGATTGGTTTGTACAAAAATGTCTACAGAACGCAGACTTTTATTCAAAAGTATTATGGACAGACGAGACTAGATTCACTAACTGTGGTGTTTTCAATAGACATAACACACACTACTGGATTATTCAGAATCCTCACGTAATTAGCCAAAGAAGGTTTCAAACCAAATTTGGATTCAATGTCTGGTGTGGCATCATAAGTAAACTTGTTTAAATCCAAATTTAAAAACGGCATCGAAACGGTCATAAAATTCTTCAAAAAGTCCCCATTTAACCATCTTTAACAATAACCGAGGTAGCAATGCATGCACCCCCAATTTGGGACACAGTGTATACATCCCTTCAGGATCCAGAATGTTCCAGAACATTCTCGGCGGCTCTCGCACAATTCTATTTTCATTTAACCAGTCTACACAGTCCAGTGTGCTTTTAAAGAAAGTTATCACGTTTTAAAACTTCAGATTTTATTTTTTTTATTCTGCCTTAGTAATGTCATTTTGTCTAAAAGGTTTAAAAACGCTGACGTAGTTTTTCACGACACACCAAAATACCATATACTGCATTCGACACGTGTTTCGCTAACCAAGTTGACATCATCTGAAGATGATTAAAAAGTTTTAATCATCGTGGACAACTACGTCAGTGTTATCTTCACATCGAAGATTCCAACACACTTCAGGGATAAAAGGTTAAAGGCATTTAAATAATATATGACCCCATTACTAAGTTAATCTGTGGTAATTCTAAGGTAATTGTATTCTATTTATTACCTAAATAACACCTATTTGTATCACAAACAAAAGAAGCGGTACTCTGATTTGCAAGCTGGTGAATGACTGAATTAGTATTAGGTACAAAGGGAATAAATGACATGCTGTTGAACAACTAACATGACGTCTAGTTTAGTTATTCGCAAGGAATTAAGATAAGAAAAATTATGTTTTGGATAGTGTTCTCCTTCTATGAAACAAATTTAATAGTGAATCAAAATTTTATTTATTTACTTGTACTTTTAAAAAATTTGTGTCTTCTTACAATACACATACAGACTGTCTATTTTACGAGAGCTACGGCAAATATCTATAGTAGAATATAATTATTTCCATTTTTCAGGTTTTTTCACTATATCTCATAAAGTAGGTCATGGATTTTGAATTTATTATTACTGATATAATAGTTGGAGAGCTGGCGTCCAAAATATGCAAGAGTTTTCTCAAAGCTAATTTTTTGAGATTAGGTTACTTTTTAGTGATGGAAAGTAACTGTAGAGTCAGCACTTCCGGTACCGGGACACCTGGCGCTGAGACGCTCGCAAAGGTGTAATATTTAATTAACGTCTCTAAACTGTTTTCTCAAAGCTCAAAATTTATAGAGAACGAGCAAATATAATATAAAACAAGAATCCAACAGTCAGACAGCAAAATATAGGGACAGGTGGCGTCAGCGCTACTTCATACCTGTCAAAAAAATGACGTGTGTCAGAGTGATTTCTCAAAGCTGAAATTCTCCAAAACATTAATTAAAACTATAAAGTTAATAAAGGAGACAGTCAGACTCATTTATGATAGGACCACGTCAGTCAGCAGTCGATAGATGTGAGAACGGTAACTTCGCGCATTAGTACGCCTTTTCTCAATACATATCGTTTATTTTATAACTCAATGGAATGTGGGTTACCAGGGCCGGCCCGATGGGCAGGTAAGCCAGGCGGTCGCCTGGGGCGCTGAATCTTTGGGGCGCTGACTTGCCGCAAGTCGGTTGTAGTTTCTGAATAATTAAATTTAAATTTTAATCAAAAGCACGCACTCCAAATAAGTCCGCACCTGCCCGCCTATCGGTAAGCGTGCTGTATGATAACAAAAAATCAAAGTAATACCGGCCGGCGGAGTACAAAGTGTTGGCGTGGTATTGTGTTTGTTGACGTTATAAAATTGAGAAATTTGTTTGTCAATTATATGGCTTGAAAAATACTTATGATGTAAATGAGGCTCGCTTTCTACTTTTCAATAAGACTTACGCATTCGAAGACACTAACGACCCTTTCAAAATTGCCACGAAAAACGTCGATGGTTCCAATTTACCGCCATGCCAAGGCGGAATTGAAAAAAACAAATACAAAGGGCTGCGTATATATCGAACATTTGGAGTCATGCTGATGAAAAAGTGCCCACTGCAATGATTCCAGAGGAAAACGGTTGGCAGTTGATCGATGGCCGATATGATTTCAGTTGGTACGAAGACGATCAGCTACCTAATTTCATTTCTGACGTTTTGATTCAACCGGATGATACACCTGCAGGTAATTTTTGCCAGTCGACTCGCAAATGTGATTCAAAACCTTACTTATTAATGTAATGTATTGCTTAACGCTGAATTTTTGATTTGTACACAAATTCGGAATCAACCACCACTGATGACGCCGAAGAATATGGTGCAATCGCGTTTTATTCTGATGAAGATAGTGGCGAAGAACACGACGACGGCAATGATTCTGACGATTAGATGTTTTTTTTTTCAATGAATCAATGATTTTTTTTTTCTGTTATAAAATAATTTAAATTATTTTTTCTTGTATAAAATAACTGATATCTATATAAGAACTGATATATAACAATTACAATTATTAAAAAACAATTAAAATTATTTTTTTATATAAAATAAATGATATGTATTGAGAAAAGGCGTACTAATCCGCGCAGTTACCGTTCTCACATCTATCGACTGCTGACTGACATGGTCCTATCATAAATGAGTCTGACTGTCTCCTTTATTAACTTTATAGTTTTAGTTAATGTTTTGGAGAATTTCAGCTTTGAGAAATCACTTTGACACACGTCATTTTTTTGACAGGTATGAAGTAGCGCTGACGCCACGTGTCCCTATATTTTGCTGTCTGACTGTTGGATTCTTGTTTTATATTATATTTGCTCGTTTTCTATAAATTTTGAGCTTTGAGAAAACAGTTTAGAGACGTTAATTAATATTACACCTTTGCGAGCGTCCCAGCGCCAGGTGTCCCGGTACCGGAAGTGCTGACTCTACAGTTATTTTCCATCACTAAAAAGTAACCTAATCTCAAAATATTAGCTTTGAGAAAACTCTTGCACATTTTGGACGCCAGCTCTTGGACTATAAAGTTGACAACAAATGGAATAATTTATAATTAAACTTTTTTTATTCTACAATAGATATAAAGCAAAATATCTCGTGTCGCCGTTGTAAAATTGAGGACCTGTATACAGTGTGAGTTATAAATAATGGACCATAGATTAACTAGAGATTCCTTCGCTCAAAATATGAAGATTTATCCAAACATGTTTACATGAAATGTGGTGAGATATCATAATTTCGTATTAGTTTTGATCTAAGTTATACAGGGCTTCCAATAAAATACATTAAGGGCCAGTTTTTTCATCTCCCATTAAATTAATTTGGTGAACAACTTCCTTGAATACGATTATATCAATAATTGTATCCATGAAATTTATGTGATACAAATTTAACTGAATTTTTGATGTATTTACTAATTCTAAGTAAAAAAATTTGCACTTCTGAAGTCGCTAAAACTAACCGTCCTCGAGATATTTAACGATTAAAAGTTAACTGAATACTATATACACTACATTGTTAATTTCATTTACTCTAAGACTCATTACAGCCCTTAAACATGAACCTATAAGAATAGTTTCCACTAAATATCTCCGAAACCGTTCAAGATCAAATAAAGAAATTTTGTACAGCCACTAATCTTTTAATTCTTAACAATGCAGAACCATAATCATCTGCACATTTTTTTCAGGGGTATGTAAACCTGGGTGGGTGGTGGTTAAGTTTGACCCAAACTTTATTGTGTGTAATTATTTTTAGTTTTTAACAGAAAATTTCAGTTTTTTATGAGAGAAAGGTATTTTATTTGACCCTTAATAAGGACAAACCGTGTTTAAATAACATCGATTTGAAAACTTCATTACATGCTCTAAAATACATTGTAAATGATTTGAAGATTTTGCTGTCAAAAGTTAGCGTATATTTTTATTATATTAGCTGCTATATTAAATGGAAAAAATGACTATGCTTTTAAACTATCGCGGTGATAGAGCGAATAACGTTGAAATACTGATTTGTGTTAGAGGCAAGTAGTGAAAAAAAAGGCGTGTTTTTGGGCTAGAGGCAAGTTTTAGAATTCTACAGAAGGATCCTGTCCGTAAAGAACTTCTGCATATGTGTTTTGGAATTAGGACTTTTTATTTTATTTTGCATATAATTTGTACAACTAGATAATACGGCAGTAACTTGACAAAATGTTATAAGTTTGTAGTAGTTTTTCCTTTGTAAACAGGAAGATTAATATCCTTGTTAGTAAAGTTTTAATAGTAATTTCGACTTTGCGTTTTCAGTATTTTGAAGTATTTGAAGGTAATAATTTTGCCAAATGTTTTTTGAAATATTCCCGCGACTTTTTTGTATTCAAAAAGGGTAGAAAGAAGCAATTTGCAACCTTATGAAGTTTATGATTAGGAGCTTCTTTTTTGAGATTAATGTATAACCTTTTACGTTGCAAAATAACTTTAATAAATCTAAGAACTCTTACCATAACTCACCAAAATTACTTATAAAATAAGTGTATCGTGAAAATATCTCATAAGTAAGAAATAGTTTGTTGTATAACTCAAGCACAATTTCAGATTTTTATGATTTTATAATAAGTTAAGTCATGATTATTATTAGACTTATACCCGGTTGTATAAGTTTAGGTTTATCGGTAGCTTAGAGGAACTGCTACCCAACAGAATTGCTACTTTAGTTTCATACGCGTTGTTCAAACCATTTCAGCTTAATAAAACCATTTTCATGGGTAAAAGTGTTAAGTTAGTGACGTTGGCGCATGTGTTCTAATCAAATATTTTACTTATTTTCGTCATCATGTGTCATGTTGACGTTGACTAGAGGTGAACAATAGGGTGGAGTGAAAAATCCGACATTTTAGTTTTTGAAGGCCTATATGCGGAAAAGTGGTGGACTAAGTAATATTAATTCCCTGCAAAATCTGGAATCGATTGGATGACGTTTAGCGGTGCCCCCACCACTTCCAAAATTTGTCGCCGACTGCCAGAAACAAAGCCAATTCAATTAATTCTCCAGCGACTGTCGTTAGGTGAGAGTGCGTTTAAGTTGTCGATATTCATTTGAAAATAGTTTTACAAACGCGTAATTGTATCTCGGTTACATTGGTTGTTATATTCAGTGAATTTTGATATTTAAGTTTTTTTGTGAAATATGCCAAAAACTAGAAAAGATATTGACTGTCCTGTATTTGGGGCGCCTTCCATGTTTAGTAAAAATACATTACCTACATATGCGGGTGTGATGAAAAACTATGCATATATACGTCAAACCTTAATTGATTCAGCTCAAAATAAAGCAGAACCGACCTTAGGTAACATTGCAGAGATTTTGATTGCAGAGCTGAAACTTGTTTGGTCTAAGGCGTCTATTCCCGTGGCGACAGATCAACAAATTTTACATATGATAAGACAATATCACGGAAAATTAAGAAACCTTAAAAAACCTCTAAAATCCCGATTGAATGTTGATCTTAGACAAAAAGTGAAAGAATTTAGAGAAATTGCAGAAACAAAACTTTTCGATATTTTGTCCTGCAAGTGCGCGAACTTTTCATTGTGTAAGTGTAAAAACAAAGTGCCAATTAGAGAAAGAGAATTTCTAGTAGACCAGAGAACTGAGAGAAAACTGTTTATTGGCACAATTGATCCGGTAGCTACGCGAAACATTGAGCGATCCTTACATCGGAGAGTCTTGGAAATAAGATCGCTACCTTCAACTTCTATTTCCAATGTGCTGGATATGGAACTGTTAGATGGTGAACAGACAGATGATATTGATGACAGTTCTAATACAAAGCAGGAGGCTAGCCCAAAATTACAACGCCAACGATCTAAGCAAATGCGTATCAACTTACCAAGTCTCGCACAAGCGTGCGATCGCACAGGTGTTTCTGATAGATCCGCTGCTGTTATTGCGTCTGCTGTATTAAAAGATATTGGACTGGTAACCATAGAAGAAACTTGTAAAATAATTGATAGAAGTAAGATAAGGAGAGAGAAAAAGAACACGAAACATTTTAAAAACCAAGCAAGACAAGGATTTTTTACAAGCCATTTAGTTCGACGGACGAAAAGATAATACCCTCGTTCAGCGTTTAATTGGTAGTAAAAATCACAGAACTACAGTTATGTGGCAACTTCAAACCCTTCTGAACATTTGCAGTGTTTAACAGAATACATTTTGAAGGTTTATGCTCCAACATGGTTTTCAATTAAAGTACATTCTGAAGTTAAATATGGTCCACAACATTTATTCAAACTAATCCAGCGGTCACGATATATGCCATGTCATTTGAGACAAATTGTTGACAAAAAAATTCAAATTAATGGATATTTTGCACATCCAGAGAATATTTTGATAGCAATGCTTGTTGATTCGCGCGTTAACATCCGAGAATTGGGATTGAGGCGGATTCTAAAATCTAGAGATCATATTCTTGAGACGGAAATACGAAAGTTCAAAATACCACAAATTAATTTTGAAGCCAATGAATACTATGAGCTAATAAACTGGCAATCAGTTGTTGTTACTGAGCCACCAATCACTAAGAAATTTTCTACAGATGAACTTAAGGAAATGATTGCTAATGTTCCAGACCAAATGTCACTTTTGAATGTACCTTGTCATTCCCAGGCTGTAGAGAGAAGTGTGAAATTAGTTACAGAAGCCTCATCATCTGTTTGTGGGCAAGAGGCAAGAGATGGATTTATTAGAAGTAGAATAGCTTCTCGAGAAATTTTGCCAAAATTTGAAACTAAATCTGACTTCTTAAAGGCCTTGATTTGAAGAGCCAGTATAGGTAAGAAGAGTGGGTGGGTGGAACTCGACATGCAGCCACCTCCACTTGGTGAGTTCTGGGTTGTTTTATATTAAAACAAGCAAAGAGCTGCATAAATCATAAGTTTTTATAGTTTCATTTATTTAGAAAAAAAGTCATAAATTTGAAGAGCCTGGGGCACCGGAAAACGTAATCGCATGAGGCTCAGTTTTCTCACAGTAAATTGACCCTACATGTAGCCACTTTTCCACATATAGGAAAAATCAAATTCGAAAAAAAAAATTTTTTTTGTCATTTTTGCTCCACCCTAGTGAACAACTTTTTAAGTAACGGTATTTTTAGTGCAAACGTCAAAAATGGCACTTTTGGTTTGCTCCTGTCGCCCTTAATCTTCGAGATCCGGGTCGGTGTGGGCTTCTCGAAGTTCCTTCTCAATCTTAATACTTCGATCAGTACACAGAAATCTATTCCGAAAGTTCCGTTTCGCGAGATTCCAGCTCAAAATTTACCCGTCAATTTTTTATTTAAATTAATTTTTTTTAAATTAGAGTGGTATTCGGTGGCCCGAAGAAAATTTAGTATACCCGGTGTCCCAAATAGGAAATATTTTGTTTCAGATTCCAGCTGTAAGCGGGCGAGGAATCGATCGGTGACTGCGAAACATGTCGATGAATCTCGAGAGACACGGAAATGGAGAATCGACCCGCAGGGCCGATTCGATATTTCCATAGGGCGGCCCTCTCACACCGCAGGCGTTCGGCTTTCCGTAGGACTAGAAAACGGCGTAGCCATTTTCTAGTGTTTATTTTAGTTACGTATTTTTTTTAGTTTTTAAATCCGCAATAACAGTATGCAACACAGAAAAAAGTTCTCAATAAATTATCATTATTATTTCATTATTATTTAATAAAGTCTAAGTTTAATTTATTATTTAATAAGTCAATATCATTCCACTTTTGAAACTGATTTTCACTTTGCATAACACCTCTTGGTCTTCTAGGTTGTTGAGTTATATTTAATAACTCTAAGAATTATTCATCATCTGTTAAAATTTCAATTAAATTTTTCGATCGTAACAAAAAATGTACACTTCTCAAAATAGAGCAAATCCTACTTCACTATTAGTGGCTTTTTAAAATCTTAATTTAAGCATGGTTTATTTGTTGAACTGTGTTAGTACAACGCCAATTTTTCGAACTTCCGATATGGTAATAAGTTAAGGCTAAACTAGGTTGAAGCTCTAATCGTACAACAGGGAATAAGGAATTTTGATGTCATGACCTTTTTTAAATCTTTTTTGTATGTACTTACACATTTGTAAGTACACTGTCAGAAATTACAGTTTATTTTATTATTATTCACTCATTTCTCGGGATATGGTATTAGGATTAAATTCTGTCTCTGGCATGATATCCAAATTATTATTAATTATTGATGTCGTGTAATTATTTTGCTTTGATTTTGGTTTATCTTGCTTGATTGCTAATTGGGTAGGGTAATATTGTAAAATTACCGAATATGAATTTCGTAAAATAAACCAGATACCACGAAGTACTTTTACACCCTCATATGAAAAATGCCAATGTGTGTATCTATATGTTACAAAGTGCAAATTTACCTTTGAAACCAATTTATTTCCACATTGGGCACGGGTGCGTATTTGAAGTATTTAAAAGTATTCAAACTTTAAAGTGTGTTATGGTTCTATTTATTATCTAGATAATAAATGTTGCATTGGTGTAATCAAATAGTCCTGTTGTGGTTTACTGCATTCAAGATTGTGTACCGTTTCGCTTAAATCTAGCTCGTTCTCCACCGTGATACATAATCCCGACCTTCTTGACACAGATGTATGTCCTAATCCTTTAGGGGCAAACGTCCAATCCATCAATTTCCGTAGAAGAATCTGTACTTTACTATTTAATATGTAAATATCAAAACTATTTTTCACAGATATAAAATAATAGAAAAATATTGAAAGAGAGTGATGTTGACGATTGTGAAATATACAAGGTGTGCCATGATGGATTATACTATTGGGAAAATAACTTTTTGTTTCGAATCTGATTTTGATTATATTGAGGTGTTTTCTTGTTTTAAAAAATATTTGTGTCGTGCGAGTTTTAATTATTCAAAAATTTCAATAAAGATAAAAATTTCTATAACTTGCGTAAAATACATATTATTTAAATTTTGTCATATACAGGGTGCTTGGCTTGAACTTTCCCAACATAGAAATCTTGCTATCTTGTGAGCGATAGCATCAGATATATTAGAGAATAGTTGCATGATTTGTAACGTACAACCGCGTAAATATGTTCATGCATATACGACACAATATCTTGTTAACTTGTGATTAATTTGATTAGTTCGGTAACATCCAAAAGTTTATACCAAGAGGGCTAAGAATATTGGTGAATGTAATACTAAGACACATGCATTTCTAACTAGTGACCACAAGAGTAAAAGTATTATCTATTATTAATGCCCCCACGAAAATATTTGCCACATTTCAGCTGCACGTTTTGGTAATTTCGTCTGTGCAAATCCAGACGTATTTTTCATTCAGTTCAGAATAATTTTTTTATTTAATACTGTCACATTTCTGTGAAAAATATTTTTTTCTTAGTGCCACATAGATGTTTTATAAATACTACGTATTTAGAGTGTATTCCAATGACTAAAATCATTGGAATCACATTTTCTCAGATATTTTTCCACGGTTGAAAATACAATTATTTTTCCTATCTATTTCACGTAGCAGTATTTACTATATCTTATTTAGTTTAAAAGTTACATGAAAAAATGTGTCGACAAACCAGAAAGGCACTATGCAGCGTTACATAAATTTTGGTCATTACATTTAATTTTATGGAATTGGCCAATTGTGACTGATGTTTTTCTTTTGTTATGGAGTTTTTGTTCAGAAGAAAATTTAAAAATATGCGAAGTATGCCATGCAACAAAATTAGATATTATTAATGTAACAATCTGAAATATAGTATGTAGCTAATTTATTAGAAAAAGTAAAGCAATTCACAATGATTATGTGTAGCTTATTGCCGTCGATATGATTACACATAATTCTATTTTTTCTTTTAAATCATTCATATCTATCGTTATGATCTTATAAAATTCATTTTTGAGTGTCCCCAACAAAAGCAAATCTAACCAGCAATTTTGGTGGCCTTCTTATTGGACCGTGAATTTCTATCCACGTGTCTTCATAAGTTTCGTTTAAAAAGTCTGGCATTATGTGCTGGGGCCCCGTTATGCCGTAACTGCACATTTTGTAGAAGTATAGGTAGTTCCTCTTTCAAAAAATTTAAATAGCTAGCATTGGTGAGTGCTCTTATAAAAATTGGGCCCTATAAGATGGTGACCAATAATACCACACCAGACGTTAACCTTATAATGGCCTTGGTTTGCCACTGGATTTACCATATAGCGATTTTTGGTTACCCAATAGTGGGTATTGTTTTGTTTGGTATAACATTACTGACAAAACGACTTTCGTCTGTCCAAGAGATATGATTGTAAATATGGGGATCCTCTTTTGCTGCAACAATGATTTGTGCAAAAAAGATTCATTCTTCTTTCTGAGTATGGTTGTGATAGATGCTTTAAATTATGAATTTTGTAATCATGAAATCTATTTGCCTTCAAAATTCACTGGATAAATGAAAACGACATATTAAGTTCCTTCTTAACATCATTTACAGAATTTCTTGGGTTATTTTGGAAATATTGCAGAACCTGACCTCTACGTCATCAGAACGAGCTCTTTTTCTAATTGGTTCTGGTGTTGCCTCTAATCGAGTAAATATTTTATAACTTGGCACATACTTTTAGGACATACTTTTCCCTATAAAAATATCGACTTTTTCGTTATGTCACCATAGCTGTTTGTTTATTTCTTATAACGTGAAAATACACCAATTACCAATGATTTTGACAATATATATTAATTTGACAATATTAGAAAATGGTAACAAAACACAAACGTAGTCATGGTCAACTCCATAAAACCAAATGTAATGAATAAAATTTATGTTACACGCTACATAGAGCCTCTGTGGTTTTTCGACACATCTTTGCCTATAACTTTTAAACTAAAAAATATATAATAAATATTGCTATATGAAACAGAAAAAATAACGGTCGTTCCAACCGTGGAAAAATATCGGTTTCAGACCAAATATGATTTCTTGTCTTCGCAATGCCCAGCGTCGGGAGCCAAAAATTTATATTTTTATCAAAAAATGTTCTTTTATCCCATTTAATATTCTTAAAACAGTTTTGGATTTTCTATTTCGATCTTCCCGGAATTTTAACGAGACATCGAGTTGGAATGACACTGTACCCAACGTATGTTAGATTGCATCTTGAATATGCCTTAATAATTTGATCCCCTAATTACGGTACAAATACTCAAAATTTGGAGCGAATTCAACAGTGGTTTTTAAAATACGTTAAGTTTAAAGTAGAAGGAACTTATCCTACTATTGGCTACCCACATGCTAATATTCTTAATGAGTTCTCCATGGATAACCTTGAAAATCGCATGCATAAATCATACTTAATTTTTCTCTGTAAAATTTTGCAACGTCACATTGATTGTGAAAATATTTTCATCATGCTTAACTTTCAAATTCCCAGGACAGTATCTAGGCAATCTATTTTACTTGCCAATACCAAAAACCAACATCAAAAAGTTCTCTCCTTATCAGCAATTATATAATATAAGTAATAAGTTGGATCGTTGGATATTCTCAGTTGTAGTCTTGCAAACATAAAAGACACAATTAAACTGATTTTTTTTGTTTTATCGTTGGCCAAAAAAAAACGAGAAAATGTCTCTTTCACCTTTATTTTTTTTTTATTTATATTTGTGTATGTGTATGTGTATATATATTTATATATTTGAGTATTTAATATGCATAAGTGTAGATATACATTGTAAATCTATTTAATATTTTGCGTACAAATCAGTTAATTTTGTCTTGTATATTTAGGCGATATTTTTTGGAAATAAATAAATATATGTTTGTCCGGTAATTTTATCGAAATTTATATATTTTAACGTGATAAATACTTGGTAATGTTAGTTTTGTTCCGAAATGCATAGTTTTAGAGAAACAGTATTTTATAACAAGGAAATAAGATAAATTTCGACGGATTTAGAATTTATAATTATTTTTTTTGAAACTTTAAATATGCGGATTTTACCGTTAGATTCATCATACGTCTTTATATACACTGTTAAATTTTGAAGTTATGTTCGGTCGTTGATTTAGAGTATTTCAAAACAAACGGTGATTGTGAAAATTTTCAATAATTCTTCTTCTCAGCGGTATTTAAAATTTTTTTTAAAAATAAAAAAGAATTTCCCGTTAAAAATCAATGGTGCCTAAGATGTAAGAAAAAATTAAGAACGTGTCCAGCAATCAACCCGGGACCTATGGCCTGAGAAATAATCAAATCAAATCAAATCAGGCAAGATTTGTTAATAGTAAATTTTGTTAATAGTAAAACATAATCATAATCATCCATTGCGCACACTCACGCCCGGAGCCATCCCAGCATCCACGTGTACAAGACACCGTAGCAATTATTGGGCTAGTCGTAGCAAGGCTGCTCGGGATTTGAGAAGCAAATAAAAATGAAGGCCCACCCGTATATCTCTTAAAGAATTATTGGGCTATTTAACAATATATATTCTTAAAATATGTGTAAAACAAATAACTTAATATATTCCGTTAAAACACAGTATTTTTTTTTGATTTTTGATCCAAAATTTTCTTAATTTTCTCACACCCTGTATATCATGAGCTCAATTCAATGTATCCAAAGTAGATTTGACATCAAGCACTAACTTTTATCAAGAATGATATTTTCTCAAAAATAAATAATAAATTCCTCACTTGTTGCATACTCTGGGCTCACTGTATATATGAGACCAAACTGTCAGACTCGTATGAAAGTGTTATTGTCAACACTTGTTGTATAATATACGAATGCATAATAAAAAAATCTTGTTTTCATGCCATTTATTATCATAAGAAACACAGAAAACTGTAAACAACAGAAAATGATTACTACAAGTCCTTCAGTAAACATGCTTTTAATTTAACCTGGTTAAAGGAAATGATCTATCCCACTGTCAAACAGATGTCAAATTTGTCTCATGAAGAATAAATGGCCTATATCTGACAATGATGAACGAATTTTCAATAAGATGGATTGTTCTAAATGGATTTGTTTTTTCCAATATTTAAGAAAGGGTAATAATTTTTATTTAATATCTGAACGCATCCCTGCATCGTATAATATGAATATCATAATTAATATTAGAATGCTATACCTATTTTTAACAAAAATGCGTGAGCGATTTTATAATAACTTTATAGATCAAGAGCTCACGGGAAAAACTAAATTATAGGCTATCAAATGTGTCATGGAAAATTAATATATAGACTAGGTGGTATAACAGAATAGCTCTCACCACCACATGCTGGATTCAGAACCGGATATTTGCAATTTGTGTCTGTGATTTAGGTACAATTAATTCAAAAACTTATAAAGTATTGTCATAGTAATACGTATTAAATAAAATAAAACTCAGCCGCGCTGCCTAGCATTTTTTTTGATTTTTGAAAGTCGTAGAAATATATAGAAAGTCGTAGAATATATTGTTGTACCTACAACTATATAATAAAAAAGTCATAATACCGAAATAGTTAAATTTCAGAATAATACTGAACATATTAATTTCATGCTTTCCTTGGAATATGTTTACAACTTTCCTGACATAAATTTTTCCAGGTTCCCTAATTTTCCAGTTTGGCTAGGGAACTCTGATGAAACAGAATGAAGTTTGGTCCTAATCTAATTGAATTTAAATGTTAATAAAGTTTGATTCATGTTATTACTTTTCATAATAAAATAAACAAAAAACAAAAAGAGGGAGGTGTTATATATCCTGAATTGGGTTGGAACTTTTGATGTGAAACTAACATTGACTTAACAATAGTTTTTCACAAAACATCAGAAGACCACGCGTTTCATCAACCAAGATTACACCATTTGGAGATGATTAAAATTTACCTTATGCTAACAGTATATCGTATTAAACTATTGTTTCAGTGAACCGTGACTAACTAACCAATAGAGAGGACTATATGGGATTGGCCCTCTGTCACTATTCTTACTATTTATACCCTTTGTAATATTCAAACTTTCCAATGCATCCATCCGTCTAGTATTCATAACTTCCGCATTAATCTTAAACTGCTACAACATATTTTATGGTTGTTCTCAAAAGCATGTTGGGCAACACTAGACATCTGCTCGACCATAATTGACATGAGCCATGTGCTCCTTAAATCTAGTTTGAATGGATCGTCAAGTTTGTCCAACATACTTTTGAGTACAGTCCTTACAGCTAATTACATAAATTACCGACTTTTTGTTTCTTTCAATTTTGCCTGTTGGATTGCCTAAAAGTTGTTGTGGTTACCCGATGAATGAATCACTGTCATACTGTCATTGTCATCATCTTTAAAAATCATACCAATACCACGGGTGAATCGAGGATCGTATCGATTTGATACAAATTATGGATTTTATTTTTAATTTTGAAAGACCGAGAAATTCAAAACGTCTCATTAAATTTACTTTTCCTAATTATTTTATCAACTAAGCTATTAGAACATTCATTACTTACAGCTATATCCTTATTTCAAAGCCTTTTTTTTTTCAAACCTCTCCTTATTAAGGGGGAAGCTTAATAGGCCATAAACTAGAAACTTAAAACTCGTAATTCTTTGTTGAGCACAATGGTAAGAGTTCTTAGGTATATAACTTAAAGTACTGATATCTTTCTTGTTATGTCAAATTCTAACTTATTTTCACTATTTCTAATTATATTAATACATCTAAAAATCCACAGTTTTCAATTTTATATGTGAATTTAACTAATGCGAAATTATTTCCATTGTCGTAGAAAATAGGGCATGAAACAGAGTTGATTTTATTTTGTTTGTGGGGTTGCTTCGTTCGGTTTCGCCTCTTTCGCGAACTTCATCACTCAAAAATTACATGAAACTTTTAACACTCATATCGTAAATATCTATTTCCACTTGTTACTATTAGCATTACTGTTACTATTTTTTTTAATGCTAAATACCTAAATAATATTTCTTGAAGGTATATTAATGTAAAAATAATGTTCATTTGCTATTTCGTTTTTGATTATAGTAAAAATGAAAATGAGTTTTTCAGTTCTTTAGAATGTTTCATTGAATTTTCCTTGTATGCACGTATATACATTACAATCGGTTTCTTTTCAAATATTTGGTATAAAAAATATTTTTCTATTACCTCTATTTTATTATAAAATGATTTTGTATGATAAAATTGTTTCAAACCCATTACAAAAGGTTTTATTAGTTTTCATTATTAAAACCATGTACGAATTAATTTTCAAATAATAGATACGAGACTTTCAAAATAATAATTATTCCTGACATTAACAAGAAATCTACAAGCCTTCCCAAAGAGTGAAGCCCATGAAGCGCATCTGCCTCTGATACTCGAGCACAGTATAATAATCAGCTACAAGCAATTGCATAGAAAAACTCTTCAAGCTGAAAACGTTTTGCAGAAAATGAGGAAGGTGGTTCGTTTTAAGCAGGGCCATGAAAGGATTTAATAAAGGCGGCATTTAATTGAAATTTTGTAATAAGAAGGTATAATTATATTCGTTTAGGAAAATAATTGCATTATGTTTATGCCAAGGTGTAATGCTGATAAATTGAATTCTATTAAAAATTCTCTATGCATTAAATTTGGGTTTTTACTTTAAAATTTAAAAAACGATATACGGCGATATCTTAACAGAATGAAGGAAAATTAGAAATGAAAACATGCTATTTTTTAAACACATAAATTTGAATAAATGAAAATTTCTGTGGCAGGAAATCTCAAGTTTTCAAGAAGATAGTGTGGTTAGGTGCAATAGAATTTGAGGTGCATAATATGGTATTCTTTTCCAGAACAGGAAATTATTTTTGAAAAAATATGTGTACTTTTTACTGAATAGGGCTTCACCAACATGGAGAGAAGATCATTTTGAGCAAAAAAGAAAATTTTCCTTCGGTTTCATAACAATCTAATACATGTATTGAAATATAGTCACAAATTACAAAAAAAAAATACAAACATTGCAAATTAAAACAAAATAAGAGACACCAAAATGATATGTATGTATGTATGCTCAAAATCAGATGACATAAAAGTTAAAAATAAATTAGGAAAATTAGTAAAAACATACATATTAGTTAGAGAATGAAGTAAATATTACTTAAGGAATCTTTTGAAAACAAGTTCAAGTCACGTATTACTTTATGGAATAGAAGCTGTGCTCAATTAGTATGGCACAAACTGTTCTATTAAACATTGGTATATTAATACTGACGTAGTTTTCCACAAAGCACCAAAAAATTATATACTGCACTCGACGTGCGTTTCGTTAACCAAGTTGGCATCATCTGGTTTGAATTGATCATTTAGGAAATGATAATTTAAAGAGTCAGTCGAAATTCTTTGACCTTTCAAAGTGAAAGAGAAAATCTTCCTTTCGATACTCGATTCACCCATGGTATTGATAATATTTTTAAAGATGTAGGTATGACAGTGGCTTATTTATCGGGAAACAACTTTTAGATAATCCAAAAGACAAAATTGAAACAAACGAAAAGTCGGAGATTTTACGAAATTAGCTGTAAGGACTGTAATTAAAAGTATGTTGGACAAACTAGGTGATCAATTCAAACTAGATTCAATTAGCATATGGCCCATCTTAAATATGATAGAACAGATGAGTCTAGTATTGCCCAACATGCACTTTGGGAATAAACATAATATAAATATTAGCAATTTTAGATTAATTAATAATGTAACAAATATTAGACTTCTGAATGCATTTGAAAGCCTGGAAGTCACAGTGTAAAGATAGTATTAATAGTGACAGAGGGCCTATCCCAAATAGCCCGCTTTATTGAGTTTAGTGGGTTACGGTTCACCGAATCGTGACAATAGTTTAGGTACAAATAGAATACATTCTTACTATAAGGTTAGTTTTAATCATCTCCAGATGATGCCAACTTGGTTGGCAAAACCACGCGTCGAATGTAGCATATAGTGTTTTGGTGTTTCGTGGAAAACTACGTCAGTGTTATCTTCACATCGAAGGTTCCATCCCACCCCAGGATTGGTACATTATTAATTTGCTTAATAGTCAAGGGAGTCTTAGGGACCTGACTATCCCTAAAGACGGAATCTCAGATTATTATCAGAAAGGCTATCCCAAGGAATCAAGTTGTTAAAGTGACACTTATATATAACTCATATAGGAGTAATTTTAAGGATGTAACCATTAAAATATGGCTCAGGGCTTATACGTTAGGCTTGAGACTAAGTGGTTCCGGGTTCAAATCATTACTATGGCATGGCGTTATTAGAATAACAAGACGATAGCACAGTTGGCTAAAACGTTCTTGCGTGGTGGAACACGGTTAATCACTGCCTATCTCTCCCGAGTTCACGTCTTAGATACGGCATCTGGCAAGTGTCATAGGGAACGGTTGTTGTATGTTGAGTAATGGAATAGCTATGTGCTAAACTCCGCCAGGACATTAATATAAATAAGACCACAAAGAAAGTAGGGTTCTACAAGAGTAACGTAAGTTTTTGAAAGTCGTCTTGAATAATATTCTCATCTTCCATATAAGAAAGAAGTAAGTAGATCATTTGCACAGTAGAGAATCAATATAATTACTCCATGTTAGACGAGAATCAGTATGTATATCGAGATATCGTACAGATTTGTTTTGCATAATATTGTTATTATTTGATTTACCTACTTAACTAGAGTCTAATTGTTTCGTGGAAAATACTAGTAAATTGGTTTTTCAAATTATTTAAAGCTAAACCATTTTTGAGCAATAATTCCTCATCAAGGAAACAGTGGTATTTGTTTTTAAACTTAACTAATTGATCAGAACTATGGGTACTATTAGCAGTAACTGCGTCGTCTGCAAAAAGAGAAATAAAAGTATTGTACATAGAGGGGGCAATAATCGTTAATAAATGTAATAAATAATAATAATGGACCTAACTTGCACCCTCAGGGAACCCTAGTGGAAACGTGTCCAGTTTCATGTTTATAACTTTTGCCAGCATTCCTAACAGTATTTTTACTTTTTGATGTCTATCTAGCAAATAATTTTAAAACCAGGTTAGAGCAGGTCCTCTAACTTCATACCTACTAAGTTTGTCAAGTAGCAAATTATGACGGATTGTGACGGATTTTTTTACCTTCAAAACTGTCTAAGATAAGTTAAAGTATCAAAAAAACTATTTTTTTCTTTCTCGGCGTGAAAAAAAGACTGATGGATAGTTCATTTCTACAAAAATTCCAATTTGCATGATTATAGACAAGCCAACAGCGTTGTACAGAAGTGAACCGGTATCTTCTTTAAAGAAATAAATGGCACGCTACTGTGTATCTCAATTATTTTTTTTATCCTTATTAACTCAAGAAAAAAATGCATTGTTTCATTCCTTTCGTAAGGTAAACAGTTTTCAAATAAAATGAAAAAATGGTCTAGCCAAGATGCTTTCTTGTTTTATTTGCATTGAAAAAAATTACGTGAATATAGAACGTATGTTATCGTAATGCTTCTCATTCTCATTTTTTTACCGTTCTTTTAATAATAAGCTAAAGAAGATATAGTTTTCATTTTCAGATGAATTTTGTGTGACTACCTTATTATTTTAAAAAATTTGACTTAAAACCAAAATAAGAACACTACAAAAACAATTTATTAAAACTAATTGAAAAATGCCATCGTATATAAAGTTACTTGGTAGCTTGTAAATTCGTAAAAATAAAATTTTCTTTTTTTTTCCATGTAATGATTGCGTTTGTTTTCTTGTATAAAGGACAAAGAACGAGTTATTTTGGGTCCAATGAATTAACTATAAATGTACAAAAAGTAAAATTTATTACAAAAGAAAAAGGTTTAAAAGGATAATAGAGAAAATTAAGTTAATAAATAAAAAATTAAGGGTACGAGAGCGACAGAGTAAAATGCTAATTGTGTTTTATTTGTTTGGAATGCTTTCAGACCATTTTATATTTTTTCTTCGAATTCAGCAGTGAATACTTTTATACAGCAAAGTGAATGAAAACTTGCGCTTGAAAAGTTTTATTCATGATAAGAATATTTGTGTCGATAAAATAATATTTCTCGCCAAAGTACTGAAGCGGTAATTGCTTATTTAAACATAAAAAATGCATTTGTTATACAATTTTAAAATATATTTCAGATTCAAAACGGGGTTCTTTTAGATTTGCATATAAAATAAAAATTGTGTCATACAGATAATGGTGTGCGGGACTGTTGTGCGTTCTTCCATCCAAACAACCCGTGCTCAAATCCAGACCGAACAAAGTCAATATGATATAATGGAATAGCGGAACAGTTTTAGTCATTATTAGACACTGAAAAATTTGCATGCGTGCAGGGCCGGCATATGGGGTAAGCAACCAAAAAAATTATTTGTACGAAATAATTAAAATACGATACCCCAAATATCTTAATATTTCATGAGACCTCCTGTACTGTATGGTGAAATATTAATTTTCTGTTACACTCGGTACAGTGCACCGTAGATCTATCGCCCTAAAAGTTGTCAAACTGAGAAACAATTTTCTGTTGTTCAACTGTCGACACACGTTTAACGAAAATGCGACATAGATGTTACTACTTGATTTAGCGATCCAAAAGAAATTTTGAATAAAACCTATGTAGTGATGGGATCAAAACTGTTAATTTCAAAAACCAATTTTCATTTGCCGACGTTTCGTTTATTATTATACTAAACATCATCAAGACACTGAAAGTACAAAATTCTTATGGAATTACGTAATTTAAAAAGTATTAAAAAGTTGAAGTTAAAACAGTTTAAATTAAATTACCTAACATTAAAATTTGCATAAAAAACGGTTTAAACAATTAAATATTGACATATTCACAATTTAAAAAAATAGCAAGTAGGTAAAAACAATTTACACGACAATATGAGGATTAAAAATTAAAAATAAAATGTTAGAAATAGACTTACAGTTAATTGTGGTTTTTGACGTCTTATTTGTTTGAAATATCTTCCTGGACATCATTAGATATATTGGAATTATATATTTATAAAATTGTTAAAGTAATTGTCACAAACAAAACACAAAGAGAAAAACAAAAAACACTAAACACTTTAAAATAATTACTGAGAATATTAAAATATAATTTCTGGTCTCAAAGCCAAATCACATCTAAATGATTCGATATACCTACGTTGATGTTGTCTGCTATCAATGTTCACATTTTCTATTAATTTTTTTGTTTTATTTTTATTGTTTAGGAGCAATTTACAATTTAAATTTAATGTTGTTATATTAACTTTACCTTTTTGTTCTACTAATGATATTGAAATAGGCTGCATTTAAATTTTCAATATCAGATCATTTATTAACACCCTTATCATTTTTCTTTATACATATCATTTCGTTGATTAATCTTTTTTTAAGTTATTTCGTTCAATTATTTTAGTTTCGTCACAGTTAAAAGTATGTCCTATAAACACATGTTCTAAGAGTTGGGTAGGATTATTTTTATTTAATGCATTTTTACTGTCATTTTTATGTTCAGCTATTCTTTATTTTAAGGTATCATCCCGTTTGTCCTATATAACATTTCTCACCACGGGGGCATTGAGGGATAGAGGACCAATTTTTCCCACTATAATAAAAAAAAAATAATGCTTGTAGCAGGCAACATCAGCGTAAGTATATTGAATCATTTAGATGTAATTTGCGAGACCGGAATTTATTTTTTTATTTTTCAATAATTATTTTAAAGTGTTTAGTATTTTTTTGTTTTTCTCTTTGTGTTTTGTTTGTGACAATTACTTTATAAATTTTATAAGTACAGAATTCCAATGTATCTAGTGATGTTCAGGAAGATATTTCAAACAAATAAGACGTCAAATACCACAATTAACTGTAAGTCTATTTCTAACATTTTATTTTTAATTTTTTATCCTCATATTGTTGTGTAAATTGTTTCTTACCTCCTTTCTGTTTTTTAAAATTGTGAATATGTCAATATTTAATTGTTTAAACTATTTTTGATGCAAATTTTAATGTTAGGTAATTTAATTTAAATTGTTTTAACTTGAACTTTTAATACTTTTTTAAATTACGTAATTCCAAAAAATTTTGTAATTTCAGTGTCCTCATGATATCTATAATAATAAACGAAACGTAGACAAAATTGGGTTTTTGAAATTAACAATTTTGATTCCATCACCCACTACATAGGCTTTAGTTATAGTTGTTACTCTTTATTTTTATTCTCGCACCGAGCCGTTTACACACTGCGACGTTTGCAGATAAACTGAATAGGAAATATACACGGTCTAGATCTGTATGTGCTGTACGAGTTTTCTCTCAGTGTTGCCACTGTTAATATAATTATACTAGACTAGTATATTCCGATCCAATACATTAGTACATTTAATTCAAATCCACTACATTTTCAGCAAAATCTGATACATTAATGCAATATTAAGATCTATTGAATTTAGTAGTTTTTACAAAGATATATCAATGTTTTTTGATATACTCACTTACTTATAATTAAAAATGCACCTTACGAGCAGCGACGACACACAAAATGCTCGTGCGGTAGAATGTCTGAGGTGCCAACGTTTACACAAAGTTGATGAGCCTATCTTCTGCAAAAAACTTACCAAGTATTGTACCGGACCCTAAAGTCTGTCTCGTGTAAACCTACAGGTCCAAATAATCTTGGCAACAAATTAATTTTAAAGCGTACTACCGTACCGATACCATTTTATAATTTTTTATTCTAATTAATTTCACATTGTAACTAAGACCTGTAAAGAGTTTTTATAATTCGGTTCGAAGGACCAAAATAAATGTTGCTTAATAGAATTTTAACTTACAATAAATGCAAATGAGAAAAATGCATTTATATACAATTTCGGAAAATGGAACTAGTTTCAAACTTACCCACGTGTTAGTTTTTGTTCTGCAGTGCTAGTAGAGGGTGTACTTTAGAAATTTTTTTATTCAAATGCATCTCTTGAACGACAAGCTGTTGCACCACAGGACAGCATAAGTAAGGAGAAGAATAGAAGAGGCACCAATTCATCCTCACTTTAATGGCTTGAGAAGAATACTCAGGAAAACATAATGAATTCCGTACGTATGTTATTTTTGGCTGAAACGATGTCTGTCAAAATAAAGTACATCAGTTATAGAACCTCAAGATCACTGTTTATCGATTATCAAATCTAAATCATTTAAGCAAAAACAACATAGTGACTCTGGTCTGGATACCCGGTCACTCTGGTATGGAAGGTAACGAAATAGCCGACTCCTTGGCCAGAAAAGGAGCGGGATTACGAATCATCGGACCTGAATCGATAGTTGGCATATCCTCAAGTACTGCTAAGATGGCTATCTCAACCTGGGCTGAAAAAAGCTCTTTAGTATTGGCAAGAGTTACCAGGATTAGGTCATTCGAAGGCGTTTATAAAATTGTCCTTTGAAATCAAGAGCTAAGAAACTTTTAGAGTTAAGAAGGGTAAACCTGAAGACTCTAATAGGCCTATATATCGGGCACTACCGACCAAATTATCATCTGTATAAACTCGGCCTAGAGGAAAACGCCAATTACCGTCTATGCTTGGAGGATGATGAGAAGGCAGACCACGTCCCTGAAGAGACGATGCACCTGTCCTGCTGAGGAGACGATCCGAATGACAGTATTTGGCATATGGAGTGAGCCCCAATAGGCCTGCTGATGGTCGCAGTAGTAGGTTCAAAAGGAACCCACTCACAAGAAACCTAACAAAACCTAATCTCTATTCTGTTCTTGACATTTCAATATCACAGAGGTATCACACATGTAAACATAATTAGAGCCAGGTGGATATTTAGTTTCTACGTAGTAAAGTAACACTTATTGTATGCCAGAAAAACATGAACATATACCTTGCCGCTTCTTAAGCGCCAGTTATCTTAGTTGCGCCTGCGCAATAGTCGCACTCAACTACAGTTATTTACATTTTAAAGGTATGCTATAATTACCAGGTCAACTGAGCAAATATGAAATAAATTATATTTTAAACTACCTTGTTTCAATAAGGAACTATTTTGATTTCACATTAGTTTAAAAAACTTATAAATTTATAACATAATTATTATTTAATAAAAGTGAATATGGTCTGTTGCATATATTTAAATGTTTCAAAATCAATAAGCACCAAATTAATGTATTCAGGGTAGAATAAATGTATGTATGTATATTTATGAATCTGTTGAATTTGAATGTAAATGACATTGACCGATGTGAGATATATGAACATTTCAAATTCAGTTGAAACTGTTATAATTTATGATGATCCTAGTTTGAAATTGAAAAGTTAGACAGTCATCATTAAACAAATAGAAATAAACACAATGCAACTGGGAACAAACATTTATTTACTTTTTGAAATATGTTAATTTTCTAGGACTCTTTATATCGAATAGAATTTAATGTACCCTATACAAATTTTTAAACAAGTTGATTACTTAAAAATATATATATTAATAATTATATTATTGTCGAGATTTGTTCTTATTTTAAAAATCTTGAAATATTCAATTATTTTAGGTGTTAAATTTGGATTTCTAAATATTTTTCAGTAAAAGAAAAATAAACAATTGAAAGCTATATTTTTATACTTAAAATTATCCAGATACATACAAAATTAATTTATTTTTATATATTAATTATATGCTTTTTTAGAATTAGATATTACAGAAAATAAGGACTGTAAAACTAGTTTCAAATATTTTTATTAAACAATTACATAAACAATAATTAACAAAGTATTTTTAAGTAAGCTAAGCAAAACAGTTGTTTTCAATTTCGTGGGCGGTTCTGTTCGAAATTTTGGACTGATTAACAAATTGCATCGTTTTCAAAATAAATAAATAGAAATAAAGAAATTCCAACCAAGCATGTGACAAATAAGAATATTTAAAAAAATTACTCCCACATAGAAAATACATTTTGCTCCCCCCATTTCAAGGAGGCAAAGAGTACTTTTCCGGGAGGAATCGAGGAAATCTGGCCAGAAAAATAGGAATAGAGAGATTATTGATAAAAATTGCTGTTTTTATTATTTTTTTATTTATAAAAATTGAACAGTTTAAATCGAGGTTTAAATTAACATCAGTCTAAATATTATTAAAATTTAAGGAATTTTTCAAAACGGTAGGTTTGGAAATAGTTCCTCCAAGTGTGAAATGAAAGGTTATACGAACGTTCTAATTAGTGACATATAAAACATAAGCAGAGTTAACTTTAAAATTTTAACAAAGATATAACTACGAAACGTTTAAAATTTATTACCCTCTAATATTTTTAAGGGGCTTTGGAGTACCTCAAAAAGTTAATCTATTAACCTGAAATTTGGTATATTTGTTACTTAGGATACAAAGAAGCCAACTAACCTACTGCTGAAGAAAATTTTTCAATATGAGACAAAAATTTGAAAAGGGTAGTCCGAGAAATTTGCGATTTTGCACCTGGTCCTGAACTTACCTGTACACAAGACAAATTTTGCAACATTTTTTCACTCCACCTTAAATTACACACCCCACAAGAATTATCAAAAAATGGGGATGTTAGGAGAAGATGAGGTGGGATCTCTAAATAATTATAATATGCTGTTATCTGCTGGTGCACTCCACAGGGTGTTACAAATTTTCGGAACAAAACCAATAATATTGTTATTCTAGCACAACTGAATTTTTTACTGAAAAATCAGTAGCACATTTCTGAAGAGTCAACTTATAATGCAAAATAAAAAAAATCATCCAAATCGAACAGAGAATTCAGAAGAAAAGTAATATGAATCTTATGGTAAATTTCAGGTGATGCGATAATTTTTGTGGGGTTTTAGAAAAAATTAGAAAAATCAAAAATTAATAATGTTACCAGTTGGTCCAAGTTATAATGATTTAAGGCAAATAGAACACAGTTTTGTTGATCCGCTTCAGAATAATAACAAGCAGTAAATGTATTTGAAAGAACGAAACATAATGTTAAACTATCTACAATATTAAATATAAAAACAGCTTGCAATTATTATTGGGGATCAGAACTTCCTCACCGTAGTAAAACTCGACGTGTGGTAGAGTTTATAATAAAAGTAATTTTTGACGTTTCAAAAAAGTCACATTTTTTGACGTTTCAAAATAGTCACATTGGTGGAATATCACTAATATTGTCACGCAGAGGATATACCATCATAGTAAATCGCATAAATGAATAATTTTGAGAATCTTTTTATTAGTATCACAGATATGAATTAATATTTAGTTTCAACATGCGATATAAAAGGAGCATTTCACAATTAACAAAGTTGCTGGAATAGCGTAAATTATAACAATGACCTGAAACAAAGTAAGTTTCCTAATCTGACTAAGGGAAACTAAGGCGAGTCAAGATTAAAGTAGAAATGGTAGGCAGTTGCTTTTTAGGTTTGCTTGGGGTCGAACGGGTGTCTTGGGTGTGACACGTCTCCCGCCCAGGGAGATGGCCTGGCCGGGGGTAGTGAATTGTAGTTGTGGGTTTTTAGGAGTAAGTATGGTTTGTTCTTTATAATTGTTAATAAATTGTATTGTAAATTGTAAATCTTACCACTGTCTTATTTTGTTCCCCTTCACTTATCAACTAAGAGTTCTAATGATACCTCTCCGTTGCCAAGCAAGTAACATTTTAATATTTCATTCTAAATTAACGTATGGAGCGATGGGTGGTCAACTCCAACGTGGCGTAAGGTGGAGGCTCCGCGAGTGCGAAAGCTGGTACGCGGCGTTTGGAGGTGACACCAACCCTTTCGTGTCATACGTAAAGTTACATACGTACATGCTATACGCCGTACGTGACAATATTTTCTTTAGAGATTGGGACCGATTTTGCTCATCAATGAACTCAATCTCTTCCTTGACCTCTAGAATGTGTGTACCAAATTTGTAAGCTTTATCTCAAAAATTATAGCTGCTATCGCGAACCACACAGACACACAGACAGAACATTTTTTCTGTCTAAAATGTTGTGTATCGTCATAATTTGTAATTCACGAAATGCAATACAAATTTTCAAAAATTTTTTCACGAATACATAACTTCCTCACTTTGAGGGGTGAGGAAGTAAAAAGAATACTGAAACCGTTTACAGTCAAATTAAAAACTATATTTAAACAAAACAAGAGCTTGTCTGAATAAAGCATTTTCAGTCCTGGAAATGGCAGAAAAATATTAATGTAATTCCTCGACGGAAAAACTAAATTTCCGCAAGCCATTTTTTATTAAAGCATTTCAAATTCATATAATTTTCTACATCTTTTATTCTTATTACCCTCCACTCTAATCTTCTTATTTCATTAGGCAGAAATAAATAATACATTACTTCTTGAAGAAGGGCCATTAATTAATAAGATTAAGGGAATTTGGAAATATTGCGTTTGAGAGAACAAGCGGTATCACTTTTGCTGTTGAATTATTGATGCCAGACCGAGTTGTGAGAAACGAGGTCTGGGCTAAGACAAGGGCATCAAAGACGGCTCACGCCCTCTTTAGAAAAGCCAAGAGGGTGGGATATCAGACAGACAGCCTGAATACCCCACTTTCATACCACCAACCATAGTGTATCGTTCGTTTATGATTTATGTGACTAGCAGTGGCGTGGATGGTTTTCTAATCACATATGTGATTGTGGAAAACGTTATGTTTATTATTTGACTGATATTTTAGTGGTTGATTGAATTTTGGTCTCATAACTAAAATGAAGTAGTGTGCGTTATTTAATCAAGAAAATATCTAAATTAGTCACCAAAAAATGCTACCTACAATCATTTTATAACGAGATATGAGGTCACATATCAGATAACGGTGTGATGGATGATAGCGGATAATGGAGAATCATCAGCTCTGGTTGAATTAATTCATACATTTTAATGTGTGCTCCTCGTTCTTTTCTTTTTATTTGTACGATAATTGATTTGTGGATGTTACAGTTGTTGTAGGCTAGTGAATACTATTTTTTTCAAATCTACCCGGTGTTAAATATGCCCTAAAGTTTTGGATTAGCAAAAAGCACTCGGTTAGCTGTTTTTGTTTGTCGAAGAGAGCAGGGTGGGTTTCGGAAAAGTAAGCGCCAGATCACGTAGCATGACCAGAAAGAAAAAATGCAGATTAAATATACGAGGTATTTATTATACACTACTTATTACCATATAATATAAAACATACAAGTACAGAAAAATCGAATATTCGAAAAGATATAAAAATATAAAACGTAAAGTTATGCTCTAATCCTAAAAATAATTTTCACATGGTTATAAATCGGATAGTACGACTTTAAAATAATTTACTATTAATACATAGTAGAGCTAACTTACATTATGAGCGTCAGTTTTGCTGAATAAATTTTCCATATTATACAGGTACGTTACAAGCAAAAAAATAATTTCACCGTAATTTTTACATCACAATCTACAGCGTACTTTAAAAGTAAGCGGCACGCTTAATGTATCAAACTTGAAATCGACAATAAAGGTAAAAGGCAATTTTAATCGAAAACCAATATACGTAACCGTATCGAAAATTACAACAAAAGGCATTTACACTAAAAATATTGTTGTCAACGACAACTAACTGACAGTAAAGGCAAAAGGCAACTTCACTATCAAAGGAAATCGAGAATAAAGCAAAAGGCAACTTTAGTCGAAAAACACTAATATATTTTAACTTGTTTAACTCGTCATTATTCTAAAATAACATATTAAAAAAAATTGTGATTTAACACGGGGATATCACTTACATCTACTTACTTCTACGTTACTTCTTTATTAATTATATAAGATATTAAAATTAGAGAAAAAACATTTACAGCAAGAGTTTACAAAATGGTGAATTAATATTTTTATTTACAATGTACCAAATATAGAAATCAAGCGTCTCTTAGTAAATTAATGTATGGTTCGAATTAGAGCAATAAAGGAAATTTTTGCAAATTTCTCTTTACAAGGCAAAAGGTTAAAAGGTAAAAATTACTGCTTATGTTGTACTTTTCTCCATGACGCAAGATGGTATATCAACTAGGTAGAACACAGGGTCTATTTTATTACGATCGGATCATTTACCGAGTGTTAAAATGTCCTATGGGCTAAACTTCGTCTAGTACAATAATTTTGAAAATGGTCCTAATAATAAATTATGTTCCATACAATTTCAGCCGTTACTTTACCCATAGAGTTGTTCAATGTTCATAAATAAATCCTCAGTTTCAATTACTCCCTTCCTCTCCCCGATGTCGGTGGATTTCACTGCTTCCAGTGTGGCTTCGTAGTCGATTGGTAAGGACACTTGCCTCTCACCCTGGAGTTACGGGTTCGATCCCCCGTCCAGGAGTTAAATTTTTAACCAGAGGTTAATCCTAGCATACTCGGACATTGAGTGTGTGTGTCCATTGTTACTAAATGTGTAACCCTCTCCCACAGAAGGTACCTTGAGATACCTTCAAGGGGGGTTTTATTACTTGTGGTGTAAAAAAATCACCATTCCTGAGTGGAGAAAATTATCATATGCGAAAAATATCCAGTATATATGGAATTATAAAACAGGGGAAATTTACAGGTAAATTGATCCTCGTAACAGGAATCCAAAAAAGTTTTCTTCGATTTCTATCCATATCAAAATTAAACGTAATGTGTATAAAAAGTGTACTCGGTACGTGCAAAGAAATGCTTAAAAATGTATCAAAATCTTCGAAATGGGAATCTGCATATTAAATTTTAAAGCTAAAAAATCTGCATTTTAAACTGTATCAAAAAAATCTGTATTTGAAAACTGTACCAAAAAAAAAAAAGGAAACTAGAAATGAGGACAATTTATCGTAATTCAATTATTTGCAATTCAATAAAGAGCCTTACCTTATTGGTATAAATAAGGTTTTTACATCACTTTAACTTGAATTAAATTAAACTTTCAATCCATCTTAGATCAACACTTAACGCGATCGTTAAATATTATTTATGACTTAATTAAACAGGTTGATGTGCATACTAGCTTCTAAGTAGCATGTAGAAATTAAAATGAACGCGTGGTTCTCGCTCCTTTCTTGAGACCTGTGTTTCTAATATCACGGCAAGTGTCGACAAGCGAATATTTCTGGCTGACAAACTAACAACAAAAATTGGCTTACTATCTTTATTAAATGCGAACATATAATTGTTGACCTTAAACCCTTTAATGGAAACCATACAAATTTTGATTTTTAACAAAAAAATAAACAGGAAAAAGACAAACGGTTTTTGAAAATCGAAAATACGACGAAATCGTTAATTCTTTGCTTACTATATGCGTACAACGGCCTTTGCATTGTTTTAGTCCAGTTCAAAATATTTAAATTTGTTGTTAAAATAGCACCGTTTTTTAATTAGACCGAGGAGCCATTTTATAATTCAATATTTATTAAACCCTGTAACGTGAAATAAACATGGAACCGTTACATGGGATAGGGTAGTACAGAGAAACTATTAATGAAAATAAAAACGCTTTTGAGGCAATGGGAGTAAATGAGATTTACTTTGTTATTAAGTAGTTCGTCACTATGTGTGTGTTTGGAATGATATGGCAATTCTACTATATTGAATTTCATTATTAAACTTATTTTTTAAGGCCTACAATAAAAGGTCTGTCTGTCGCAACTTTTCCCATTATTTTGACAGGCTGAAACCGAATCTGGCAAAAAAATTTTTTGACTCGACAATTTTTCTTGACGAGTCCCTATAACCCTCTATAATTCCCCAAGGTGGAAACTTTTTGAAAAAAAAAAATTTTATACAGGTTTTTTGGGTCGCTGCTCACGAATCTGAAGTCAAAAATGAATTTTGACATAACGAAAACTGTCAACAAGCTGTCAAATTTCATGAAAACTGTAAAATATCAATATTTGGAGCATATTATCAAGTTTCTCGGGCTGCTAATGACGAGTCAGGGGTCAAAAATGAATTTTGACATATTGACTTTTTACATTTTTTATGAAATTTGACACCTTGTTGACAGCTGTCATTAAAATAAAATAAGCATCTTTTTTAAAAATGTAGATGATTATTATTACTACAATTTGTTTTCGATTACCTGATACCAATCAGTCCTCCCATCACTCAGATATGCATGGAATTCGCGTCGACAAGTTAACTACAGTCAGTCCACTACATCCCACAAAATTAGTGACTGTAGATTCCAGAACCCTACGATACTTTAAGCAGACGGTTGATTTTTGGTAGACCAGTATGGTCTTTATTTAATATTATTATTTTCTTGTTTGTTCTCATGTTGAACGGTCCTTCGTGGCCTCCGAATTCCACGAAAGTCAAGATCGCACATTAACAACAGCCACTCTCCACTCTCGCAGGGTTAGTGGCTGTAGACTTTAGAAGTAGACGGAAAGAACTTAGGATGACTGCCCTCTGCATTTGCTCTGCCAGCCATTCAGCTGCTTTTTTGGAGGGCGGTATGTTCTTCAGCTTCGAGAGCAGTGTAGGCCTTATCTATCCGAGTAGACCGATTATTGAGACGGCCATCTTGCCCAAGTAGCCTGGTACAACACTTGGGGATAATTCCTCCTTCATGGTGATATTTCTCTCTGCAGGTGTCAAGAACTCTCCATTTTAATTCAATTAACGGGGAAAAAATGCAAAAAAATTGTTACGAGATTAATTTTCCGAGAGGGCCTCGTATATACCATTGTATAAATAGCTGTTGTTAATAAGCTAAAGCTTTATACCAAATTTATATGAGAATGATTGGTGCATTTTAAGATGTAAGTGAAATACAAATTTCGCTTCCTCCATTCCACCTCCAAAATCCACCAAAATATCACAATTTCAGAAAAAGGAAAAACACATGCTTTATTTGTTTCTTGATCTTTCCTAAAGTCATAGAATTTGACTAATTATTTTTTGTTGAACAGAGTCATGTATTTCAGAGTAAACACATTACTAAGCAAAACCTTTTTTTAGTTGATTCAACTTGATGGAGTTGGATTCAACTCATTTATACTCTACATTCATGTAGACAGTAGTGATTTCTCTTGTAGTCGGTGTGTATATACAGATTTCGTACTGATGAAGGCAAAAACCAGAAACCAGTCTACGAATGGTATGCACGACATCCTCAAGAGGGATTTCCATTTGCAATGAAAGCTTAATCGCTTTTTTAGTATGATACAAATTTATAAATCATTAAAATAAGGTGTGAGGTTTTATTTATTATTTTTATTTAATATTCAATTAAATAAATTTGAGAGAATTTCGACTTTGATACCTATAGGTATTATTTCTAGTATTTGTTACTATTATGTGAATTAACTTTTACCCTCTTTGTTGGAATATTTTGGTATTATAATTTGTATTAACCTTTACTACTTATTTTTAAATATATTACAATGTCATACCTATATGTAGTCATGGTTTATTTGAAAATATAATAAATTAACAAAAACTAAAATACGTACACAATGGACAGTTAATATTTTGTTCATTAATAAATATATTCGCTTCTTGTTTTGATGTTAAAATGTTTAAACGAGCATTTACTTTATCCCACAAATGTAAATCCTACAGGTGATAATATGTTAAAGTAATAATTCATTACAAAAAAAGTTTTTAACTTTTGTATAATTTATCACAAATTTATTCTGTCATAGGTCACTGACGACAATCATGTCAAGAAACTTAACTTACTTGAAAAATAGTTCGTTTGAATAATTTTAATTAAGTTGTCTGTCGGTGCCCAATATTGGTAGACAAATAGCTGGATAAGATATCGTACTCGGTAACATCCCAGTTATTACAAGTTTTCCAAGTTTACTCTTGTCCCTGAATAAGCATATTGTGGTATTATGTGATGACGCATCTCGGCGAGTAGATATTTTGAGTTACATAAATATTGCACATTTATCAAACCTTTTTCTTACTACTGCGAAATAATAACACATAAGTTATGACTTATGAGTTCTGAAATTATATTTTATACTGGGTGCCAATTTGAAAATTTGCACTCGCTATATCTTTGGAACTAATGAAGATATCAAAAGTCGCTCGGAATTATTTCGGTGACATTAAGGGGGAACTTGATTACTGTAATGGGTGACGCATCTCCACCCACCCTCTCAACTCCAGCTATCCTAACTCAAAAATCTGAAATAGCAATCCCCTGCTTGTGATAACTTATTGAAAGGCAGTTGAAAAGTGCTTTCCAATAATACCAAATAAAGTTTATTTTGGTGTAGTAGTTTTCAATTAATTAAGAAGTGATTTACACTTACTATTCAAAATGAAATAATATCACTGTTTTGGTGATATGAAGGGGGAACTCGAGTACTCTAATAAGTTATACATCTCCACCTATCCCAGCTATCCCAACTCAAAAATCTTAAATGGCACTTCCTTGCTTGTGATATATTATTGAAAAGTACTTGACAAGTGCTTTTCAATGGTACCAAAGAAAGTTTTTTAGGTTTAGTAGCTTTCGATTTAATTCATGAACAAGTGATTTAAATTTTAAAAATGACTGCTGTTTGTTTACAGAACCCGTGAACAGTAGAATAAACACCAGACTTCGGCCGCACATTTGATTATCACAATAGCTACGGTACTTGCAGAGCCGGCCTAAATGTTTTGCCCAATAGCAAAAACTGTCACGGTCCAGCACGACTTTTTGTCTCAATAAAAAAAATGTGAACAAAAAATTCTATACAGAATGCGACAAAAAACTGAGATTGCAGAATAACATTGTAGCGTACATTGTGCTGGTGATTGGCGTCGATGAGTCCACCACCATTTAACTAGTTTTATTGATTTGATTGTATATACATAAATTCGTCTGAATTCGGTGCATATTCCTAGTTCCTTACCTTATTCTGTATGTGTGTTCTTCAGCTGGCTAGTTTATATTAGACATTTTTTCTGTATGCAATTTTTTGCGAATTTTTTTGTAAAAAGTTATAATTTCTTTCCGAGCTGTATTATTGTTGTGACCGATTTTCCTATTCAATCCTAATAATGATTTACACCACGACTGAATGTGTTGAAATAATATTCATTTATGGTTTTGATAATCATATCTTCAGAACCGCTAGATCATTCAACCAGAGATATCCTGATAAAAATGTAAGCCACGCTTATATCCAGCAACTAATTTCTAAATTTGAAGAAATTGGATCTGTCGTCAATAAGAAAAGAAGCCAACCAAGATTACTTGATGAAGTAACCCATATTGAGGTCTTTGGAAAATTTGCCATGGATCCAACAATGTCTACGCGTCAAGCAGCCACAATAACAGGTATATCACGTGAGTCAGTTCGAAAGGTATTGCAACGTCACAAATTTCACGCGTATAAAATGCAGATTCATCAATAGCTTTGCGATGATGACCTTGATCCGCGAATTCAGTTCTGTGAAATAATAACAAACAGAATTATCGCTACGCCTCAACTTGTGAAAAACATTTGTTTTAGTGATGAATGTATCTTCTATTTGAATGGGCGAGTTAATAAACATAACTGCCGTTATTGAAGTGATGAGAATCCGCACATTTTCAGAGAAGAGCATATGCAGTATCCTGAGAAAAACAAATGTGTGGACAGGTATATTAGGAGATGTCATCATCGGCCTATTATTCATTGATGGGAATTTAAATGGCAATATTTATACTAAGCTGTTGGAAGGAACCATAGAATCAATAATAGTACATTAGCTGGAAAACCAGAAAGGTTTTCACGGGAATCTTGCATTAACTGAGAATTTGCTGCATTTTCAATAAGACGGAGCACCTCCTCATTAGGTACTCCCAGTTAAGCAGTGATTGCACGATCACTACCCAAATAAATGGATTGGTAAAAGAGGATCTATAGAATGGCCTCTAAGATCACCAGACCTAATTCCTCTGGACTTCTTTCTATGGGGCTACCTAAAGTCAGTTGTTTATAAAACCGAACCTCAATCAGTTAACGACCTACGACCAATAACTAATTATTCAAGAATGCCAGTGTATTCCCAGAGAGGTATTTGAAAACGTTCGACAGGAGTTTCAAAATAGGCTGTATTATTGTTTAGAAAATAACAGAAATCATTTTGAACATTTGGTATAAAGTAGACTAAATAAAAAAAAATAAGTTTAATTCACTTATTCATGAATTAATTGAAACTGCTACACCAAAATAAACTTTATTTGGTATCATTGGAAAGCACTTTTAAACTGTTTTTCAATGAAGTATCACAATCAGGGAGTTGCTATTTAAGATTTTTGAATTGGAGGGTCAGTGGGGGTGTGTCACCTATTACAGTAATCAAGTTCCCCATTCATATCACCAAAACGGTTCCGAGATATTTTTGACATCTTCATTAGTTCTGGAGATCCATATCTCCGAGTGTAAGTTTTCGAATTGTCACCTGGTGTATATTTAATAAATATATTGTAGTTTTGAAATTATCATCTTAAATTTCGCTGGCGTATTTAAAAATTAGTTGGTTATAATTGTTATAAACGATATTTAACCCTTCTACTTAAAACATTTTACTTAGTTATTTGATAACAATTTAACTTAATATATGCAGTAAAAGATTATAGTGCAAACAATAGTTGAGGATGAAGTTAGGATTCAGTAGAAACTTTTATGGAAGTAACGTTTATTTCTATACGTGAATCAATAGGTTTTATCACATACTACAATCATGCAAAAATACCAAAAAATCGTCGAAATAATAAAAAAGAAAACGTTGTTTTGTGAGATTAGTAAATTTCACAATTTTCTACAAATAACTTGTAATTTTACTAGCACTGGAGTAGTTTTCACACCAAAACACTCGATACTGTACTCGACTTGTCTTTCAGCTAAATTTATACTAACAACGCAGTCTATTTATATATAAATTAATGTAAATCCCATTCTAAAAAAGCTTAGCACTAATGACATAGTTGTATTACTGCGCTGCTTTGATAAATATACCGATGATATAATCTCTGCTGCTAGTGACTATGAGATAAGAATTTTAGTAAAAGATTCGATATACTTGATTATGAAATTCTTGTTGCTATGTTAAACTACCTATGCTTTGGTGATAGTGCTCAAACCTTTATTAAAAATTATTTAAGCAATAGAAGTGATAAAAATAAACGATGCATCATCAAGTTTGGTTAGTTTAACTTATGGGGTGCCGCAGGAATCCATTCTTGGCCCGATATTACTTACCATTTTTACATCTACACTTGAATCAGAAATTAAGTTTTGAAAATATCATTTTTATGCTGATGATACCCAAACTTATTTAAAATTTAATAAACAAAAATTCCACAATCAATTTAAAAAAAAAAAACCAATTTTTAAAATATTTCAAAATTCCCCATTGACAATGGCTTTATAATTAATCCTGTGAAAATATTTGCTATTTTATTTTGTAAAAAGACCCAAAGAAGTTTTATTATCAATAACATAAACACCTCATTAAATAATAATGAAATTGAAATGATAAATGAAGTAAAAAATTTGGGACTGTTATTAACTTTTAATGTGACAATTAAATCACATGTTATCAATTGCACTAGAAGAACTTATAGCAACTTAAGGTTTGTCAATAAGTATTATGAATATCTTTGTAAATATTGAATTTTATGTTTTTGGTAAATATATGTATTTGTATTTACTAGAAGGTTACTAGTATTTAGTCTGTTATCTTGCCCTCCATATTGACAAAAGGAATACAGGACGCCATTAATAAGACGGTCAAGTTGAAGCAGTAACAGATGTCTTAAGCGATCGACAATATGGTTTTCGTAGAAGGTGATTAACGACGTATCTTCTCAGTTGCATTTTGTTCACATACTATGAATGTTGCAATAGAGTGATATAGATTTTGGCGGTCTCAAGCAGTAGTTTTTGATTGGATGAGCACCAAAGCTTCTTAGTAAATGTACCGTCATATTATTGACTTGTTCTTTTGGCTCATAGATATCGATTATTCTGCTTAACAACTTGCATTATCATGAAACTTCTGGGCTCTCCTCGAAAATCTGGCATCCCACAAGGATCCGTTTTGGACCCACTCTATTAGTTGTCCGTAATAATAATGTACTATATGCAACGTACAATTTGATTCAATAATGACAGTATCTCTGTTCATGCTCTTCCAGAAACCAAATTTTGTAACTGAATAGTATTCCTAGAAATTTTACCAGACCTATTAGATTAATCTTAACGTATAACAAATTTTGAGTGCGGCTGAATTGAATAATATTCTTAACATACTCAAGAGTGAAGAGATGATCTACAAATCTGTCGACTCCATTATAAATAATAATGAGGCCGTTAACTATCCTGCCCAATTTCTGATTTTACTAAATCCTCCTAAAATATCATCATCTCACATTGAAGGTTAGCGCATCACAAAACTTAAAATCTATGATGTCTTAGTAGCTCAGTGATTATACGTTAGGTTTGAATCCAAGGAATCCCGGAATCGAATCCTGTCTAGGGCATAGATGTGGCGTTTTTAAAATACCGAGACGTTAGCACAGGTGGCTAGAGTGTTGTTGTGTGGCAGAACATGGCTAATCACTGTCTATCTTTCCTGAGCTAGAGTCTTAATAGCGGCATCTGACATGTCGGAGGAAATGGTTGTTGTGTGTGTCTGCCCTGGTTGAGTGGAGGAATGTGTTAAACTTAGCGCTAGGACGTTAATATACATAGATTAGAAGTAGAAAAGAAAACTTAAATTCAATTTTTTAAGCATTAAGTATTGTATATAAAGATTCTGTAACTTTTGTAAATACGACAATATCGCAATAAAAGTGTTAAAGGTCGTAAAAGTATTTCATGTGTAAAGAAAAGATAATATTGTTTAGAAAAAATTACCTGGTTCAAACACTAGGACTACAAACACATGTCATATTCCACTAGAAAACACTAAAAGGGAACATTATTTGATTGATATAAGATATATTTGACAAACATTCATCGTAATTTTTAATATATTGACACTCGGTGCACTTCGTTTCTGAAAATACTGAAGTAGTTAAATATAATTGACACACTTTATTCAACTTAAGTTCGATCCGGTTTACTGGAAAATTGGTTTTAAAAATGATTCCCAAGAGTAGTTCAGACTCCACTATAAACTGTAGGCCACTTCCAATTTACTCAAACAAATCTATTTTTCCTATATATCAAATTACTTAAGGTGACATGATTGGTGGTTAATAAACATTTTTCAAACATTTCCTAACATTTCCCAAAACCAAAACAATGAAATTATCACATACTTTTATAAAATTCAATCTCTTAGAAATATGATGTATTTGGTTGACCGAAATTATATTTATGTTTAAGATGTATATGACTAAAACTATTTTAAATACTGTTTGCAGACGTTGTACGTTATTAGTATCCAGCTTATCCTTTGGGCATTTCAAATTATTTGTTGTTCAGTATATTACATATAATAGGTATTACGAAGTTCTATTTTATATTTATTTGTCTTTAAATGAAAAAGCTCCGGCAGTCCATGATTTTATTTCTATTTTATACGTTAAACCGAGAGGATATTAATTCATTTGGTACTTTTTATTGCCTTTTATTACTACCAGTCCGTTTTAATGGAAACTAATGGAAAGTTGTATTCGAATCATTTGTACATGTTGGCAATACATGTATTAATACGAATTTGTCAGTTTGCTAGAAGCATAGTTTATCAAATGAATAAAAAAATAATAATTTATCATTATAATGTAGGCGGCAAAATAATATAAAATAAATAAGCATTCTAAACAATGAACTACTTTTATTACTTTATAATTTATGTATTGATAGATAAACTATTGGCGCACAGAAAGTCGAGTTATAGATTATATAATTAAAATGATTATTTTGATGCCCCAAAAATAACAAATTTGTCCGAATCGACATTATGTCTGTACGTCTGTGTGTTGGTGGCCTGAGGTGTGATAAGTTTTTCTCAAGCACGGTTCAACGCAGAAATCTGAATTTGTACATGATATCTGGGAGGTCCGAGGAAGAATATTATTGAATATCAGTGAAATTGACACATTAGTATCAAGGACAGCACTTCTCATGAAGACAAAAAAATGCATCAGACAAAGAATTTTGCAAGAAAAAAATAGTTGAGACTAAGGAATTGTGTCGAAAAACTAATTTTGCATGCATGTAAGTGTAAATGAAATTAATATTATTATATGAAAGTTGTTTATTTGCTCCATTTCAAATAATGACAAAGTACTCTCGTGCTGTATAAAACCGATACCAATTCTTTGCTACCAATTTTGTTAACAGTCAATTTTTCTTTACATTTTAGGCAATAAAACCGATTTGAAACTATAGTAATAAAATAAAGCCTGAATAAATTTCTGGACAATTTATGAAATTTTAAATTATTTAATTAGGTGATTGTGTTGTTTATTTATTTATAGTCATTATTATATTATAATAAATTGTTTACAATAAGTTCCAAAAAAGTTATTTTGTTAAAATTAAATTGCTTGTTTATTCAGAGGACACTATTTCATTCGATTTAAAAGTGTTATCGCAAAAAATTTGTTCAATTCTGCTTTAGAGTCTTTTAATTCACAATTCCAATAAGCTAAATGCTTGAAAACTAAAGCACGTAGAGAAAAAAAGGTAAGAGTAAAAAACTTTTAAAATTAAATTTTATTTTCAAAAAAAATTATTTCTTTCCCATTGGTGTGCCCATAAAAAAATGGGGGGTAATGTGGGTCACATGACCCCTACTTCTCGTCTTTTAAATCGAGATAAACTGATCATAATTACTTAAATTATTGAACTACTACTAGTGCTATATTGTACCAAATTTAAAGAAGATATCTTACAAGGACTCCAGAGTTAGAGCAAATTTTTCATTTTTTATTTTCGACTTTAAAGGCCCATAAAAATTTTCGCATAGAGGTAAGTTAAGTCATATCGTCACTATTTGTTGCCTAGAATCTGCCATTGAGTTTATGACATGCTTTTTTGTTACACCCTGTATATGGATATTAGTGTATGTAGGTATTATGTATGTATATATGTATAAATGTATTCATGCAAATAAGTGTGCATACATTTTACAATTAAATTTAAAGTTATGATTATAATTCTCTATGTAATATTGCTTTTTTACTTTTGCCTTTCTAAAACATTATTTTATTTATATTTTTGTAATTCCCATTCTGTAAATGGTCTCCCGTTGAATGGTGTAAATAAATAAATAAATAAATAAATAAATAAATATCTATAAGCACATAGTAAATGTGTCTAAAATTGAGAGAAGTGGAATTTACTATCAAACTTGTTGTAAAAAATAATAATAAAAGATTGTCTTAATACAACAAGTTCATTTCAAGGCTTAATTCAAATATTCTGTAGATGCTTGGCGAGGAACTTTTACCCTATATATTGAGATTAAGCCGATTAATCGAGAATTTGGAATCTCTAGTGTCGCGCTACCCTCCTAAATAGCATTCATAATGGGAATGTGATGGAGAATTCTCTTTAGGTGCAACATGTGATCTGTTTATTTAGCTAAATTATGAACTGCCTACATAAACACATCTAGAAAACAAATACAATTGTTTTTCAGCATTTATTATATTGGTTTTCAAAACACATGATGTTAAATAAGAAATTGAGAATGAATGTATCAAATACAGGATGTTAGAATATACAATCCAAAAATTCAGGAGCTTATTCCTTAACTTACTAAAACAGAAAAAATGCTGTGAACTCCCCAACTGAAAAATAGCATTTATTCTAATACTAGTTCTTTTCCTCGTGATCCTGAAAGGAAAGTAACTTTCTCTGTGCAAAATATAAAATATGAATTTATTATTTACACTAATCTTAATTGTTTTTAAATTTAAGCGGTTACTCATCAAATCATATTTTGGCATTTCCGCAGTGTTTTCTGATGTTACAAGTGTTACAAAAAAATGCACAAGTTGTTTTTAGTAAGAGTATTATGGAGAAGGTGAAACGAAATTTGTACTAAATTCAACTATTACCAAGGACATTGATATTTAAGTTTATTATAGAATGATTATTCATAATGTAAGTGTACTCTGACAACCAAAAACAACCGTTAAAGGACATGATATAAGAGGTAAGTATTTGTAAGTTACACCAGGCCCCTCACCGACGTCCGTCAATTTCTTATAATGGACCGGCCTTAATAACTACGGTATCCTTTTTTTAAACTTATACCAAAAAGCTGTTTTTTTTTCTGTTTTAGCAGTAAATAACAAATTATTTAAGTGTAAATAATTCGGAAAGCACTACTCCCATGAAAACTTTCACTCAAAACAATTTAATAGAAATTTCAAAAATTTCCAACATTTGACGAAGAGAAGCAAACAAACCACCCCACCGCGTAACGTCGCAAATCAAAATCTTACAAACGTTAAACAAAAAATTGTATTACAAAAATCGATAAGTACACTTTTCATTTGTTTCCATTATCCATTAAGATAGTAGAATAAAACGATTTTTCAGAGAACACATTTCAAGGACTGTAACTCCTTTAAGAAACCTTTCCATTTGCAACGTCTCATTTAATAATGTGATTATTATCCCACGCGAGTTCACAAATTTATAACTTCTCAAAGTATCTTTTCCTGGCATATTTTTTGTGTTCAGCGAATCTTCCATGGACCAAGCAAACCCCAAAGTATTGTTGTTTATCGCGTCTTTATTCAGCCTGAATTTTCAGGAAAGGCCCCATAAAGATCCGGTAAATAATCAGAGTTTTGTGTTTCCTGGGATGGCCCAGGTAACTGACTGGTATCATGTTTTCCATATTCACAAGGAACATTGTAAATGCAATATTTGTTCTAAAATGTTTCGTATATTAATTTAATTATGCACCGTTGTATTTCTTATTATATGAAAATGACCAATTTTAGGTGTAATTTCAAATTTACTAATGACCAAGAATACCCCAAAAGTAAGCAACAATGAGATAGAAAAGTCCTAAATGTGAAGTGGCCTAGGTTTATGCCATGAAAAATTAAAAAATTAAAAATGTGAAATTGGCCAAAAGTATTACTATGACAACTTTAGTTGCTAGAGTTCGTAAAACAGTTGAAGGAGCGTTTTACAGTACTTTTCCTATTAAATATATAAATTTTACAAAAACGGAACATGCTGTCGTATTTTAAATGTTACCCCTATTTCGTTTTATTCGAGCGATTGTGATATGAATACAAATTGATAGTTATCTTTTCATCTTACACTTTATTTAAATCGTGAGAGTTTCCAAAAGTCTGATTAGTAAATTCAGAATTAAATCTTTTGATGCAATATTTAAATTTAACTATAATCTATTTTCTTAATATACAATTACTAAAACTGTTAAATGGTAATAAATAAATAAATGAAGAAAGAAAATCGTTGACTACAATGGACGGCAGAGGTCTACATAAGAATCATAAAAAAAATACTCAAACTAGCAACTTGAATTTGTGACGTCGTTTCTTGGAAAACTTCCAAAATATGAGAGTCATTATTTTTGAAATGAATATCCTGACACATTCTACCTGACAATGAATTACACAACAGAAAAATGCTACAAAGTTTATAAAACAGATTGCATAAAATATGACGCACCTTTATATCTACGGACAAATTTTGAGGAGTATTCACAGATGATTTCAATAATAAATTAAAATCGCCATGAACATGCAATTTGTGATATCATGAATATTGATCTTAAAGAGGAGAGGCTTTACCAAAAATTAACCAAGAAGATAAAATGAGATTTTTGATTCAACAAGAGCTACATCATAAGACAAACATTGGTCAAGATGCTATAAAAGAAGCCACGAAAGAGGCATTTGAAAATAAAGGCACGTATGGTATTTACTGTGTTCGATCTCCAGCAAGCTTTACCTACAACAAAATTATCTACTGGATCAACTGTTTATAAAAAGAAAATGATTTGTTACAAGTAAGAAATACATTGTTTGCATCCCTCGCAGGTTTATTTTTAAGTATGCCATGAATCAATGGCCACAAGGAGAGCTGATGACATTGTTATCTCTTTAACAAAATGTTGCTAAAAGAATAATGTTAAAGGTCTGAAGCTTATCGCGATATCAGACAACTGCAATGCCCAGAATAAAAACCGAACCTTGATATTATTTTGGTTCCGTTTTTTGGTAAGAGAATATTTTAAAGAGGTTATTCATATCTTTTCACAAACTTGGCAGCAGTGGCGGCTGATGGATTTAGATTATACAATATCTCAATATTGGAGCATGGAACCTAAGCAATATTTTAAGGAACGATTAGTATTGATTGAAAGAGTTTTGCAGAAAAGAAATTGAGAAAAAAAGTTACAAAAATACACAGCGTCCCCAGATTCCTTCTAGATCATTAGTAAAATCTTTGCAGACTATTTTTTTTTCGTAATCAGAAGAAAAATTTATCACCTCGTTTTTTTTTTGGTTTTCGAAAATTTTGAGTTGACACTTTGAAATTTAAGTTTTTTATTGTGTTAATTTACAAAAAAAATCAAAGTTTTCGAGAACCAAAAAAAAAAACAGGGATGATAGCTTTTCTCTCTGATTACGAAAAAAATAGTTTGCAAAGATTTTACTAATGGCCTAGAAGGAATCCGGGGAGGCTGCACATTTTTGTAACTTTTTTTTGTCAAATATTTTTAAATTTTTTATCCCAGCAATTCATCACGGATTTAACAGAGGTTTAAGTTCTAAACTTAACTAATTTTTATGAGGTATTTATATTATAATTTAAACGATAATATGTTATAAGTAAACAGTTTCATTTTTATCTTACATATGCAAAGTGTATCTATGGCCAAGTAAAAGATTTTATCTATATCAGTTAATTTTTTCAACATCTTGTTGCAAAAAAAATACTGGTAGCTTGTAAGTTACCAATTTAATTACTATAAATATGAAAAAAACTGATAAAAGATGCCCACGCGTCGAAAAAATCCATGAAGGTTCTAATATTTTTTTGTTTCAAAATCAAATATGAAACTTTTGGAAAAACTCAGTTACCATTACTCCAAAATATTCAATTATATCTAATACATATTTAAATCTAAAGCATTATACTAAATTATCAATCGGTTTGAAAACTTCAAATCAGTGGCGGCTCGTGCTGTAGAAATGTGGGGGGTTGCAATTATTAGAGGTACCAGTTATTATAATAAGTTACTTTATGCAGTGCACAATGAAATGAATAAATTCAGTATAATCTGAACAACATGATTTTGCAAAAAACGCTCATACACGTCGTTTTTATAATTTGAATTGGCACATTTTGAGACATACGGCAAGTCAGTGTCACTTCGGGTTGTTCCGGAAGTGACATCAACGTTGTTATTTTAAATATAACACCCTGTATTTTTGTACGGATTTGTATAGACGATAAAAAGACGTTTCCAAAGATGTAGTTATTATAAATACTTTTTCATTATTTACAGAAATACTAACAGATGCTAACTTGCTGCACTAACTTTCTACAAATGTTATTACATGTTCAAATGTGTTGCCCGTTTACATCAATGTATTTTTGACTTCGAATAATTATTTCTCGTTGGATATTGTGACTCATTTCTGGTGATATTAGGCGGATTTCCTAGCGTATTCTTTCTTTTAAGTCATTAAGATTGTTAGATCTATTCACATAGACTTTGGATTTTAAATAACCCCATAAGAGAAAATGTAAAGGGGTTGTATCAAGTGATCTCGGCGTCCACTCAATAGGTCCCCTAATACAAATCCATCTATTGGTGAAGGTTACATTTAGAAATTGACGAACAGTGATTGCACAGTGTGGAGGTGCCCAGTCTTGTTGAAGCTATATAATGTCATTTGGTAAGTCAGGTTCTTGTGGGTTGGGGAACAGAACAGTAAAGCAGGAATAAGTGCAATTTGAAGAAATTATAAATAGCGTTCTCCGATTAGTGTTGCCTCAAAGAAAGTAGGTCCAGTATTTCGATTCTCGGCAATTCCTGCCCATACATTAATTTTCTGAGGATATTGTGTGTGGATCTCTTGTCGCTCAGTATCTGCAATTTTCTATATTTACGTGACCACTTAAACAGAAAGTAGCCTCATCAGAAAAAATAATGTGTTGTATTAAATTTAAATTTTCATTGTGTATTCCATTTATTTGTGCGCAGAATTGAATTCTTCGATCAAGGTCGTCTTCTGACAATTCATACACCAATTATACTTTATAGGAATGATATTTAGCTGCTCGAAGAATTTTTGTTACTAATCCCGTTGCCAAATCATAGTTTCATGAGAGTTCTCTAACCGTTTGTATTGTGACAGTTTTTCGAATTTTTATTCAAAATATTTTTAAAATAATTTCTCCAGAAGAAGTAAAAGTAAGTGCTGAATTACTGCCTCGGAGGTCTTGTGAGGGATATGAAAATGAGTACCGCCTATTTTGCAACTGGCGCCAGCAAAAAATAGTAACACAGTAAGTGATGAAACTCTTCTCGTTTATTTGTCCGAAAAAGCCAAATCCATGAGAGTTTCAACTTTATGGAGTCGATTTTCAATGTTAAAAAGTTGTCTGGCAGTAACAGAAAATGCGAATGCATAATAAAGTTTCTAAAAAGTTGCCTTGTTTCTTTTTCAAGAGGTATAATGAAAAATATCGTATTTACATGTCCATAAATTGATTTTCCCTTGCTTGCGTGAATTTGTCATGCGCGCACGGGAAAACCTACCAATTTCTGGACTCGTTATCGTTTTTGGGTGTTGCGCAAACCTGCAAATCATAGCACGAGACGCCACTGCTCCAAACTGATGTTACTGTAAGTTATTATTATTTTATGTATACAAATAATAGAAGTAATTTGATGTTCACATCGACTCTCCACTAATTTATATTTGACAAAATCCTATAATGCTATGGAGAAAATATTTTAAATTTATCGAGGCATACCTTCATTACTTTAAGTATTTAACATTAATGTTCGCTGCCTTATAAAATCCATCCGTACGCTATTACGAATGTTAAATAAAATTTTATTTTCTTGAAGAAAATTAAAGCAATTTTAAGTTTCCGAATAAATAACGACAAACAATTAAATTTGGACTATAAAGCGCTCCTGTCGTAAAACTGGATTCTTGAAATTCATAGAAAAGGGTATTTAAGCAATAAGCATAGTTTATAATGGAGGAAGGAGTAGACTGTAAATGGGCTTAGCTAGAGTTTTTAAAAAGTCAATTAACTGAAAGACAATACAAAATAAAATATACTTTTTATATCTTCTATACACCTTGCAGTTATAGAATTGCATTCCAAATAGGGTGCTGTAATTTTGACTCATTCCTTATATTATTTGATTAGTGATGCGGCTGGCAACAAATAAATCTTTTCAATCATTGCTGTCTCATTAGTTCCGATAGAATTTTGTCCCAACTTAGGGTAGAAACAAAAAATTAAATGTTTTATTTATTTAGGAAACTAAACCCTGTGTACAGGGTTATTCATTATAAATTACCCACCCCTTATCATCGTTATTATTGTCTATAGAAAAAAAAGTTTTTAATAAAAGTTGTGTGGTTATGATTGAATTTTGTTAAAATGCTATCAAAAGTACAGTATCGTGCAGATTTCAGGGGAAACAAAAAAAATTATATATTTTTTAAAATAAAATACCCTATTATTAAATTTTTGGAATGATCCTTTGTTCCTGATTTCAAAGAATTACCATATATTACCCCTAATACCGTTTTTGAGTTATTAAACGTCGAATATCTTAGTTAAACTAGTTACTGTAAATATGGAAAAGTGAACATTATTAAAGTGAGCTATGAAAATGACAAATATTGTGTTTGATAAGTGACATTTCTTTAATGAAATAATCAAAGAGGAAGAAAATAACCAAATATTTATACAAAATAGATAACAAAGATTTATTTAGGAAATTTAAATATAAATAAATGATCTAATAAAAGATGTTTGATGTGTCCACCATTACTATCAATGCATAATTAATATTTATAATTGCACCGGAAATGGCTGCATTATTTACATTCAGATTGGATTACAATGGTTTAACTTTTAAAAATGATCAAATACTATAAAAATGATTGTCGTAACAACAACAATTGTGTCTGTGGTATCATTCATATCACTAATGTTGACATTCACGTCATCAATTTATGTATATTTCAAAGACATGTAGATTTTCTATCAGTAATTTTATTATTTATGCGCGGAATTATAGCAAATAACAGAAACGTATGTTTTCTTGGCAATGCCGATCCCTCACAAATAAAGTATCTAGAAATTTTAAATCTTTGATGTGAATGCCAACATTAGTGATATGAACTATATTTGATCCAAGATAAAAGTTAAACTACTGTAGTACAACCTCCCAAGTTTAATTAATCTCCCTAATGGTCATTCTCATTTAGATATAAGTAGAGCGTGGCAAATCTAACGCTGGTCATAGACGTATACATATAAAGGCAACACTATACAGAGCGGCTCACTGGAATCGAAACAGGCGATGATGATTTGTGATGATTTTTTTGGAAAAACGATTACTTCAGGGGACCAGTCGATTTTACTCATAAAATTTTAAATGGCAAGGGTGGTCAAGTACCACATCGTTTTAGTGCTCATTTAATTCTGTTTACAACGGTATCTTGTTTCTAAAACTAATAGTTTTCTGAAAATTTCGTTCTAAAACTAGAAGAAAACATAGGCCTATCTTTTGCTTGTATGATAATTTTTTCGAAATACACTCGAACCCGTCTATTCTATTATCAAAGGGGACACTTTTATTGGGTAATGTCGATCATGCCACTTCAACCCTTAAGCGGTGATAGGACCCACCCTAAAATGGCATGGGGGTCAGGCACATCGTTAAATTCTCTTTACAACGGTATCTTACTTTTTAAATTTGAACTAATAGTTTTTTGACAAACTGCAATCTATAGCTATAGATTGTCGAACAGTCAGTACATAATGCGGAGGGAATCCGTCCTATTGAAATACGAACTGATCATCAGGAACGGTCATTATTCTCGATAATACATTGGACATGACATGTAAGTAACTACTTTATTAGATTCTCTAGCTATAGAACGCAATTTCTCGAAAACAATTAGGTCAAATTTAAAAAGATACCGTTGTAAAAAAAAAAATTGAACGGGCTTTAAAACGATGTGCTACTTGACCCCCTTCCGTTTAAAATTTTAGAGGTAGGCTTTACCATCACTTAAGGATTGAAGTGGCACGACCAACATTACCCAATAAAAGTGTCTTCCTTGATAATAAAATCGACTGGTCTGAGCGTTTTTTGAAAAAATGATCACACAAGCAGAAAACACACCTATTTCGTTTTCGGTGGGCTACCCTATATGTATGCCTGTATGCAGCAGATATAATTTAAATCTCTGCGAGTCTACAGTAAACAATTCCAGTCTGCAGTAAACAATTTTTATACGGCTTTATATTTACTAATAATGGTATAACAAAAATTAAAATAACCAAAGTATTCCAACAGAGAGGATAAAATTAATATACAAATAATAATAAATATATAATTGTGCTGTGTAGTGTATGTAATATTCCACTACGTATATTGAAGATAGAACAGCTAAGACCATTTTAGGAGAAAATATGTGCCGAACTGGGATTTACCGTCAAGAACTGTTAATCGTAAACTGAATCATACAAAATCTTAATAAAAAGAAAACTTAGAAGTGCATTAAAAATTTCAAAAATTGTATAACAGTGGACGAGATGACGGACCCAAAAGAAAATCATGTAACAAACGTTTTAGCATGCGCTTCACTTATCTGTAAAAGATTACGAAGTGTCAATGCAGAAACTCTACAAGAACTTGTTACACAAACGCTTGACATAATCGGTGTAGATGGTTTACAGGTATGGATGTTAGTCACTGATGCAGCGCGATATATGGTTAAAACTGCACAATTGCTGAAAAATATATACCCAAATTTAATACACAATGGCTAAAGAACGGAATGTGGAATATAACATGTCAGAGGCTGGGGCATACAACGGTTTTAGCTCTACTGGTAAGAGACCAGGTCGTCTGCCAGTCGGTGCTTTCCAATGTATCAAATTACTATTCCATACATGGCTGTGTTCCCTAATGGAGATGGCTGGGAGCACAATAGAAAAAATTTATTGATTCCTGGCGACCTGGAATGGTATATGGATGGATCAAAGACTCAGGAGGGAACTGGTGCCGACATACTTGGTTTACCCAAGGGCTCGTCTTTCTGTGCCTCTAGGTAAGTATCCAAGTCTGTTCCAAGCTAAGGTATATACCATTTTATAATGTGCAAAGGAGAATCTCAGCAGAGGTTTTATTAACAAGTATATTTACATATGTAGTGACAGTGAGGCAGCTTTGAGGGATTTTGAATCAAATAAGGTAACCTCTAAGTTGGTACTGAATTGTCGAATAGTTCTTTCGAATTGTGTGAGCATAACTCAGTAAATCATATATGGGTGCCCGGATATAGTAGCATAAAAGGTAAAGAAGAAGCGGACTGTTTGGTGCTAAAAACTCCCTTTCCTGGCCCGGAACCAGCATTTTGCATACCAAAAAGGCTGATTACATGAGAGCTACGAAACTGTGCTATGGCACCGAATGAGATGGATAGTAGGACTCATAAGACGAAGCTGTCCTCTAAATAAGCACCTTCATACTATGAGGGTGAAAGAGGATCCTACTTGCATGAGGTGCAGCTTGGAGGAAGAAATCTTCCCTCATATTCTATGTAATTTTGCACCATTGGGGGCATTAAGACATAGACATCTCGAAAGGCAATTTATAGAGGCGAATGAGTTATGGGACCTACCCTGGAATAGACAGCTCTCTTTTATAGAAAATATACGTTTTTATTGAAAGGTCTTTTTTTAACTAAAGTTGTTCCAGCATTTCATATGAATTGTTGTTTAAAACTTTTACACATTAAATTCGATTTCAAGTAAATTCCAACTACACCACCCGTCGAATCTATATCATTACGTATAAAATTGTATCCATTTATTTATACAGCAACATCAAGTACGTTAAGAGACAGCCATGTTTCTATTAATCCAATAATATCATTGTATATGTATTTACGGAAAAAAAATCTGAATGATTCTGTGTTTGTTCGTAGATTTCATAAATTCTATCCTCAAAAGTTAACTTGTTAATTTTTGTTTAATTAATTTTAAGTTGCTAATATTTTCTATCCTATGGTTATTCCCAAAGGCCTGTTGGAAAACATTAGATTCTTCCATATAAGAGACTGGCCATGTGGTTGTTCAACTATAGCGACAAGTTATCGCCTCATTTTTGTTCATTATACTTAAGATTATAGTTCTTATGGATTTATGATGCTTATGTGACTCTCGCACGATTATTATTACTGACAATATTTATGAAACAACTTTGTAATAATCAGTATTTGAATCAGTACTTAACAAAGATTAAAATTTAAACAGTTCAGAATAAATTTTTCCCTAAGAAAGGGCCGTAACGATATGATGCACGTCATATGCAGATGTATTTAATACAAAGCATATCAAAGTGATTATATGTCATGGAACGAAACGAAACTATAACCATTAGCATTGAGAAAAATATTAGAAAAGTAAACCAGACAGCTGTCATTTACAGACGAAGTTGCAACAAAGCAGAAACAAATGACAAGAAAATGTTATTCTTTAAGCGAACAAAACATGCAAGTGGAAACCTACCTAGTTTTAAAGGTTCATATTACAAAGAAATCAATTTATACGAGGAGGTCATTGAAAAGTTAGATTTAAAACGTTCCAGACTGTAACATTTTATTATAATTTGGAGGAATTTATGAATACTTTACATGCTATTAAAGTAAAATATGGGTTTGGGCCAAATAGGCCTTAAGAGATAGTGAGTTACTATCCTGGGTTGTAAAATTCGGGTTAAGTATAAGTGAGGTCAAATTAAATGGTGGTTTTTTAAAACTGTTCAAGCAATCTATATATAAAGTGTCTGCTTATAAAACCAAATTGCATACACTGATGCTGTTTGGAGTGAATGTAAATACTACAGGGAAATATTGATGAATACGGGCAAGAGTTACAATTTTGTTTATACTGGACGAAAGGATCACATTTCGGTGCAGTGCTCAAATGCGTAAAAATATTTCTCTTAAATACATGTGGGATGTCCCACAGCCTTGAGATTTGATTTTTTTATGTATGATTGTGTATTATATAGGGTGATTCAAAGTTAGTTTTTCTCGAAAGAAATCAACAGGACATTGATATTGCTAGTTTCCTACATAAACATTATTCCAAAAACCAACCGATTCTGTTGAGGTTTGATTTATTGTTAAATTTTTATAATTTATGGTAAAAACAGGAAGAGGCATTTGTTTCAAAATTGGTATGTCGCTCTTCCAAACTAGTTTTTATAAAACAACAATAAGATTAGAACATATTGTCCCTATTTTGAAGACAAAAATAGTTAGATTTTTTAATTCCTTGATCCAATTTGTCAAAAAAACATATATCCTTGTTTTTAGGTAAACTGAGAAAATTCACTTTAATGCATAAACGAATGTAAAGAGTTCATAATATACTTATTTGAATACGAGTTTTGGAGAAAAATGATAGAGGGCTTGTTGTTACTAATATTTCCTTGGACCTATTACAGTAAACACACTAATAAATTAACATCTACTTTATTTGATTTCTATGCACTCAAATAACAAATAACAACAAACGATAGCTATGAACGAATAATTAATATCAACATATTTGCAACGTTAATGGGAGTGAAATAAAAGTAAATCAATTAATCTATTATTTCTCAAATTATTGGTTATGTTTTCAATTCTTCCAATGCTTCCTATTATTAATTTAAATGGAATAAACTTTACTATTGATATATTCCCAGATATAGGAGTCCAGAGGCACTAAGTTCAGTGAGCGATAAGGCCATGAAACCGTTTCCCACGTCCAATACATCTTAGGCCAAATTGAACCAATAGCACAGGTCAATTGAAACATTTTTGTGAGCACATTTGGACAAGGATATCGAAGAGTGCCTAATTCTAGGATTCTCCATAATGGTTTTAAAGGTTCCTGTAAAATCTGGAAAATGATCCCTGAATTTCTGGCAACTGTCACGGTGTGAATGCGTTCACTCGCCATATTCATTTTTTGACCCATTTCTAAAGTAAAGATTCCAGTAAAAATGTTTTTTGTTCCAAGGAGAGCATTTTGAACTCGAGAAATTTTCAAAAAATCAATAACCAGTTGAACTGAAACTTTGACGGTATCTGACATTTCAATCCTACACAATAATGTGTCATCCACCGGCACACAAGAAAAAAAAGTTGTTTGTACATTTGACGCCACCTACCTCCCGACATGTATTTCGACCCGCTGAATCCGAATTTGAAGTCAGTTTGGACCGTACACCCTCAAATATCGAGTAAACTGAAAAACCGTAAAAAATAGCGAAAATTGTGTGTTTCGGTAATAAAAAAAATTTTGTGGATCTAAACCAAGCCTAATTTTTATGTATTTCGATCCGCTGAATACGAATCTAAAGTATATTTAGACCATAAGCCGTTTTAAATCTAAGTAAATTGTAAAAAACCCTCGAAAATTGCTAAAAATGGCAAAAAATTGTGATTATGTTGATGAAAAAAATTTTCATTCTGTTTATACGTCATTTTTTATAGATTTTACAATTTTTCACATTTTCAGATTCTAAACTTGTATTTTATGCATAAAAAAATACAAGAAACGTATTTAATCGTGTTTCATAGATTTTTTTAAAATTTTTCAACTGCAATTTTTTTGCTATTTTATTGGTTTTTTTGTGATTTTTTGAGATTTTGAGGGATTAATGGGCCAAATATATTTCAGATTCGGATTCAGCAGATCAAATTACATAAAAATCCTCTTCGATCCGGATCTACAAAATTTTTTTCATCAACATAATCACAATTTTTTTGCCATTTTTAGCAATTTTCGAGGGTTTTTTTACAATTTACTTAGATTTAAAACGGCTTATCGTCTAAATATACTTTAGATTCGTATTCAGCGGATCGAAATACATAAAAATTAGGCTTGGTTTAGATCCAGAAATTTTTTTTATTACCGAAACACCCAATTTTCGCTATTTTTTACGGTTTTTCAATTTACTCGATATTTGAGGGTGTACGGTCCAAACTGACTTCTAATTCGGATTCAGCGGGTCGTAATACATGTCGGGAGGTAGGTGGCGTCAAATGTACAAACAACTTTTTTTTGTGTACCGGTGTAGTCTAATAAAAGACATGAGTTCAAAAATTCACAGTTATCCTTGATCGTATTTTTATTGATCTCTCAGTATTAGCAACCTGTCGGCATTAGCAGCTTCCTAATGATTTTAGAAAATGTGTTGTTAATCAATTCAATCATTCTAACTTTTCAGTTTCATCTGTATACGAGAATCAACCAATTTGAACTGTGTACAATAAATTCGTCATAGATTAATATATTCTCATCTGGATGGTACCACATATCGATTTTGAAACCATCAAATGAATAAACGGTAAACAATTTTGAGAAATGTCCACTGATGTAAAAATAGCAGCTAGAAAATATGAATTTTAGATTGCAAGCAACAGGCAAAAGCTGTTAAATTGAATAAAATACTAAACTAATTCTATCTCACGGTATTATTCTCTGAAGCAAAGTAAGATATTTCTGGAAAGTTTCATGACATTTTAAACATGCGTGTTTCCATGTTATACAATATTCGCGAGAGAATATACCTTGACAGCATAAAAGTTCTTCCTTGATAAGGTTACGCTAAATATAAAAATAAAAACGGTTGGGGTTGAATATAAGTGATGAATTATGAATGCACTTCGACTTTTCTGATAGATTAGAAGGCATTTTACTGACTTGCCATCCATTGCATTTACATACAAGAAAACTATTGTTTTATCTATTTTATTATGTACGTTTGTTGGGGAATTCAAAACTTTTTCATTTGAACTTTGTAAAACTTCATTCGGGAAACAAATTTATATAGTTTTAAAGCAATATCTGAAAGGTAAAATTAAAGTACAACATTTTATACACACCTAACCGGTTTAGGAATATTGTTCACAATTTGTGATAATTTTCTTTAAAGAAAATATATAATTTCAATTATTCTGTTCTCTGAAGCCATTAATGTTTATTACATTAAGGTTTACAAGTTTCCTTACTTTGGATTCTTTAAATGTGCTGGCTACCCTGATGACGCTATGGCAAGCAGAAACACGTGTCGGTAGATATTTTGAAGTTTTTTAAAGTGAGTGTCAACTGGTGAGTACCTTGTGTTTTATTTATTTTTGGTTTTACTAGACAGAATAGTTGAAATTAAAAATAACATTATTGAGTCAGTTGTACTGAACATAATGTGCATATTATCTTTTTTTGTAATCCAAGTTTCAGCGTTTTGGCAAATAGCCGGGAAAATAATTGTTTAAAAAGATATATGTTATACTTATCTGTGATAAGATTTGTAAAAGTTAGTAAATAATAATTAACAAAAAATTTTCAGTTAATATTATTTTTCATTCCGCTCTATACTGATTAATTGTTAAAAACGTCTTAATCCAAACTGCCTTAAAATTGTACCACTGAACATTGGTTTATAAAGGTAAAAATTGCTACATTTTAACATTATTCAGATACATGCGATAATTTTTTGTTGCTCTGTAGGTATGGATTAAGTAAATTATGATCGCTTACTTATCAGACAAATAATGCGGTTTTTAGGGGTGTTGATAACTGAAATTTTAGGAACACTTTTATTACTTTTCTACTTGCCTGAGTGTTACCAAAAATATGAGAAATCTATTTATATATCTTCTCATATTCTAGGTTTCTTTCTCGGTTTATGTCGGAATCGCGCTATTGTACATATGCCCATTTGGAAAGTAATTTTAAAATTTTAATTTTAAGTAATAAAAAATTTTCTACACAGGTGGTCTCCATTTATTTTTTCTTGTAAGGATTAATATTGAAACAATTTTTAAAATGAAAATGTGATATATTGAAATTTGCTGTGTAAAGCTTTTAATATGTAAATATTTCGTTTTATTTACGATACCAAACTAAATTATAAAGATTTTAATCGCTTCCATCCGGCATTTAAAAATCTCTCCATAAATATAAAATTCCAATCGAGGCAAGCCGATAACTTAAAAATATGGCGAGCCTTTAAGCCCTCTGTGCAAGCTGTGTTGTGAATAATGTCTCAATAAGATTATTGCGATGTTCAAAATAACCTCCAGGATATAATTTCCTTACTAATTAAGTGGATAGTTCAATTAACACTTTCTATAGTATTTGTGGTCGCTGAACGTGAAATTTTGGATAGGATTCACGTATATACATACGTAGATTATATTATGTCCAGAGTTTGAACAAGGCTTAGATGATTATTAAAGGAATGCTGGTTTGGATAATCTTACCCGTTAGATTGTAAGGACGAGGGTTATTATAAGCTCCTTGCGTGACAGGATATTCATAATAAATCCAAAATTTCTAAGTGATTAAATTTGGGTGGCACGCAAGTTATGTACTATTTGCATAAAAAACAAGTTGTGTCTCTGGACGACGACGACGAAAATCACTTCAGATATTATTTTATAGTAATCATAATAATAACATATTTCAGAAATATCTGTATTCTTGACATACAGCAAGCTTTTAATAAAGTCTGGCATTAAGGACTATTATACAAATTAAAAATGCATCTGCCTGATCAACTACCAAATTATAAAATCCTACATAAGTGATCGTTATTTTCAAGTTAAATTGGATGATGCCCTATCCAACTATAATAAAATCCGGTGTATTACACGGGAGCGTCCTAGGACCATTTCTGTACTTAATATTTACAGCAGATGTTCCAGTAACAAATGAGACGCTAATGGCTACATTCGCGGATGACACAGTGATCATATCATCAGATTCTGATCCTGTAAGAGCTTCCGAAACACTGAAAAACCATCTTAACTTACTAAATCCCCCGAAATAATCTTTACCACAAAAAGAAGTCCTTGTCCGCAAGTAAACATAGACAATGTTTGTATACCAGTGAAACCAGTGGTAAAATATCTTGGGCTCCATATAGATGAACAGTTAACCTGGAGAACCCACATCAAAATGAAAAGACGTTAATTAGACCTAATAGAAAAAAAAACATGCACTGGTTAATAAATAAACAATTATATATATATATATATATATATATATATATATATATATATATATATATATATATATATATATATATATATATATATATATATATATATATATATCTATTCTAGACATTTGAAGTTTTTTTACACTTGAATAAATAACAGGTTAGTGGTTACTTTTCAATAATTTATATAACATCAGACTCAATAAACATTTGTATGCTTCGTTCTAAGTAAAATCGTACACACTGTATATAAGACACAAACATATTTTAATAGACGGTGCAGAGTCGAGCTGTACTTACCAGTCTTCATTCGAATTTCTGAAAATTATGGTTTGGGGGTTGTCTAATTTATGTGAGTTTTATGTTTATGTTTTAAATAGGTATTAAACTTCGACCATACCATAAGTCACATGACAGATTTTTGGTCTTAAGACGGAAATGATTAACACTGCCGTAGTTTTCCGCAGAACACCATATACTGTCCAGCCGGTGAAAGAAGGCTCGTGTGGCAAGGAAGAGCAATGCAGATAAGTCGCCAGCTTTCTGCGAAACCGTATACTAGGAATATAGTATATCTCCCAATGAGTAGGTGTGGATGTAAATAATCACAAAAACTGGCCATGCACTATATCATCGACGCGCGGTTTGTTGACCAAGTAGGCATCATCTGGAGATGATTAAAGCTAACCTTATACTAACAATGTATGCTATTAATATCTAAACTATTGTTACGATGCGGTGAACCGTGAGGCACTAACCAATAGAGTGAATTATATAATAATATTTAATATTGACCCTCTGTCACTATTCATACTATTTTTACACTTTGTTATTTAGGAGGTTCGAGTTAGAGAAGTTCAACTGTATTGGAGAAATATTCTCATTATGCTGATTTTTTCAGTATTCTTTGTATTTTATAATTAAAGACGATAAATAGCAAAGGGTCTAAGTGCCAAAAAAACGGATTTCGATATAATTGAGAAAATCTTTTTTTTTAATGAAAAAGGAATGATATATTTAACCAAAATTTTTTTATAGTGATTCTAAACTAATACAATTATTTCTGTAAAAAAATTATTTTAAAAACAAGTAAAATAACACAGAAAAAAATGTAAATCAAATATTAGTAAAAGGTGGTTAAGTCCAATAGCCATTGCAACAAGAAAAGGTCTACGCGCCGAAATTATTTCACTTACAAAAGGGTCTATGCGCAAATATAATTTCAGCGATTTTCTGCTCTTGTTTGGACGATTAAATTTTCGTAAAAAGGCAAATGTTTTAGGGGAAGGTAATCTAGCATATTTTCCGAATTTTTCAATTTTTCTGCAGAAATCTTGTTTTTGCACTGAAGTTGTGGAATTTTAATGTTTTTAACGTCACTAACGCCTTTTCCCTTCTTTAACGTGTTATAGATGGTCCAATTCTTCCATCTCATTAAACGTATTCTTAGTTTTCACTTTCGTGGATTCTTCCTTTGAAATCTAGATCCAACATGTGGGTTGAAATTCGCAATATTCAAGACATAAACGCATGCCATTTGAGAATCTTTAAAATCTAGCTGATCTAATAGATGGACAACAAAGGGATTATTGTAACGTGCCTCTGTTATAAGTTGTTCTATACCTTTCGGAGCAAAGGTCTTCGTAACACGCTTGCGTTTCTCGATTTGTGCAAGATCGCGGTCGCAGGCCAAATATGAATGACCACTCATCAAAAACTTTTGCTGAATGCTATTAAACGTCTCCGGTAGCTACCAGATAGAGCTTCAAAAATAGTAGCATGCTGTTTTTGTTTTGGCCAATATAGTTTTTTGACCAAATTATTTTTTCTTGAAAGGGAAACTTCGTTCTCTCCAAAACTTTGAAAATAGCAGAAGAAATTTCATTGCCCCCTCTACCAATGGTGGACTCATTCCATAGGCACATGTGTGCAGAACTGTTGTCGGAAATGTGGATCCCCAAGTTGTAACAGCACAACTGCCTGCTATAAAACATTTCAGTATGCGTTAATGTTGGAATCAAGAGAACTTGTTCTAAGTCTATACCTCCCACATTGCTAATGGATGTTGCTTCTTGAAATTTAATGTCATTTTTTTTCATCGCCGTTCTTGCACGATCTGCTTTTCCTTGACGGAATTTCAGTTTTACACGCCACTGTGTATTTTCAATCGGGTCTGCTAAACTTCCCATTTTATTTTGATATCTAATCTTGGACGACCAAATTTTAAGTGAGGAAAATCTTTCTTCAGTGTGTCGCAATGTATCTGTATGATGCTAAAGTCTAGGCTAAACATATTTTTGCGGATTTTTTGCGGCTGCGGTGGTTCTCTTCAATAGCAAATAACTCAATATGAACGTGGATATGTTCTCGCAGAACTCAGGAATATTTTTTTTGTTTTTCTTTGCTACCCCTCGCTTATCTATGTACACCGCATAGTCCCAGTTGTCTTTTTTTGTTAAAATTTGTACTCTTTTATGCGACAAATCACAAATTGATTCCTTATCTTTAAAATTACCCTTCGATTACCTCTCCTTTTAAACCTCTCGTGAAAAAAAAATTTATTTGTTTGGTGTAGTTTTTGTTTTTTTTTTTTTCTTTCTTTTTTAAATTTTAAGCTGTTTGGAAAGATGGATAAATTAGAAGAGGATTTGATTAGATTTCATTGAGTTTATAATAAACTTTATTTTTGGTATTGATTTTCTTGTATTTTTTAAGAACTTGATGAATTTGCCACTTGTGTTTTAAATAGCTGAAAGGTATTTATTGTAATGTTTCAGTTTTTGACAATAACATTAAAAAATACTGGTTAAAATTTTTTAATAAATATAAAAAGACTTAGTTCTTTTATGTTCTATTAATTATAGACATATTCAAAATATGCATCCAAGGTATCATACACAGGTAAATAATGAAATGTCTGACTACCTTAGAATATAATAAATTATAATTTTAAGGCCTAAACATTTGCTTATATGATTTTGGCCATATTTGTTTAATGAGATGACTATAGTAGGCACTACAAATTTTTAATCAACTATTATTGGATTAAAATGTACAAGTTTAAACTGCAACCAGCGTTTTAGACAGTAGAGAGTTTATTAGTTTTGTAAACAAAACTATGAAAAGGTTTTGTCTTTGATAAACCTAGAAGGAAGGAGTCGGAAGTAAAGATAAACAATATATTGCACTCGGCACTTTATCCTAATGAAATTATCAAATGTAAAATTTTTGGAGCAAAAGACAACGGTTAACGAAAATATAAGAAATTGAAAATATGGAGGTTAAATTGAAAGTAGTGAAATTGACATTTTGTCAAGTTTTGTCGTTGTGGTTACAATGAAAATTTAAAATTTTTTCTTAATGAAATTTTTTGTTATTTTTAAAATAAGAATTTTTTATCCTTTGGATCACTAATTTTTGCGTATTATTTTATTTGTTTTGTTCTTATAAAAAAAAAGGATCAGAAGGCAATGAAAGAAATAGAACATTACAAAAAACGTAAATGCTAACATGAAATTCCTTAGTCTCAATTTAAAATGGCTACCTTGCTATGCATGTTAAAACAGTTTAATTATACAAAATGCCCGAATTAAATTAAATTAAATTAAATTAAATTAAAAAAGAATTCAAGTGTTAATTATGGTAGGATATGGAGATTGAAAAGAAGAGGTTTGCACTCTGTTTAATTTTCTCCCAAGAGAATTTATATTACACAATGTTCTATCGGAGTAGTAAAGAAGTTCAAAGAAATAAGAAGGGTTAAAAATGCTCCAAAGACTGAAGGACCAAAATCTGCGACACATGGAGAAGAGACTCGAAATTTTGTTAACATTGTAAGAAACGCCTCAAATATCAACGCGACAACTTGCTTTGGATCACTATGTAGATCTCAAGTCTATGAAAAAATCATCTGAAAAAATAAAAAACTGTGTGGTTTCAGTAAGATGGTGTTTCTCCACTCTATGAAGTTCAAGTGAGATAATATTTAAATCAGGTGTTTTCCGATAGGTGGAAAGATACACGGAGATCAATAGAATGTTATGCTATGTTTAGCGATCTGACATCCCTTGATTTATTTTTATGGGGACGTATCAGAAGTAAGATGTACAGGAATAGGCCAGAAAATTTGAAAAATTTTAGAGCTCCATAAGGGCCGATATGGAGCAAATACTCTACACAGCCCTGGATAATTACATCAGGAATTTTCAGTATCGACTGAAACATTGCCAGGCTCTTATCATAGTTAATCAGTTTTAAATTGTTTATTGTCAAAAACTGTCCAATATAAGAAGCTTTGTTTGTAGAAACTATCTCTGATAGTTTCATGACAATGGAGATGTGATTACTACGGGAATTCTGAATTAAAAAACATTCACATTGAATATTGAATAAGCACATCTCTGCAATAATGTGCGCATGCTTCTAACAGTTTTAAATGGTTGGAAACTATTCTATAAACAAACCCTATAATATAAAATATCTAATGATGATAAAAAATGCTTATTTTTTAAAAACATTCTACCTAGATTGCTATTTAAAAAAAAAAAAATTGTCATAGCAACAAAAAATCAAGGACACGTAAATTTGCTGTAATAAGTCAATCAATTCTATTCAGATGATCTTTTATTTTAGACAATATAATACAATAAATACATACATATACAATCGTGACTCATTCTTTCAGTTATTTTCAGCACACTTTTATAGTACATTCTAAAGCATATTTCACTAAAACAGTTTAATACTCTACAAGCAAAATAAAGTGATGTCAAAGATGATATTATAAATTCCTGTCTTTCACAATATTACTTTTATCCTCCACTCGCTTTATAGATTTTATTCTCATGTGACGCATATGTCTTTATCGCTACATAAATATGAGAAATTTTATAGGTAAAGAATCGCTCGTAAATTCACGAACTTATCCTTTCGGTACTTGAGAGACTATCATTGGAAAAGTTACACTCGTTGCTCTCTGGAAACTTATAAATCAGAATAGTTCCAGACGTCATTGAGTTAAGAACTACTTTCTTAGAATTCGGGACTTTTCAGACAACTCATTTAAAATGATTCTATTTTACATTTACACGTTACACGTTTAAATAAAGTTGGGAAGTTTATTTCTGCATATTTAGAATTATAATTAACTTATTTTGAACTAGTTAATTAATATTATTAATTAGAATGATTACATTTGCTTCCAGTTATGAGCCAATGTATGTATAACCTATTTTTACGTGGGCAATATTACAGTAAGTAGCATCTGTAAATAATTCGGTATCGGGTTGCAATTCTATACCCATTTTACCAAAAAAATATATTTATTAAAAGAGAAATTCTATAATCTGTAGGATCTAAGTAACTGACGACAATATTGGAGTTCACCATAGAAGTGTCTTGAGTCCTTCTTCGTTTATTTTATACATAAATGATTAATTACCAATAAAATACTCCTTTATACATTATGATGTCTCACGAATTGCAGAATACATACACTAGCGTTAAACTTAATTTCGATTTCTGGTTATTTTAATATCAGATTAGGTCTAATATACAGATAAAACCAGGAAGGGGTGAACATAACCATTAGTATGTGAATTTCACGTTGGTCCGTTGGCAGCAGAGGATGATCCATAGTCGCGAAGTAGTGTGCGCAGTTCGTCATTTCAAATTTTAATATCATTACGCCTCGAACCCGAACATTAACGACAGAAATAAAATTGACTTCTGCAGATAATAAATTTACATTCTAAAAATAATGTATACCACTTACAAGAGAAAAAACTAATTATTAAATTGTACCACTAAAATCATACCGTTAGACGAATAAAAAATTATTTGCAGCGACATTTGAAGATAAACCTACAGTTTTTCTATCTACGCTGCATAAAATAATTCAAAATTTTGAGCAATATGCCTGCATGTTTCTTTCCCAACACAAGAGGACTTCTGTCGTCGACGATAACAGTAAAATTCTAGAAATCAAGGTTTGCCCTACTGCCAACGAGAATTGGAATTTTGCGAAACAGTATTGGAAAAAATAAATGAAGACGAACATTTTACTAGAAACGTAGTGTTCACAGATGAATCTATGTTTCCATTTCTGGGTGGCCATAATCCATCCAGAGTAAGATATTGGTTAAGGGAAATCATTTTTTAGCCAGCCAGGTCGCCAGATCTAACACCAAACTATTTCTTTTTGTGGGGGTATTGCAAATCAGCGATATGTCGTTTTGAAAATAGGCCTAAAAATTTGGAAAAGTTACGAGTGAAAATGTCAGAGGTTTTTCAAAATATTGCGCCTAACATGGTATCGAACGTCAGGAATAATTTTTATAGCAGATTTTGGATATTGCTCGTGAAGAGGGACTTTTTAAACATATAAGTTAATTTTTTTATTTTTGAATTCTATTATTATTTTTCATTTTTGCCATTATTTTAGAGAATGTATTTATTTCATGTTTGTAGAATCATTTTTTATTTAAAAATATTTGATGTAGCCAGCACGTAACGTTCTAATACCAGTATATATCTTCCTGATGTAAAAAAATCATTCTATTTAATTCTTCACCTACCTCAATTAAATTTTAATAGCGTACCTTCATTAAAATTTTTAAATAAAATAATTATCACTGTCATTCAATACTGTCAATAATAGTTCATGTCATATATTTTAATAATTTCTTCTTATTGACATTGATATTTTTGTAACTAAATTAGACATTTCAAATGTTAAGATGTTAAATTTATCCCCCATTTTATGATATCAAATGTAAAAAAAATTTAAGTTTACATCAGTTTTATTTAAGTAATTGGAAAATATATTTTATTGGCTTGATATAGTAGACATGATTTATAATCTTTCATCGAGAATATTTTTTTTTGTAAAGGCAAATACAAAAAAAGTTTGGATCCAGTGGACTCCCTCAGCTGCCCAATTTCGCTCATTATCAAATTTATCACTGTTTTTTGTCTTTACAATATGTGTACCAAATATGAAAGCTTTATGTCCAAAACTGTTGCTGCTATCGCGATACTACAGACATACAGATAGATTATTTCCATAAAGTTATGTTTTTTCATTATAATTCGTCGAGATTTGTCCAGAAATGCAATAAGAATTTTTAAATTTTTTTCCTGAAATTGTACCTTTTTTCTTCTTTCATTCATTGTGTCTCTTCTGGTGGTACTACATTCACCAAATTTAATGTGTCACCTAAAATGTTGTTGCCAATCTTAACTGCCAAATTTGAGAAGTCTCCCATTTCTTGAATTATCGTGGATATACACATACACACACACATACACGTACCGACAGACATCATTCGGAAAATAGTCAGAATGGATTCAGGAGGGTTCAAAACGTATAAATCTATCAAAATCTCGAGGTCGAAAAAAATCACGATTACTATACTTCCTTATATTAGGCATTAGAAAGTAAAAATGGAAAAATTTATATTGGTTAAAAGTTCTGATAAATTTCAGTATTAAATACCATCTAGGATGAAATATTGAAATTAAAAAAAGTCGAGAACGTTTCTCCAGGAAGACGTAAATAAATAAATAATCTAGATGAGAACTGTATACTCTATCACAACTTATGCGATACCATAATCTAGCTGGCTTCAAGGTTACCAACTATTTAACTTAGAAAACCATCGGAGTTAACAGGAGAACCTGCCAAAGACCGATTATTTTACGAAATCTAATAAAGTAGGCAGCTGTAGGGAGAAAAATCCGTCATATCATATATTTTATTGTAACATAAATACATAAAAATAACAACATAAATACGAATCATTAACAATGCAAGCCGTGATGCTTTGACATTTACTTTGTTTTGACGATTTGACTTGGCAAAAAATTTTTTCTCAATCTCCATCTTAGTTTCATGTTAGGTATGTGGAAAATAAAAAAAATTTTTCACCTGTACCTTTAAATAATCAGACAAAGATTTTTCAAAGAAGTGGTTTTTGACTGGATAAGAGTTTTAATAGCCTTGTTGTTGTAAGAACAAGGGGATACCTCATAGACCTAAAGGTATGTCTCCATGGGACAGATTTCAGCTCGGAACGGAATGCTCGGATTGGTTGGATTGAAATCCGAATATTTTCAAGATCATTGTGGAAATAGTTGGTTCAACTTCAACTGTTGTCCATAATCCGAATGATTATCTACTGAAAATAACCTAAAATCGTGATCCTTTGACATTTATTTAGTTTTTGACGGTTTGATTTGGCAAAAATTTTTTTCTCTGTCTCCCAATGTCAATTCTTCGTTACATTATCACTATGCCCTATTCCTTGAATTTCTCGAACATAAATAAAAATTGATCTAACCCAAAACTTCCTTACCGTTTTTTCATATTTAGCGCTTTGTACAAAGCATACATTTTGAAATTTTTTTTGGAAACGCTGATGAATTTTCGACCCCTTTAACTTTTATACATAGAACACCAATAGTACACCAAAAATTTCAGAATTTATTTACAAAATAAAAAGCACCTTACTGTTTGTGACAATAGTAAGGTTAACAAATTCTTGTCTAAGCGTCCTCACCAAACGTTAAACAATCCTCCGCAATCATAGGGATGCTCTAAACTGAATAAATAGTCCGGAACGGAAATGTCAATTCCGGACGAGCATTCCGTACCACGGACACGTAATGTAATTCTTGGCATATACTAACATCCGTCCATTATCTAATAGCTGTTGTCAATCTAATATTGCAGCAGAGAGCGGGATTTTTTATTTAACAAATTTCAGATTAAAATCGAACCGCGCATAAATAAAAACACACGCCTAATGTGCGATAACCACATATAAAACTTTTTACTCGCAAAACTACTACAAATTACCGCCCTATTCGTGGTAGTTTACTGCCCAACTTGGTAACCGTGCCTGGCTTTGTCAAGTGATTCGGTAATTATCAGGCGTGTAAATACACCGTCGGCCAATATTCAATGGATAAAAGTAAACTGCGCATACTAATGACCGGGTTCGCCCCTACGTGGTTTATCTGTAGAAATAATATTATAGATTGATTAAAGATGGAAAAAGCTTGCTCTGTTGTGCTTTTTAAATGTCAGTTAATCAAAACAATTTCAAAATTAGTCACAGTTTTGCGGCAATTTTAAACTGATATAATAATCTCCATTTTAGTATTAGTAATTACCGATATAATTATAACACACATAGTTTTCAAAATTTCATGAAGTTTAATTTTTTACTTTTTTACTTTTTTAATTTGAAAGGAAATCGATTTAGGAAAAAAGTATAGATCAACACAACTTTAAGAATTTATTTTTTGTCCACTACTATTATGGAGCTAATAAAATTGCAAATATTATATGGTTATTATTATTATTACATTTTGTTTACTAGAGATTGAAACAGTTTCTCAAAACCAAGTTGTTTTTATACTTAAGTTATAGGGGAGCAAACTTCTTTACGATTGTTTCACTTAAAGATTATTCTTAGTTAATGCATAAATATTTTATGAACTTTTTATTTTAAAACTTTTGTATAATAAAAGTATACATTTCTGTTTGGTTGTGAAAGTAAATAAAATATGTTATTAAAATAAAACAAAAGTTTTTTGCCGTCCTTCCTATAACTTTTTTTGTTATATATGTATTTTAAAATAAATATAATATCGTTTGAACAAATATGAATAGAAGGGAATAATATAAATATAAAACATAAATATGGCAATAGGGAAATCTCCTACTTGAAATGATAGCAAATAAATCGATTTAGCAAATACCGGACAGACCGTATTCCTTATCTCCATCTTATAGAAGAGACCTAAGTCCCTGGAGATAGCATGCGGATTTGATGAGATTTTCTTCCATTAAAAACGAACGTGTTTAACGATAGCACTTTTCTTACTTAAGAGGACCTTGGATTAGAGATCCTATTACTTATTAAAATCATTCAGTTAGCGTTAATGAAAAGTCACCGCATTCGTTTAACTTTCCGTGTTTTAATGGTAATGTACATTTTTCAGCTATAGTCTTACACTACTACTTAATATAAATCGTGTTATTCATGTTCAAGTTCATAATAGTAATAATTACAACTGTATTGTGACGTAAGATTAGATGAATTAAATTTAATCATAAATTTAAAATGTAATGGAAAAAAAGTGTGTTAAAATAAGTACCATAACCTCACTATCGACCAATTAGTTTTTGCAACAAACTGATCAGAAAAATTACGTAGGTAAACGACTATAAGTCACTTTTTCATAATTTTTTTGTTGAGTAAAAAAGGTGACTATTACACGTCACGAAAGTAGTAGTTACTCAGAAATATAATTTTAAGAGATATACCCATGGGCTGATCCAAGTTAAGTGCACATCATCGCTAATTTTATGTAACAATTAAACGATAAGGTGATTTGTATTATTGATGTATTGTCGTGACATTTAATTGCTAAAATAGTTATTTTTGCGGGTGTATTGTTGCAAATATTTAAGTAGGATTTTTTCTTATTCCGAAAAATTTTACATGCTATAAGCATTATCTCGTATGTAAAAAGTACTCTTTAATAGCAATAGTAATGGTAATGATGTTAGACACCTGGCAATTAGACCACAGATAGGGGGGCATTTTTATCCATCCTAACCGTTCTCTCAGCCATGTACACCTCCATTGTTCCCTCGTTGAATCTTGCCGATCTTCTATTGGAGGTTAGGATCTCACTCAGCGTGAGAGAGCTCATCGCCTCCCCTAAAATCACCTCACAGTAATAGAGATACCATTCCTCAGATTCCAGAATACTTTACACTGACCCAGGAAGTAGTAATACGTTTCTTCACCCCTCCCGTATCCTGGACATGTAGGATCTTCCTCAATACCTATCAAACGCCTGCAGTGACCTGTCAGAACTCCGATCTTGATGGCAAAGTAATATTACGTATATTATGAAGCAATGAATAAAGCATTTCTAATTCTGTTATATACAACAGAGAACTCATTACTGGTCTAAGGAAAACCCTATGTTAGTACGTCCACGAGAGCCACAAATACGTTTAGCCTCAACGTCTAGTGTGGCTTAGCTGCCTCAAAAATTGTTGGCACTTTGACCCATGAGCGGATATGGAATTCGTCACCAAAATTCTGATTAATTTTCTAGATGATCTGGATTTATTAAGCTGGCATAATTTGTATTTTTAAAAGGACGGAACAGCATAACTATAGGAGAATATAGGATTTGTTAAGCAACATTTTCCATGAGTCCTGGAGTCGCCGGATCTGATCCATAGTGATTTTTTCCAAGAAGATATTTAAGAAAAACACATTTATATTCAAAGGTATGACAGCGTTAACGTCTTATAGAATACAAAAAGTCAAAGAATAGATGAAATATGTGGTCGTACTATTTTAAAAGCAACATGAAGTATACCTAAATGAGCACAGTGTGTAGAAGAAAGGGGTGGTGTGTTTGAACATATTGTAATCTGTCATGAACTTGAAAGGTTGTATATTATAAACTTTCATATAAAAGAAGCTCCTTGAGTTCATGTAGTTATTTCATCTTAATTGCAGTTAACTTTTATAATTCCTTTAGTATTGAGCCTATCAAGAAAATAGTAACAAGCTTCTATGTTCAAAATGTATGGGGTGCGACAAAATATACCCGCTATGGAATATTATTACAATTTTGTTATTTCCTTGACAACTGTCAAAAGTGAAGTTTTATATCAAAGCAGAAAGATACAGAATGTTGTCATAGAGCGTCATTCGCCTCAAGAACGCACAGATATTGTTAAATTGTATTTCCAAATCTATTCTTCAACAATTTCAACTCAATGCGCTTTTAGGAGAGCGTATCCCGATCGAAGAGCTCCACAAGAAGAAACAATTCGGCAAACACATTTTTACAGAATGGCGCAGTATTTGATGTAAGGCATACTAGAATACCTCGTTCTGATCGTTCAAATGAAAATATTGAACTTGTTCGGGCTGATGTTCAAGCAGAACCAAAAACTTCCACAAGAAGACGTGCGGCGCAATAAGGGTTGTCTGAGTGGACTTTAAGAAGAATTTTGCACTTAGATTTGCATATGTATCCATACAAAATTGAGACTGTGTTCAAACTATGGCCAATTGATATTCAAAGACGTTTGGAATATGCACAAATTGTTACAAACTTAGTGGAAGCAGAACCCAATTTTTGACAAAATTTGATAATGAGCGTCGAAGTAAATTTTTGCCTTTCTGGTCGTATCAACAAGTAAAATGATCGCTTTTGAGGAACAGGAAACCCTCATTTTATACAAGAGAACATGCAGTTTGATCAAAAAGTCGTTGTTTGGTGCGCAATATGCTTCGAACGAATCATTCAACCCTTCTTTTTTGAAGATGCCAGGGGCAATGCAGTTACTGTTAATGGAGAATGGTATCGAACAATGATACCTGAATTTCTGCAACCACAGTTGGAAGAACTTGGCATTGAAAACTTCTGGTTCCAACAGGATGGCACTACATGCCACACAGCGCGTGAAACGTTGGCTCTTAGAGATATTTTCCTTACCAGGCTGTTCTTAAAAAATGGAGATATTGAGTGGCCGCCTCATTCCCCTGATTTGACGATACCTGATTTTTCTTGTGGGGATACTTGAAAAATGAATTCTATATTAATCGCCTACAAGCGTTTGAAGATATTGCGCAAATTCTAGTTGAAACATTGCGCAAAGTTATGCTACATGCCCATTGTAGAGATGGTTATTGTTTGGCTTGCCGTGGTGCTCATTTACTCGATGATTTTTTTCACAAATAATTTTGTATGTTCTAATAAATAGTTTTTATAATTTTTTTTTTGCGCTGAATTTTTTTTTTATTTTAAAAAAAACTTAGCTGGGTTTATTTTGCTGCACTCTATAGCAGTGGTGTACACTTAATTTAGATTAGCTTATAGATAAATTTTAATTATTTTTCTATGAATATGAACCTTCATGGGTCATAGATTTTTTTATATTTTTTTATATGTAAAGAATGTTTTACATACAATGTTAACAAAATGTTGTTTGGTACAAGCATTTATTTGATATCAAGCGAGTATAATAAGTCATATTTTACAAATGAAAAAGTCGTAAAGAATAAAATCCGTAACAATCTGAACCACAATGTTATTATCCTCGTGGATTTCATTTGATACTTATTTTGAGTGATCTCTAGGGTGATGGTTTTACCCACTAGCATTTCTTGGCAACACCTAACTCGACATTGATTGATGCAATAGGAAATTACCTTAAAATTCACTGGAACCACCCTGAAAACCGACGAGAGCGTGACTAAAGTATCATTAATGTTTCTCAAATATAATGGATAGCCTCGATATGCTGCAATTGCAGACACGTTCCTGCATTTACATGAACTTTTAGAGAGAAACCTAACGATTTTATAATCTGCAGCTTCAAACGGATTGACATTAAATTTGACTTTGTTACGATTTGTTTTCCGAAAACATGGCAGAGAAATTTACTTTTAGCTTGAACTGGTAATATGAAATCTCTCATGTAGCAACAATGCCAGTTATTACATGTTGTGTACTTATTTTGGTATGTACAGGGTGTAAAGTCACAATATAACGTCACACTCGTGATCTGGAAAGTGGCGCGTCCTTTCTTCCACGCAACATCAGCGTTCAAATCCAGGCTGTGCCATGTCGGTGAACAGACCTACACTATCTTTGGGGGGCAATGATCCCTCTTCTAGCTTCCTTACCTTCTGATGAAGATCAGGATATCACCTTCCCTCTCAGCGCCCCAATGGCGAGTATTTCTTGCGTCAGTTTCTCAAATGCTTCACGCTGCAATAAGAAATGGTAAGACGTTTCTTCATTTTTCCCACATCTTGAGCAGGTAGGATCTTCCTCAACACCCATCTGTGATATGTGTCTGATAAGGTTGCAGTGGTCTATCAGAACTCCGATTATTTGATTCAGTCTTCTGGTTCCGACCAAGTAACCAGTCATTACAAAGTCTTAAGTTTGGCTGCAGCATTTTCTTAACTTCCATTCATCCGTTAATGGCTCATAAGTCTACTAATTGAAGGTCATGATGGCTTGTTTCCTTATGATACCCGGAATGGGTTCAGATCCTACACAGGGTTCCTCAGATCCGTGCCTAGCCAATTCATCTATTTTCGCTTTCCTGGAACCCCGGGATATATTGGAAATCACATAGGCCTTCACTGGAACCACCCTTTAAGCCTGGTAAGCTCCTTAAAAGCATCTCCTCACTCATGAACAAGGCTGATGTCGTTCTAGGAGAACAGACCGCTTTCAGAGTCTCCTAACTGTAGGAGCATATGTATTTGCTCCGTGATAATCTTGACATATTACTTACTTGCCACTTCAATGATCGCAAACACCTTTACCTGAAAGACTGTGGTGTACGGTCCTAGAGTATAGCTTTTTTGCACTCCTTTGTCTTCCAGATATATTCTTGTCCCTAAAGTATGGTCTGTCAGATATACGAGAGTCATCTTTGTTGCATATCAGAGAGCCTGGATGGAAAGTAATTTTCTTTTCCTTCAACCTTCCCTCTTCTCTATTCGAAAGCGTGTGAGTGTACGTCCTCTTAAACGTCAACTGGTCCTTCGCTTCCATCACCTTGTAGGTGGAGGTGGAAATTTCCCTCTCCGTCAGTTAAGGGATTGCTGTATGACCTTATAAAAGTGAGGCTTTGGCAATATTTCTAGTAAGGGTTCCACTTAGCGGAGTTCTTAAGCAAAACAATTGTTTACTTTGTGATATTTGGCATATTTGGCACGTTAATACGGTTTCGCCATGAAAAACTTGCATATATTGCCATGTAAATTTTAAACTTGACAATACTGTCATGCGAGAAATAAGAAATAAATAAATAAACAAAATATATTTATTGGTCTCCAAGGCCAGTCGCTAATATGATTTCCCCTAAGGCTCACCCAGCTGCCCCTGGTTGCCCCTGTCTATAACTACGTAGGTTTTAATTACTGGTTGGTTCCATTACTGTGCTTTAACTTCAAAAGAAGACTCTAATGAAATTTACTATATGATCCCAACAAATTTGATTTCTATGTTTTAGAGCCCATATTTAAAAAAAAATAGGAATTTCTGCTTCTTTAAGCTAACTGCGTTCATTCTTTTGAGGCAATAAATGTACTAGTTACGGTAGTCACTTTTTGACTAGTTATTTTTCATAACAGTAAAATTACACATTTATTGTTAGCTCATACATTTTAATTTTAAAAGCCAACGAATTGTTTGAGGACGTAAATTGCAAAAGCTTAACCACAAAAACTAAATATTTCTCAGTAAGATGTATTGTTTAGGGATTAGACAAGTCGTTCTTTTTATGCATAATGTATACATGCATCTTTTTTGTCTGGATGTCTGTAAAATGAAACTTTGTAATTCAAGCTGTAAAAGTTGCATGCTGCCATTTATGTATTATCCGTATTTAAGGGTAAAAAATAAAAAGGTAAATAGAAACTTCAAAAGACTATGCTTTTAAAATAGTCTTTGTGTATATGCAAATAAATACTCTATGTAAGAAAAATATATATGTATACTTTACCAAAACTATTACCTAATTAGTTTGAACATAATATATTTGATCAAATGACATGATCTTACTTGAAATGGAGAATAAATTTGTTTTTCAATTTATTTTAAATATGCAGATATATTTAAACGAGTTTTAGATTACTTATATCATAAAAGTTCTAATTTTTCAAAGAACCTGACATCAGCCGTTATTTTTTGGAATGAAAAATGCAGATGATCCTTACGGACCTTTAACTTGCAAAAACCAATTCAGATAATAACGTAACTCAGTTGTGTAACGATTTGCTTCCTAAATGTCGACACCTTGTGAAATTCAAAGAAAACGGCTAAAAAGAAAAATAATAAAATTACAACGGTATAAATTAGGTATATTTGTGTATATTACACACTGTACATAAAATCTTATCGTTCATATATTCTAGCTCCTGGTAATTACCTGGTGCTAACGCAATTTATTTACTTAATTTATAAATGCAGCTCAAGAAGTTGGGGGGCTTCACCTCCTACGATCCCCGTAGAACCATCAATGTACATAAGTTATTTATCAATGAACCTGAGGAAATTATTTTTGATTGAATCATGAATAAACTTCATTTGAGGAAAATTAAGCGACCCACGTTTTAAAAATTACGGAGTGGTTTTTAAAATTTAGAATTGTATATTATTTATCTTTAACTATGTGTTTTGAATAAATCATATGCACCAGCAAACTGTTTTTAGAGCTTGTATTATAGTTCTATAGAACTACACACAAAAAAAGATAAATGGATACATACACAAATGGGATGACTAATGCCTAATCCACAAACAATACTTTCAACTGAAGAATATTTAGTTTTTTTTGGTTTGGCCCTTTGTAATTTACGACATAAAAGCTGTCCGCTAACTCATAAAATTTATGTGTCCAATATATCAACTTCATATTTAATTTTATTATTAAAATTACTTCATCAATAATAATTATTGATAATTCATATTCCAAGTCAATAAGATTACATACATTTTTAAATTATTTAACTAAAAATTTAAGAAATATTAAAGAAGATTTTAAAAAACTTCATTAGATTATCTAAAAATTAGATATTAACAGTTCATTTAATCGGATCCTTAAATGTTCGAAAACGACTTCCAAGTCATTATAAAATACCCTCTGAAATCTAGAAAACCTAGATTTATATGGATAGAAATAACAGGACCCTGCAGTTTATATTGGAATTCGAACCACTTTTGGGGATTTTTATAATGAAAAACTTTCAGCAGTAAGCCCACTGAGTGTACAAGTATATATTAATTGTATACACAACATTTAGATTTTGTTTTTATTTTCCATTAAATACACATAAAAAGCCTAAAAAACTGCATAAAATTTGGACTCTCTTGTGTGATTTTAACGAATGTTAATGTTATTTCATGAATTTTTAGATAACTTGGACCGAAATTTAGGACAATTTCTTTTGACAATTTATTACCACTATAAATAATGCTAAAAGAACAATTAAATTTTCACCGAATTACAGCGACAATTTGCACTACTGCTATTTTTTCGATAATTTGTTTTGATAGGTCCTCTCTAAAAATTGGGAAAGTTTGCGTTTTTATAATTATTATTAAAGAATAGTATATTATTCAATAAGCATTTAATGATGGCTATTTTCACGTGGGTGAAATTTACGATGCGAGCTGTAGGCGTTTCATAAATCACCCTAGTGAATGAAAGTCATTAAATGCGGGTAGAATACTTTATCCACGGCTATTTAATAATTACAATTTTTGGTAAAATATCGCGATAAAAATTCTGGCATACTTTGACGTTTCAAATCAAATATCAATTTAGGGCTTTGACTGGCATGTCATGGCATTTTCAATATAATTTTAATAAAAAATTTCAGAACCGGTGAATAATAAAATCATTATTCACTGCAATGAATAATGGATGGCATTATCCTTGAGGCAACATGTACATATTGGATATATTATTTAATAGTCGTGGATAAAACATTATCGTTTTAATAAAGTTCCAAAATAAAACGAAAGTTAAGTATTTTGAGAAATTCTTCCCAAATAATCTACAGCTATAATTGTAACGGTTCACTCTTTGATCGCCCCGTATTTGTCATAAAAGAAAATTTAGGTTTATTTATGACCCTATTAGTTATGCAAAACCTGCACAATCAAAGTGTGGGTTAAAACCACAAAGCGATACTCTATATTCTATGGTATTAATGAATATCTTTATAGCCAGGCTGCGCGAAAGAGCCGGAAGTAGCGAGATTGCTCGAGTAGAGAACCCGGCCGTACACGGTCAGAGTGGGATGTCTGTTTATACATGAGTGTGCTAATTTATCTAGCATCTGAACTGTTTTACCTCGTACCTAATTATAGATTAATGTAAAATCAATATTGGTTAGTTATATAGTGTGTGACCTGGTATGCAGTGAGGTGCTAATTTTGGGCGCTGTGCAGGTAAATTTGTCTCCTGTAGAGAGCGGATGTTATTATGAGTTATTGGCAGTGCTCTTAATGAAATGACAATCGGTCATTATGTGCCTTTACGTATCTGGCGCTTTGTACGGTGTGTTTCATTTGTGCGTAGCGATGTTTTCACTATAGACCACTACGTTGTTTGGCTTAACGTTTTCGTCTAACTTAAGAATTAATGCATCCCTTGTAGTATTTCCCTTTTGAGTAGATTTTATTTGTAACTTGAATGTTACAGAACATCCCACTTTGTTGTATTTATAGTTTAGTTATATTTCTATTAGTATAGATACTTTATTTTGTTATGGTTGTCAGAATCAGAATTGTAAATATTTACTCAATTATTGAAAGTTGATATATGTAAGTTATGAATTCATTTGTTTTATTTTTTAAGTCAGTATGTGGTAAACGCAGAAATGTAGGGAAACTCAAAATAAAATCAGTAATTATTATATAGCCGATTTGTAGTGCAATAAAATTTATGTGGAACTTTCCAACTCAGATAAATATTTTAATTATAAAACCAGCCCCATTGCTTTTTCAGTTTCAGCATGAGATGTACGTTGTAGTTTTTGTAGATAATAACAAGTTATTATTATTAGTTGTAAACAAGTAGAAACTGGTGGCGCTCAACTAAAACAAAAATAAAAAAATAGATTTAATTCTGAATCCACCTGCCCGCACCCTAGAATTTTATGTTTGTTTTGAGAGCTAGTTGGGGCATTCTTTTGAATAACTATAAAATTTCTACAACTTAACGAATTTTAGTTTTGTAGAGAACGAGGAAGTTATATTATGCAATCATCGAATAAAATTATTTACTATAGTAATAAGGGTTTTCAAATATTTTTTGTAGTGCTCCATAAACGAATGTAATCGTCGTCATTTATTTGTGTAAAATAAATCTTAGTCTTCTGATACCCTCAGAGTCAAATCGACTGGGTTAAGGTTAGATGGCCCAGGTGGTTAAGATACTAGTCTACCACGTCCATTCTATCTATTTGGAAATCTTCAGTTTAATATCTCTCGAACGTGAAGAAAAATATGGGTAAGTGCACCGGCCTGTTGGAAATAGTACATTGTGTATATAGTAGTAAAAATAATACATCCCGGACGATGATGTAAATTTTTGGCCGAGTTGTTAAGTCGAGGCCAACAAACATTGAAATCCGGGAATGTGCTTTTACTACAAGATACACATACTATTTTTTTTTTAAATCGCAATCAGTATTATTATAAATTAAGAAATTTTTATTAATGCATAACATTTTTTCATTACAATCTAATAACTATTGAAATAGTTTGCTTGACAATCACTGTTTATTTATTGTGAAAAAAGTCAGAATCAGTGCTTATTTCGCTTTAATCCTTGTAAGTGCTAAAAAAAAATATATTTAAAATGGACAGTGATGATGATGTCCAGATGTTTGGGACATCACCAGAGTGAGTAGCAACTGTAAAAAAATGTGACTTTAAATTTAATGTTCTATCCTGTTTTACTAAAAAATGCATTTTTAATGTGAGTTGGTTTGTCTGCGTGTATTTATTTACTGGCTAAAATGTATAAAAAAAAAACTGTACGCAAGTTACTTTCCCAACTTAGATCGGAAAAGTAACTTTCTCGTACTGTTTTGTGATCGTTGCTTAGCAACGGATTAAAATACTAGAATAGTGGATTTTGGAATCTGAAATTGCGCCGGGAAAGTAGACATGCTTGAACGATTTCAGAAAAATAATATTTTAGCATATTGCTCGCAAAAGGTCGAATAAATTGCACTATTTAGTATTTTTGGTACAAAATGTGGTCTAATTATTTCATTCCTTAAGTGACTTATCCACACGTTTACAGTTCATCACATTTCGAATTTCTTTTGAGAATTGCATATGAATTTTTATAAGCCTCACTGTGGCAAGTTAAATTGAACCTGCAACACCCCCCGTCCAATTGTTGGCATAACACAATAAGCTGGGGGTTGTACTTATGAACCGGTAGCTCAGTGAGCAGGTCGTGAATAAGGGCTTCGATTGATTTGAGTTATCACCAAAATCTAGGCTGGGCGCCAGGACTTTTGCAAGTACCAAATAATTAAAATTTTATTTTAAAAGGTAAAGATAACGATAAAACTTGAATTCGGTTGGTAAGGAAGTTGAATAAAAAGATATTATTTTATAAAGAGTATAATCAAAACAAGTAGGTATATGTACAATTATTTACAAGCAAAAAAAATTTAATTGTGGTTGAAGACCAACAACTAACCAAAAAAAAATGATATGTGAAAGAGACAAAAAATGACGTTATTAAGAGAATACAAAAAAATTAGAATTACTGATCTCTCACAAATTTCTTCTGACCAAATAAAACTTTCACTGGGGACGAAGATCTTACTTAACTTCCAAGGGGTTAGTCCAGCGAAGAATCCACCAACGGCTAAGCTCTTAATGGGTTCGGTGTCAATTTGACTCACCACTGTCAGTACTGCAGTTACCCTTGAGAAAAAATGCCAGTTGTGTAAAATATCGTTTTTCTGCTCCACCCTGTATATAATGATCAGTTCGATCCACCAGTTATCCTCTTCTCCTGGTCCAGGTATTTACATAAAAAGGGGAGAGGGTTATGAGATCAGTATTATAGGCAAAGCAAAGTTAAAAGCTGTGACGTTTGATTTGTCCAGCTACGGAGACAAAATATGAGTTAGCACAAATTTACAGAGTAAATTGCAAACTAAACAGACTAGGATCGGTGTCCTACAATATTTTAGGAAGATGAAGACTTCAACTAACTTAAGTATCAATAAAAGTGACGTTAAATAGAAAAAATACTAGTCCAACAAATAAACTAGGTGTAGCTACGATAATAAACAAAGTGAAATAGGTATTCCCCTATATGTTAAGATATTTTTTTTACTAAAAGAAGTTAATCTTCAAGAAAATAGAATTTAGAATGTCTGTATACAGACAGACAACTAGAAAGATAACGTAAATAAATATTTGCTAAATATAAAACAATAGATAGTTTTCAACTTAGAGGTAACGTTAAATTAAATCATTTATTAGTTCCTCGGAGAGAGGTTCTAATGAATTGCAGATAAAGTTAAATAAAGATATATACTTGACTATATGTTTACTTTAGATAATTAAAAGTTAATCAAGTGCCAGATAACTAGGCAGGTATCTTTGCCAGAGAACTAGGCAAGGTTCCACTAGAGCAGCGTTCCTGATTAAATACTAAGTAAATGTTCAAGTAAGAATTCGATATTTTAAATTTAGAAAAACCTTACGTTACTGAGGTCGGGTTGATAATTATATGCACTGGTATAAAATAATCCATCACAAAATAAATGCACCAAATTAGATAATTTTCACAAAGGTTATAAACAAATAAGTTTGGTCCAACCAGGTGTACCAATCTCCAAATGTCACCAGTCACCACTGTTTAGAGAGCGCTACCAACGTAGCTAAGTGACCTAAAACATCAAGATACAAAGACAGAAAACAACTAACTACGATACAAAATGGCGCCATCCGTTGCCGAGTAAATCTAAAATTTACAATAACCGAAAGTTAGTTTAAATTAACACACGAAATTATTACAATATCAAAGAGATATTAGATAAATTGCCAGCAAGGCACCATAAATTGATACTAATCAATATTAATGATGGCTGTTCCAAAGAACAATCAAGGTGAACTGATCACCGAAAAGCAAATTCGCCCAAGGCGTAAATTAAGATAATTACGTTACAATATTATTATGAAAATTACCTCAAAGGTACTTTAAATCAATATAGCAACTTTTTAAATAATGATGAGCATAAAATCACAAGATAATACCAGAAAACATATAAATCTTACCAGACCGCAGAACTAGATATGGTTTCCATCAGAACGCGGCACCAGAGACAACCACTGTCTCTGGCTGCCCTAGTAAGAAGAAAGTAGCATCGTAGTATTCTGCTACCTAAACTCGATTATAGTTTGGAAAGAGACAAACATGTGGAAGTACAGTATGAGCAATAAAGATGAATAGATATTTAAGCATTTTTTATAAGCACAAAAATCTACCAAACCAATTGGTCAAGTAGAAATCAGTGGCGCCATCTGTACTAGACTGGTAGATACTTAATTCATCGTGAAACACAACAAACTGGAATGAAATGGCTTGCAATTTCGTTACAAACCTCATCAATTCACAATACTTTTGAAAACCTAGTCTATTTATAAGGTGCAAAGTGTGAACTGGTTGATAGTGGATATACACATTGTAACACTTTTGAATATGTACTAAGGAGTAACAGAGATAGTGCATGCATTTAGTCTTAGCACAAAGCATCGACATTCAGCGGTGGGACTCAGTTCACATTACTCACTTACGTGAGGATCCTCTACTCGATAGCCGACCTCAGTTTAACCATTCTGAGAGGCGTAAAGTGGGGAGAGTTGAATTGCACGCTGCATCTTCAAAAGCTTTTGTTACAACGTGTATGTGAGACCTTGGTATAGTTGTGTATAATTTTGAATAGTAGAATAAGGGAGATGTCGAATCCCAATTAGATAATAATTGACACTTCATGGCTTTTATGTCAATATATTTATTTGCAAATTGCATTCTGACTTTTAATATAAAACATTATTTAAATTTATTTAAATTGTTCAATAATTCAACTGCACAGAACTCCATTAGGATAGATTCTTCGAAATTTTGGTATATATTTGACCTCTGTTATTTTGGTCCATAGAATTTATAATAGAGCGCTGTAGAGCGACACTCTGTAGACGATTGTAAAGTATTGCGATGAACCAAGAAAATGACATAAGTTCTAACCACGAATGTTAAATTTAATTTAAAATACCTGCTTTCTCTCAACGGAGCATTTTTGTGTGTAATTGAGGGTCACCAACACTATGGATTTTTTCACAATCTACAGTGAGCACGTAAAGGTTGGAATAAATTCCTTAAAATCGTTACAAAGCAAGTGACAAAAATTCGCTCAGACACGTCGATTTTTAAATAAGATTTTAAAAAAGTTATGACATCATTGACAATTTTTTTAAACGGCAACCACCTCTTTGAAAAATGCCACCTGAAAGAGCACATTATTTTGGGTACAGTACGTTAAATTCTATGGCATATTACATGACGAAACTGTCGAGAAAAAAATTAATTTAATATTAAACACACACAGTTGCATGACTTATGATCCGATCCTGGTAGAGGAACTTTTTAAGACTTAAATTTTTTTCCTTTACTTAGTAACATGTACCTGGCCGTAACACGTTAGTCTTTGCTTGTCACATTGTAAGTATTTAAAGTTCTAATAATGGTACGCTTAAGTGAGACACAACGAATTGAAATTTTGATGATGATTGGCTATGGAGACAGGTCCCTGGTTTGTGAATTACTTAAGGATCAGTACCCTGATCGACCATTGTATTAAGTATTAGCAAAGTAGAGAAAAGATCTGAAATTTTGGTCATGCAAGAGATAATTTTACGAGAGGTCGTCATGCAATTCCAGAAAATAAACAGTTGTGGCAATGATGTTTTAGTGGCAATGGAGGACAATCCTCGCAAACCAAGTCGCAAGGTCACAGTAAAGCAGTCAATTAGTCAGTCGACTGTTTTAAAATATTTGAAAAAAGAATAAATTGCACCTATAAAAGTGAATTTAGTTCAAGAGCTTAACGAAGATGATTTCTACCACAGAGTAGAATTTTGCGAAACCATGATGAAACGATGTAATACCAATCCACATTTCTTAAGCTGACTGCTTTTCTCTGATGATACCACTTTCTGCTTAAGTGGCAATCTAAATAGGCAAAATTGTCGATACTGGTCACATGAAGATCCATACTGGATGATGGATGCACATGCACAGTTTCCACAGAACCTTAAAGTGTGGAATGGAATTGTTGGGACTACAATGTTGGATCCATTTTTTATTGAAGATTCATTAACTGATAATAATAATAATAATAATTATAGACTTTATTAGCATACTTTGCTATACAATCGAGAATACAAGATTTACAACACTGATCAATGTAAAAAGGACAAAGTACTTAACTAAGTACACTTACATAACTTAATGTTTACAATCTTTACAATTACAATATAATATGGTCATGGACAGGCACAATGGGTATGAAATCTGTATAATATATTTTATATTGGCCATTTTTCTTTTACATGGACTGTACACTTTGTTTTAAATATACAAATATGATGAAACATATTTGGAGCTGCTCCAACAAAGCGTAATTCCAGAACTTGCCGCATTGTATCAAAATGGTCAAAACTCTAATGTACCGGACAATATGGTTTCAACAGGATGGTGTACCACCACATTATTCGCTAAGAGTGCGTAATTATTTAAACGAAATTTTCCAACACAGATGGATTGGTAGACGCAGATCGGTAGAATGGCCAACTAGATCTCCAGACTTAACTCCATTATATAATTTTTATAGGGTTACCTTAAATTCAAAAGTTTATTTTAATAGACCAAAAAATGTTGAGGATTTAAAAGACAGAATTATGAATGAAATTTGAAGAAATAGACCCGAAACAATTACTATCACTTTGCGAGAATTTCAGTTTCAGCTCTTATATTGTCAAGAAGTAAATGGCACACAATTTGAACATTTAATTTAATTATTTTTTGTGGTATTTATTAATTCTTGTATTTTTGTTTTATTACATTGTTATAAGTAGTTAAGATATTTTTTCTCGATAATTTCGTCATATCCCATGCTATAGAATTTAATGCACTGTATGCAGAAGAATGTGCTCTTTCAAACGATATTTTTCAAAATGGGGGTTGCCGTTTAAAAAAATTGTCGATGCTGTTATAACTTTTTTAAAAATGTTTGAAAATAAATTTTTTTTTACATACAAAAAATGAGAAATGCATTTAAAAATTGCCGTGTCTGAGCGAATTTTTGTCACTTGCTTTGTAACAATTATAAGGAATTAATTCCAACATTTACGTGCTCACTGTGTATAATAGCTGCTTAAAACACTCAATAGGAATGAAAAGAAAATGTTCGTATAAAGAAGTACTAAAAATAACATTATAATAGTATTGAATCTATGTATATTTCTCCTCCATATGTCTTTATGTGATGACAAAAATGACATCTTGTCTAATCAACTTACAGAGAACAGTCACTTAGTAAAAATGCAAATTACCACATGATTGCATAAAAGAAGCACTCGAAATATATTATTTATGCAGAAAGCTGCAAGAAAATTTTAACATATTAAAAAAAGTGTCACGAATTAACGGTGCAGAACTAATGCTCTGCTTTAAAATATGTCAGCAAATTCATTCGAGTAATTGGAAGGTTAAAGCCAAAAGTAATTAACGAGTAAATTATCTTTCCTATATGAGCTTAGAGATCAATATATTGTAGGCCGTGGGGGAATGTGGGAGACGTTATTTATTACATAATTGCAAAATTTTCCTGTGCTTCAATTAATTTCATATAATATCGTGAAAATTAATTAAGCGTATTTGCTGAAAAAGTTGAAATTAATTAATTGTTAGATTGTTTACTCATCAGCTAATTTAATAATTCAGATGCTGCCTGGCTGGTGGATTGTAACTCGAGAGTCCCTGCTTATTCTGATAAATAGGTAAATACAGATAGGTTCATATGCATTAAGTAATATTACTTCCTGTTCAATGAATAGCATATAGCACAGATGAAATCTGATTTAAAATAATTATCGTGTTGGAATGGTAGGCTATTCTCGTGTTGGAAGTCTTGCCAAAACTAAAATCGTCCAATAATTTAAAATATTGCCCTAATATAACAATTTTCTTTAAGTGGGCATTCTAATAAATTGCCTGAAAAAATATGACGGATCAAGATGGCCGAACATGACGTTCTGAAAAAATTGTATCTTAGTTATTTTTTAACGCATTTTTAAGGAATAAACTTTCACCTCCTATAAAAACAGTATACGGTTATTTTAAAGTATGGTTTTTGTAAATTTCTTAAACAAAAGAAAACATATATTTTGCTTTTTAAGCTATTTGATTCTTACAGAAAACCTAATTAAATATGTGAATCACTGGCTAAAAGTTGCACAGAATTTAGTACTGATTCTAAATATGTCCCCATTTTTACTTTAACTATCCGTCTTATACTCAGAAAACTATGTGTGTCGTTTTCTGAGCAAAACAGTCCACTATCTCTATGAACTCTACTGTATTATTGAAAAACAAATGTTTAACTTTTTAAATATTGCACTTAATATAATCCTTATACATACAGTGTGACCCACTTAAGATCGCAACACCCCTGTATACCCGTTAATTAATGCTTGATTAACTTCAAATTTTGGTGGTAAGCAAAGATCGATAAGGTGATTCTTTGAACTTACATGTCAGTAGCGTGCGATTTTATGGGGGTTTGAAAAGTCGATTTTTCAAAAAAAAGTATTTTTTTATTTAAATTTCGGTTTCATCATCGTAAAGAGCACCACTTAAAACCCCCGGGTATCAATTTTAAGTGGGATCACTTATCTGGTTACTGATATGTAAGCCCCCAAAAATCCAGTTTCTTCGTAAATGATTAAGTTGTTTGAATTAAATTTTGGCAAAACTGATTGTGCATTCTTTGAAAATTCACGGCATTTCTTTTTTTGTTCATTACATAATCAGTTTTCAAAAGTATGCCGTACACTACTTGGTAAAGTGACCAAGACTTTTCAATAAATTCACAACTCTCAATTTATTTTTAACTGAAAATAACAAAAATAAATAATTTTAACTCTAGTCAGAGTTAACAAAAATAAATGTTTAAATTGTTGTGGCTTCTACCAAACCTCCATTTATTTCGACACATTTATCATATCGTTTTCGTGTATTATTGACTGCATTCCTTAGCTGTTGCAGTGTATTTTCTGCACAAGCTTGACGTATTCTTGCACAAAGATCTGCTCGATTTGTTGGACGTGCTATGTAGACCTTTTGAGTTAAAAGACCCCATAGGAAAAAATCAAGAATTGTGAGATCGGGTGACCTGGGCGGCCAATGAACTAAACCACTACCGCGGCCTATCCAACTGTTCGAAAAATTTTCATTTAAAACAAAGAAGGCTTAGTGCCATATTTCCCAAAAAGAATATGGCACTAAACCTTCTTTGTTTTATTTTGAACCCCAATAAATCTATCTTGTTTAATTTTCATTTAGCCACTGTTTAATAATTTTTGCACTATGCACGGAACAACCATCTAATTGAAAATGTAAATTTCGTATTTCCACAAGTGGAAGTTCATCTATTGCGTCCGATAATTCATTTCCAAAAAAATGTAAAAAAATTTGCGCATTGAGATTTCCATAAAAAAAAGAAGGGTCCTATTATTCTATCATTCATTATTACGCACCAAACGTTGATCTTTTCTGAATATTGCCTTTTGCAGTTAATTATCCGACTTGGGTTTTCATTTGCCCAATACTGAACGGTTTGGGAAGATACTACTCCATTTGTTGTGAACGTAGCTTCATCACTGAATAAAATGTTTTTTAAAAAATCTCTATTATTCAGGTACTCGCCTTGTGCCCACAAGTAAAATTCCATACATTTATCTTCATCGCCCTCTTCTAAACTATGGAGAAATTTTGGTTTAAATGCCTTTATTTTATTTTCTTTAATACTTTTTTTTAAAAAAAATCGACTTTTCAAACCCCCATAAAATCGCACGCTACTGACATGTATCACATGCTACTAAGTTCAAAGAATCACCTTATCGATCTTTGCTTACCACCGTAATTTGAAATTAATCAAGCATCAATTAACGAGTATACAGGGGTGTTGCGATCTTAAGTGGGTCATACTGTATGTGTATTTATTTATCTCTTAACGTTGCATAATTTAGGGCACTTAAACATAAACATGTCTCTGTACGAGAGGGAATTCTTTTTACATTGTACAGTTTTTACTTGAGCATCATTTTTTACAATTACAGATGTCTAAATAGAGAAGTGCCTCAGGTGGCTTTATAGTTGGCAAGGGAACCGTTGTTACCTTATTATTGATATATGTAGCTTTTCCAACTTATTTATTGAAGCCTACGGTTAATGTTGTTTGCATATTCCTGGTATTATGACCTGCCTACGCACTATCCCTAATTGACTGATGATCTGTTGGGAAAGAACCGATATATTTTTGACCTTTCTTTCATTTCCCTCAGAGCATTTTGTCTCTTTGTTTTTCTCCGCTCCTCTGGTCCAAAATAAAAATGCTTTACGAACATCGAAATCTAAATACTAAAGGTGTATCTTTAAGGAAATTTCATAACATATTTGTTGTGTAAATTCAGTTAGTCATGGACTACTTTACTTTGACATTAAATATTTATAAGCTCGGTGTAAAGCGATATATGAACATTTTATCTCAATACCTAAAAAAACATTTTTAGCAATTATTATAGATATTTTTTAAAACTTCCAGTTTAATGAAAAAAATATTTCATGATGCTGACAAAAACACTTGCCACAGAAACTATGAATCTATCCCATACACAATGCTTCACATTAACCAATAATTAAGTACCTATTTCTCCGATCTAATATTGAAGTATGTGAAGACAAGACACTGGTTAAATTTTTAAAATAATATAATGGAAAATTTATTTATACAGGAATAAATAATATTTCCTTTATAAATGTCATAGGCATTAAAGAGTAATTATGAATGGACATTTCAATTAATTTTGAAAAATGTATACTAAAAACTTTAAGTAACTAGAGCCTTTGTACAGATTATGTTATCAATATTATGTTAATTATAGAAAAATAAGTAAAATCTTATTCCTTATATTTTCTAAAAAAATTTAGTGTATTGCTTGCTTGTATCGTGTTGCTTTTATAAAATAATTCTGACTGAAGCCCATGTCACAGTATCGTAAAAGAGTTTATTATATTATGTCTATGCGAAAAGTCATGATCTCACAAATTAATTTTCAAAAAAGAAAACGATTAGCAAGGTTAATCTGACTTCATCTTCAGGTTAGTAAAATTAACTTTGAAACTGGTACCGCAGAGGGGGAATATCTGGTATTTATTTTTAAATATTTTTTTAGTTTTCAACTGCTAAAACACTAATATTTATTAAAAATTAATTAAAACAACTTTAGATTGTTCCTTAGGGTTCTAGCCACACGTAGAACTCGTAAAATTATATAAAATACAAGTTGTTTGCATATATATATATATATATATATATATATATATATATATATATATATATATATATATATATATATATATATATATATATGTTAAATTCGTTTTCCGGGTATACTCCCGCGTAGGTGATAGGCCCCGAGAGGGACCGTGGTTGTCTGAACGACGTTTCGGCAGAATCTCATCTGCCATCTTCAGGTTCTAACAGGTTCTAACACCTACGCGGGAGTATACCCGGAAAACGAATTTAACATTCACCACCCGCGAAAACCTGAAAAACAACAAAATATATATATATATATATATATATATATATATATATATATATATATATATATACATATGTATATTAAATTAAAAATCTGTGTTTTTTATCAAGCTTTCGGAATATCTTTATCCATTCTCAAGATATAAACGTGATTATAAAAATAAATATGAATACATGGCTTAAAAAATTGTTTTCAATAAAATATGTAAAATATCAGGAATAAAATGTAAAATAGTTAAATTTAGACAATTTCAAATAAATATATATATTTTTTTAACTCAAAAGTAGATAGGTAAACACAAAAAAATAAAAGAAGTTTAGCTAAGTAATATATTAGAAAGATCTTTACCATCTTCATAATGAGGGCGATGCTCTGTTCCCACTTTAACAGGGTTTGAAAGTTCTTTTTATTGCCATGTCTCTGGATACGGTATCCTCGTCCCCATCAATTTCTATAAGATGTAGTTTTTTCCCTAAAACTGCTTTTAAAAATTTTATTCTACACATCCCCTCAATGATATCCATTAACTGGCCGACATAACATCTCTTCATTTCCTTTTTGGCATATTGTACTAAGATCCAGTTCTCTTTTTTTTTTTCATTTTTGTTCATGATATCTGGATCGCTATTAGTCTCATTCTCATTTTCTCTTTCAATTTCATCAAATGATTCATTGTCTAAGTCAGAGCTTCTTATTGATGTCTCATCGGCATCGGACGTGTCGGGATCACTTTTCCAATTTATTTTTTTTATTTTTTTTGTGTTTTTCTTCGATTTTTCACTTGGCGAAGGCGTCTCAAAATCGGCACTAGTTACACTCTTTCCAGGTTCGACTTGAGGTCATTTCTGTCTTTAATTTGCTTGTTGGGGGATTGTCGTTTCACTTATTTCATTTAAAATATCTACGACTGCTTGGGAAACGTGATCTTTTATTTTGTTTTCTATACTTGCTGCAGTTCCGAGCAGTCGTTCTTTTGGTTTACTGGAATCAATAGGAAATAAAACAGTTTTTCTAAAACCTGACACGATATTATTACTACCTTTATTTTCAGATTCTAATTTATTTAGGTACTGGTACTTTATATCTTTGCGAAGCCTCCTTATAGCTTAAGCCTTGTTCCTTAACTGCCCTGACTGCATTTTTCAATTCAGCATCTGTGTATGACTTATACGGATTAAATTGTTTTTTCCTTTTCGGGCATTTGCATATCTCCTTTTATACCGGGTGCCTACAATATTACTGGCCAGCCTATAACTTCCTTGTAATATCGATTTCAAATTTTGGGATGTTGTATGGTTGAATATGGTGCACAGTTTGATTGCTTCAAGATCTAATTTTCATTTCTGGTTTAACCGGAAATAGTATAAAATTTATTATTTTTAATGGAATACCCTTTATATTATTCTAAATTTAGATTGCCCTGGAAATTGTAGGTCCAAAACATGTAGCATACCCAAACTGTGCACCGTATTAAACCATACAACATCCCAAAAATTTGACATCGATATCTTTTTTCGCAAGGAAGTTATAGGCTGGCTAGTAATATCGTAGGCACTCGGTATGTGCAGACCATCTGAAAGAAAAATAACAAGTCCTATACTTGCCTTATACATAAAAAGTTCAAAATAAACAAGCTGAAAAAGTGCCAAAAGCAAATAGCCCCCAAATAAAATCAAATAGCCCCCTAAAATAAAAAAGGGCGGTCTTTTGTTGTACTTTTAAAAAATGAATTAAACAAAAATGTGAATTTATTAGCAAAACATGATATTTTTCAGACTTCTAATAATTAGGTAGTACTTACGGTTTATCCTCCACACACGGATTAAAGATAAAAAAACTTTTAAAAACACACACAATTTCAACGGGACAAAAAAACTAAAAACACAGCTAACAGATGTAAATTGATACACAAACAACTCTGGACCTTTATCACAAATATAATGTGGCGACATCTTCGTTACCACAGTTGCACTATTATAAATTATATATATAAGAGTAATTTTGAAAGTTTTCTGCAGTAATACCAAATAATCCCTGGAAAACCAAATATCCCCTCTCTACGGTAATTTCGTTTTTGAAAATATAATTCTGTGAGAAAAGACAAGCCTTTTATATCACGCCCTGTCATATATTATATAAAATGGTTCAGTGTACTAGTTAGAAGTAAACTTGTATTACTATATTCTCTTAGAAATACACAAATACAAAGGAAAACGATGATCAAAATGTTACTTTCAATATTTTTTTCTGTCATCGCAAGAGATTTTTTTTTTTGGTTGACCTATAATTGTACGTACACGTGCTGTGTACGTACAATTCTATGTATAATAAGATTATATAAAAAATACAAAGAAAGCGAAAGTTTAATTTTGTTTTTTCCTTTTCTAGGTAATATACACTTTCTGGGATATTACAATAACATGGTAAGAATATTTTTTTTATAATTTAAACAAGTTTTCAAATTTCCTAAAAAATTACCAATGTTTAAGTAAGGTTATTACGTGCATGTGGCTATAAAATGGTGCCTCGATTTTCCAGTTGACAGAGTGGACATTGTTCACTTGTTGCCAACGGTAAAATATTAGGACAGGTTTAATTAGACAAAAAGTTGCTTATTTCAGTGGTAAATCGATATATGAATATAGATCAAGTTATCTTACTTGGCTCCTAAATTATGCAGAAAAAATTGAAAAACACTGTTTTCTAAAATCTTTGATAGGTAATCGAAAGTTATTTTTGACACAGACTTACAAAAATTGGTATATCGCTACAATTTTTATTGTTGATATCAAATATACCAGAAATACCAAAGATTGCTTTGTTTACCAGACGCGCTAGTGACCTTTTGTTTTTTTATATGTAAAATTTCTATTTATTATTGTGCAAGAAAATTACCGGTTTTGTCAACCGGCAGCTAGGGTTACGTAACACATGTTGATTAGCCTCCGATAAACTTTTTGCTCAAACACCAATAACACTGGAGGATAAAGAAATATATATTTTTTGTAACATGTACCTGCATAGCATATGTCACTGGAGTATAGTCTCTGATTACAGAAATGACAAACCCCTTTTATGGGGAATCCAACCGTCTCGCTTTAAGAACCAACAGTAATCACTAAAAGGCTGGACTGTTTCCAGATGATTCAAAATTTGGATGAATATCCCGATCTTTTTACTAAAATATTATGGACTGATGAATCATCCTTTTCTACGGCAGGAGTTTTTAATAGGAAAAATCGAAGGTCGTAGGAAAACAAATACAACAGAAAAAGATTGGTAAAACAAAAAAAAAGTCAGGAAGAAAAAGTATTAACGTTTGGTGTGAAATTTTCAGAAACAAAATTGTTGGGCCTATATTTTATGATTATACTTTAACTGGAGTTACCTATCTGGATCTAATTATCCCAGAAGCAGAAAACATTCTTTTGCTGAATTTTCCGGAAGCCGAACTTGATGATGTGGTTTGGATACAGGATGGGACAACTACGCATAGTGTCTTACCCGTTCGAGATCATTTGACTAATATATTCCCAATATGGATAGGGAATAATGGACCTATTAAATAGCCACTTAACAGTGCGGATGTGACCTCTATGGATTAGTTTTTTTGGGGATTTCTAAAAGACATTGTCAATAATGATAATAATAAAAGTATTTAAGTCATTAAAGGCAGGATTCGACTTAAAATAAACAATCTGAATGTAAATAATGAAGCCATTTCCGATGCAATTATAAATATAAGAAGATGTTTTCAATTATGCATTGATAATAATGGTGGACACATCGAGTATCTTTTATGAGTTATCATTTATTTACATTTAAATTTTCTAAATAAATCTTTGTTATCTATTTTGTATAAATATTTGGTTTTTTTCTTCCTTACTATAAACCATTTTGATTATTTCATTAAAGAAATGTTACTTATCAAAGATAATAGTTGTCATTTTCAGAACTCACTTTAAGTAATGTTAACTTTTCCATATTTACAGTAACTAGTTTAACTAAGATATTCGACGTTTAATAACTCATAAACGGTATATGGTAGAGGTAATATATGGTATATTTTTGAAATCAGAAGCAAACGATCATTCCAAAAATTTAATAATATCCAGGGTATCCTATTTAAAAAAAATACTTATTTGCATCCCCTGAAATATGCACGCTACTGTACTTTTGATAGCATTTTAACAAAATTCAGTCATAACCACACAACTTTTATTTAAAACTTTTTTCTATAGGCAATAATAACTATGGTGGGTAATTTATAATGAATAACCCTGTACAAAGGCGCTTCCTGATTATTTGATTTGTCGTCCGTCGCCTTCTGTATTGCAAACCTCTCAATACCCGTCGATTTTGTTATTAGATGGATCAAAAATTTTCTGGACACAGTGTTTCACATTTATCAGCACGCGGTTTGAAACGTGCTGTAAATTTTGTGTTCGATCCAATTATAATAATAATAGTAATAATATTTATCGATCAAAACATACACAACATACAATATGGAAGGTCAATAGAGAGAAAAGAAGTCAAGAAAGAAAGAAAGAAAAATTGTCAAAAACAAATAAAAATTTAATATCTTGATGCGAAGTGCGCTGAAATTGGTTAAAAAATTGATTTTATATATATATATATATATATATATATATATATATATATATATATATATATATATATATATATATATATATTGGCTATCGATCTATCATGATTTGAAGGTGTAATTCAATGCAGGTCGGGGTATTTGCCCGCTGAGTAGTTGTTTCCTTCAAATCATATTTAATAACATTAGTTTAGTCCACCTGGGCTAGGGGTCGCCGCTCTCGGTACTTGCTGTGACGCAAGTCGCTATCCGCCACAGAGACATCTAGGATGTCGGCCGGATAGTAGCATTCAGACCATATGAGAAGTTTCCATACCTCTCACCACTATTCACTTCACCATAGTTAGTATATAACTAGCAGGTTGGCCACTATCATTTGTCTGTTCCATAACCTATGGCATACTGAAGAGAACAAATAAATTCGAAATCGATCTATGTCTGGTTAGGAATTGACAAATGATATTGGCTATCGATCTATCATGATTTGAAGGTGTAATTCAATGCAGGTCTGGGTATTTGCCCGCTGAGTAGTTGTTTCCATCAAATCATATTTAATTATATATATATATATATATATATAAATATATATATATATATATATATATATATATATAATAATAAAAAAAAAAAAAATAAAAAAAAAAAAAAAAAAAAAAAATATAATAAAATTAGAAAAAAGAAACATAAAAAAAAATATGAAAAAAAAAAAATAAATAAATAAAAATATATATAATAAAAAAAAAATATAATATATATATATAATATATAAAATATATATATTATATATATAATAATATAATAAAATATAATATATATAAAAATATAATATATATATATATATATAAATATAAATATATATATATATATATATATATATATATATATATATATATATATATATATATATATATATATATATATATATATATATATATATATATATATATATATATATATATATATATATATATATATATATATATATATATATATATATATATTATATATATATATATATATATATATATATATATATATATATATATATATATATATATATATATATATATATATATATATATATATATATATATATATATATATAATATATATATATATATGAGATATAACAGAAAAAAAAAAAGGATAATGGGTATTTCCGTAGAAAGATGAATCCGTCGACACGTGTTTCTAAGTCACTACTCGTAATCATGACGGCTATAAGTTGTAAGGATAGGTACAACTTAGGTTCAACAACACAAAAAAACCACTGACAGGGAAACCAGTCTACATATTTGTGATGTAATTGAAATATGTATATATATATATATATATATATATATATATATATATATATATATATATATATATATATATATATATATATATATATATATATATATATATATATATATATATATATATATATATATGTGTGTGTGTATAATATATGTATATATATATATATATATATATATATATATATATATATATATATATATATATATATATATATATATATATATATATTATGGTGGACCTTAACTATACATGAAAAAAATGAATACGATTTTTTTTTCACGCCGCCCCGTAAATGTGTCCCACTTATTGAGAAAATAATTCCTATAAAATCTGGGATCGATCACATAACGGAAAGTCGTGGCACATCCCTCATATTCATGAGAAAATAATACTTTCCTAGAAACTGAAAAATACCTACCAAGTATTACAATTTAGTCAAGTATTCTGTTTTAGGTACTACATCTTGTCATATAAGACACAGAATATATTTTGTTTTTTCATTAATAAAGCCAATAATAATTAAAATGTATATATTAAAATCTTAAGGATTAGACCTAACACGAAATATTCTATTAAAAGAAATCAATTCTCTTATGTTGTAAAAATAATAATACAGAATAATACAGATACAGAACATTTATTAGGAAACAGAAATATTAATTAAGTATAGTATAAAAGAAATAAGTATATTAAATACGTAAAGAAAAAATGAACAGACTTGTACAAACAGAATTAAAATCAATTTTTCATCAACGTAGACTTTTTCACATCTGGATACTGACGTCGATACTCCGAAACAACTTGGAGGATAAACTGTTTCTCGTCTTCTTTTCTTGACAAGATATCATTGTAATCTTGCATCAGTTTAACTCCTCTCTCTGCTGAATCGTTTACAACTTTGAGTCCTTTGGCGATTTCCAATCCTTTTTTATAGCCATCGTCATCTTCCCATTCTAATTGATCCTTTTCCAAACTGTTGATATCGAAAATCTTTCGAAGAATTTTCGTGAATCTTTATAGATGACCTAATCGATTTCCTGGCCCATGTACTGGCTGACGTCCTTAGGGAGAATTGCCACTTTTTTTATAGATTCGTTAGAGCTCTCGTTTAGTTTTAAAGCTTGTACCATCAGCTTTTTTAGTGTCGGTTGAAATGTTTTTATCGAAAAATGCCAACGCCGCTGCCTCTGGTGCTAAATACCACAGGTGATTGCAAAACTTATTTAATGCGACACTACTTATGTCTTTGTCGATGTGACGGTAGGCATAAAGGTTTTGCAAAAATTGCAAATCTTGGCGAGGAGCTTCTGCAGCAACAGGTGCGTGAAACCAAGCTTGAAAGTATAATCGTGCGAGAAAAATGCATATATCGCGTATTCCCTTTCCTTCTGCGGTTTCTATAACGAACTCTTCTCGAAAAAGAAACATTTTCAAACAATAAAGTGCCTTGGCTATCCACCTAGCTTGGTGGAAGGCTCCTGGAACGCGAAAAGAGATCCCTCGGGGAGGAGTTTCACCGAGAAAACAAATTATAAGTTCGAGAAATTCACGATAATCTTCTCTAGGCTGCTTGTCCTGCTGCAGACTTCGCAACTGAAGCATTTCTGTGACATCCCCCAGTTTCTTCCGAGTATACTTGTCTTGAATTCCGGATTTAAAGTTTGACTTATTTATTTTAGACCAGGCCTGCTGAAATCTCTTGAAATTTGAGATATTTGGGCCCAAAGACATCGAAATTTTTTCTCGAACACAGCCCTTAAGACAATCTCATAAATATGATGACGACAGAGCAGATAGAGGATGTCTCTTCCGATTAATTGCTCAAGAATGACACAGACGCCTTGCAAACGTCCCGTATTTGACGCTGTACTTTATCAGTGAGATTCCATTCCTCCAGCAAATTATGTACCGCAGATTCTTGGTCTTCTCCCGTCCCAGAAGAAATTGCAGGAACACCAAGCAGTTGCCCTGTTTCTCTGCACATTATTAGGACTGGCAGTCTGTCAACTTGTTCTCTCTTCATCAGGGCAGGTAGCATCTTTCCGTCCCAATGAACGGTAACTACTTCAAACTCCATTTCGTTAAAACTTTTACGTAGTTTTGCAGCATGTTTTGCCCGTAATTTTGTCCGGTAGAGACGAATAGATGTTCGGTTAATTATTAAATCTTCCAAGTTTGTGACCAAGCGCTTGAGTAGTTGCAGCGATAATTCGAACTGCGTCGCGGTCACTAACTTTGCATTTGTCAAGGGTCGCAACGAGTTTAGTTGTAATGACCTGCTTTCTACTTCTTTTTTCAGGTTGGTGGGGTCACTTGATAGGCGAGGTCCGTCTTTCTGTTTAGCTGTGATTGCCTGACTTCTGCTTCTTTTTTCGGATTCGACATTCCACTTGATGGACCAGGTTCTTCTGCAAGATTTTCGAGAGATGCCGTGTTACTCATTTCTTTTTCATCTATAGATTCCTCAGACTGCTCTGAACTTGAGGATGATTTTAACTGTACTACTTCTTCCGCCAATTTCTTAGAAATCCGAGATTTCTCCCTTCTCAACTCTTCTTGTTCTTTACGAAAAGCCTGTTTCGTCTCCCTTTTGTAAAGAAACGCGATCGGTTCCAAGCATCGCGCCAGGTCTCCCCTTTTTCCTTTGATTAAGAAGGAAAATCTCATCTTTTTCAATTTGTATCATATTTAAAGCATCCGAGTGGGCGATGTCGAAAAGATCGTCACATTTGTTCAGAAACTCATTTTCCCGTCTTATTTGAAGTTCAGATCGCCGTTTACACGTTTTTTGCAGAGTTTTCTATTCACCGTATAGCAACTCTAACTTTTCTATAGAACGTACGATTTTCTTATCGGAATTCTCGCCTTTTCCCAGAAAACTTCGGCTTCTTTTATAGCCAAATGGACACCAGAACGCAGATTCATCTTCACTTTACGTAAATTATGAAACAGAACTCGTAAAACCTGACCATTAAGACGGTAACTTGGCACCAACAATTTGAGAATCGTCATGTTCTATTAAAAATAATTTTTCACCACTTCTAGTTTCCATTTTGCGTTTCAATTTGACGAAGTTAACACTCCCAATTCTCAGCGTTTACTGAGAAACGAAGGCAAGCAGGAGCTTGCACTAAGCGGTATTCTCTTATCTGTGGGGGGGGGGGGTGCCATGCCATGTAGTGACGTCATGTATAAATAAACTCTAGTAAATCTCGTTTTCTAGTAGGTTCCTAGTAGGTCTCTTCTCAGCATTTAAATTTAATGGTTCTCAACTCCTAACAAGTAGGCTCGCCTACATTGGCTGTTGTTATTCTTTATCGAACCAATATAGTAGGTAATAAAATTAAAAAATATCATGAGAATTATTGTTCTTATGGATAAAATTTACTATTAAATAACGAATTATTAAAAATTTTAACCATAAATGTGAGAATTAAGTTGTTTCTTCTGTTAGCGGAAAATTACTAAAAATTCGAAATTTCAAATTCGATGTGCCACGTCTTTTCGTCTTCCGATTGATCTGAAATTTGACAGAGGATAATTTTTCACAAAATGGAAAAAAATCTAGAGGGCGGCGTAAAAAAAAAACGAAGGTTCGAAAATAAGGTCCACCCTAATATATATATATATATATATATATATATATATATATATATATATATATATATATACATATATATATAACAGAAATATAAATATTAAATCAATGGACATACATATACCAAAAAGGCCAAATCTGAGGTAGTCTACAATAATAGTGAGTTTCCAATAATAAAGTATTTGCGATAAAATTTCAAACTAGCTACTTTATCATAAAATAATTTCCCCTTTCAAAGTTGTTAGCAAAAATCGTTTTTAGCAGATAGCATGGATCGAGACAACTGTGCAGCCAGCAATCCAAATAGAGTAATAATTTTTTCATTAGAATCAATTTCAGTTTTTTTGTTCTTTTATTACTATCATTTCATTATTATTTTTTTAGCAAATGACGATTTTTTTTAAGTTTGCGAAAGCTGACTTACTAAGAAAATTGTATCTGTCCAAAGACGGGAATATAAATTTAATTGCCAATAACGAAAACTTTTACTTTCGAAATGTGGATGGTATAACATAATTTTTCTGCGAGCGTGCGTGAGTTTACTTTTCCACACGCATTATAATTTCGAAAGTTGCTCTTTTTCCGCACTAGTGCGGAAAAGTAAAATTTTTCCTCACAAATTTAGTGAAATTAAAGCAATTTTTATTTACACTGATACACTAACCATTTCGAAGTAGCCGTTATAACTTTAAAAATCAAACAAATATGTAGCTATGACAATCAAATATTGTATTAGAATAAATGTACATATTATTTATTTTTTATTTCCATCACGCTCATAGAAAAAATGTTGTTCCTAACATATGCGAAAGCAGCACTCGATTGCTTGACCGAACTTCGCTTTACGGTAGTCTCGTGCGGAAAAGTACCACTTTCCGCACTTGATAGGAAAATAACTATTGGAAAACAGTTAATTTCTCTAAAATTATATTTTTCCAGATACGACATTCTGTCATAGCAGGGCAGTATATTCCTAGTGGCGTGATTTATTCTGTATATTCTGTATGGGAAATATCTTGTTTATTTTGCTATTATATATATTTTTTAATTGTATTCATATATACTGAAAGTTTATGTAATTACTAGTTTAAACAGCAAAGCTATTAAATCCTATTATAATAATAATAGCTGAGGGAATAGCGCTGCATTTGAAACGAAAACATTTATCGTATTACGCAAATATGGGAAAATATTCACTGAAATAAATGAAAAACATTTAAAAAATTCTTGTGGAAAACATTAACTTTGACATTCAGAGTAGAATCAGATTCAGAGTTGTGATTACTACCGATTTCCGCATTCACAATAATTTAATTTAGTAACAGCAGCTGAATGCATTTTTAGTTTTTTATTTCATGTTGTGTTCAGGAAATATAATTAAATTTGTCAAAAAGAGAATTATTTTTAAAACGGATGTGGTATAAATCCGAGTATAAACCAGTTGTCAGATTATTTATTAACATGGATTGAAGTTTCATTTCATTTGAATTTTTCGTGTTGGCAAAATAATATTAATGATTAAATCCGTTATTCAAATACAATTTTAAAGAAATCTGAAATGAATATCAGTTTCTTAGCACTCTAGTTTTATTATTTTTATTGTAGGTTGTGGGATAGGAATGATATATTTCGTTAAGCGGTTTTGGAATGTAAATGGCGCGTTTTTCCGCCCGAAGTACTTTATTTCAAATTATTTCCAAGTTTGTATACACCTATAGGGAAAGTTATGGATTATCCGAAGTGAGATATTTCCCTATATATAAGTGGATTTCTTTAAGAACTTTTAAGATGTTTTTCAATTTTATGTCCCTTTAGATATTTTATCGGATTAACTACTGTATGTATAACAGGATGTCTCACTGGGCACTGTAACGGTCGATATAGGGAAAAGCATGTAACAGAAAATTTTTAAAATTTAGGGACTCACTAACGTCGGTGTGGCCAATACAACAAAAATAATTACAAGCATTTAATACTTCTGATTATACCGGAAGTCGATCTCTTGCTTATTTAAAATCGATTACTCCATGTATTTCTGATTTTTCGAAAATATCCATAAATTCTGAGTCGAAAACATGTAGCAGATCCTATACCTAAACTCGGCCATTTCAGAGATACTTGGCATTTTATAAGAAATTTAATAGGTGCAACGGTTTACCTTTATAGCTTTCTTCGGGTAGAAGATTCTCGTTTGCTTTTTTGGATGCAGATAGAACAAAGGTGAGCTACGCTGTACAATTTAAAAAAATTCAATAATAATATACCAATTGTTCCACATTACATTTTGTCGAGTTATGTAAACTTAAGTTCTCTTTTTCTTCATATCTTCGACGAATTGTATGCTCTTTTCGAAAAATCAGAAATATGTTATGGGGTGTTCCATTTAAAATAAACAAATTGATGTCGACTTCCGGTGTAACTAGAAGTACCAATTTCTTGTAATTATTTTAGTTGGATTGGACACGGGCATTAGTAATTCACTAAGTTTTCAAAATTTTCTGTTACATACTTTTCCCTATAATCATCGATGTAGGTTCTAGTGAGACACCCTGTATATATGTATGGCATGAGTATAAAAGTTATTTGGACGGTGTATGGAAAAATCATTCTTGTGAAGCATCAATACAGAGAACATAGTCTGAATGAGATACATTATTATAGTACATCCACTATCTGCATATTGTGTGGGAGAATAAAAAGATAGAAAGTCTCCTCGTGAAAGAAATCGTGTAATATGAAATATAAATTAAAAAACTAATTTTCGCCAAACAGGTCTTCGACACAGTGCACACAATCCTGTCAAAAATCTTGAAAATGCAGTTGGAAAAATATTGTTTCCTTCTTATCTACTTTAAATTAATGTTAATTGAATTTAATCTGCATAATTAAGCATAAAAGGAAGAGACTGAGAATCCCGTATTTCATAATTTTATTTTGGTTATCAATTAGCTATGAATAATTGATATTACTAATATTTGTATTAACCTAGAGGGTAGTGGTAATTTTATAAGAATGAATGATCTCGATTCACTGCAAATTATAAGCGTCGAATAGAAACTGTTGTTAATATTGGTCGCAGGGATCTATAGAGGCTTCAACATATTGCTACTTAATAGTAATAAATCCAATTCCATTTTTCTATATTGACGGTTATGACTTGAGAACTTTACTTTTATAATAGAAATGATTTATTGTGGCATGTGATTTGCCTTATACAGTAAACGCTATAGTTCAATTCTTATTTATTTGAAATATAAACGTCAAAAATAAAGTAAGATATATTGAAAAATTAAAGTAGAATTTGAAAAAACGTGTTTTTTAATATTATTGTATAGTTTATACGAATACAATTGAAATCGTATAAAAACTGAAAGCCTGCAAAAACAGTCGGCATCTCTTTATTGTACATATAAAATAATATATAGAATAAAGAGATGCCGACTGTTTTTGCTGGCTTTTAGTTTTTAGACGATTTCAATTGTGCTCGTATAAACTATAAACAAAACAACATATTTTGTCGGAGATTTTCTATTTAACCAAAAACATCTCATTTGACAATTAAGATTGATACCCTGCTAACGGATTGGCATGGTTAAGGCATCAGAAGATACACGTAAAATTTGGGGATTTTGTCCTGCACTTTTGGGTAATTTCTCTTGAAAAACGTCTGTATTTAAATATAAAACGTTTGAATATCAAAGCAAGCTGATTTGAGATTTATGTTTATACTTTGAAATTTTCAGAAATCGGAGGCGATATCCTGATCATAGTTTACTGAAAGTTTTCGTTTTAGGTTTGCTTCCTGAAAAAGATTAATTCTTGCAATATTGTCATACTGTTCCGTAGTTGGGTTTGTTTAAATCCACCTTTATCCACGAATATCACAATCATTTTTTTCTCTTGGAAATTTTTTTGTCCACTCTATATACTATAAACTATGCTTTCTTAAATAAACTGAGAGAAATATGCGTAACTTGTCTTAAATAATGATCCCCTAGTCAGTCTTGAATTTGTTTTTAATATGCCACGAGTTAGTACTTCATTTTTATGTCCTTTATTTCAGTACGAAATTCTTACTTATTGTGCCTTATAGGACTGTAGGAAGAATAGAATTATTATACACCCTCTATATTCCTTTATTGCTTATTGGTCACCAATGGGCAATAAGTGTGTTTCCCTAAGTTGTGGAAATAAGATGTTAAACTAACTCACTTAAGTGTACCCTGACGTAGAAGGCCATTTAATAGACTGCGTATTAAACAGTAAATTTATCCAAAGGTTTGACCTTTTTCGTATATTTAAGTACAAAGTTCGCTATCTTTGCCTGACAGTATGAGCGTCATAGTGAATACTAAATTTTAGATTTCGGTCGTTTCCACTGATTGAATTATAAAGCTAACTACTTAATATTTTTTAGTATTTTTCCAAATATGCTTAAAATAGCAAGTCATATCAGTATATAGAAAATATAGTCCAGGTTATATTGAAAATTATAGAGAAATTTTGCTCCTTAGTGCTATTTCTAAATTGGCTGAAAACTACTCTATAAATATTATAAATTATTTATTTAATTTGCATAATTTAATTACACCCATTCAATATGAGTTTAAAGAAAACAGGTTAGTGGAAGCAGCTTCTTCCCAGTAATCAGAGGAAGTATGTAATATCACTTATGTTAGGCATGTCTGGGGCCTTTGTAGTATTGGTATTAAGTTTATGGAAAACAGAGTTATGTGGTATGGGTCTACGAATCTACTAAAGAGACTTTATATCATATACGTCTGATCGAAAAAATATTTGTAAAATTCGATGATGCGATATTAGATAATATACTTGCCTCAAGGTTCAGTTTTGGGGCCACTTCTATTCGCAATTTACGTAAATTATTTAACCATATATATAACTAATGGTATAATTACAATGTCTGTTTACAATTCTTATCCACGAATTGTCCCTGTTAATTTTTTTGTCATTTTCGCTTATCATTTTTCGTGACGATTATATGACTGTAATTTTTATTTGATGTAACCTTTTCACATGCGAAAAATTACAGATAAATTAGATAACGAAAATGTATTAATGACATAGGTACCTATGTTACACTTTAAAATAACCAATGGAAGAATTTAGTAGACTAGGTAGTCAAAAAGAGTACAAATTGATTTGCAGCAAATCGACTACCTTAGATCGGAGTGAACTTTTGATATGTAATTTACAACATACACTGTAACATTATTACCAATATTTGCTTATTAAGCAGTTTTTTACATGCACTTTTTTAAATAGTCTATACTTTTTTTTGGCCTTATTTGACGTATCCGTGGAAAATCAAACATACATTTTTTTACTGTTTAGCATTATACAAGTATATACAGCAGGAATATACTCCACCATAGAGAGGTACACCAGGTGTATTTTATTAAGAGGTGTCCCCAATAGACCTATTGGGAATGCCACTCCCACAACCCACTTCTACTTCCACTATCTACTACTACTTCCACTATCCACTTCTACCTCTACTATTTTCAGTGGTTTATTTGTTATCCATATCATCTATGTCGCAGTTACTGTTGGCGATTGTTATATACTTTCTGGTATACCGTCATAAATATGTCCTTATCGTTATCATGAGTTTCTCCTACTTCAATTGGATTGGAATTTATACGAGACTGCCCGTGGCAATTAATACAGGTCTGTGTATATTTCAGTTTACTTTATGACAATCTCATCCTCTATTGGAACCGGTCATGCAAGTACAGTATATTAGATTTGGAAGTGTCGGCAGTTGGCGACAAAGTTGACCTAACTAATATTATTAATCCCATGCTATTTTTTTTAACCTCATATTCACAATCTTTATCTTCACAAGGTAGAATCTTTCCGGTGCTTGCATCTGATCGTAATCACGATATTAATACTACTGCTTCGCAGCGTTAATAGAATGTGCAGTTCTATTTATGGTTGACCAATGTTGCAGCATGTATGGCAACAAAATATTTTTTCTGCTATGGACATTGAATCTTTTGAGGCATTGCTATTATTAAAAGTAGGTAGGAATATCTGCTAAACTACTTCATCTCTGCATAATACGCATACTTAATTTATGATTTTAAACATGGAGTATGTCGCATCGCAACAAGTAAATGGTCGTTGTCAGGTCAAAAATTGCTATGTGGAAATTAGCAAATTTTACAAGAGATACGAAAAACCAAAACGTAGTTGTATCTACTTGCGTACATAGAAGATTTTAAAGCTGTAAGTAAAGTCGATTAAAAATGATTTCACATATGCCTGGTTTTAATATAGCACCGATATCAAAAAAATGGCAAAATCTCCACATCGACAGCGATGGAAGTGCTTTTAAAAATTGGATGTGTTTGTCTCTCTGTCATTATGAGTAAATATAATGTTGTTAGGTGTTTGCTGTCATCATAAGCACCTCAAACCATGGTTTCGTTACTATCGGTTACGCCATTTTTGGGCACATCTTGGAATTACTACACTCCATTGGCGTAAAAATATTTTTTCTGTTTGACTTTTGTTGATCTTAAGAAGGATATGTTTCTTTATGCTGCAATTAGTACTAGTACTAGTACCTAGGTCATCATATCTTCCAATAACGGCCGAATGTAACAGGAGTAATTCATAAGATTTCTTGTTTTGTAATTTGTAATTATTGTAATAATTGAAATATCTGAATCATTCAAAAAAATTTAATGCACAATCATGAAGTCATACAAGAAAGTTATTAGAATTTTTTTAAAGAGAAATTTATTTGTTTTAATTTCAAATACAATTTTTTTGTACTACGTACCGGAATGGGGATATTCGAAAAATACAAATTTTCTTCAAATTTGACGATATATTTATGGAGCTATGCATCTAGAGAATATCTTCATATAATTTTTCTTATTTTCTGGTTCTTAAATCATTCTGTTGGCTTACATATTATTATTATATTTACCCTGTAGAGCACCATGCATGTTATAACCTTGTACCATTTTTACACTACAAAAGTTTAAATATATTAATTTCTTATCAAATGTATCAGTCCCATTCAAAGAAAACATATATTTAGACAGGAAACTATTACAACTAACTTTTGAAACATAACTAATTGGTTTTGCTGAATTTACGTAAAACAAAAAAATCTCTGATGCAAAAAGTATCTTGATTAAATGGATAGCACGAAAGTTGTATCACATTAAATAAGTTAACTGGTATATGGAGCCGCAAGTCGTAAAACAGTGCACTTTATTAAAGTTGATATCAGACCGAAATTGCTCGTGACATTTCATTTCCAACGTTACTTTTTGCCACGCCTAATATAGCAACTAAGTGGGCTTGTTCAGAATATAGCCACATAGTAGCAATGAGCGATGAAGCTTTTTTATCACCGGGTGCTTAAAATCTACCTTAAAACAGTAATAGAAGAATTAACTTTAACGAAATACTGGGGTGCTGTAAAACTTACATATAATTTACGGTCTTCCCAGAATGACAAAAATTATTTAGTTCGATTTTTGCCCTTAACTACACAGGGTGTTTCACTAAGAACGGACCAACCAGCACAGGGTGATAGAGTACCTCAATACATATTGATTCGATCCCCAATTTGTGTGCGAAATTTGTTAGTTTAAGAGTTATTTAGGTTTTCGTGTATTTTTAGCTAAACTCCGGTTTTGCCATAGATTTCGTCATTAGCTTAACCAGTAGAACTAGCGTGATGATTTTTTTTTATGAATGTAGCCCAATAGTAGACTTATCATTTTAAGAAATATTTTTTTTTATTGGAACTGAAACTAGATGGAAGAAAATAATCTTCTTAAAATTTTATTAAAACAAAAATGATCCCTTAACTTTACAAGACTAGAGAAAAATAAAAAGATAGAAAAAAAATTAGTAACCATCTTAAAAACATCCCTACTTTATTGTCAATCCGACAAATTTAATTGAAGAAGATATCATGTGTGAAGACCTCACAAAGGATGCAAACCGTGAACACGTGTTTTGGAATTATGGCTAAGTTGAAAGGATGAGCACGACTTAGAATGACATAAAGGAAACCACTGACAGGCGGCCAGTTGCTCATTTGTGGCTGCAATTGAGGAAACTAAATAACCCCTAAACTAATAAATTTTACATAACACAAATTATGGTCAAATCGATGCGTATTGAAATCTATGATCACCATACGCCGGTCAATCCGTCCTCAGTGAAACACCCTGTATAAAAGTCTATTACAATAAGTAGAATAATAAACTTTTGATATCAACATACATACAGTATGCTACGTTTTTATCAGGTAACTAACATAAATCTGTAAATCGCTCTTGAACATAAATATAAACGTAACATAAACACCACATAAATTATTACTGGAGGTGCTACACAACAGAAATCATTAAAAAACTGCAAATTCTGATATGAATATCACCATTGATAAGAATGTAGTTTATGGTAATACAATGAAAATATATATAGAAAATGGCTACACGTGTGGAAATTTTGTTACAACAACATGTGTGAGTGCACTTGTCTCCTGGTTCATAATCCCTTCTTCTGCTTAGTTTCACCTTTAATACTTGGTTTAATGTATCTGTCCCAAAACAAATCAGTTCGTCGACAGCCAAAAATTTCAATATATCTACAAATGTGAGGGTGAAATGTGTTCATGTAATAATCATCACAGTGGCAGATTTAGGTGGCGCGCCCCCTAGAGCTTTTCTCCCTATGTGTTAGATATACGGCGAGATTGGATTCGAGCAGCGAATTTTATCTAAATGATTACTAAAATTAAAGAATTTTCGCCACACATATTATTATACAAGTAGCATTTAGACATTAAGATTTTATTATAGCTAACAAAAACTTTGATTTTTGCTTGTACTATGTACATACAAAATTCACTATACGTTATATTGTATACAACGCTTGCTATGTTATCATATAACAGTACATAAAATAGGTAAATAATGCTATAAATGTAGTCTTGATAACATCGCATTTCGCATTAACGTATCATCAGTTCTCGGATTGCATACTTTGTTTGAACGTATTCGACTGAATACGTGTAAATGTACGCTCGTCGTTTGTTTACTTTGGCTTCCGCTTGCGGCCAACGCTGACTCCGAAATTAATCAAATAATAATAGTCATGTCCACAAAAAAATTGATACCTATGCGTTAATATTAGTTACAATACTACATTAGAGCCTACTGCCACTATCTGAAATTTATTTAGAAAATAAAACAATCGTAATCATAACAGCAGCCGCAGGAAACTGCTTGCGTGCTGGTTGGACTGACGTCATATGCTCGCAGCTCAACGGCTGGCGAGATGTTCATTATTCGTACAGCGCTGGCAGAACGAAAACCATAGTAACATTATTTGGAATATTACATGGTTGAATAGTGTTAATGTTTGTTTATTACGTGATAAAGAAATGGAAGAAGATTTTCAAAAAGGCGATTCGCACGATTTGACAAAGCTACACATTATTGTGGTGTAACATGTTTTTATAAACAGTATAAATTGCGTTTTGCAACATTTAACGAGTAATTAACAATAAATAGTGTTTATGGAATAGATAAATATTATTATGTGCCTAGTTATTTTATACACATAATAATAGTTAAGTATGTTGTATATAAGGTGATTCAGAAATTGTATACCAAACTTCTATAGGACATATTATGGGCAAAAATAAGCAAATAAGTTCTTATGGGTATGTGCCCAAAAATGAACCATTTCTAACATACAGGTGTGTAAAGTATTGCCAGAAATGCGAATATATTCTTTGTTTTCCTGAAACTATTGGAGAAAAAATTACAAAACTCAGGATGCAAGCAAAATCCACTGAAATTGCTACTGTTTCTAAATGTCACTATTATTATCGTATTTATCTGCAATAGTTTCTGAAAAACAAAAAAAACCTCTATCTTGAAAACGGTAATTTCATGTCCATAAGAATTTTTTGACTTATTTTGGCCCATAGTATCCTGTAGAAGTTTGGCATGCTAGTTTTGAAACACTTTGTGTACAGCACATACAGAATTGTTTTATTATATGCTTTGGTATGGTTACAGATATTTTAAATGGAGTTTTATTAGTTGTATTATTGCATCCAGGAAAAAACACCATTTTCTTGCCGATATATTTCTTTTCATACACTTATCCACGCATGGAAATATGTTCTGTGCAAATCGGATACTGAGTTCTTATAATTAACGCAGTTAATTTATTTATTTGTTATGGACATAGAATAATGTAAGTATACATTTAATCTGTGCTTTGGATAGCGAGCATGTGACATTACGCCGCTGGCCTCTGTGCTGGGATCATTTTCTAGTATTGTTGCGCCGGAAAAAGTTCTATTACAAATAAGTTTTTGAAAAAATTAATTTAATTACTTCCCTCACCCCTCTAAGGAAGTTATGTAATTGTGAAAAATTTTTAAAATTTTTATTGCATTTCTGGACGAATTATGACGATGCACAAAATTTCAGACAGAAATAATTGTCTGTGTTCACGATAGCAACTACAGTTTTTGGGATAAAATAATTAATATATTGCAGATCCTCATCTAAATAGAATTATTATCAAAATGAATATTTTGAACAAATTATAAAATTACTGACAATGTAACAGAAAAAATCAATTGATGATGTGTTGGTTGTAGTTGCAAATTGTCCTGATTCAGAACCCTCTCTTAAAGATATGCCAGAACAACAATAAGTAGGATAGTTTTATTCCATTATATTTTAATACTGATTAGTAATTTAGGCAGCATGTGGTTTGGAATTGCTGAAATTTGGTCCTCAAATCTTTAAGGGATGAGAAATTCAAGAAGATGCAGAATCATTGAAGATATTTATTTATTTACGATTATTATTGATATAGCTCTATGAAAGTACCATCTGTAAATACAAGCGGCGCTCTACAGCTGTTTTGAAATTCTGATGCAAACGTTGTTTCCGTCGCTACAACCTAGAACGTATTCTTCCGAAACAAAACAACGGATATCACTGAACATCATATTGATTCGAAGGCGTCTTTAAATTCGTCTCGTAAATATTGTGGGATGACCAAAATGTTCGTTAGATTATCTGTTGCATCACTTCAATAGGGCAGAAACTTTTCGATTCAGATATATTTCAGTCTTTTAGGGAAGGATCTGCCTTCGTCCGTGAAAGTTATTCAGTTATTAAAGTCTTTGGTTCGCATGAACTTAGGGCATTTTAAAATAAGGGCACTGTCCTCAATTATAATCAAACTAACGTCTGACTTTCAAAAATATAATACAAAGTATCTTATTTAGATGATAAGGATTTACAAAAAACACGTCAGCAAATAATCTTATCAGATTTTACATTAAAACATGTATTTTTCAATGTACATAAACTAGATAATGTGATAAACAACTGGTTTAAAATTACTTTAAATTACAAAAAAGGTCTTTTCCAAAACTTCGGCTCGTAATTATACAAAATACTCGTAATTAACGTACAAATACATATCTTAAAATTACATCAATTTTTTTATACGAATAATATTTTACAAATTCCTGTAATCCAATCATCTATCCAGACAAGATACAGAAATAAATTGGTAAAAGTATTTTTAAATCATTTTTACGGTCATCATATTTAAAAATGTCCCCTGTTTATAAACAGAGATGACTTCCCACAAATATTTTTGATATAGCTACACCACATGTACATATATTCTGGTGATATCTGTAAAAATGTTTGTCATTATTAACTAATAAATGTTTATATAAAAAAAATTTCCGCTTTATCTTTAAGTGAAATTAAGACGGTTAAGGTGGTGTTTTAATCTTCTCTTAAATTTTTTCTGTTGACAATAACAAAAAACAAAAACAATTATTTAATTGTAAATAAATTGCATATTTAGTATGTCAAATTATAAGCAAAACTACCGTCTACTTTTTATTTGAGAAGTGTAACATTTCTAAAACTCGCTTAATAAAAAACCACTAAATTGGTATTAGTTTTGCTTGGAATTTCACCTGCTCTATCTGCAATATAATTTAAAACGAGATATTAGTTTAAGATTTTTCGTTGCCATGACGAGAACTTGTTCGGCACCGAGCTCGGTAGAGCAGTGAGCTAGAGTGTTAAGCAAACGTGGCTAGTTTTACCTACTACCGACTCCTGGGTTGAAATGCTGGCTCCGACCCTGATAAAGTCGAAGGGAATAGTTATGTGTCCGTATCACTTCATCAGTAACCCCTTTCCGTGCAGCTGCGGTTTCAGATTTAGAGGTTGTCCACAGTGGAGGTACTAGATATGCGGCAAATTGTGATAAGAATATCCCCACAGATAAGAATAATAAGATAGGCAGGCATCGCCCAATGTTATGGGAATACAATATGGCGGCTATAATTCAAAACAGCTGCGCATGTTGAAATGTTCATACAATTTTTTTACACGTCATACAAAGAGTGTTTGGTGTCGATTTATGTTTTCATTTTTTATGTCAAAAATAGGCTAAGAATCAATATTGGAGGATAAATAGGTGTTCTTTCTTTCTTTGCACAAGAAGACGTTCTTATCGCAATTTCAAGGATTTGACTGGTATTAAGATTCCACAGTTGCATTGAGGAACGACTAGTAAAAAAATTCTTTAACAATATTTTAACTTTTGAAAATGAACAAAAATTCTCCACTTCAGTACTCCTGCGAGGAGCACTAGTAAGAACAATGCTATACTGAAGATTCCGAAAACAGATGTCCAGTTGTTTTCCAGACTCTTAATAGTTTACACATAATCGTCAGTTGGGTATGCAGAATTTTTCAATCACGAAAATCAACCATTTTTCCCTTAATTTTCCAGTAATGGGGAATTTCGACCAAACAATAAAGCTGACCTAGTCCACATTCTATAGGACACTGTATACAAGCATGACCATATTCTTCAAGAACCTGTGATGCTGTAGTTTATGACGATAAAGTTGCTATTAACATTTTAAAGCCACACTCCTGAACATTTGATGACTCAGTGGCGGATTTAGGATGTGGCTAAGGGGGAGGCGCAACAGTGGCGTATTGGGGAGGTAGTAGTTGTAAAACATCGTTTTTTATTTTTAGAGTGTCGCTAGGGCTGTACGCCCATGGAACAAAACCATCGCTTACATTGGGTCTCAAAATTTGGATTTTGTTATGTATTAAAACTAAATTATCATCTGTGGTGAATTAAATCAACTATGCATTGCATATTTCCTAATAAGTCTTTCCACAAACTATTGAATTCAGCTGAAAATGATAGAGTTATCAGTATTAAAAATCACTGTAACAATAAAAAAAACCGCTCTCAATTACTTAGGAATCAGAACTTCCTCACCGTAGTAAAACTCGACGTGTGGTGGAGTTTTATAACAAAAGTAATTTTTGACGTTTCAAAAAGTTACATTTTTTGACGTTTCAAAAAAGTCACATTTTGACTTTTCAAAAAAATCACTTTGACGTTTCAAAAGTCACATTTTTTGACGTTTCAAAAAAGTCACATTTTGATGTTTCAAAAAAGTCAATTGGTGGAATGTCACTAATATTTTTTTGGACCGATTTTGTTTATCAACGAATACAATCTCTTCCTTGACCATCTAGAATGTGTGTATCAAATTTGAAAGCTTTATCGCAAGAACTGTAGCTGCTATCGCAACAAAGCAGACATAGACTCACAGACAGAACTTTTCTTTGTCTGAAATTTTGTGTATCGCATAATTCGTCGAGATTCGTCCAGAAATACAATAAAAATTTTTTAAATTTTTCACGAATACATAACTTCCTCACTTTGAGGCGTGAGGAAGTAAAAAACCGCTGCCAATTACTTGGGGATCAGAACTTCCTCACCGTAGTGAAACTCAACGTGTGGTGGCGTTTATAATAAAAGTAATTTTTTGACGTTTCAAAAAAGTCACATTTTTTAACGTTTCAAAAAGTCATATTTTGATGTTTCAAAAAAGTCACTTTGACGTTTAAAAAAAGTCACATTTTTGACGTTTCAAAAAAGTCACATTTTGACGTATCAAAAAACACATTGGCGGAATGTCACTAATATTTTTTTAGACCGATTTTGCTCATCAACGAACTTAATCTCTTCCTTGACCTCTAGGATGTGTGTACCAAATTTGAAAGCTTTATTTCAAAAACTGTAGTTGCTATCGTAGAACACAGACAATTATTTCTGTCTGAAATTTTGTGCATCGTCATATTATTCGTCCAGAAATGCAATAAAAATTTTAAAAATTTTTATTGCATTTCTGGACGAATTATGACGATGCACAAAATTTCAGACAGAAATAATTGTCTGTGTTCACGATAGCAACTACAGTTTTTGGGATAAAGCTTTCAAATTTGGTACACACATCCTAGAGGTCAAGGAAGAGATTGAGTTCGTTGATGAGCAAAATCGGTCTAAAAAAATATTAGTGACATTCCGCCAATGTGTTTTTTTGATACGTCAAAATGTGACTTTTTTGAAACGTCAAAAATGTGACTTTTTTGAAACGTCAAAGTGACTTTTTTGAAACATCAAAATATGACTTTTTTGAAACGTTAAAAAATGTGACTTTTTTGAAACGTCAAAAATTACTTTTATTATAAACGCCACCACACGTTGAGTTTCACTACGGTGAGGAAGTTCTGATCCCCAAGTAATTGGCAGCGGTTTTTTACTTCCTCACCCCTCAAAGTGAGGAAGTTATGTATTCGTGAAAAAAATTTTGAAAATTTGTATTGCATTTCTGGATGAATCTGGACGAATTATGACGATACACAAAATTTCAGACAAAATAAAGTTCTGTCTGTGTGTCTGTGTGTCTTTGTTCGCGATAGCAGCTACAGTTCTTGCGATAAAGCTTTCAAATTTGGTACACACATTCTAGAGATCAAGGAAAAGATTGAGTTCGTTGATAAACAAAATCGGTCTAAAAAAATATTAGTGACATTCCACTGACTTTTTTGAAACGTCAAAATGTAACGTTTTTGAAATGTCAAAAAAATGTGATTTTTGAAACGTCAAAGTGATTTTTTTGAAAAGTCAAAATGTGACTTTTTTTGAAATGTCAAAAAATGTAACTTTTTTGAAACGTCAAAAATTACTTTTGTTATAAACTCCACCATACGTCGAATTTTACTACGGTGAGGAAGTTCTGATTCCTAAGTAATTGGGAGCGGTTTTTTTTATTGTTACAGTGATTTTTAATACTGATAACTCTATAATTCTCAGTTGAATTCAAAAGTTTGTGGAAAGACTTATTAGGAAATATGCAATGCATAGTTGATTTAATTCCCCCACAAATGATAATTTAATTTTAATACCTAACAAAATCCAAATTTTGAGACTCAATGTAAGCCATGATTTTGTTCCATGGGCGTACAGCCTAGCGACACTCTAAAAATAAAAAAACGATGTTTTACAACAACTACCTCCCTAAATACGCCACTGTCGCACCTCCCCCTTAGCCACATCCTAAATCCGCCACTGAGTCATCAAATGTTCAGGAGTGTGGCTTTTAAAATGTTAATAGGAACTTTATCGTCATAAACTATAGCATCACAGGTTCTTGGAAAGATATGGTCATGCTTGTATACAGTGTCCTATAGAATGTGGACTAGGTCAGCTTTATTGTTGGGTCGAAATTCACCATAACTGGAAAATGAAGGGGGAAATGGTTGATTTTCGTAATTGAAAAATTCTGCATATCCAACTGACTATTATGTGTAAATTATTAAGAGTCTGGAAACAACTGGACATCTGTTTTCGGAATCTTCAGTTTAGCATTGTTCTTACTTAGTGCTCCTCGCAGGAGTACTGAAGTGGAGAATTTTTGTTCATTTTCAAAAGTTAAAATATTGTTAAAGAATTTTTTACTAGTCATTCCTCAATGCAACTGTGGAATCTTAATACCAGTCGAATCCTGAAATTGCGATAAGGTCTCCTTGTGCAAAGAAAGACCACCTATTTATCCTCCAATATTGGTTCTTAGCCTATTTTTGACATGAAAAATGACAATATAAATCGACACCAAACACTCTTTTGTATGATGTGTAAAAAAAATTGTATCAAAATTTCATCATGTGTAGCTATTTTCAATTATAATCGCCATATTGTATTCCCCATAACATTGGGCGATGCCTGCCCATCTTATTATTCTTACCCGTGGAGATATTCTTTTCACAATTTGCCGCATATCTAGCACCTCCACTGTGGACAACCTCTAAATCTGAAACCGCAGCTGCACGGAAAGGGGTTACTGATGAAGAGACACGGACACATAACTATTCCCTTCGACTTTGTCAGGGTCGGAGCCGGCATTTGAACCCAGGAGTCGGTAGTAGGTAAAACTAGCCACGTTTGCTTAACACTATAGCTCACTGCTCTACCGAGCTCGGTACGGAACAAGTTCTAGTCATGGCAACGAAAATCTTAAACTATTATCTCGTTTTAAATTATATTGCAGATTTAGCAGGTGAAATTCCAAGCAAAACTAATATCAATTTAGTGTTTTTTTATTAATTGAGTTTTAGAAATATTACACTTCTCAAATAAAAAAGTAGACAGTAGTTTTGCTTATAATTTCACATACTAAATATGCAATTTATTTACAATTAAATAATTGTTTTTTTTTTTGTTACTATCAACAGAAAAAAATTTAAGAGAAGATTAAAACACCACCTTAACCGTCTTAATTTCACTTAAAGATAAAGCGGAAATTTTTTTCATATAAACATTTATTAGTTAATAATGACAAACATTTTTACAGTTATCACCAGAATATATGTACATGTGGTGTAGCTATATCAAAAATATTTGTGGGAAGTCATCTCTGTATATAAACAGGGGACATTTTTAAATATGATAACCGTAAAAATGATTTGAAAAATACTTTTACCAATTTATTTCTGCATCTTGTCGGGATAGATGATTGGATTACGGAATTTGTAAAATATTATTCGTATAAAAAAATTGATGTAATTTTAAGATGTGTATTTGTACGTTAATTACGAGTATTTTGTGTACTTGCGAGCCGAAGTTTTGGAAAAGACCTTTTTTTGTAATTTAAAGCAATTTTAAACCAGTTGTTTATCACATTATGTAGTTTATGTACATTGAAAAATACATGCTGTAATGTAAAATCTGATAAGATTATTTGCTGACGTGTTTTTTGTAAATCCTTATAATCTAAATAAGATACCTACTTTGTATTAAATTGTTTAAAGTCAGACGTTATTTTGAATAATAATTGAGGACAGTGCCCTTATTTTAAAATACCCTAAGTTCATGCGAACCAAAGACTTTAATAACTGAATAACTTTCACGGACGAAGGCAGATCCTTCCCTAATAGACTGAAATATATCTGAATCGAAAAGTTTCTGCCCTATTGAAGTAATGCAACAGATAATCTAACGAACATTTTGGTCATCCGACAATATTTACGAGACGAATTTAAAGACGCCTTCGAATCAATATGATGTTCAGTGATATCCGTTGTTTTGTTTGGAAGAATACGTTCTAGGTTGTAGCGACGGAAACAACGTTTGCATCAAAATTTCAAAACAGCTGGGCGCCGCTTGTATTTACTGATGGTACTTTCATAGAGCTATATCAATAATAATCGTAAATAAATAAATATCTTCAATGATTCTGCATCTTCTTGAATTTCTCATCCCTTAAAGATTTGAGGACCAAATTTCAGCAATTCCAAACCACATGCTGCCTAAATTACTAATCAGTATTAAAATATAATGGAATAAAAACTATCCTACTATTGTTGTTCTGGCATATCTTTAAGAGAGAGTTCTGAATCAGGACAATTTATAACTACAACCAACGCATCATCAATTGATTTTTCTGTTACATTGTCAGTAATTTTATAATTTGTTCAAAATATTCATTTTGATAATAATTCTATTTAGATGAGGATCTGCAATATATTAATTATTTTATCCCAAAAACTGTAGTTGCTATCGTGAACACAGACAATTATTTCTGTCTGGAAATTTTGTGCATCGTCATAATTCGTCCAGAAATGCAATAAAAATTTTAAAATTTTTCACAATTACATAACTTCCTTAGAGGGGTGAGGAAGTAATTAAATTAATTTTTTCAAAAACTTATTTGTAATAGAACTTTTCCGGCGCAACAATACTAGAAAATGATCCCAGCACAGAGGCCAGCGGCGTAATGTCACATGCTCGCTATCCAAAGCACAGATTAAATGTATACTTACATTATTCTATGTCCATAACAAATAAATAAATTAACTGCGTTAATTATAAGAACTCAGTATCCGATTTGCCACAGAACATATTTCCATGCGTGGATAAGTGTATGAAAAGAAATATATCGGCAAGAAAATGGTGTTTTTTCCTGGATGCAATAATACAACTAATAAAAACTCCATTTAAAATATCTGTAACCATACCAAAGCATATAATAAAAACAATTCTGTATGTGCTGTACACAAAGTGTTTCAAAAACTAGCATGCCAAACTTCTACAGGATACTATGGGCCAAAATAAGTCAAAAAATTCTTATGGACATGAAATTACCGTTTTCAAGATAGAGGTTTTTTTTTGTTTTTTCAGAAACTATTGCAGATAAATACGATAATAATAGTGACATTTAGAAACAGTAGCAATTTCAGTGGATTTTGCTTGCATCCTGAGTTTTGTAATTTTTTCTCCAATAGTTTCAGGAAAACAAAGAATATATTCGCATTTCTGGCAATACTTTACACACCTGTATGTTAGAAATGGTTCATTTTTGGGCACATACCCATAAGAACTTATTTGCTTATTTTTGCCCATAATATGTCCTATAGAAGTTTTGGTATACAATTTCTGAATCACCTTATATACAACATACTTAACTATTATTATGTGTATAAAATAACTAGGCACATAATAATATTTATCTATTCCATAAACACTATTTATTGTTAATTACTCGGTAAATGTTACAAACACAATTTATACTGTTTATAAAAACATGTTACACACCACAATAATGTGTACTTTGTCAAATCGTGCGAATCGCCTTTTGAAAATCTTCCATTTCTTTATCACGTAATAAACAAACATTAACACTATTCAACCATGTAATATTCCAAATAATGTTACTATGGTTTTCGTTCTGCCAGCGCTGTACGAATAATGGAACACTCGCCAGCCGTTGAGCTGCGAGCATATGACGTCAGTCCAACCAGCACGCAAGCAGTTTCTGCGGCTGCTGTTATGATTACGATTGTTTCATTTTCTAAATAAATTTCAGATAGTGATAGGCTCAATATGGTATTGTAACTAACATTTAAACTAGCCGTTTATCAACTTTTTTGTGGACATGACTATTGACTATTTGATTAATTTTCGGAGTCCAGCGTTTGCCACAAGCGGAAGCCAAAGTAAACAAACGACGAGCGTACATTTACACGTATTCAGTCGAATACGTTCAAACAAAGTATGCAATCCGAGAACTGATGATACGTTAATGCGAAATGCGATGTTATCAAGACTACATTTATAGCATTATTTACCTATTTTATGTACTGTTATATGATAACATAGCAAGCGTTGTATACAATATAACGTATAGTGAATTTTGTATGTACATAGTACAAGCAAAAATCAAAGTTTTTGTTAGCTATAATAAAATCTTAATGTCTAAATGCTACTTGTATAATTATATTGTGGCGAAAATTCTTTAATTTTAGTAATCATTTAGATAAAAATCGCTGCTCGAATCCAATCTCGCCGTATATCTAACACATAGGAGAAAAGCTCTAGGGGCGCGTCACCTAAATCTGCCACTGTGATGATTATTACATGAACACATTTCACCCTCACATTTGTAGATATATTGAAATTTTTGGCTGTCGACGAACTGATTTGTTTTGGGACAGATACATTAAACCAAGTATTAAAGGTGAAACTAAGCAGAAGAAGGGATTATGAACCAGAGACAAGTGCACTCACACATGTTGTTGTAACAAAATTTCCACACGTGTAGCCATTTTCTATATATATTTTCATTGTATTACCATAAACTACATTCTTATCAATGGTGATATTCATATCAGAATTTGCAGTTTTTTAATGATTTCTGTTGTGTAGCACCTCCAGTAATAATTTATGTGGTGTTTATGTTACGTTTATATTTATGTTCAAGAGCGATTTACAGATTTATGTTAGTTACCTGATAAAAACGTAGCATACTGTATGTATGTTGATATCAAAAGTTTATTATTCTACTTATTGTAATAGACTTTTATACAGGGTGTTTCACTGAGGACGGATTGACCGGCGTATGGTGATCATAGATTTCAATACGCATCGATTTGACCATAATTTGTGTTATGTAAAATTTATTAGTTTAGGGGTTATTTAGTTTCCTCAATTGCAGCCACAAATGAGCAACTGGCCGCCTGTCAGTGGTTTCCTTTATGTCATTCTAAGTCGTGCTCATCCTTTCTAACTTAGCCATAATTCCAAAACACGTGTTCACGGTTTGCATCCTTGGAGGTCTTCACACATGATATCTTCTTCAATTAAATTTGTCGGATTGACAATAAAGTAGGGATGTTCTTTAAGATGGTTACTAATTTTTTTCTATCTTTTTATTTTTCTCTAGTCTTGTAAAGTTAAGGGATCATTTTTGTTTTAATAAAATTTTAAGAAGATTATTTTCTTCCATCTAGTTTCAGTTCCAATAAAAAATATTTCTTAAAATGATAAGTCTACTATTGGGCTACATTCATAAAAAATCATCACGCTAGTTCTACTGGTTAAGCTAATGACTGAAATCTATGGCAAAACCGGAGTTTAGCTAAAAATACACGAAAAACCTAAATAACTCTTAAACTAACAAATTTCGCACACAAATTGGGGATCGAATCAATATGTATTGAGGTACTCTATCACCCTGTGCTGGTTGGTCCGTTCTTAGGTGAAACACCCTGTGTAGTTAAGGGCAAAAAATCGAACTAAATAATTTTGTCATTCTGGGAAGACCGTAAATTATATGTAAGTTTTACAGCACCCCAGTATTTCGTTAAAGTTAATTCTTCTATTACTGTTTTAAGGTAGATTTTAAGCACCCGGTGATAAAAAGCTTCATCGCTCATTGCTACTATGTGGCTATATTCTGAACAAGCCCACTTAGTTGCTATATTAGGGCGGCAAAAGTAACGTTGGAAATGAAATGTCACGAGCAATTTCGGTCTGATATCAACTTTAATAAAGTGCACTGTTTTACGACTTGCGGCTCCATATACCAGTTAACTTGTTTAATGTGATACAACTTTCGTGCTATCCATTTAATCAAGATACTTTTTGCATTAGAGATTTTTTGTTTTAGTAAATTCAGCTAAACCAATTAGTTATGTTTCAAAAGTTAGTTGTAATAGTTTCCCTGTCTAAAAATATATGTTTTCTTTGAATGGGACTGATACATTTGATAAGAAATTAATATATTTAAAATTTTGTAGTGTAAAAATGGTACAAGGTTATAACATGCATGGTGCCTTACAGGGTAAATATATTAATCATATGTAAGCCAACAGAATGATTTAAGAACCAGAAAATAAGAAAAATTATATGAAGATATTCTCTAGATGCATAGCTCCATAAATATATCGTCAAATTTGAAGAAAATTTGTATTTTTCGAATATCCCCATTCCGGTACGTAGTACAAAAAAATTGTATTTGAAATTAAAACAAATAAATTTCTCTTTAAAAAATTCTAATAACTTTCTTGTATGACTTCATGATTGTGCATTAAAATTTTTTTGAATGATTCAGATATTTCAATTATTACAATAATTACAAATTACAAAACAAGAAATCTTATGAATTACTCCTGTTACATTAGAGCCGTTATTGGAAGATATGATGACCTAGGCAATTAAAATTTAGTACGATTGCAGCATAAAGAAACATATCCTTCTTAAGATCAACAAAAGTCAAAAGAAAAAATATGTTTACGCCAATGGAGTGTAGTAACTCCAAAGATGTGCCCAAAAATGGCGTAACCGATAGTAACGAAACCATGGTTTGAGGTGCTTATGATGACAGCAAACACCTAACAACATTATATTTACTCATAATGACAGAGAGACAAACACATCCAATTTTTATAAGCACTCCATCGCTGTCGATGTGGAGATTTTGCCATTTTTTGATATCGGTGCTATATTAAAACCAGGCATATGTGAAATCATTTTTAATCGACTTTACTTACAGCTTTAAAATCTTCTATGTACGCAAGTAGATACAACTACGTTTTGGTTTTTCGTATCTCTTGTAAAATTTGCTAATTTCCACATAGCAATTTTTGACCTGACAACGACCATTTACTTGTTGCGATGCGACATACTCCATGTTTAAAATCATAAATGTATGTGTATTATGCAGAGATGAAGTAGTTTAGCAGATATTTCTACCACTTTTAATAATAGCAATGCCTCAAAAGATTCAATGTCCATAGCAGAAAAAATATTTTGTTGCCATACATGCTGCAACATTGGTCAACCATAAATAGAACTGCACATTCTATTAACGCTGCGAAGCAGTAGTATTAATATCGTGATTACGATCAGATGCAAGCATCGAACGGAAAGATTCTACCTTGTGAAGATAAAGATTGTGAATATGAGGTTAAAAAAAATAGCAGGGGATTAATAATATTAGTTAGGTCAACTTTGTCGCCAACTGCCGACACTTCCAAATCTAATATACTGTACTTGCATGACCGGTTCCAATAGAGGATGAGATTGTCATAAAGTAAACTGAAATATACACAGACCTGTATTAATTGCCACGGGCAGTCTCGTATAAATTCCAATCCAATTGAAGTAGGAGAAAATCATGAGAGAACGATAAGGACATATTTATGACGGTATACCAGAAAAGTATATAACAATCGCCAACAGTAACTGCGACATAGATGATATGGATAACAAATAAACCACTGAAAATAGTAGAGGTAGAAGTGGATAGTGGAAGTAGTAGTAGATAGTGGAAGTAGAAGTGGGTTGGTTGTGTTAGTGGCATTCCCAATAGGTCTATTGGGGACACCTCTTAATAAAATACACCTGGTGTACCTCTATGGTGGAGTATATTCCTGCTGTATATACTTGTATAATGCTAAACAGTAAAAACTGTATGTTTGATTTTCCACGGATACGTCAAATAAGGCCAAAGAAAAGTATAACTATTTAAAAAAAGTGCATGTAAAAAACTGCTTAATAAGCAAATATTGGTAATAATGTTACAGTGTATGTTGTAAATTACATATCAAAAGTTCACTCCGATCTAAGGTAGTCGATTTGCTGCAAATCAATTTGTACTCTTTTTGACTACCTAGTCTACTAAATTCTTCCATTGGTTATTTTAAAGTGTAACATAGGTACCTATGTCATTAATACATTTTCGTTATCTAATTTATCTGTAATTTTTCGCATGTGAAAAGGTTACAGTCAAATAAAAAATTACAGTCATATAATCGTCACGAAAACTGATAAGCGAAAATGACAAAAAAATTAACAGGGACAATTCGTGGATAAGAATTGTAAACAGACATTGTAATTATACCATTAGTTATATATATGGTTAAATAATTTACGTAAATTGCGAATAGAAGTGGCCCCAAAACTGAACCTTGAGGCAAGTATATTATCTAATATCGCATCATCGAATTTTACAAATATTTTTCGATCAGACGTATATGATATAAAGTCTCTCTTCGTAGACCCATACCACATAACTCTGTTTTCCATAAACTTAATACCAATACTAAAAGGCCCCAGACATGCCTAACATAAGTGATATTACATACTTCCTCTGGTTACTGGGAAGAAGCTGCTTCCACTAACCTGTTTTCTTTAAACTCATATTGAATGGGTGTAACTAAATTATGCAAATTAAATAAATAATTTATAATATTATAGAGTAGTTTTCAGCCAATTTAGAAATAGCACTAAGGAGCAAAATTTGTTTATAACCTGGACTATATTTTCTATATACTGATATGACTTGCTATTTTAAGCATATTTGGAAAAATACTAAAAAATATTAAGTAGTTAGCTTTATAATTCAATCAGTGGAAACGACCGAAATCTAAAATTTAGTATTCACTATGACGCTCATACTGTCAGGCAAAGATAGCGAACTTTGTACTTAAATATACGAAAAAGGTCAAACCTTTGGATAAATTTACTGTTTAATACGCAGTCTATTAAATGGCCTTCTACGTCAGGGTACACCTAAGTGAGTTAGTTTAACATCTTATTTCTACAACTTAGGGAAACATACTTATTGCCCACTGGTGACCAATAAGCAATAAAGGAATATAGAGGTGTATAATAATTCTATTCTTCCTACAGTCCTATAAGGCACAATAAGTAAGAATTTCGTACTGAAATAAAGGACATAAAAATGAAGTACTAACTCGTGGCATATTAAAAACAAATCCAAGACTGACTAGGGGATCATTATTTAAGTAAGTTACGCATATTTCTCTCCAGTTTATTTAAAAGCATAGTTTATAGATATAGAGTGGACAAAAAATTTCCAAGAGAAAAAATGATTGTGATATTCGTGGATAAAGGTGGATTTAAACAAACCCAACTACGGAACAGTATGACAATATTGCAAGAATTAATCTTTTCAGGGAAGCAAACCTAAAAACGAAAACTTTCAGTAAACTATGATCAGGATATCGCCTCCGATTTCTGAAAATTTCAAAGTATAAACATAAATCTCAAATCCAGCTTGCTTTGATATTCAAACGTTTTATCGTTGAATACAGACGTTTTTCAAGAGAAATTACCCAAAAAGTGCAGGACAAAAAATCCCCAAATTTTACGTGTATCTTCTGATGCCTTAACCATGCCAATCCGTTAGCAAGTATCAATCTTAATTGTCAAATGAGATGGTTTTTTTTGTTAAATAGAAAAACTCCGACAAAATATGTTGTTTTATTTATAGTTTATATGAAAGCACACCTTGAAATCGTCTAAAAACTAAAGCCAGCAAAACAGTCGGCATCTCTTTATTCTATATATTATTTTATATGTACAATAAAGAGATGCCGACTGTTTTTGCAGCTTCTCAGTTTTATACGATTTCAATTGTATCAGTATAACTATACAATAATATTAAAAAACACGTTTTTTCAAATTCTACTTTAATTTTTCAATATATCTTACTTTATTTTTGACGTTTATATTTCAAATAAATAAGAATTGAACTATAGCGTTTACTGTATAAGGCAAATCACATGCCACAATAAATCATTTCTATTATAAAAGTAAAGTTCTCAAGTATACCGTCAATATAGAAAAATGGAATTGGATTTATTACTATTAAGTAGCAATATGTTGAAGCCTCTATAGATCCCTTGCGACCAATATTAAAAACAGTTTCTATTCGACGCTTATAATTTGCAGTGAATCGAGATCATTCATTCTTATAAAATTATTTACTACCCTCTAAGGTTAATACAAATATTAGTAATATCAATTATTCATAGCTCATTGATAACCAAAATAAAATTATGAAATACGGGATTCTCAGTCTTCTTTATATGCTTAATTATGCAGATTAAATTCAATTAACATTAATTTAAAGTAGATAAGAAGGAAACAATATTTTTCCAACTGCATTTCAAGATTTTTGACAGGATGTGTGCACTGTGTCCAAAGACCCGTTGGCAAAAAATTAGTTTTTAATTTATATTTCATATTACACGATTTCTTTCACGAGGAGACTTTCTATCTTTTTTATTCTCCCACACAATATGCAGATAGTGGATGTACTATAATAATGTATCCTCATTCAGACTATGTTCTCTGTATTGATGCTTCACAAGAATGATTTTTCCATACACCGTCCAAATAACTTTTATACTCATGCCATACATATATACAGGGTGTCTCACTAGAACCTACATCGATGATTATAGGGAAAAGTATGTAACAGAAAATATTGAAAACTTAGTGAATTACTAATGTCCGTGTGTGAAAATCCAACTAAAATAATTACAAGAAATTGGTACTTCTAGTTACACCGGAAGTCGACATCAATTTGTTTATTTTAAATGGAACACCCCATAACATATTTTTCGAAAAGAGCATTCACTCGTCGAAGATATGAAGAAAAGAGAACTTAAGTTTATATAACTTGACAAAATGTAATGTGGAACAATTGGTATATTATTATTGAATTTTTTTAAATTGTACAGCGTAGCTCACCTTTGTTCTATCTGCATCCAAAAAGCAAACGAGAATCTTCTACCCGAAGAAAGTTATAAAGGTAAACCGTTGCACCTATTAAATTTCTTATAAAATGCCAAGTATCTCTGAAATGGCAGAGTTTAGGTATAGGATCTGCTACATGTTTTCGACTCAGAATTTATGGATATTTTCGAAAAATCAGAAATACATGGAGTAATCGATTTAAATAAGCAAGAATCGACTTCCGGTATAATCAGAAGTATTAAATGCTTGTAATTATTTTTGTTGTATTGGCCACACCGACGTTAGTGAGTCCCTAAATTTTAAAAAATTTTCTGTTACATGCTTTTCCCTATATCGACTGTTACAGTCCCAGTGAGACATCCTGTTATACATGCAGTAGTTAATCCGATAAAATATCTAAAAGGGACATAAAATTGAAAAACATCTTAAAAGTTCTTAAAGAAATCCACTTATATATAGGGAAATATCTCACTTCGGATAATCCATAACTTTCCCTATAGGTGTATACAAACTTGGAAATAATTTGAAATAAAGTACTTCGGGCGGAAAAACGCGCCATTTACATTCCAAAACCGCTTAACGAAATATATCATTCCTATCCCACAACCTACAATAAAAATAATAAAACTAGAGTGCTAAGAAACTGATATTCATTTCAGATTTCTTTTAAATTGTATTTGAATAACGGATTTAATCATTAATATTATTTTGCCAACACGAAAAATTCAAATGAAATGAAACTTCAATCCATGTTAATAAATAATCTCACAACTAGTTTATTCTCGGATTTATACCACATCCGTTTTAAAAAATAATTCTTTGACAAATTTAATTATATTTCCTGAACACAACATGAAATGAAAACTAAAATGCATTCAGCTGCTGTTACTAAATTAAATTATTGTGAATGCGGAAATCGGTAATCACAACCTGAATCTGATTCTACTCTGAATGTCAAAGTTAATGTTTTCCACAAGAATTTTTTAAATGTTTTTCATTTATTTCAGTGAATATTTTCCTATATTTGCGTAATACGATAAATGTTTTCGTTTTCCAAAATGCAGCGCTATTACCTCAGCTATTATTATTATAATAGGATTTAATAGCTTTGCTGTTTAAACTAGTAATTACATAAACTTTCAGTATATATGAATACAATTAAAAAATATATATAATAGCAAAATAAACAAGATATTTCCCATACAGAATATACAGAATAAATCACGCCACTAGGAATATACGGCCCTGCTATGACAGAATGCGTCGTATCTGGAAAAATATAATTTTAGATAAATTAACTGTTTTCCAATAGTTATTTCCCTATCAAGTGCGGAAAGTGGTACTTTTCCGCACGAGACTGCCTTTAAAGCGAAGTTCGGTCAAGCAATCGAGTGTTGCTTTCGCAGGCGTTAGGAACAACATTTTTTCGCGAGCGCGATGGAAATAAAAAATAAATAATATGTACATTTATTGTAATACAATATTTGATTGTCATAGCTACATATTTGTTTGATTTTTAAAGTTATAACGGCTACTTCAAAATGGCTAGTGTATCAGTGTAAATAAAAATTGTTTTAATTTCACTAAATTTGTGAGAAAGGGTTTTTCTTTCCGCACTAGTATGGAAAAGAGAGCAATACGTAACTGAACGAAGCATTT